>CP130733.1:15690715-16890715 GCA_030553155.1 Nippostrongylus brasiliensis | reverse complement strand
ACCTGTCAATTCTATTTATCCTAAAGCGATTTGCTCGCTCCTATGTTTTTTCTTCCAAAAAGCTATGCGATCGATTCTGTATGAGTTACTATATAAACCGTCATTATTAAATTCTGAATTTACGTAGCTATTGTTGTTACCCATTATGGGTTATTGAAGTCTACCCATTCGTTCTGCCAAGGACCTCTACGTATATGGATGGTGATATTGGTGAGTCAAGACGGTGCTTTCTTAGACTAGTAGCAGAAAAATGAGCTATGAACCCGTAGTTCCGCAACACGTAATCTAAGGGATGAAAATTACATGCACTTTAGCTAAATAATGTTTCGGAACAGAAGTGTGCCCTTTGCCTTCCATTCTTTTTTCCTCAATCGTTTATGTTCGGCTCGCACGCAAATGTCGAACTAATGCATCTTTTATAAGTTTTATCAGAAGAAATAAGCCCCGAGGCATCAAGAACTGAACGGACAGTCGTCGAGAACTTGGGTCAGAGCTCAGGCCAAGCGGATCACGTTGAGCATAGCACCATTACCCCGAGAAGTGTTAAGAGGCAAAGTTCATCGAATTGGCGTTTGCTGCTAATTTTCCAGAGTGTTGGTTTCTTTATCTTAAAAAAAATGTGAACCCTTACGATTAGTCGCCCATAAAACGTTCTTTCAAAGAACTCGGCCGTAGTTGTCTCGTGCCAATGACCTGTCCCTTCCCATGCGACGTTCACGCATGACTGCATTGACCTTCGATCGGGTGAGGAATCACCTACTGAGGAGTAATTGGCTGCGAAACAGTTATTGACTTTCTCCCAGCCCATTTACCACCGTACCCTGTCTAGCGTCGGTGATGTTATGGTCATTCGTTGGCCTCCATCACGCCTCACATAATCTGGGATGCTGTCCGTTTTTCTTAGGAAGAAACTAAACCCCGCTTCAAGGACTTTCAACACCATCACCCTTGGGAAACATTTTTGCGTCGCGTCTTAGGGCCCGTTCATACTCGGCGGGGCAGCAACGCTGGATCTTGGTGGCAGAGCCGGATTCTTGAGGATAGACTTCACACCGTATCTATAAAACCTCTAAGTAGGTCCATTTTTCTTGAAATTCTTTCTTGAAGTGTTGCCAAATCTCATCCTTTTCTTTATCGCTCATTTGCTGCTTTGCTTCCGGGTATGAATGAGCCATTGGTTAACAATTGAAAACTGATTTTTTATAGAATTTCACAGCGAAAAATGAGGGATTGAGAACGATTCCATGATTGGGTATCGTTCCTCTGATTCCTTTGTTTCTCATGACCCCGAATCCCCTATGATTCCAGTGCACCCGTATCGGCTAGGATATATGAGATGAGCTCGATTTTTACGACGCGCACCTCTGCCGACCGTAGTGTGTCTTTATAGCCCACACTTGAGCACTTTGACCCGACGGATCAGTCGACGTATTTGATGGTGCCGCGTGATGGTATCGCGAGGTTAAACACTCTTTCTGAATAGCAAATAGCTGCCCTCTAATCTTCTCATACAGTAACCACCGCCGATGAGATTCGTTATTGTTGCTGTGATAGTTTTGATTTGCCTCCACCACTTGCTCGTATTCTGCCTTGATCTATCCTCCAGCAAAAGTCTCCATCCAAGGAAAATATCTGTCAGTCTTTCTTATTTTTCATTCATTTATTTATTCCTACGCTATATAAAAAAGGTGTGCTAGCAATCAAACAAAGTTAGCAAACGAACGGAACAATTTGAAAACATGGTTTGAGAAACGAGGAGTTATACAACTGCTGCTGGAAATTGAATAACACTTCTTAACAACTTCTTCTTTACTTTACTTATGGACGGCCTTGCAAATAACAAAACGCTTGTCGAGAGAAGATGATATAAAGCCTTGATAGCAATCAAGCGAAACGAGAAGACGAGATATAAGAAGGGGAAATGACGATAAATATTCGAAAAAAGAAGGAAGTGACGGGAAATACTAACAGGCTGCTGATGCGATGCTTATTTGAAAACTGACTAACCAAATTGCGATCTGACGAAGCGAGTGAATTGAGGGGCAAAGAGGAAAGCGTTGTTATGCACCATATGTATAATAGTTGTGCTTCAACAGATTTCAACGAGTTTCTCTAGTTCCGACGTTCTCATTTGGGTCTCTCTGGTACCTCTTCCACTTTCACCCAGAAAATGTTTTCTTTTTGAAAATTGCGTGTTGTTTTCCAGTGCCATATTTCAAGCATCTCTCTTTGGTTAGATGAAAACAAATTCTGATTCAATAAATTAGTTGAGGTTGGCCTACTTTGTACAAGGATAATCCCACATAGATTATATAAGGCACCAAAATAATATCCATCTCAACCTCATCCTATCCTCTATGCAAAATGTAATCCCACTGCAGTGGAGGGCAGACAGCTGACTCACTCAACATTCGGAGTTGAGATGAATGAACGTAAATAAATAAATGTAAATAAAAACATGTTAAAAATAATGAAAAATAAATAAATGTAATGGTCAAAACGTTGAAATTGTTCGGCGTTGATCCCTCCACTGGAGACGCGCCACGCATTCGTCTTAAACTCAGCATCGTAGTGGCATGATGGACGCCCACTTGGGACTTACAAAGGCTTGCAGTGTAACACTGTACAATCCAGTATCAGCTCCTAAGCAAATTTTCAACTTACCCGACTCCGTAGGTAAGGAAATCTTGGCTGGTCTGGGCGAGGATCAGTCCACCGTGGGCGTGCAAGTGGCGCTTTAAGCCACTGCACTATGATATGCAAGATAGATAGAGAAAAGAGAGTGGAGCCCTGCAAACTGTCCTTAATTTTCATTAGTCTCTCACTGCAACTAGGATTATTAAGCCACCAGGATTTATCCTTCTTATCCTACAAGTCTCGCAGCTCTATTTGTTCCTAATGATGAAGGGCATTTATTCCAATAGCTCGTCCTTGTTCTTTTTCATCTCGGTTTTCCCCTACCGACCGCTTCTCCCACCCTTCATTCTTTACCGCCCAAATGCCATCGCTGACAGGGGTGCGGTCGGCGAGATTCTGAGGGCCCGTTTTGGCCACAATGCCATTCATCCGCTCCCCGTGACACCGCTTCCCCTCCCCTCCCTGTGCCCCGTACAACGCCAGAGGTGGCGCCGGCTGGCCAGCTCGACCCATCTGACCATGAAAACTCGTCCGTCGTTACCAATTGTGCGAGAAGGAAACGATCAGAAAAACGCCCGCCCGTTCGCCTCGCTCGTTCGTGGAAGCGCCAGAGAAAGTCGGCAGCATCGGACTGGACCACCCTGTCGAGCGCACGTGCTTCCTACAGCTTTACTCTACTTTAGTCGGTTGAAGCCACGTTTGTTCGACTGCTGTTTCTTGTAGTTTGTTTTGTTCTTTGCAACTTTGCCTTTGTCTTTCATTCGAGGGAGAGTATCACCAATGTTCAAAGTTGAAAGATCTCAAAGATCGTTGAATTTTTTCTTGTTTTTGATACTCTATAAATCTTCTCCATTTTCATTCATTATAAAAGCCCACAAATTCCACATCAGGGAAGGATTATTCCGCCCAATTATCTGCCATGGTAGAAAAGGGGGCACGCTGCTCTGCTGCTTTTGGATCCCGAAAAGACTAGACTTGTCCTTTTTCTATTCTAAATTTTGTTTTATTTGTTCAACTTTTTTGAGGTCTTCTACATTTAGGTCAAGGCCGAGCGAACGGACCCTAGCCGAGCCTTCCTTCTCTTCGATGTCGGGTAAATTGGTAACATGCTTGTCTGAGTAGGTTAGGGCAATAGCTGAATCAAATAAGTTACTGCGTAGGTCAGATATACTTTCACCAGGCCTCTACGATTCTCAATAGAACACGAATGCGTGGCGCATTCTTAGGGGAACGGCGAACGCTGACACTTTAACCTTCACTTCAATTTTCAATCATGTTGTATGATTCCATTCGCATTTTCGGTCACATTTCGCTTGACTCTTCGAAATGTGTTTTCAAACTACACAGCTCTCCGTGAACTGAACAACACGTTGAATTAAATTCGAGAGCTGTCATCTGACAAATGAGCTCATAATCGCGTGCTGACGTACGCAGTCAGTCGCTACGATCGTAACCCAGATTAGGGCGGTCCTTCGTCGTCCCGCCCATTTTCAGGTCTTTGGTGGGAACAGTACAGTCGCAGTCTGTCCGAAATCCAGTGTTTCAGGCTCTTAGGTATCTGAAGCAGACTACCATTTTATGCGTTCACTTTTATCGCCATTCTCCATAGTTATATTGTCTCATAATATGGAATTCTTCAAAAAATGATCTACGAAACCACACCGCTTTTTGTTATAAATGTCCACTATCGCGAAGTGAACTAGACAACTACATTTATTCAACACTTTATTTACTACGTATCAGTGCGTTTAACTAAAATGAAACATTCGAAATATGTAGATAAAGAATTGACTCCAAGAGCGTAGTAAAAATGATGTGAAAAACACAAGGTAAAGAAAGCGGCCAAGTCTATGTATGTTAATGTAGTGCACAAGTAATCGGCGACGCTACATCCTCGTTTCCAGAATTTATGTAATAAAATTACCCCGGGATTTTTCAAGTAGTCTAGGGGAGTAGGCAACTTCGTTTGTCATTCTTTGTGTGCCTATGCCACATCCTCTTATACCATAATCGACTAGTTTTACCCGATAACTCTATTCTGTTATTTTTACTCTTTTTCATCCAGCCAATTGAACTACGTACTGTCTGCAACTTTGCTTGGAAACTCCTTCATCTCGAACCTTTACAACTTTAAACCGGCGAACAACAATGAAGGAACCATTGTTGTCAAACAAAAAATGAGGAAGACATTGATCGTGTGAAATCCATATCCAGTTGAGCACCAATCTTATAATAACTTCAATTCACATATCTTCAGAACTACAAAAATTGACCTTAAATCTACTTTGTTTGTTTTGTGACTTAAGAAGTATAAGGGCCACATTTACAGCTTTACTAATGTGGTCAAGTGCATAAAGTTTCACAGAATCGTGGTTCAATAGAGCTGCATAAATTTTCACTTCTTCTTCTTCTTTCCGATTACTTCCTCTAGCATGAGTTTTTCCTAGAGAGATTCTCCAAGTGCCTCTATACGTCGACGTTGTCTTATCGCTCATGTGATCGTGGACGTCTCCTTATCCGCAGCTTTTCATGCTTACGAGAAATTTTTCGATAATTAATGAGGGAATCAAGAAAAAGAGAAATAGAAAATTGCATAAATTCACGTCAAAAGTTGAAGATGAGTTGAACATGACGGACGTAGTCTGATGCTTTTTTTTGAGTGGTACGTCTGAGAACAGTATCAATAAAACCTCTTTAGAGGCTCGTAGCCACAGTGATCTTGTGGTGCTCTATGTTGGAAAAATAGGATCTAAAACTGTTCGACAATTCATGCAGTGTAGCGTTTTTTTCCATTTATATTCTTTTTTTCATTTTTTATTTCGTTAATAATGAAGAGGAATGCGTAGTAGCTCTTCTCTTCTCTTCTCACACAGCTCGATTATTGTCCTTGTTCTTTTTCTTTTCTTGTAGCCGAGCAGGATGGCTACAGCGGGAAACTTAATGCTTGTAGAAAAG
The DNA here is from genome assembly GCA_030553155.1 of Nippostrongylus brasiliensis. Classification (NCBI taxonomy): domain Eukaryota; kingdom Metazoa; phylum Nematoda; class Chromadorea; order Rhabditida; family Heligmosomidae; genus Nippostrongylus; species Nippostrongylus brasiliensis. Next base: position 16,885,123 of record CP130733.1, on the reverse strand, counting down.
TTACTACATGCCAACGAAGAGCCACTTTCACATTCTGTGTTGCCTTAAAGCCCCCGATTATACAATAAATGGTTGATTCCGTCCGACTAAAAGCACGTCCTTTCAATACCTGTCAAAAATCGAATATAACATCGCATTCCACGTTGCCGTGTCCGGCCAGTACCATTTATAAAAACTTGTGACATCTGACTGGAACACACGATACTTACCCGTACATTTCCCTGGTTATTCGTTATTATTCGTCACGTTACCTTTTACTTTATTATTTTTCTATTTTTCGTTACATATATCTTTTCACATTGTCTCAGAAGGCTTTTTTGATTACAGGTCTCAATCGTTTGATAAGCGCATTTCGGTTGGTGAATTATTATCAGTTTTACATGAAGAGAATCAATTAACCAGACTCTAGTCCTGTCTACCTGTTTAGAGCTTTCTCTCTTTTCCTCGTTTGTGCTGAGAACAACTATTTATACTTCCTTTCTTCCTTTGTCTTTTCTCTTTGTTCTCAGAGTTTGTGTTCTGGTGTGCTACAGTAGCTTACATCCCTCGTGCCTCACAGGATCAGTCAAATATTTTCGTTTCAAAAATTTTCAATTCTCCTTCTATGACATGAGCGATCTTCGCTTTATTTTGTTAGTCACCTTTAGTATGTTTGTTATCCGTTGAATTTCGGCATTTTAGTCGCAAAACCTAACCATCTGTTCGTCCTTTGGAATGGTTAATGCCGCCAAAAAGTCAAACAAACACAGAGTTTTTGCTTCCAACGTGATTAGCTCGTATTATTTAATTTGTTTGCTCACAGGTCTGAGCGTTCTGTGCATTCTCTGATCGGGACCTTACTGTTCTTCCGTTAGAATAGTCAGCAAAGTCTCAGCCAACGAAGATGGTCTTTGTTTTTCTTAACTTCACTGGATAGTTTCTTCACCTTACCCACCTCATTCGATTACCCAGAACTCGCTGAAATGTGAATTCTAGGTGTACTATTAAAAACTCGATTCAAGCTCGACGGAGAATTCATTGAGCGTCCTTCACACCAGGCAACTAATCAGGTGATCAAATATTTTTCAAATGAAACCGAAATGATTCTTCACATACACTTTGAATGAAATGTAATACCATATTACTGTTATGACCAAACCTCAGTCAGAAAATAAATCATGAAAAACATACTAGCTCGAGAGCATGATTTAATTGTAATTATAAGATCATTTCTGTTGATGTAGCCTCAACCTCTGTGCCTAATATGAGGGTGAATAGGAATTACTTTGTACTTCGAAATATTCTTTCGAATAATCTCACCCGTTTTAGTCTCACAAGGCTCGACAAAGGCAAGTAGGTCGAAAGGTCCGTTGCATGAAACCATTAAATCTTGGCTTGCTCGAGAAATCTATGTAAACTAAAGGAGAATAAGTTCTACGTGAACTTGATACGACCCCTGAACCGCGCTTGCTCTCATGTCGTATGAGATTACAATCAGGGTGAGCGTGGGATAGAACGGATTGTGGTTTCGTCACGACAGGCTCAACACGACCTGCTTTTTGCACAGCTTCTCATATGTTCACTTTATTCTATCCAAACTCTTAGGTTCTTTACTTCGGCGTATCTCGTCGACTTTTACTTGTTCAAGGATTTCACAGTGGCGGGCACGTATGGACTCAATTGATAATTTCCATTAATTTACTGGGGCACGCCCAGTGCGATGCCGAATTAGTAGAGTTATCTTAAAAGTACAGTAGCCATGAATCAAAGCAGAGGATAGTGACAAATAGAGTGGAACGACATCCGTGCTCCCTCTGCCATAATTACGGTATGCTGTCGGGAGCACTAGAAGCAGATGAAACGTACGGTGTTGATTAGTTTCCACAGATCGTGCCATGCACATGTCTTCCAATCGGAATTAGAGAAGCGTGATAAATGCTTATTTGGCTAATACAATAACTTGCTGAGGCCAGCCGCCGTACACGTCATTGTCGTTCCCTCCGTAAATAAGGTCTGATACTATCGTACACTGCTCCGTAGGGATAGAAGGCTTGCGAATTGGCAGGCGATCGATTGCTCGATCATGTGAACGAAGGTTTCGTACCAGATCACCCAGAACATTCAGTTGATCATTTATCGGATGAAACTGTAGGTGGACAGAGGCTGTCCTTGACCTTTTGGGTCAAGCTCTTCTTTCACGGTAAGGAAAGGACAATTTCAAAGAAATTGACTCGAAAGAAGAGCTTGGTTAGGGTCCTGTCCAAGCAGATGTTCGGTGACAATGAACTCGGTCAGAAGTGGAGAAGGGCTGGCTACGATGTGGTGTTCAGAACATCAGGAATTCGGCAAGCAAGGCTATGAAAATTTTGAAAAATAGAGAGAATAGCCTTGAGCCCAAGAAGTGCAGTGCTGTTGCAGATAAGAATCTTCTCATTGTCAGAAGTACACCAAACAGGTGTTGAGGCGACCACCAGTAAATTGGAGAATCTTAGTCGAAGAACTGACGAAAAAAAGGGAAAGTAGCGAAAAACAAGGCGATAGTGGAACAATTTTTCTATCACTAATGAACTAGTTGTGACCAATCGCAAGTGGTTTGTGGTCAGTTTTGTGCCAACCAATTCCATTTAGCAAAAACAAACTACCTATGTACATTTTTGTAATCCCCCGCTGATGCCCTTCATGATCATATAGGTCTCGTTTAGCATCTTTGGGGGACGCTCACCCGCCTACCTTGTAAGTTTGCAGCAACTTCGTTACGTGTTGACTGCAGGCGAATGCTGATCTTTTTATCCTCCCTTATCCCTCCCACTCATCCTCTTCGTATCACGTCGCTGACAACGTCCCGTCCCACTTACTTTTATCAGTCTGCCTGTCTCCATAAAACCGAAATAGCAATACTCAAGCACTGTTGCATTTGCGTTTATCTCGTAATGTTCTTCTGAACCTTCATCTTTCTTTTTTTGTTCCCTTGAAGAACCCTGTTCGATCCCTGCTTTCAGAGCAACTAAATTGAATTTCCGGCTTGAGTGCAATATCCCCAAGATCGACTTAGTTCAAAAACGTAGTCGGAGAATCGTTTCAAGCCCATCAATGGCGATTAGCTGCCCGTCACCTGCCCTAGCCCTGGGGAAATCCGGTTTCGTTATTGAACCGCATGCGGTAGGGAGAGATGTGCATATAAATGGAAGGGATGAGCCAAAATCCGTCGATCGGGTACGGTCAGTGAAACTATGTGATAAATTGGGCGTAAATACTCCAGGACAAGTTAGCACACTGAGGTTTTAGTAAAGAGATTCGTCGAACTCCTGTTGTAATAACCATTGCCAGTATAGTACTGCAGGAATAAAACGGCGAGAGCGGCGCTTTTTTGCGCCGAAACCGCCGTTCCTAAATAATTTCGTTAAAAATGATTCGTTTCTAAACGTAAGGACATATTTGAGCGCCGCAACTCGAACTCTGTCTTTTAATACACAACTTTTCCGACTTCATTTAGATAATTTTCAAATGAATTTTGATCCTTCTATCTTGGTCAGTTGCCCCTTCGGTGCCTCGCTTGAAGGTTGAAGTCTATTTTTAAGCAAAACCTGGATATATGTCACTTACCGTATCTTAATTTGTCTTCCAGCTGCGCGAGTAATGTTCATTTATAAAAAAAAATCAAGACCCAATCGTAGACTCCCGAAGTGTTGTTTGCGTTCACTGGAAAAGTACAGTTACTGTACTTTTCGAAAGATTCTCAGAGTTGCTACTGGAAAGTAAAGGGTAACGACAATGGGGAGCTGTTAGAGCAGCATGTTGGTGACCTGCTCCATCAAGACTCAGCTGAATAAGAGCAGTGTGAAAGATGTGCACTTATTGGTGGTTCTAACCATTTTGTCATTTTCAAACCTTCTCCTGCAGAAGAAACTCGTGATTTCATTTCCTTCGAGCTTTGTCCTTCCTGATCATTGTACTTCTCCCAGAATACGGTATCTCCCGTGCGACTCATCTTTGCGTCTCAATGAGGACATAATTTCGTGATTCTATTAACGTCATGCCGTCACAAACTGCAAAGAACAGCTACGGTTCGAAGTACTCGGGTAGTGAAGATGGCACAACTCCAGCTTTAGTCCTGTAGTACTCAAGATATTTTTTGTCTAAACTTTTGCGTAGGTATTATTTGGTATGCTAATCATCATTGGCACTCCCGCCTTTAGAATTCCGGTAGAATATAGTAGACAGAGTTTGGTAAAGAGTCGAGTGGTGATCACCGATTTGGCTGTCTATATAGAATCTCCTTCCAAAATGGCCTAACCGATCTGCATTTGCCGGAATCCGCCGTAAATTTCAAAATTTCGGATTCTTGCTCAGCACCATAAATGGAAGGCGAACTTTGTGAAGTCACAGAGTTGCGATCACCTCCGTGGACCACACCCCTGCTCGACCTCTGGGTGTAGTACTCCTTCCCACAGTATGGCTTGGTTAAGCCGGGCAGGGATCAATAATTCGGCCGTACGGGTGTAAGTATACAATATGATAGATGTATATTTGCAAAATATTATAATGCATGCGATAGAGTCATGAATGACAGAGTCCGAATTCACGAAACAGCGTTTCAAATACCCTGAAATTGATAAACCCCTCATCTACTGTGAACTTCTTACAATTTCCTTTTTATTAAAAGGTTCATGGTGTGATTGGTGGGTAAACCTGAGCAAACCAAGCGGATCTCTTCGATACTTTTGCAACAACGACTTTTTCTCACGTATGCGATAGAATATCAACTTTATTGCATCGAGCATCAAGTTTATTCACATCATTTCTGGGCGTAGACACCAAACGATCCCATTGGGCTACTTTTGGGACCCAATGGCTAAATTCTTCAAACGGCACCGCACCTGAGTGGAGCTACCGATTGGATTCCTAATGATAAGTGCACAATCACGGTGTACCGCCGCTTCTAGGGAGTCGTCTCGAAAGACACTTATATCATTGCACTCACTATAAACCACCGGATTGCTTTTGTAGCCACAACACCACTTAAAATGCAAAATTTATATTCGATATACTAAAGAAAAAAGAAAAGAAGAAAATATGCGAAAAGAAGAAAATTCCACTTAAACCACCGGATTGCGTTAAAAAATTATTCCATTAAAAATTACTTCAAAAGCAATGATTAACAGTTGGAATTTGTTAGGCGACGCACAGATTCACGAAGCAGCGTTTCAGGTACTCCGAAATGAAACCAAACCCTCATTTGTTGATCACTAATCACAATTTCGCGCATGGCGCAATCCTAAGAGCCGCTACTGACATCCGCACAGTTGAGCGATCGATCCTCACACGGTATGACCAATCTTTTCATCCCTCCGGGGTCGGATGAATTAGTACCACACTTATCTGGAAAGGTAAAGGCACTCACTTGGTTAAGAGGGTTGGCCGCAAGCTATTGTATAGGCCGAATACGCATTTACCATACCTCCGCCGTTCTGAATGGAACACACCTGCGGCGGCGTGTGGTTAGAGGTTTAACCAACGGCGATACCTTTACCTTTAACCCTTAACACGATTTCCTTTTCATTAAAAGGTTAGTTTTGGGTTTGTGAATCCCGAATCAGGATCATGGACTAGTAGAATCAGCTAAAGGTGCCGCGTGAACTCTTGCTGCTGAGAGAGAGAGCAAGTGGGACCCGGCCATCGCTCAAGTGGTCTCTGATGCCGATGGGCCCACAGGGGCCATGGGGCCAGGGGGTCAGGGGCCGACGTCGGGTGACCCGGCCGGGGCCACCCCGACGACCGCCGTTCGGGTTCTATCGATTGCGTGACAGATACCGCTCTCGTCGCCCAGCCCCGCCCCTCCCCCGTTCTCCCGTGGTGGCGTCCGGCTACCGATCCGTTCGGAAAAGTTACCCTCGATGTCTGATCAGTCGTTTTACCCTTTTCTACACTTTAGTGGTCCCTCCAGAGGAATTATTTCGCTAGCGACCATTCGTGCTCTTTTGAATGCCATTTTTTCATGTGTTTTAATAGTTGTTGTACCCACTGGACTCAGTAGACTCCTCAAAGACCAAACCGTTCTCAAATGTGTATTTTCAAATTCTCCTCACTCTAACACCTCTTTGAACGTGCTTCGGTTGAAAAATATGTCTTCGAGAAATTCGTCCTATCATCATCACCCTCCTACTCAAAGAGCGCTAAATAATTCAGGCAGATTTCATGGAACATGGTTTTTAGCGGTACTAACCATTCGATTTAAATATTTCATTTTTAAGTTATTTGCATGTTACCTTGTGTTCCGATGTTCTGTTGTTCGTTAACTACCTGAGCAAGGAAGTGGTAAGTGAATAAATAACTTAACGATTGCGGTCACCCTAATAGTCTCCACCCTTCTTCGCGCTTTTTGTGTCCTCTTTTTTTGGTGCGTATTTTGAAGTTTTATCGTGAATGCACCCATGTTAACTGGGTAATCGTCTACCCTTACACCTCAAGTGCTTATTTTCGCTTCTCTATATTATTCAATTTGATAACAAATTTGAAATCAAAAGTTGTATAAAGTCTGATTTAACGGCACTTGGAGAGAGTTCTTCACGGAATCACAACTTTCCTAAAATGGACCTGTTTTTCTTTTCAAGCTTGCTCTAGTGGGAGCATTCAACTCAATGGTGCGTGGCCTTTACGACTCGCTTCCCTTCCCATTCATTCATAGTTTTACGTTTTTGTTGTAGCTGTTCCATTAGATTCACCTATTATCTATATGCACGAGCTAATCTCTCCCTTGTATCTTTTATAACCTACTGTAACGGTTCTCTTACGCTTTTCTTATGTTACTGAAGAGGTCTCTAGACGCTCAGTCTTCTCCTCATGATCTTACCTACGTTGGTGTGTTGTTTTTTTTGATTGTTTTGCGACCAGACCATGTTGCACCTTGCGCTAGGGTATGTAAATACTGATCGCGACTCGATCTCGTGAACCCCATGTTGCAGACACCATCGCTTGGTTAGGGGTGCAGCGTGCATGCGCCAGAGAGCGTTGTCTTTGGTAAGAGTGAAAAGCGCGTGAGAACAGTAGAGAGCGCGGCCTCGGCGGAGAGCTGAAGTCAGAGTAAACAGCAGTGAGCGCGGCCTTCGAGGAGGGCCAGGCTGAAAAGCAAGCAATAGCGTGTCTCGGGAGGAGTGCCCGCAAGGGCTTACTCGATTATTATATACGGAACGGTATATCGAGAAATCCTGTAGTTGGTTGCCCACGCGTGGACAAAGAAGCAGTGTTGGTTGAGCAGCGATGAAACAGTGTTGGTTGGACAGAAGAGCAGTGTTGTTGTTTTATCACGGCTTTCAGCGCTCTTACTATAGTTAGTTATCCAGCAGAAGAGCTGAGCAGAGGAGCATCGTTGATGTGCTATTACTGCCTTCAGTGCCTTATTACACTTGGCAACTCCATTCCAGTGACTCGATTCCAGAGGAACGTCAGGATTATAGAAATATTCCCTCTTTTTTCCATTCAATTTCTATCTTATTGAATCATAAATTTATGCCTGATAGTCAAGCATATCAATGCTTTTTCTGCAGGTGCTTGTCTTCTGTTGATGGGCTTTTGGTAGATAGCTAGAAATAAGTGAAATAGTAGTTGGTTTCTAGGGCGAAGTGTAAGTGATGATAAATTTATAGGGCCATCACTAAGGCTTTGACGAAGATGAGACCGTGAAAAGACTAAAGTCCAAGAGTCGACTAAATAATCTCTTCTGCTTAGAATTGCTAAGAGACTATCCGTTCCATTCCGTTCCATATGCGTAATTAACGATGCCTACGTCGCGGCTCGCCGTGCCTTCCCATCGAGAGTGGTTGTAGTTCCGCAATGCTTTGTTTTCCTAGAAGTCCTGTCTTGTTCCCTTCTCATTCAACTGAATAATAATGAAGGATTCTAACAAAATGGTGAAATATTCCTAATCATTCTCCAAAAATGAGAAGATAGGGGAATTCCAAAAAGAAGGAATTTGTCCAATCCATGCGCGTGATGGAACGATCTGGCGTCAAAGAATTGGGAAAGCGGAGTCTCCTAAAAGCGGGAACAACGCCAAAAATAATAGTTATAGTCAAATCACTTAAAATTCAAATGTCTATTTTAAAAGCGTAAAAATTATAACGTATAGCATAGCATACAAATTGAAATGTTTGCTATGAAACTAATGATATTTAGATATTTTAAATTAAAGCATCTTATTCATGCGTGTTTTCTATGGCCACTTTTTCGCACACCAAAGAATCTGTCATTACCTTTGAGTGCAAGCTATCTATCAACGGCTACCAAACGCCTCCCGCTCATTTTTTATTAAGATGCAGACCTTTTTTGACTGCTTTTAGCGTGGCCATAAGACGCTATTATTAAATTTCATACCTTATCATTCTTCATCATATTTCAACGTATTTGGTACGTTTTCATTTTTGTTTGATCCAGCTGTTTGAGGCTTGGATCCAACTTTACCCAAAAATTTGACAAGTGGCATTCGACAAAAGCTCATTGCAGTTTTCTTGATAACGCTCGATTCATTTATCTAGATTATATAGCTCGAAGCATTTGTCTCATGTTTCGTGTCTTTTTTTTTCAGTTCGATTTTGAGTTATTATCAACAACACTACGGCCTTTGAACACAGGGAATTCATCTCTCTATTCCGGCGTAATTGCTTCTGCGGATGACTTGATTCAAATGTTGTTTTGACATAATTTGTTGACCAATGCTATTAAAAACAAGTCCGATGGATATTTATTTAGCTGTGCATGTGTAGTTCCGAATGTAAATCACCGCTGGATTGATCCCTCGCCATGGGTTTTGTTCTGGCAAAATGTATTCTCACGTTGGTTACTTAAAACTGCATTTTCGGGGTGGAAATAGGTGAAGGTATTTGGGAAAGAGATCCGGGGGTGCAGCAAAAAAATTTTCCGAGGTCGTATTTTTTTTCACCGAACCCGCCCACATTGTTGTTAGATTTTACAGAACTTGGAACTACACGTTTGAAACAGTTTGAATTCTTTCAGAGATTCTAGTAAGAACAAGAAGTACAATACTTCTACTGGGTGCACCCCAACCCACATAGCGCCAGAACAGGTGGAGGATTTTGATGGGAAGATTTATTTCCCGCTTTTTTGTTCACGTTCCTTGGCTCTAGTGATTTTATCTTGATTTTGGTGATTTACTGCTGATATTCTCAACATTGGGGGCCCGCGTAGTACAGTGGTAAGAGGCACTGCTGTCACCCGCACGGTCGAGCGATCGATCCCGGCCCGGGCGAACCAAGCCTTCCATCCCTCCGGGGTCGAGTAAATTGGTACCAGACTTGTCTGGGAAGGTAAAGACACTGACCTGGTATAGCGGCTGGCCCCCGCAGGTCATTGTATAGGCCAAATACGCATTCACTATGCCTCTACGACTTGAATGGAATACGAATGCGGCGCGTCCTCAGGAGACTGATCAACGCCGGCACCTTTATCTTTACCTTTACCTTATTCTCTACATTGTTGCTTGTAGCTACTACTACCTCAGATACCGTTAACTGAAAAATTAATCAAGGCAACGTTCTTTAGTTCTCTGTGTGGAAACAGTGAAAATTTGTTTCCGAACATTACCCATAATTAATTTCCAGCCAATCTCGGCACGTTTTTAGATCATGATTTTATTTCGACAACACCAGACGGGACCTTTATTTTTTGAGTCGCCAGTGAAGACTGAATGTTCCGACGGAGTCACCGTTCATTTGAAACGTCAAAGTGTTCGTTCTTGTCAATGGAATAGTGGAGCGCCGTTTTGAAAAACGAGCTTTCGGCAACGAACAGGTGTACATACGCCGTCCGCGGGGTGCTCTAATTTGTTCTCATTCTCTCCTCAGTCCGCCTTACAGATTTCCCATCGTTCCTTTTTCATTAAACTATCGCGCCTTGAACGTGAGTCTAATAGAATTAAAAGAGCGTAAAGTGGAAAGAGGCGCTAATTCCACCCATACGGTAGAAATTCGATCCTCCAGGGCTAACCTTCCTCAAATCCTTCGAGGGCTTGTGAATTGCTCCCGAATCTTTTCTGGGAAGGTGAAGGTACTCACCTGTACTCCGAAAGTCGTTATATAGGTTAAATACGTGGTCACCACGGTTCACGATTTGAGTGGAAAACGAGTGCGTGGCGCGTTTTAAAGGGACTGATCAACAGCGATCGCTTTACCCTTATATTTTACTCATGATAGCACCTCATTATTCTTCCATTCCAAGGAAGTTACCGTCCTCTGCAAGGGTGAGAACTTTACGAGGTCACTGGGTGGGAGGAGTTTCGCGGTCGATGACGCCAGATGGAGACAATGGCAGCGAGCGATCCGCATCGCTGGCTACATTTGCTTCGATGTGGCCGATCAGCGGGGAAATCGCTCAAATGGTCCATCTCAGCACGCCCCTCTAATGTCTTTCTTATTCTTCCTCGATGGACAACTGTATTTATTTATCGTGACATTTATATTTTTGTATTGATTTTTTCCTACTGCACTGTAGTGGAATAGCAGTCCTATAGCGGTTAGTGGACATATAGAATACGTAGAACAGCAGACGAGAAAACTTAATTTCATATTGTAGGTTTTAGTATGTTGCTCCGCTTTTTCGCCTTATTAGGTTAATAAAGCCATACATCAAATTTGTTCCAAAAATTACGATCAGAAACGAAGTTAAACAACACTTAACGATCATGATCCAAATCGAATGATATTTTGATATTACGTCTTACGCTGGACTTTTATGAGTCTCGGCATGGATTCTCCAAGTTTCTGATGGGAACAATGTCATACTGATCGCGGTCTCTCGCTTTTCACATCCCAATCTGCTATTAATTTTCAGGTACGAAGCCATCCATGAAGTAATAAATCGATGTTTTCGTATGTTTGATGAATGCTATGTTTTTACTAGTTGCTGGTACGATCGCTGATACGTTAAGATGGTTCCTTTTTCTAGGATACCAAAGAAAAGTTGCTGGTTCTATAATAGTTGCTGAGCCCAAAGTTCTTTTCGAATTGGTTATTCTAGTGTTTTTGAGAGTCGTTTTTTCAATCGATTATTCTAGTGTTTTTCGTGGGCCATCTTGGTGGTGAATTAATAATTGAGCCGATGGCATTCGCATTGCTTAATATGGTATTCCAGGAGAGTTTTATCAAGAGGTGTTGGTGATTTGGAAAGAAACATCGGGGAGCGCAGCATGAATCGAAACCTTTCCTATTGAGTCTCTTTCGCTCGATTCCTATTCTTTCCTCGACTTATTCTGTTCCTCCCAATGATCCTCATGACATGTGATCGCAGTTGTTTAGTGCTGGGACTTTGTTAGTATTAGTTTTTCGTGTTATATGTTGTTTCATTCATTTGGCGAGGATCAGTTTTTTGGTAAATTTGCAAATTTTGCACTTCTTCGTACAAGGTGTTTTTTATATCGTCTGTGTTGTCGAGAGATCTCATCAGAGCACATTGGGGCACACTGAATTATCTTGTAGAACAGATGTTGCCTCCTCGTTTCTCCGTTTTGAAATATGGCCGTTGGGAAGCATCAAGTAGCCTATGGGATTCGTTCCACGCCAGCTCATTTCACCGTAGACTGACAGACCAAAAAGTGGTTCACTATGATTCCACTTTGGCATATTTTGTTTTCGAATCGGTTACCTAAGCCGGCGAATTCGTCCACCATCTCACTCTCTGGCCAGAGGAGAGTTGTTTTTTGGTTTGGCTAGTTCTATAGGTTTCATCTATTTGCAGTAATATTAAATGCTCAAAAGTAGTGGGATTCGGGGAAGATATGTTCAACTTTCGGAGAAAACATTGATCGGATTGTCAGGGTACTGTTGTTGTTGCCCTTTTTCAAACATTTTCAAGGAACAAAGCATTGTGGAACGGACAAGCTGTACTCGGATTCTGCCATGTTGGTCGATTGGAATCACGTGCAAAATGGATATGTACTGGCTAGAAGGGTATCTCGTATACCAGTATTATTCGTACACTCAAGTATTCCAATGAATATTTATTTTTTGTTGCATCTTTCGAAGGTTGATAGTGTACCTGGTTGACTGACATTCAGCGAATTTCCCCTCCTGAGCCTGAAAAAATCGAAAAAGATCTTTCACTTGAGCCTGGAAGAATTGAAAAAAGATCTTTCACTCTCGATCAAACCTCTCCTCATCTGCAGCAGAAATTCACGACCTACTCCTGAATGCTATGTCAAGTAATGAAACAGTTTTTCAACCGATAAGTTGTCCCAAGGAATATATCTTATCTTAGAAGATCGCTTCGCTGTTGATTAACTATGTCCTCAGTATTATGGATATTTCATTCCTCTCCAAGTTCTGTCGTCCTTAAATCTTGGCATCGACCATAAGCTTCTTAATATTAATTTCTTCACGGTAATTGCTAAGTCACTACCCTCGAACTGTGTTCAGGACTTCGATTACGACGAAGGTGTTAAAAGGTTAGGGGGCTAATTAAAGTTTTTCCCACCAAACAACCACACGAAGTAAAATAAATTGCTATAAACGAACTTTATTCCTCGTCTATTTGTCCAGTTGAGCTGATTTCTCAAATTCCATTCGTCCTTTCCTGGCTCTAACGAAGGCGAATACGCCGAAGGGTAGTCCGTAATGAACTTGTACCAATCGCGGCTCGTCAGCTTTAGTATAACTGCACCATAGGTGTTCTCCTTTCCCTTCTTCCCTTCTTCCCCCGTTCCATTGCTGACCGTATTCCATCCTTCGTTGCTTACTAACCGTAGTATTACCGTTCGTTCTTATGAGTCGTTGCGTGCGATTTTCCGTTTTCTATGTTCGCTGACGTCGATTTTTTTCTAACGTGTACTCAGTGTTCGTACCCGACCCACGGCGCTTTTTCTCCGTCAAGGTCTCATCGTCTATGCTGCTGCGTACGTTACACTCACTCACTATCCATTACAGGCCGATTCACTACGGGGTTCGGTGCGCGTGTGGCACTGATGGACCGACTTAGCCCAATTTCAACCGATTCCGGGTTCGAGTCGTGCTGCTGTCCATCTAGCCCCGCTACATCATCATCCATCAGAAAGGTAGGTCAATCCTGCTTGATTTTTACGGTTCTTTCCACAGCTTCCATACTATTACTGTACATGAAACTATTCTGTTATTTGTCGTTTTTTGTTTAGCGGTTTATAGACGAGAACTAGTTGAATGACTTATGTATTTGGAGGTGCTAGGTTATTCGCAAAACACTGACACCGGGCGAGAATTGAACCCTCGTCTTTCTGTTTCCCGCAGACTGCACTGACCACTGTGCTACCGATTTACGACCCCCTAGCATCTTATTACTGTACATTTGTCATTCGCTACTTTTTAGTGTAGAACTGCTATGTACTCTAAGTAAACCGTTTACGTCCGAATGATGGTGCGTATGTTATAGTAGTGTGTACCTGGACACCACTTGTGGTAGATGAAGAAGAAAAATGTGGGAGGTGGGAGTAATCCTACCGATCCTGTCAAAAGATCGCTGATTTTAGCAGTGCCTGACTAGTTAGTTAGGTCCGAAAAAGTAGATATCCGCGTAGTTAAGCTTTCTTCGATAAATGTCTTCGAAACCGAGAGTAGACCTGGTTCTAAGAGGGATCATTTATGTGCTGCAGATTCAAATTTGAAAAATATCCAATGTATCGGCCGTGAGCTAGCTGAAGAGTTAAAGCAGCAAAGGCGAAAATTTATGTTGTTATATTCCATGATCGACTGTCATTAAATCTTGGCATGTCGAATATAGTTATTACGTAATTTATGTTATTAATTCTTACAGTTCTCCTTTTGTTAACGTAGTGTGCTTTCTATCGTACTAGATAATTTTTTTAGTACAGCTGATTTCTATTCTCTTTACCGTACTTTGTTTTCATGCGCGCCTAGGGTTTACATATTGAAGTGTTAACTGAAGTGTTAACGTAATGGGTCTTCCAATTCTCAAATTTAGAGACGAAAAGTTTAGGAGTGTTCTGGGGCGATTCGGAAAATTTTAAATCCTTAAAGATTGTACAGAACTGGAAGTATTTCGTAGTCGTGTTATAGTAACCTTCCAAAGTCACTCAGTTATTGAATGGTTCTCGAACAAATTCTCTTCACTTTGTACGGTTCTTGCTTGTGCCTTTGCACGTCCATGTTTGTGATTATGTTTCATAGCTCTTTGAAGCCGTTTTTCAAACCTCAAAGCTTTCTCGTTCGTAGTGGTGTAGTTGTGGCATTTAGCAATTAAAATGTCAATTAGCGAAGCATTCGCTACTATCCAGCGTTAACATGATGTACTCACCATAATCCATACGAAGGAAAGTACATTTTATGGGCAATTTTACCCGTTCAAATCTCTCGCGGCTTTCCATTTCCAGCGTTCTTTTCATGAAATGTTTGCCGTTGTAAGCCAGTCATGCGTGTGTTGGTGTTCATTGTTTTCACGGGCCGCGCGTGCTGGTTTCGGGTATTGCGTTTTCATTGCCTCACAGTAAATGCTAAATGCGATGGGAAAGTGCGTGCTCCGCAAGCCGTTCTGGATGTGTATATGTGCGAGTGAATCACTGCGTCGGATTTTAATCTTGCGAGCGCCGAGTTGTATGTTAATGCCTTTATGCGGAGACCGCATATCATTTGGTTGTCGCCAATTCAAGCTTGAGAAAGGGCTAAGATTTAGAATTTGTTCAGGACCAACGCCTGAAAACAGAGAAAAGTAAGAGAAGAAATAACAACGTGACAAGTAAAAGAAGTTCTCTTAGATGCTTCTTTCAAGTTTCAAGAAAAGGGAACCTGGAAAAGTTCTCTTGTTTATTTGGCCGGTGAATGAGAGGGTTCTGCCAAAACAATGCTTGTCGGAGGCCAAGAACTCTTCTGAAGACACTCAAAACCATTGAGGCTTTTTTTTTCAAGTGAATAGATTGAAATCACTGAATCGTTCCACTCAAACACGATTAGATCCGGCCTTTAGCACCTGAATTTGTTAATCTTATTTAACCAAATCTCACCTACTTTGCCATTTGTACTTGCAGTGCTTGTTTTTCCAGTCCTTCAGGGTAGGAGTTTCCCATGACCTTCCGTTTATACCTTCCAAAGATTTCACTGCTGTTGCCTCTCAGGAGGCATCAGTGCACCCTCTGGGGATGAGGGCATACGTTTTGTCAAAAATAAGAATAATGTATTTCTTGCTGTGACAACTCCAGAGTGGAATACTCGGTAGGTCATTCAAGAAGATCATGAGAGCTGCGAGGAATTCTCTTCAACTGCCGACTTGTTACTGCAGTTGTTGCGAAGTCCATATGGACCTAAAATTCAAGCTGCGTATTCATTAGCTACTGTGATTTAAAAATTATTTCTGCCCTTTATCAATTTATTGCGAATAAAATTTCCGGAAAATTTTCTGCTTGCTAAATTCGTGACTTGGAAAGGCTAGTCACAATGCCACTCATAATGAATTCGTTGACTTATACAGTAACGCCGTGCAATTTCGGCCCCATAAACAGTGTGCAGATGCTTAAACTACTGAAATGAGTATTGTTTGGCTTCTTTTTTCTAAACTATTTATTGACAAAGAGTAAGGACCTTACTATATGCATGTGTAAGGGAAGGAACGAAATAATTGTAGAATTCTATTCCTCGTTATTATTTTGCCTACCTGTATTGTTTTCATTGACTTTACCCATATTCAAAGAAGATTTACTAGGAGAATTCTGATGGGAGTGGGTGGCTTTCTACACTCTAGGATTCCTCGTTCTGACATAAGAAATAGATATCTAGGCTTGCACACTCTGGAATCACGTCGCAAACTGAGGGATGTGTGCGTTCTATTCAAAATATTAGGTGGCTATACGAAGTGTAATGTCTCTAATTTTTGCTCTATCCGACCATCGATAACTCGTGATGGAGAACATAAACTGTCGTTTGCCAACCTAAAACTAGTGTTAATGCTAGATCATTTACGTGCAGAGCGGGCTCTGCCCTTTCTGCGTTAGGCGTTGTTCAGACGACGCGCGTCGAAAATGCAAAATCGAAGCTCAATCAATAATTAACGCCCTTGATCGAATTTGCTCTTTTGCATTAGTGGCGCAGTCCGGTTGCGCCTCATATAGGCAGACTTACTGGTCGCTCGGGTTTTTTAGAAGGCTGCTATTCCTTATTAATGGAAATTTTGACAAAATTCACTTTTTTCGTTCAATTTCTTTCCTATGTGATTATATGCCTAATTTTTTTTGCCTATATGAGGCGCAACCGGACTGCGCCACTAACGCAAAGGAGCAAATTCGATCAATGACGTTAATTATTGATTGAGCTTCAATTTTGCATTTTCGACGCGCGTCGTCTGAACAAGCCCTTAAGGATTGGCGTTACGACCTCCTGCTTTTCAATTCAAAAGTTTAAAGGCTTAGCTAAGCGTGCATTGCTCACTTTTTATTTGTTTGCTCTGCTGATGTTTACCGTCACCATTTTTCTTTGGTTGTTTCTTTTCTCTAACGTGGGTCTTAAATCCACGTACATAAATAAATGAAATAAATATGTATTGTTGGATTTTTTGAATATTTTTTGGAGGCAAACAGCAGCCGTTTTTGAACTGCTTCCTCCATTAGTTTCCTAATTCACTGTGCTTCTCGTGTATGATCAGTTTTTGGGACGTATGGAAGGTTTGGAAAGTTTTCTCGCTGTATCTCGGCTTCAAGTTAATACGGTTCGGTTGTTGTCACGGATATCTTATAATAGGCTTATACATCATCGTGTTCGCTCAGTGATCATTTGTCTCCTCATTCGCTTAAGTGGTGTTTTCCGTACCAGGTATAGTTATAATCTTTCCATGAAGCGCTTGAGTTTTCTTAAGCTCTTTGAAACAGCATGACGAATCAACCACGTTTGTGGTGCTTGGTCGGATTCTTGATGTTTGCAACTAGATTTGGTTTTTTATTGAAATTTCGCGTTATAACTTCCCTAGCGTTTATAGAGATAGGAGAGCTACGGTTACTCTCAGAAGCGCTAGAAATGGTCGAAAAATCCACTGCGGCATCAGTTGTGAGTACCTTCTCAGTCCTTTCTTGCTCGATCTACAGAAAGCTTGAGCGATAGCTGCTCCACCATCAATTTGTTGTTTTCTACTCCAATTGCTTTGAGAAGATCTGCATGGTGAAATCATTGGTAACTTCTATTACGAGTCTAATGAAGTGGCTAGGTATACCTGACAGTTTGGATATCATTCAGAGGCTGAATGTTCCTCTTTTTCAGTTCGGTCCCTCAACATGCGTGTCGTCACTGCCATCGTCTTCTACAGCGTTGATTTCGTCCGTACTTGACGCACGAGCTCGAGTTATTTGTGACTTAACACCGTCAAGCAGTGAGATATCGTTGTGTCGTGAAGTGAGTTTTGAACCCATTTTCTGACCAATGCTATTATACAACTCGTTCTCCTGAATTTTCTATATCCACATATTTCTTATCACCTAGGACTCCATATCACTAGACTCGCTTTCAACAAGTTCTCGAAACAATGACTGCTCATCTAACTGTGCTGCGAGCACTTCTTCTGATAGCCGCAGTGTGGACCTTTCAGGTAATTCTTGATTTTTTCATTAATTTTCGAAGACAACGTCCTTTGTCTCTCAAAACAAAAATGTTGAACACCAGTAGGTCATTCTTCAATTAAGTTCGTTCCTTTCATTCTCTCGGAGTTGTTAATCAGTGTTTCATTTGCGTTTATATTAGTGTCCATTCAGATATTTTTAAGGCTTGTTTTTAGAAGGTTTCGCTTGTTCGGTAACGTTTTCTTTGTAAGCATACCTTGGGATCAGGAAGAGAATTTTCCGAGGCCTTAATTTTTGACCGTTACCAGCTCTAATTGGTGCACGAGTATGGCGAATTCGAATATACCCATTTCAAAAGAATTTAACGTTTTAGTCACCCTGAGCTTTCAATCAATGAACTTTATCGTGTGATTGCTGCACTTCTCCCAAACATACGTATCACCATGCAATTTTTATTGTTTTTAGAAGACCACAATTACCTGAATGAACCGGGCTTTGTTGACGGTGGTTCAGTGAGATACCATTGCTTGTGGAGCGGTTGTTCAAACATATATGAAAAGGCTGACGATTTATACGATCATGTCACCGAAGTAAGTTTTTTTTCATTTATTCCATGGCATTGTTTATCTCTTCTTGTCCAGGCGTTTTGCATGTTCTCATTACCCTGTGTCATCTTTAGCTCCATATCAACGTTCTGCGAGAGCTTTCATATCCATGTTCGAGTTCCAAGCAAGAATCGGATGATGATGAGCCTATTAAGTGCCACTGGGATGACTGTACCATGTTTCTCCGCCGTGGTGATCAAGAGAAAAAGGTCCGTCAGCCGCCTTTGCTAGATCAATTCCTTTCTAGTCTTTCCTTTTCTATATTTTTTCTTTACCTTGTTTTTCGCTTATGACGACCTGATCATTTACTTTTTTATCACCCGATTGGTTGCTATGAGGAAATGCAATCACATCTTTGGACATTACAACATTTTTTTCACTAGGTGAAAATTGACGATTATGACACTCAAGGTTTCGCATATTGAGTGGTTCCGATTGGGAAAACGAATGCGTGACGCGTTGTAAGGAGGGACTGCTCTAGTTTGTGCAGGCCAGGTATCCGAACGAAAGCTCAGATTAGAGCTTAGTTCTCAGTCGCTGATCCGCTGCCTATCTCCCTCCTCCAAAAGGATGAATTCTTCGATTTGTTCACCGGCTAGCTGTCTCTCCATTTTCGGTGAAGTATAGAATGGCAGCAACACCTCAAGTAAGCTCCTATCTTCGAGGCAATGAACAAGAGATTGTCTGTAAGGTTATGATGGATTACGGTTGGGTGTTGTGCTATGCTTCGAAGCGAAGCGTTTTTTTCTGTGGCTGTATAGTTGTGCTGCACAAGCTTGGCTTGTTTGGCAGTGCCAATGACAACAAAACTGTAGTTTCAAGAATGTTCCCACCTGTTTCACTTCGACGCACATAGTATTTCATTATAAATAAGTTTATAAATAAATAACGATTCCGATGTCGTTTAGACTGATATCGACTGATTTCGGCAGATTCAAGTAGGTTCTTCGCGTTACCGCTCTCGCTGAGCCACCATGTCATCTCTGCATGTCTGAAGAGAGTCGAAATTCAAGAGCCGATATTGGGCAACATTCAAAAAAGCAACGCTTGAATCGTAATTTGCAAGCGAAATAGCCTCAGAAGTCTCAACGAAAAATTGTTGCCCGCCGCGGCCCCGCCGGAATTTTTAACTATTGCGACAGTTGTTGTTTTGCGAATGACGATGTGCCCAACTCTCAACACCGTTCTCAAGCACCCAGAAAAACGTGGAATTGTGTGATTGCAGCTGACATTTTTAAAGATTGAATTTCTTCTTATATCAATTTTCAGTTACCTAAATCTTTGTTTAATTCGTTATTGAATGTTGCGCTCGCAAAGAACATCAGATCGACAGCAGTTCTAAAATGTATGCGTAGTACTTCGATCATCGATGTTGATTTCATTTTTCTTCATAGTCAGCCTAGAATATTAAAAATCATTGTAGAAATAAAAATGCAAATATATCAGGCTGAAACTGGCATTTATGGGTCGAACGTGATTTTTCTCTAAATTTGAAAACTTATAGAGGAACCTATGGATCGTGTAAACAATTTGACGGTTAGCATTGTTTTTTAGATATGCTGGCTCATGAATCACTACCGTACCCGCCATGCACGAGCCGCGAACCCGTTCCATTGTGTCATAGAAGGATGCCAGATGCGTTTCTCTACGACTCATCGACTAGAAGAACACGTTCGTCTGGAGCATATCAATCCACCTAAACCAGGCAAGTCTTCCGTGCTTATTCTAATTACATTCTCAAGACCTCCTCCGTTATATTTCTCAGATTCCGTTTTGTTTTGATAGATTTTTGCTTGTCGCGCTAAATTCACGAAACTGCGT
Source organism: Nippostrongylus brasiliensis (assembly GCA_030553155.1). Classification (NCBI taxonomy): domain Eukaryota; kingdom Metazoa; phylum Nematoda; class Chromadorea; order Rhabditida; family Heligmosomidae; genus Nippostrongylus; species Nippostrongylus brasiliensis. The sequence continues at coordinate 16,865,191 of CP130733.1, read as the reverse complement.
TGTTTGAAAAAAGTTTACATTTTTATGTGGTTATGTTTAGCAAAAGACACACCGGTGGTGGTTAAGAAGGAAAGTTGCTACGGATGGCGCCCCAGGGTCTACTACCCTGTCCGTAAGTATTTTGTTGTCTTTTCTCTGTTTTGAGTGTTTCGTATGACGACAATCTGTTGAGAGTCATGTTTAAATTCAACTTATTCTCCTTCAGGCCCTCGTCCAACGCTATACTGTCCACATTTCGACGAGCGACTTTTGAAATGTGTGCGACTGATGAACAAGTACAACTTCAAAGTAGCTTTCAATCCCATCGATTTCCATTCGGAACTGAAAGGCGCAAAGCGAAGAAAACAACACCATCGTTACGCGTACAAGATCGTGCCCTCGGATCAAGCTGCACCATCTCCACTGCGACAACCAGAAAGTCGGAATTGTGTGAGTTTTGCTGAAAGCTTCTCTATTTTTGTTCATTTTTGGCCAAGACTATTCTTGCTGTTATGAATACATGTGGTTTTTCACGAAATGGACAATGTTTTGGTGACGTACGCGTTCAAGCATCAAACGCTTTAAGATTCCTTTAACAGATCTTCTTACCTTTTGAATAACTTTCGTACCGTTATACGTTCATTAAGACAACAAAAATTCTTCTTTCTTACATTGAAAGGCATTGTGATGCACAAAGTTTCCCTTACTGCCAAGTTGCTCATTTTGTTCTTCTGGAAGATGTCTTAAAGTTTCTTTGTTCCAATTCACTATTGCATTCTGCTAGGATGGTAACATTGCTAATTTAGAAATTTAGATTACGTTTTCAAAATCCCATGTTAATTGTCTTAATGTAACAGTTGGGCATGCATTATCGCTTTCATCCGCGTGATTAAGACTCCTCTGTTCAATGTCGAGAGAGTCTTTCTTTTCTTTTTTTCCCTTTCTTTTTTTTTGGAGGAGGTCTCTAATTTTCGCCGAGTGTTTGAATTCACTACTGCTTTCTGCTAGGGGAATTGCTATAATTTCAGATAGCTGCCTTAAAATTCCTTGTTAATTATCAAACGATTGGGTATTTAAAATACATTGATGCTTATGTCTGCATTATTTAGACTTCTCTGTTCGATATCGAGAGCATGAAGGAGGTGACTATTTTCGATCTTTTCCCACCTGTGGACGGATTCGGTTCCATCAAGCAGGAGCACCCGGATAACGCAGCCTAATACGTCCGCAACGTGCGGAATTCTTCACCATTTGAGCAATATTTCGACACTCTGACTCTCAAAGTCTCAGCCATCTCTTGTGAATGCATTAATCTAGTAGCGTCTCGTACTCTGGATCTATGAAGTGCATTATGATTTTCTCTGTGTGAGATCGATCAATATCTGTGAGAGCAGGAGCTCAAGGGCGCAAACCAGGCGAAGCAATTCCGAACCGTATAAGTAACCCATCGTCTTCTCTCGATCATCATCGCATATGCAATTTGTACCGAGGGACTCGAATTCGTTAATGATGGTAACTGAACGCGTAGTCCCATTACCCAAGGGCTAGAGGAGATATAATGAAATGGGACTCATGTGGCTAATTCACCAGCCACCGCAAACCAGTCTGAATCAAACTCTTCTCTCTGCAGCATTTTTTATCGGACCAAGTCATCCCTAGCTTCCTTGGAGGGTATCAGGTTGAGACGTCGTACAATTCCATTTCGTAGTAAGAAAGTGGGACTGCCTCGTTTTGCAAGATTACTATGCCATGTATGCATTTATGTTTCGCTGTTTACCGAAAGGCCACTCTCTACTCGGCCAAAAGTTGAAGATGGTGTTCGACAGTACTTCAATCGTATTTTTGATTTCGGCTGCAGAAAGCATTGTTTCCTCAGAAAACGGCCTTAGGTCAGGGTAGAGGATGAACTGGAAGTAGCGGGCTCTCGGACTTCTTACTTGGCTCGCGCATCCTAATGAAATGATGAAGGTTGTTAGTTGTGCTACCTGTCAGGAGTACGGCAGTAACTTCTGGTTGATTCCACGCTTTGATCGCCGCGGCTGAAGTACAGATCTGTCAGCGCATGACAAAGATCGTGTTCGGAACGAAAACCGTGAATTTAATTGTTTATTATTTTTTATAATATGATAAACAGGTTGATAGGATCAGGTGTATGTTTAATCACTATGTATGGCGTATGGAATCTCATCGATTGCTCCGAGTCGTAACAAAACCAATTCTTTCTCATGGTCTCTTTCACCAGCGCTTCATTGTATCTCATATTCGGGTATATAGTATGTATGCGTTTCTTATGTATCCGTTGTGTTATGTAATATATCCTATCAACTCATCGAACTAATTTCCTTTCGTAACAATTCCTGCCTTGACGTGCTCAGGACTGCCACTCGTCTGTCTTGTCTGTGTATTGTTGTGTATCGTGTTTTGTCCAGCTACGGTATCCTAACCTATTTCCGTAGTTTACTGTGTAGCTACACGTTTGTTTGTTGAGTATCATTGTGTGGTTTAGTGATGACTATTCACTTTGCGAGCTTGCAGCATAGACTACAAGTTTTCAAGCCGACTGTTGGTTTCATGACAACGATGTCTTGTTTTTGTTCAAATGCAATAAATGTTTGTGATAATAGGCTGAAGTGGATTTTGAAGAGCTTCCTCTATTCGTGAAAGTGGAGAAAATTCTGACGAGAAAGTAAAGGGAGTAGGTGGAGGCGAAAGTGGCTATAATCACGAAAAGTGGGATCACAACGATTAATCCACCGCACGGAGTGATTACTCTGCTAGCTGCAGCGACAAAGCCGATTTTGTATCTTGGAAAGTGTCGTCAGACATGAGCTCTTAGCTACTGTAGAACGGCTCGTGACAAACACGGCTAGCGACACGGCTGATCTTTGCAAGACGCCTAGAATTTGCAAAAAAAATAACGGACTTGCGAAGAAGACCTCTCTTTTGATCTGGTGTATAATATGTTTTTGCACTTCTGCCTTTTATAGGGTATTCGTTTGATACTTATCATTGTTTTATTTTTGTGAAATTTCTGATTCGGAGTCTATGATGTGCTCAGGTTACAATGCTATCCAACCATACGCGAGGAGTGTGATGAAGAACTCGGTGAAGCTCTCGATTCGGGATTCCTCTAGGAATCGTTCCGGAGTTTGTGAGACCGTCAAATGAAGAAGAACATATTAAAACTAAACTAAGTAATGGGTGGAAATGGACGGTCGACACACTTGAATAGCATGGGCTTATTAAGAGGACGGTTGACCAGCAAGATGATGTGAAGTGAAAATTCTTTCGAATCAAGACGAGAAGAAAAATGCAAGAAGTTACGCAAATTTCTCAAGGTGCATCGTAGTGAGGCCGTCCTCTGATATAGGAGTGAATTTTACAATAGGAGGCTAGAAACTTTCATAATCACCACCATCTTCTTACCGCAACTTCAAAACATGATCGCAAGCAAAAACCATCGCAGGAAGTCTGATATATAATAGTATCTTGGAAAGCCATTGGTATCGAGCGGTTCCAGTGCCTCATCAAGATTTTTGTGGATAGAAAAACAGAGCATCATGCAAAAGTCTGCAAAAAGAGATTCCTAGCGACGCTGTTGTGATCTGGAAGCCAATGCACTAGAAATTCATTTCTCGGTAAAGGCCCACTCAGACTCTACTGCGTTGCTGCCGCAGTAATGATGAAGGATAGGGACCAGCGACGCGCGCGTCAGCTGCGCAGTAGCGACAGCGCTGCACCCGTTTCAGAGTTTTACTGCGGCAGCACTGCCGCAGCGCCGCCGCAGCAAGGAATGTCACGGGACAATCCTTGCTGCGGCAGCGGATTTGTTGCCGAAAACGGATGTAGGGTGCGCTCATCCCCCTTTTGCCGCTAATTTTACTTTGCTGCGGCAGTAAAACTCTGAATGGGCCCTAAGGCTTTTCTACAGAACAGGCATCCAAGGCAGCGACTCACACTTTCATCTGCAATGGTTTTGTTGGCTTTCAAGTGTTCTTTTCATGCAACTGTGCATGTTAGGGGCTTCCTGTAGGGTAGCGACATTGCGTGCAGTTTCCCTTTCTGAATGGCTTAAGGCTTCTGAAAGGCTACAATGCCTATTTTCACACAGGAATATGACTTCGAGCTGAGCAGGAATGCAGAGCTGTTTTGTTGTTGCAGCTGACACAGCACTGAGTTGCGCTTGAGCTTCAGACTCTACTGCGGCAGTAAGCCAAAGTAGATCAGCAAAAAGGGGTTGCACGTATTTCCGCAGCAGCTGCGCGCTTTTGCGGCCGTCCACTGGACTGTTGTTGGGCAAAAAACTATTTAGTGCATAGTTGGCGATGTGGGCGGTTTTCGTAGAGAAATTTGCAAATTCGGGACATTTCCTTCTGCAGCGGCACCGCGGCAGCGCTGCCGCTTTCAGTGCAGCTCCCGCGTGCGCTGCCGGTCCCTATTTCATCATTACTGCGGCAGTAACGCGGTGAAGTCTGAAAGGGCTTTAAGAATGGTTACCCTTCATTCTCCTGTAGTTTTCTTGAACAATACATTTGCCAGCCCCAAAATGGTCGACATATTGGAGTCGAAATTCCCTTTTTGTTCCTTTTATTTTTTTCATAACGATGTTTCGGACAGAGACCAACCTGCAAAAGGAAATATTCCTTTCGTGTGCTTCCACGACTCAAAGAGCTCGCGTTGAGATCACCGAAGTTGATCCCGTGTCGAGTACCGTAGCCACCGCTCTGCATCCGCATGCCCAGCACAAGAGTCGATCTCATTTCTTTCCTCAGCTGCCACCATCCAGTCTGGTCGTCCCATCGTATCAAGTCAACTCGCCCGGCTGCTACCGCATTCAGGGATTGAGGGTTGGACGATCATACAAGGACCGGGGAAGAACCAACAGTAGAGGTGAACAGTATGGAGCGGTAGTAGTTAACACCTAGGTCCTGGGAATGGAGTTCTGCGTGGCATGCCCCTCTTGGGTTCTCTCCTATGAGGTTACCCACGTTGCTAACATGCTGTAGTATCGGTTCGTCGCATAGATCTACACTGCAATGTATGTGTGTTTTATTTGGTACAGTTAGTAAATTGGCGGTGGCAAGTGCCTTGTGTTTTATATCAGAACGTGCCCTTATTTTCTTCATGTGTTATTCACATATTCGCAGCATGATTTACGATGAGGACCCCATTTCGCATAGAGGCGGATAGTTTGTGGTTATCTATTATACTAACCGGGGATCGGCGGTTGGGTACAAAACCATCGGATTCTCTCGTTTAGAATTCAAAGTCCCACGTGGCTATCGTACAGCGCTCTAATCCCTACAGTGGCCACAGGACATCGACACCATCTTGATTTGAAGCCGCTCACGACGCATCGGTCTTTCGGGTTCAATGCATCAAATCCTAGGAATTCACGTTCACTCGACGTCTCTTCCGTCGAAGGAAGCATACTTACATATTAGTGTAAGCTATCACTCTCAAACGATAACGTTGGGAAGCTTCTTCCTTCCTCGTCAAATTTAACGGATTATCGATCTAATGGCATAAGCCACAGCTACTTGCATGTTTCAGAGAAGAAGACGAGGCAATCACGCCTCAGCTCCACAGCTTCATCAGAGTACCCTTTGCGACGATTTCATATATTCGATCACGGATGGCAAGTCGCCAGTTTATGGTTAAACTTGTCGTCGAGCTACTACTCAAAGCGCGGGACGAGGTCAAGGGGATGAATCGAAGCAGTGGAGAGCTCACACAGAAGATCAGCCGTCTCAGAAAGGAGAGTTATCGTGAAGTGTGGAGATGCGAAGGCTAGAGTTCCTAGTTGCGATTTCAATTCTACTAGGAGCACAAAGGAAGGAGACGCAGAAGTGAGAAAATACTTGTCGTTGTTAACGTTTTTGAGTGCCCTGCCAATTATCCGTTTACTAAGGTGTCGCATGATTTCAATTTGTGAGTAGCGCCCTGGATTTCCTAGATATAAAACGTGTGCCTTAGAATAAGAATAGAATGTGCTCATTACCGAACGGGCAGGTCCAACATATAAAGGTTGCTTTTTCGACGCGGTCCCTCTCTCACATGGGAGGTGAAAGGACGTTTCAGTAAGGAGCGTCTGGCCGGACGTCCTGGGCGTAGTGTCAGCATCAGAAGCAAACAAAGTTTCTGATGCGGGCCATTTACTAACTCTCAACTAAAATGGGCACCAAAAAGTGCGACTTCATCATACCTTGGCAGACCTTTTGGAAACTGCTGAACTGTCGCAGGAAATCGAGTGGAAAGATATCGTGATAAAGAATGTTGTATGCTCTATCCTACAGAGTGTAAATGACAAAAATTGTTTTAGCCTTGAACTTGCTTTGGTCTTGGACTTGTGCCAAGGTAATTTTGATGTGCTTAATGTTGTTGACTTCTGAGCAGATAACGGAAGTTGATACGTCCCCCTTTTAGGAAACTTGATGTGGTTATTTTGACTGGAATTGACTTCGTCCTAATATTGATCCCCTTCTGATGATGCGATATGGTATCAATCGCTGCCAAATTCTGAAAGGTGCTGAAAGAGCTGGTATGTGGAATGCTGAGGCGTAGGTAGGAGAAAGGGAGCCTCCTCGTGATTTTTAAAATTCTGTAGGATTATCTGTCAACGCCACAGAATTTTGATTCAGCACTGAAAAGAATTAAAAGAGAATATCCTAGACCTAATGTTACTCGGGCGATTGATTTTAGCAGGAAACCAGAGCGTGCCAGGTAGGCTTACTTCTTTCCCGAGGACTCCTTCGTGTGCATGGCCGCCGCTGGCCGGTCAGGTGGATGAGGTGTTCGTGGCGAGCCTAGTCTTTTTAGACTCGATGGTGCCCGAACAGTCGGCCTAGTCAGTACTTCCCGAGATTTTCTCTCTAAGCTCCTTCACGGAGCTGTCCAGCCGTTACTATCGATTTCGGGTTTATCCGTCGATTGCACACGATTGCAGTTCTTTTTAGGCTCGATGATGCCCGAACGGTCGGCCTAGTCATTACTTCCCGAAAACTCCCCTCTAAGTTCCTTCCTATTGCAGGACTCCACGACGGAAACACCTCAGGATTCTACTACAGCCGCTTCGGCGCAAATACAGATTCTATTCTATATCTATTCAATAAATTTATTCATTACTCGCTGTGCTTACCAAAGCGTGAGTTCAATCTCCGAATCGTCTTTCATCATTAACACGTTGACGACAATGTCCCATGATGCTGCGGGACACTTTTTCCGCCGCGTGGGACCGTGTCCCATGATGTTGCGGGACAGCGTTATAAAATTACTTGGTGGAGAACTATCGAATGTTTCGCGGTGTAATATTTCTAATAAGTCGTAGTGGCTGATAGGGAATAGTCATGGTCACCAAGAGATGCACTCATTTCATAAAGTTTCATGGATATAAGGCACAAAGCTGGTTTCGAAAAACCGATTCGAAATCCAGAGAACTTATAATATACCCAATACATGATACGCCGAATCCATGAAAGTAAAACAGATTTGTTTCCGACTGAAAACCTGGATTGGCCGTGAGATATACCAGCTTCGCTGAACTAATTATGGTGGAAAGAAATATTCAAGTAAGCAATATTTTGCAGACTAATGTAGCAATATTTTGACTGACCCAAATCAACAGTTACGCCCCGGTGGTTAGCTTTTTTTTAAAATTTTATCAATTAGCTCAATCAATTAGCTTTTTGTTAATTTAAAATTTAAAACCGTACGTTCTATGGCACTATTTCCGATGATGGCGAGGGTATTTCACGCCACAACGGACTAGGCGCGGTCCCACGAACCACGCGCACCAAAATCGAGATTGTCGTCAATGGGTTAATTTATGGCCGGATCGCCTTTTTCGACCCTTGGTTGGAGTATGGCGCACAAATCTGGATGGCCAACAGCCCTCGGTCAGAGAAAGAGAGACTAGAGTAGTGATAGCTTGAATCATGAAGCACGTGCTTACGTCATAGGGTATGTTGAGCGGATTTTTCGCCATTGCTCCATGTCAGAGTTCCGACGGAAGTGGGAATGTTCGAGCGCTTCTATCGTTTTTTCGTGATCCCCGGATATGGTGGATTACAGATCAAGCTATCAACTCCTTCAAAAAATTGCGAGCACAACTTCAGGAAGGTCTCAGAAGTAGTGAAGGTATTATGCAAAGTGCCGCGAGTGAAGTACCGAACGGAACTTCGTTAGTTCGACGTGTTGGACTTGGACCGGTAGTCCGGGGTGGCCGCATATCGAAGACCCGCCTCAATAGGGTTGAAAGAAGGCGACAACGGAGGACGTTGGAGACATAGACGGAAACATCACTTCAAAGGTCTGAAACAGATCTCATTTTGGAAAGGAACATGTTAGGTGAGGTAGGTGAAGCGTGAAAGCAAAGGCTAAAGGATTTCTTTATGGAGGACAAAAAAACTAGAACTAGAAAAATCACAAAGTTCATTCGCGAAGTGCATTCATTGGTCTGAAATGGCACAGACTTCTCGTCGTAGCGTACAGAGATATCTATATACGTCTATCTTCATGAACAAGGTGTCTTGTGACACACTTGGAACCTACTTACTCACCACGAGTCATGACTATGCCTCCGGGAAGGAAATTATTAGGTTTTATTTCTTATTGAGCTTGATGTTATGGAAAATGGCAGTTTGTCTCCTGAACGCAGTGTAGTGCTTTTTGTGTGTGAGACAGTATTGAATTAGCCCTGTTGCCAGCACAATATCGGCAAAATGATGCTTTCCGATTGTCGCCATGATTTGAGAGCCAGATGAAATGCACAAACAAACCACGACGTTGTTGTGCGAGACCGTGGATTTGGGTTACCTGGCAGGTTACCACTGAGCCACCATACTGCTATCGGCTCTAGATCCGATTTCATTAGATTATCTAATAGAAGCCATTTCACGACAACTTTGTGAGTACGACTTTTTTTGGGCCACCCACTTGCTAGTATTATAGAAGAAACAAACCACGTTAATGCGAGCTCCTCTATAGCCCCATATGAGTGTTTATTGAAGATTTTCTTTGTGTTACGCTCGTTGTTCCCCCCCTGTTAGGTGCAAAGTGGAACGATCAGACCATTTCAGGCATGTCCATTTTTGCTTCCCTTCACTGTGGCCAGCGCTCTCGTCGATTGCCTTACATTGATGTATTCACATGATGATGTTTTTTGCTGTCTCAGTTTACCGTGGTTTAATTGTTTACGTTTGAGATAAATGAAAGGTTTTATGAACTAATTTGGCAATCAAAACCCATCTCAACACGGTTGTTTCACTTTTACTGAGTAATGGTGCGCCTGAACAATGTCCAGCGAAGTGTCATCTACTTCCGACTCCCACAGCTTCATGGGCGGAATCCGTTGTGTGAATGAAAACACCCGTTTTTTGGTCGCTCATCGTATTCGTTCGAAGTGTAAACTGCTGTACTTTGACATTCACTACGCTGTATCCACGCGTGGGTGACAAAGTTCAAAGGACGGCGACCAGGTGGTGAACTAGCAAACTGGAACCTGAGACATTTGACGGTGCATCCAAAAACGGCTGCACAATTCCTAGAGAGACACTTCCAGCAGCAATGAAGACGACAACGCTCCGGATGCACCACGCTTTTGAGTGCAATGAGTGCAAATTTGCTTTAGATACTGATTATTTACAATGGCCACAGAAGAATAAATATCGGCTTGTAGACCCACGTGTGTACACGTGATTCTGAGAAGCATTGGCAAAGTTTATTTACTGTATAAAAGCCGAAAAGCTTACTGGAACGGATTATAGAGATCACCGAGAGGTGACTTCCTGCTTACAAATGGTTACTCCGGATCTTGCATTTTATAGTAAAAAGACCGCCGGAGGTGACATCTATGTAGTTGTGTTCACTACTGTTTTGGTGCTGTATGCTTTGGGGGTGCATGCAGAGAAAAAATGCTGAGGTCGTATGTTTTTATACAAAAACCTGTCTAAATTTTTGTTGGAGTGTACACTTTAACTTCTTCTAAGGATTTCAGTGAGAACGAGAAGTACAACATTTCTACACCCATCAACCCTCATAGTATCCTTCTTCGTGGAGATTTTTAAGCACATAACGCTCCTTTTCCTCGTTTTCAGAGTCCTGTCCTAATTTCGAGTTTGGCTTGGTTTGGCGCGCAGCATGAATAACTAGATGATTATGCAAATGAATAAATATTTAGTAAGTAGCACAAGAGAAGGACGGAAGAAATAAGCATTCAGATGATCCTAACATTAGGTGATTTCTCATGAAGCGTCAACAAGTAGTTTAACGCAGGAGTCGACTTCAATACTTGCTCTCCCGAGGAAAGCTGGACTGGCGCAAATTTCAACCAAAGACGCCCTAGGTTCCGCATCATGGGAAGAGACAGTATTGCACTGTATCAAATACTGGATGCATTCTATTACTTTCACCACGGTATTTCAAAAGCAGATCTTCAAAAGGCAAAGAAACACCGCTGAAATCTCTTTCCTTACTGCTTTTTGCTTGGAAGACGCAACTGACACTGATATGATATGTATAATTCGTCTGGTTTAGTCCGTCGACGATTTCATTGTTTCCCGTCATCAGTGGTTTCTGGGAGGATGTGAGCGCTACAAGCGTCGAAAACAGAGCCATGTTGTATGGTTTCAATCGTGGGAATGATCTGGAACACCGCGTTGTTTGCCAAGTTTGGAGATTTGCATCTGCTGCAGTTGTCCCACTAACACAGTCAAGTAGTTTCATTAATTCATTATGATCCTTACAGGTGATTGGCTCAAATGTCAAATGAGAGGAGTCCTCGTGAAATTTTAAACACTTAAGAAATCACACAGCCATCGTGTCCTGCAGTGTTGGTCAGTGTTGGAACTCTAAAGTGGAGGAAGAGAATGAGTTGCTCCGTAAATGTCCAGTGAAGGAGTTGTTCGTAATTGTTAAACACCTCATCATAGAGAGAAAGCTGAGTAGAATATTCAAGGCATCCAGCTTTTTTATTTGGAAATTTAGATACGGTTCCAATGGGCTTAATGTACTATACTAACGTATCAGTTCAGGACAAATTCATGTCACACAAACCTTCAGAACTGTGAAGTCGACTTGCCCCCTCTGAAACCCACAGGCTGACCACAAAGTTGTCCTTCTTCTGGAAAGTCCTTTCTTCTTGACATTATCGGTGTTAAAGGAATGTCTCAGGTACACGTACGACTCCATTTCGGTAGTGTGATCAGGCAACTGTTCAGAACGCATTTTTCACTGCAGTGTAAATTGTATTTTCTACTACACTGCGGAAGGTGACCGTCTAATCAGTTGCAAAGTCACCAGTTCCACTGAAGTTGTTTTCTCTGCACATTTCGTTGTCTTTACTGTGACTCCTGATTTCGTTTGGCCAACCCGACATCGCTACTTCTCTGTGGCCAACTTATCAGTGAGGCATTAAGGAAAGCTCTCGTACTCATTCCTCATCTTTTATTATAAAACTGTATCGTTAGATTTTCGATAATACTTCAATGAAGTCCAGAAAAAATCATTTCCAGTACGCTCTTAAACCTGCTCATTATGGTATATTTATAGTCATCGAGTCGAATTAACTTGAGAAAATTTTAATACAAGAGGGAAAACCGCAATACAAGTGCTGAGACAGATAAGAAGGAACAGAAATGGAAGACAAGAACAGAAATTTCTAGCTTGAGCTCAAATCGACACTTGTTCGACACTCTTTCGTGTACAAGTTAACAAACAATCTAGCGATTCAGTATTTTGCAACTGGAAACTCCCTCTTTAAATAACTCTTTTTATTTTTGGTTCTGCCACTTTTCGACAGGAGTTGAGTTCCTGTGAAAAACATCCTTCTCTAGAAGAGACGCGCAAATCATCTGAACGAAAGTGAAGAACACTCGTCTGACGAGTCTCATGAGTTTCTCTGAAAGCTCTCACCAACCTCTGTACTTCTTCTTTGGATTTTAATTCCAGTTCACTGCGCAGTAATTCGCGGGTCACCGTACATGAACCGGAAGTGATAAATTCAGCGTTACTATGAGACCCATTCTGTCGTTGCCCTTGTTTTTTACCATCACCAACACGAATTGATGATGTTCTGACACTCGATTTATGTATTATATATGAGGAATATCTCTCTTCAACTTTCTGCAACCCTGCTCTGCTTTTTATTTTTGGTTCTGCCACTTTTCGACTCTCGTTTCCGTCCCCTAAACCGTTCCCGGAAGTGATTTTTTACAAGACACTCGATTTATGTATTATATATGAGGAGACCCTGCTCTGCTACAGCTCTCGGAGGTTTACGCTGGATACAAGGAGAGATTGCGAAGTTGTGGTTGATGTTCGTTCAGACATTTGTAGGAGATAGGGGAGCCATTCCCTTGTCTATCACGTTCTGTTCGCCCAACAAGTAGACGAAACCACCATCCAATCTACAAACTTATGACTTTACAGCGCCATCGTGAACCAATGGAGAATAGCAAACTATATAAATGGTGCCATTTGTTAAAAGAGTCCACCGAAAGAACAGCAACGGTTTCTAAAGGTGATAGTGTGATTGATTAGAGATTGGCTCCCTTGCGTAGTTACTGCATTATTTTCAAAAATTAGATCCAAACAAGACCTTCACGAGATCGAAAAATCGCTTGCACCTTCACAAGTTTCATGCCCATTTGACCTCGTAACTGCAATCGACTTTTACTGAAGCAGACCTAGCTTGGCCTACAGCAAATACTGTCGATTATTGGCATGTTCATTCTGGGGACCATCTCACTAGATCGGTGTCAATCAAGCGATTCTAGGAGTAGTATGAAGTAGACTGTTCTTAATTTGAAGCTTCGAATTGATCTTATATGTACACTACCGAACGTGTCGCAACGATAGATAAAAAGCGCCAGCGGCACTTTCTTGGCACAGATCGTCGTTTTTCTATATTCCTTTAAAATCGATTTGTTCGTAAAAACCAAGTATGTTTTCGAGCCCAGCAAGTCGAGCTCTATCTTATCATACACAAATTCTCCATATTCGTGGAACTTTTTAACAAGCGATTTTTTGAACCCTCGATTTTCGGTCCCTTGCCCCTTTCGATTCCTCGTCTGACTCATCGCTCGACGAGGCTCCATCTTCGGTCGGGCCACCACGTGGGGACACCCTCGGGCATGGTCCACGTCACCATGTGTGGACCTCAAAAACGGCATCTTTCGGCGCATTAAAGCGCCGCTGCCGCCGTTCTATCGTTGCAGCACGTCCGGTACTGTAGTCCTTTGTATGAGTTTAAACTCAAGCCAAGATAGGGGCGGGATAGCCGAGAGGTTAAGAGCTTAGGCTGAAGATCTCGATGATCAGGGTTCAATCCCGTCGCAGGCAGAAACCCTTGCCTAGCTTGGAAATAGCTGAAAAGGGTGTCGGTACCAGCGTCAGGCCCGTATGACAGGTCGGCTGATGGAGGAAAACTGTCACGATCAGAAGTCGGATCGATGGTCGCATGCAAGGAAGTGGCGCTCAAGAACCTGCGATCGAGAACGATATGGCCACCCCACAAGGAGCTCAAGACAGAGACAGGATGGCAGTGTGGCACCTCAACAAATGCGGGAGCAACACCAAAGGAGAAAGAGGACGTAGCGACCATCATGAAAGACGTACCCCATAACTGATCGGGATAAAAACGTTGTGGAATAAAAAAAAACTCAAGCCAAGATCTGCTCGTTTTCTTTCACTATTTTTATCGTTTCTACAGGAAGCCCTTGAGGCTAGAACGAAAGCGGATACTGCAAGTTCTGTTCAATAAAGCAGTGGAGGCGTAACGACTGGAAGTGGACGCAAGTAATTTTTTCGATTTGAATTTGAATGAAACCACTGAGCAGAGTTAACACTGCCTTTCTGTTAACAATAAATGACGTCTGCAACATGTAGACGATTCCTCTGATTTTCGTCATAATTTTGTTCCGTAGAAAAGCTTGACGTTTTCACAAAGGTCTTCCTGACGCATCAATCAAACAAAGCTGTGGAATCAAATTGGTTTACACAGAGGATGTACTCCGATCTGAAATAGTTGTCAACTGGACATCAATAGAAGACAGTGGTTCCGTGAATCTCCTCTTCAAATTCTTACCTCTGCAACCCAGGTCAGCGTTGGTTTCCTGAACTTCCTTGTCCCTTTCGTAGGCAGGGCTCAACAGGATCGCGCTTCACTTAGGAAGTTCATTGTACACTGAATAGATCGTATTTTGGGGAGAAACATTTTCTGACACGAAACAAAGAAATGCCGAAAGGAATTAGATAAGTTCATTGGTTACGGTATTAGAGGCATGAGAACAAATATCATAAACGTTCAGTTGATAAAGTGATGTTATAGTAGTTGATGACGCTAATGTATTTTTTACTTTTAGCGATTATTTTTAGTTACTGCGTGTTGTATTTTTTTTAGTTTCATCTGTGTTTATTCCGGCCGACATCATGAATATTTAAATAAATAAATAAATAACGAAGTAAACAAATAAATAAATATTACAACTACCCTAACCATAGTTCAAGGAGGTACCCTTTGGGTGTACCTTCTTTTCCTCAGCGGTTGGTCATGCACTCCGTCGGGCCTCGATGACGTTTTGTCGCATCCTTTATCTGGACTGTCCCAATCGCTTGAGTGCATTTTCAAGGTTGAATGGCCGTTTCAATTACCAGCGAACGCTGCCCGCACGCCCAACGTTCACAGCATCCTCGTTCCTTGTTGTGCCGATGTTTAGATCTCATTGTTTTTACTATTCTTAGCCTAGCATGTCACTCAGTTTTATGAGTCAGGAGATGGTACGAGGAGAACTGGTTGAAGGTGTTGTGTCGGACTGTGTATTGAGGTGTTGAGGCTTGCCCATCGTTCGGGATCATATCACACCTGACGAATGGCTCGCTTTAAAGAACCAGTTCTACTCGCGTCGTCGTAGTATACAAATTCCACCTGCTATCGGATCGTTTACCCTTGCTATAAACAACAATAGCACCTGCCGAACTTTATGTGGCGGGTGGGAGGCGTGTTCTGTTAACTCGCCATAAACTGTGTGTGACCCTCTGGCGCTCGCTTTCAGCAGATGGTTGTGGCAGTTCACAAAAGCTGGAACCTTCCTTTGTTTATTTCATTGCACTTTGCCAATCATTTGGTAAAATTTCCCACTCTACTTGTGCTTAACGGCAGTCTTAGCTTGATTTCCTTCGCTATACGAATATGCATCTTTCTCATTAGGTACAAGTTAAGCAGCACCTTATTCTGTGAGGCTGGAGAACTTTCTCCAGGTTCTGTCTTTCTAAGCCTCTTCATGATTTTAGAATTGTCCCATGCTGCTGTGCCGAACGAAGTTAGTAGGTGAACGAGATTTTTTAATAACCTAACGTTTTGAGCTGTTCGCCGTCGCCAGAGGCCTAGAAAGGGCCCAAAACTCCTTATCTTACGAAAAATGAACTCTATTACTGTGATCCCCGCTCGTTGCTTTACAAAACCATATATAGGTCTTGTTCAGAATCTTTGGGGCACCCTCACTGACCTCCCTAGTTAGGTCTTTCCGGCCAAGCGCCGAACCATCAATAACATTATTGACAAACTTGATAAATCTACCAAAGGAACTGTGGAAAACAAGAGATATCAAATGATCCATCGGCAGAGTGGTGCAGACGTGGCAGCCAACTACGGTTGACGGTTGATGTGACTGAGTCATATCAATTATTCCGAGACCTGCAAAACGGTTTAGGAAGTCATAGCTAATCGAGAGACATTCATTTCGGTGTGTTAAAATCAAGTACATCTGCCGCACGAGCTTGTTAGGTGAACAGACTTTAGAATTTTTATTCCACAACGTTTTTATCCCGATCAGTTACTGGGTACGTCTTTCATGATAGTCGCTCCGTCTTCCTTCTCCTTGGTGCTGCTTCCACATTTGTTGACGTGCCACACTGCCATCTTGTCTCAGTCTTGAGCCCCTTGTGGGGTGGTCATATCATCCTCGATAGTAGGTTCTTGAGCGCCACTTCCTTGCATGCGACCATCGATCCGTCTTGTGATCGTGACAGTTTTCCTCCATCAGCCGACCTGTCACATGGGCCTGACGCTGATACCGACACCCTTTTCAGCTATTTCTATGCTAGGCAACGGTTTCTGCCTCGGACGGGGTTGAACCCTAACCATCGAGATCTTGAGCCTAAGCTCTTACCCTCTCAGCCATCCCGCCCTGGACAGACTTTAGAATTGTTAGTAGCAATACAATTAGAAGCAGATTGTTAGTAGGAGTACAATTCTAACTTAGTGGTTGAGCACTTGGCTCTAAAGTGGACGACTGTGGCATCCGAAGATGACGGCAAGGTCGAAACGTTAGGCCGTTGAATAAAGTTTGTCCACCTAACAACCTCAAGCGGCAGAAGTACTTAATTTCAACAAATTATCGTCAATGCCGAGGTTCAAAAACGAGAGAACATGGGGATTGTTGAACTCATTTCGGTTGTTCATACTAGGACTCCTTGCGAAAGTCCAAATGCTTTCAATGCTTGCCTAGACGATATCTCATTTGAATTCTGCACTTGATGTCAAAATCATTCCCGCTATGCACTTCATGTCTGTGCCTACTCAGTGGGGCTCTTAGGTGCAGTGCTACTAAATGTATTGCTACTAACAATTCTTAAGGTACTTCCTTTCTTACTGGCCAAATGTTGATTTACACGTGTCAGCAAAACACGACCGGTCTTCCCAATGTACTTGCCGTTGCAGGCCCTGCATTCAATCTCATATACCACTCCCGATTTTTCACAATCTTTTCGTAAGGACAAACAACGCAGTCCTCCGATACGCGCTCAGTGTCGTAGAGCCTGTTCCGTCTCGAATGACAACATCAAACTGACGTTCGAAAACGTCATTGGGGATGCTAACGAGAACAACAGTTGTCATTTGGGATGCTAACGAGAACAACATCAGCTTGAAGTTGAGCAGAACAAGGCGTCGTTGTATTGCAGAAGAGAATGCGTCAGAGATAAAAGGAAAACATGAGGGTACACGGTCATGGAAGGGTTGGTGGCGTTATCAACAGTGGTCGCTCTTCTGTGGTATGGTGACTTCTTACAGCCGTTCTGAGAGCCTATTTTCGAAGCCAATATCACTGATTCTCGTCCTTCGTCCTCGCCCACTGCTATAGCGTTGCTGTCCCAAACATGTTTCGTACAGTGGCTCGCTTAACAGCAGTGGGATGGGCTGATTTTACGTTGAGCAGGATATTTTTGGAGCTTTCTTTTCGTCATAGGTGCAGTGGTAACAGGCGCTGCTGACTTGCGCACGCACGATGGATCCTCGTCCGGGCCATCCAAGCCCTGCATCCCTACGGGGTCGGTGAATTGTTACCAGACTTCTATGGGGGATTGGGTAAAGGCGCTGACTTCGTATACTGGCTGGCCCCGCAAGTCATTGTAAGGGCCAAATACGCATTCACCAAGCCTCTGCGATTCTGAATTGAACAAGAATGTGGCGCCGCGTAGTTCTTCTGACGTCTCACAGGATCCAGTCGCTACCTGCTCTCATTCAACTGCCGTCACTATGTTATGAGTGACTACATTGTGCGTATTCCGTTCCAGTTGATCCAGGCATTCTAGCCCGTTCGACTGGATAGCTGATGTTCGACTTTCGGCGCTGCTTGGAACAGCGTGTATATTGTCTAGACTGTGTGAATTACTGACGCATATAGTTCAATCTCCACTTGAATAAGGGTTGCAAATATGTAGCGAGTTTATGATTCTCGAATTGTAGCCGTAGGTCTGTAGGAATAACAGTGAGATCGAAGAGAAAGGCACAGAATTTATTCATGTGCAACGCTGCATGAGACAATAGGCAGAAAACAAGAGAAGCTAAAAGAGGGAGTCAAGAAAACTATACAATGAATGCATTAAGCCAAGAGCAAAAAAAAAACAAAATCATGAGGAACAGTTCAAAAGCGCAGCTGACACTATTCAGTATCAGACACGTGGTAGCAGACGTGTCTGTGTCAGTTGTCCCGCCGGCCGCCGTTGACTGTGTGTCGTATTGCAGCGCCGTCGCGGAGGGCGGCGAGGTCCACCGGCGGAGTCATGGGGGGGGGGACGGGGAGGGCCAGCTCAAGCCCACACAGTTCGCAGACGGAGAAGCGCTACATGTATTGTCCCCTGCATGGCGACGTTTACGATTCGGCCCAAACGTCCCTCACCCGTCCTTCTCGAAGAATGATAGGATAGTTCCATGTCATTTGAGCCACAGACGTTCGTTTCGGGTTGTTAGCTGTTCAAACGAATCGACGGCTATAGTCACGCTCGCCTTGAGGAAGACAGCAATCTCCCCGACGCCTACGCTGATACAACTACTGAAATTCGAAAACGACGATATACATTAAACATTCCTTCAAAATAATGAAATGGAACAATTTTTTCATTTCTTTGAATGGACCGCAATAAGTTCCTGGAGTTCATATCTGTAGGAACCCTGGAAAATTTCTTCCATGACAACAGTATCTTCGACAGTGGTAGCGGAATGAAGAAGGGCAGACGTGTTAGTCACTTGGTCACCGCGTTTCATAAATGTGCTGCCCCCATTGTGCAGATATTGAAGAAGATGTTCGCATGCACGGTGTTAATAATGATACCACAATTATGGTATCGAGGCCGAATGAGGTGCGATTACTGTCTCGGTCTTTTACTACTTCACGAGGAACCGTCACGTTGCTTCGTCGAAGTTACCCTGTAGCACTATAAACAAAATATCTTTCCGCTAACAGTTACGCGTTGTGAACACCGAGGCTGATGCGTGAATACATAATTGTTGCATATAGTCAGCTGGGTGCGATACGTATTCGCTTCCGAATAATCGCACCTCGGGAGATTCCTTAGTTCACAGCGTGAGCGTGCTCATTGGTCAAGAAGTCTAGTAGCTAGTGCCCACTCATGCACAAACATATTCTACCGTGATAGCAGAGGCAGAAAAAAGTGGATTTGGACAAGATCTATACTCGTTTTCGACAGCACTGCTTTCAAGCAGCAGGCTTCTGCAGGGTCGGCAGCGGCAGTGGAGTAGCAATGTTGAAGAGTATGGAGGCGGGGCGAGGCCGCACTGCGGGGGAGAAGCCATCAGTTTAGGGGTTAGGGTTAATGCTCCTTCAGATTTCACTGTGGCAGTAAAGCAATGTAGAGCATAAAAGGTAGTGGACGCATTTCTGCAACACTTTGCGGCAAGCCGACCAGGGACATTACCCGCTGCGGCAGCGCTGCGGTAAAATGGACCGTATCATAGGGTACTGCCGCTGTGCTGAGGTAGCGCTATGACAGTGGCCGTTTCGGCAACAGCAGTGAACAACGCGTGAGGTCATTTTCTACCGCTACCGCCGTCACGTTACGCAATCACGGCGTACAGCGGCAGGCTATTCCGACCTGACCGGCAACAGTGGCACGGCAAGTGAAAGGTCCGTCCTCCGGTGACCGCGTACTGCGCGTCACATTAGCTTGCCGTCGTTGCTGCGCACCAGGAATTGACCGAGGACACGGCGAAACAGCTGGGAAGTGTTCCTCCCTCTCATTCCCTCCTGCTTCTCAGGCACTGCCGAGCGTTCAAGAACCTACGAATATTGGCCCTCTTCGTTTTGAGAAACATGATGTGAGGTGAAATGAAATTAACAAAATAAATAAATAAATAAGGTGTACGCGGGAGATTTTTACGCACTTCGTCATACTTCTGGTATTCGATCCAGGAAGTGATCTTCCATCTGCATTTACCCTCACTAGCCGCTATTCATTAACACATCTCAGGGTAAATTGCATCGCGTAAATAATGACGACGCAGTGATGTATCTGCACAATGAGTTCAGTGACACTCACTCATTCAGTGAACTTCCTTAACTGATACAGGAATCCGCAAAGAAGGGCTTTTACACTGCTTAAATTTCACAATTACAAAGAGAGAAAGATTGATATATTCTCCCTCAAGTTTCAATGCTTGCTGGATTCCCTCCAGTTTTCTCGCAACAATTAGTCTAGAAGCGGCTCCCCGCAAATTGAAATCACTTAGCTGTAGAAGTAGCTGCTCGAACCTGCTTGTCGCCGCACTAGAAAAAGTGACGGATCTGCTGAAGATCGCTAGTTTTTCAATAAGAAGAAAGGACGAAAGCCGTAGCAGGGGTGTTCGGTCACCTACCAAGAATTGCTGCAGGAAGCTCGGAGTAAAATGTTGAGTTATAGTGAGGCTTGTATTCGCTGACGTCAGACTGCCAGTGATTCGATGTGTTACACTAAGTCGTTCTTGTTTCACTTTCTTCCTGTGTTACAAGGTGAACTTGCTCCATCATCCGCATTTTCAAATGTTACTATACTGCAATAAAACCCTTACCCATGTCATCGAGGGCTAGCGTGCATCACGTCTCGAAAAGCGGGTTAAGTGTTCTTCTTTCTTGAAATTGCGGATGATTTACGAACCGGTAGGCCGAGTGTTTTTGCGGGCAACTGCTCCACCCATACAGGTCCTGTTTCAGGTGAATTGCTCTCTCACCTCTCTCGAGCTGCACTGAAATCTAGTTTCAGTTGTAATGTGGCGGTGATTCTACAACGGATCTCTGAGCGCTATCGGCATCAGAGATCAGATGTTCGAGTGCTAGATGTCCATCAAAATGGATTCGATCACCGATCTCGAACGTCTGGCGAGACCAAATCGTAGACGTCGGCGACGGCCAGCGACGAACAGTGCTGGCCGACCCACTCCACGAATAGTTCATACTGAAATGAACGAAGTTGGAAAGTCGATGCGCTTCAAAAAAGACAAAAACTGGAGAGTTTCGATTAAACATTTCCAGTAAGTATTCGCCTTTTCCGGAATTGTAACTAACTTATTGGTGATCAACTCTTCAATCACTGGTGCTGGAATTTGTGATTTATAGAGGTGCTGAACTAAAGAAAAAAGAAACAGAAACAAACCCACTGAGACTGGTCCGCAATTTGGCGTCGACTACACGTTATCATTGTTAACATGTTATCGTTGTCATATTTATTATCAAATATCACTAATATCACTTTCATTGTGGTAGTGCGAACGATTGCGAAGAGCCTACATGTATTGTGTGTTAAAAACGAGTGGATTTCATTGAAAACAATGAAAGATGACAGTGATAACCCGTTAGAGTCGATATAATGTTGCGGACCAGCACCTTGAACCCCGTACCCTTATAGCGTCGAGTATGCTTGTTCATCTGGCCGTTCATAGAAAAGGGTCAGCCGAAAGGAAGTTAAGCAGATTGACGTAACTGTGCGCACTTTGAATTCTTCACTTTTACTGCCATGCTACAAATCCGCCTTCAACGGCGGATGCCAAGTCTGAAGTACAAAATCCTTCGCTTACTCTGCAACGAGCCGTGGCACCACTTTTTTTCGGAAAAAGTAAAGAAGGAACAGGTAGATTGATGACAGCCGCTCCGTTCTAATTATAAACAACACCGGTCAAACTGGATTCATATTCCCTTCCTTTTGTATTGTGTGTTTCTGCCTTTGAATTGTCTCTTAAACGTCTAGTTCTTGGAGCGCCCTGTTACACTTCAACTTGTAGAAAATGCCATTTGCTCTCTCCAGCAAACTTGATTGCAGACGGTGGTGTTCGTCTTGAAAGAACGTGCAGGAAAACATCTTTTGCCAATAACTCGTCAGTCTTTAGCGCTTCGATCCGGAAGCGGCACCCACAAAAGAAACTGACATCAAAATAACTCTAAGCTTATTAGTCCCCTCATTTCAACATGAGCAGGAATAGAAAAAGAGTTCAAGTTCCCAAGACCAACCATTGGAGGCTGTGTTTGTTACTCTGCCCCATGCCATTTTGTTGTATCTCGTCAACCGACTGGTACAATGGCATTCTAGCAATCATCTCCTCAAAATACCCTTTCGATGAAAGATTCAAAATAAGAATGTTTCCACGACCTCACCCAACTGGAACTTATCACAAATGTAAAATAAATATAAAGGTGTTGATCAAACCATCAAGATGTTGATTGGTGTTGATCAAACCTCTTCGAAAAGTGGGCGATGCTTCTAAATACCACACAGCCTCAAGTGCTGCATTGAGAATGCAGGACAAGGCTCTGGACAAATCCTTCGTTATCGTTTCGGTCGGTCGCTCCAAGTACATGAGCATATGAATAGTACCAGATCTTGGGTACTTCTGGAGCATCTTCGGTTTCTACTTTGGCATACCCTCAGGAGGCGAATGTGCTGTTATCCTCTGTCCAGCTGCTAGAAGCGTGCAATGTACGACTGCGCTATTTCTTGAGCGAAGAGGAAGACCAATCTTCCTCATGCATGGGATCGGTTTTGGGTCTTGTTCTGGTCTTGTTTTCTTCGGTAGTAACTGGACCACATGTGAGGTGCTACAGCATATGTCTACCTCTCGCTTTGTGCCACAGTTACCCTCAACAACGTAGTCGTTTTTGAAGGGTCGAGATGATTCTAGCAAGTGACCAGGCTGTCGCTCGACGAAGGGATCAACGCATGCGCGATCCATCCTGGCAAGATTGCTCCTCTTCGGCTTTGTTTAGCGATGAGCTGTGGTACGAGGAGTCCTGGTTATCTTCATCGTCACCTTCACATCAGCGACCGATTGCCTTCTAACTGTTGCAAGCATGTTACGCTTATTAGGCCTGACCTGTCTTACAGGCCCTTATTAGGCCTTTTGGCCGTGATTATGGACATTACTTTCTGGAAGCGCTTAAATTGACCTTTCATATTTGACTTGCAGCAGGCATCTAGCCCCAATAAATAACGGCAGGTTAATAGGCGACGTGCGTTTACAGTCCTGAACCGGACTGGTGAAGAAGCAAGTCAGGGTACAAATAGACCAATCCATTATAGGACACTCTAATAGTTTCTCAATTTCATTTCTTTTCTTCGAAGGCTTTCTAGTCCGCCAATAAATAGGAGGGAGAGTTTGAAGGCGTTTTCTCGTCTTCGAAGGAGAGGAGGCGTCCGGAAATTTTCGACGAATGCAATCAAAGCGCTAAGGAGGAACAACGTAGAAAGCGTGGTGATGCTATACATCACTTCGTTAACATTTTGCAGAAAAAAACTAGTCACGGTCATTTTTAGGTAGATATGGCCGTTTGTTAATTGCCGGTGAAAAATCCGCTCCAACAGATACGAATCCATCGCGCTCACCTCTAGCGAACGGGTTTTGCCGATGACGGTCATATTGGGAAATAAGCACGCGGATATCTTGCTTGATTTGGCGGCCAGTTAGAATGCTTTTGTCTCCTCGCGAACATGGAAGTCTATATGTGGCACATGGTAGATGTTTAAAAATCTTTATCCACTTTCGCTTCATCGTTCGTGCATGAATCTCACACTTCTACTTCCTCTTTTGCTGGATTTGTCGCTATCTAGATTTTTCGATGCAAGATCTCACCAGGATCGTTTTCTCATTTGCCCACTTTGATTCAATCTTCGAGCGTCACACCGTCGAGTTTTGGTTCTTAGACGCTAATTGCGTTTTCAGATCCTTACTTTGGTGTGTGTTCTATCGCGACGGGATTTGAGATGAGAAAAGATCTGCTCACAAGACGATGAGATCTATTCACACGATTACTTCACTCGGTCGCAGTCGGCAAGAAACTCCACCTCTGACCGCGCAGCACTCATTTCGAATGGTATTTAACCGCACTCACCTGCAGCAGTTCCCATCTGTCTGCTTCGTTCGCCCACCTCATTCGGACATTCCTGGTCACCTTCAACATGCACTTTTGGGTCGCTCATATTTGCTTCCGTATTCAAATATTACTCTCGCCGATCTTCCCACATAAGTGTTTTTCAAGAAGTAATATCTAGGTTGAGTGCACAGCTGACAGCGGGGAAATCCATTTGTCTCGGCAATGAAAATTTGTGGCGTGAAGAGACACAATTTTTGAAGCTTTCACTGACGGATAGATGTCGGAAATCAGTGGTCGAGGTAGAACGAGTGAAATAGTAAAAAAAGGTGTTCGCACATCCCTTAGTCGACGCTGTCGCTCATTCCATAAAACATCTGCTCGTCTTCGTAGTTCACTTTTTGGGTGGTATGTTCTCGCGATGTCTTATCGCTGGAGACGAGCTAACAACGCGTAGACAGAGAACGTCCAGTTCTCTCGCATCGAAGCTATACGTCGCCGAAAGTGGTCCGCCATTGGCTTCAAGCTTTCCTCAATTACCCGATGAATTCGTTATCGAAATCGTTATACTAATAGTGACAAAATTGCAGTGAAGCCTCGACAGTGAAATCTTAGTAAATTTTGAAATGTTTTCAATCCTCGTAGAAGTCGTTTTGCAGGTTCAAGTTTACCGTCAAATGTTGACTAGAATATCTTATTGTTAGTTACAATTTTATGCTATGAAACGGCCAGCCTTACGGTGCTGCATGATTTGAGCTATTGCGGAATTTCTCAGTAGTAATAGCCACAACATTCCATTCGTGTTAAATTTTCAAAGTTTGTCATTTTTCTTTCACGTGGGTCTCAAATTCACATAAAATAAATTAATGAAAAATTGATAATACTGTATATGTTATTAATATTTGCTCACTTTTCGCTTGCTGTTCTTTTTTCCTTTCCTGAGACTGTCAAGATTCTCGTTTCGTTTAGCTATTCCACTGACGAACGCTTAACTAGACAGCGTGTTTTAGAATGGTAGTTAGACTAGTAAACGTAAAGTGCAAGAAGTAGCAGAGAGGTCACCGTTTATCCGATCCGCTAAGGACGCGCCACGCATTAGTGTTTCATTCGGGACCGTAAAAGCGTTGTGAAAGGTTATTTGGTCCATTCAATGACTGGCAGTGACCAGCCACTATACCTAGTCAGTGTGTTCACCTATCCCGACAAGTTTAATGCCAACTTACCCGACCCAGGAGAGACCGATGGCTTGGTTAGTACGGAAGAGGAGGATTCGTCGCTTTAGTGTGCAGGTGTCAGTAGCGCCTCTTTCCACTGCACTATGTCGCCCTCTAGAAAACGCATCTCTGTGATAGAGAAGAAATTCAGGGCAACCTGTTGTATCATATAAAATACAGACGTAGGGATTCGTCGGTGTTAAATTTCTTGTGATGTTTTACACAGGTGATATTGTCATTTTCGGGAATATTTAGAAAGAAGTTGTACACAAACGGCTGCGATGATTTCTGAACACTTACCCGTCTCAGGTAATTTAAACTCAATAACAGACCTCGACCTGGGAGGTGTGCCAGAATGTGAGCGGGTGGTCTACAAAAGAAGGACGGCCGTGTCCTCATTAGCCGCCGTTACCGTTCACATTGAATCCTCCCTCTATTCCATTCGTTCTCTGCCTCTTCAATACCTCACGTCCATTTATAATGCGAGCTCTATGCGGCAGCAAGGAGAGCAGCAGCCTTTCCAACTGTTACTTCTTCTTCAGTCTTGACCTACTAATTGTCAGAAAACAGCAAGTCTTAATCTCTTAGTGTTTTCACTTTGATTCTTTGGCATTGATTGAAGGGTTGTCCGGCATATTGCTCTGCCTTTCAAGATATAATGGGTAAGTGAAACATATCGCACGAATTGGCGCTAGCCAATGTCCTATTCGTGAATCCCTTAGTTGGGAATAACACGAGCCTAACCATTTAAAAAGGTTACAGTTCAGTGAGGCCCGCGTGGTACAGTGGTAAGAGGCGCCGCTGTCACTTTCGAGCGATCGATCCCGGCCCGGCTAACCAAGCCTTCCATCTCTCCGGGGTCGGGTAAATTGGTACCAAACTTGTCTGGGAGGGTAAGACACTGACTTAGTATATAGGTAGGCCCCGCAAGTCATTGTATAGACCAAATACGCATTCACTATGACTTTACGACTTGAATGGAACACGAATGCGGCGGCGCCTCCTCAGGGGACTGATCAATGCCAGCACCTTTACCCTTCACCTTACAGTTCAGATATTCTTTGGCAAGAGCCATCATTGAGTTCCACTCAAGCTCGATGATGTTATCAATGAGCCTGTCGAGCATTTCGGATAACGCTTAAAGGCTTGGTCGTAATGGACGTTGGTATATAATGAGGTGACATCAAGAAACTCTACAACACTGTCTCGATGCAATTGGGCGTTGTATCGCAGGTCAACGATTAGCCTCGTGTTGGTCAACTGTGAAGAGATCATGACCAACAACTAGCACCTTAGTTAGAAACCATGACATTTGATCGATTGATCCATTAAAGCGGCTTATCGTTGGTCGTGTATTGAAAGTAGCCGATGTCATAGAAGGCCGGTGACTTTGGTTTAACTTTAACATTTTGTCTAATCTCGCAGATTGCCCTAATGCTCTCTGAACTACCCTGTGAATGGAATCCCTGTATGGTGGATTGGCGGTGAAGAGAGGATTCTTGCAGGTGGAGTTCACGGATAGTTTTGTCTTGCCACTAACCTTATTGTTCCAACTCCCAGCTGAAGGGTGTTACCGTAACTTGTGGTCGACGGCCTGCGCCAGCTCTTGCATTCAGCGGAGCCATTAAATCAACGACCTAACGTTCCTACTTTTCGTCGTATTCAAGGCCCTTTTGCTCGCTGGAAGCACAAGACTTCTGATGGAGGTCGAGGCGTTACGCCGTTGAAGAAAAAGACCCAATTAACATCCTTAAAATGCAAAGGGAAAAGACTGAAACATAGCACATATTGGTCGCAGAGCCACACCCGAAAGATTGGCGCATTCAAGGAAATTCCCTTCGAAGTCCATATATTTTGTTGCAGTTACTCCAGAGATGGCTCGATGCTGAGCCTATGACTATTGCCATTATTTATTCTCCCAATTTAAATGGCTTTTTCAACTTGTACATCTCGCTAGAACAGCTCTGCGACGTATGCCTTTGCAAACGTAGTTCCAGCGGGGTACCACCAAATCGAGAAGATCTTCGCCCGCAGAAAGGACTCAATCTGCGCATCCCAACAGATTATCCTCATTGCGCCATTTCGGGCATTCATTGTCTCGAGCTCACTTTCATTCGTTCTCATTCTCAGAATATTGCTGTCCACTTTTCAAGAAAAAGCGATCCTGGAATGAGCTGTTTGCGACGGTGATGATAAATCATTAAATTCAATTGTTGTCATTTATCAGTCCTTTTTCATACTTATGATAGTTTTCCTGTGCGGATCGGTGAGTGACAGATCCGATGGGAATTCTCACTGAAAGTGTCTATTTTGAGATCTGTTGTGCTTGTAGTTTTTGTGATCACAGAGGATTTGGGAAAAAGAAGAAACCAATATTGAGCTCAGCAAATAATGGAACGATGAGATCAAAACAACAAGCCTACATTCGATTCTTAGAAATGCGCTTACAGTCGTGCTCCCAGATGTTTTGTCATGTTCATAGAACCACAGCTAATCTGTCCGCTAGCGATCCCTTTGATGGTTTTTACTTTGCATGCGAAATGCGGTCATAGCTCCACCGCTCAAGGTCGTTCAGTGCAGATCGTAGATTTCACTAGGTACACCTGCAGATTTCCCGATTATCTTAGGAGGCTGAAGTGCTCGAGAATGTGCGCAGCAGAAATATTTCGTGTTCTGATGGAATGGTCATGCTTCGGTGTCCCCTATAGACTTGAGGCGCGGCTTCTAGTCCTTCGGTCGTGGTTCCTACGACAAACCTACGATTACCAGCAAATCTAACCTAGTTTTTTCAGTTAGTTTTTAAAAGGCAGTATGCTAGAGGTAAACGTAAAGGTGTTACAGTCCCCTAATGGCGCGCCGTCGCATTCGTGTTCCATTCAGAATCGTAGAGGCATAGTGAATGCGTATTTGGCCTATACAATAACTCGTAGGGGCGAGCCGCTACACCAAGTCCGTGTTTTCAAGATCTCAGACAAGTCTCGTACCAATTTACCTGCGGAGGAATGGTAGATGCTGTTAGCCCGGGCGGGGATCGATCGCTCGACCGTGCGGGTGTAAGTAGCGCCTCTTACCACTGCACCACGCGGACTCTTGTGAAATGAATAGCGTTAAATAAAGCATCTGCAAAGCAGTGGCAGTGGAAAGCTGAGCGGTTACTGTTAGTGCTGTTGGAATTAAAATCGATGTAATAGTCAAGAAAGGTACAGCCACATCACCCACGAAATCATCCTACGTTCACAAGCTATTGTAAAAGGAAAAATCATATAATTTCTCCTACGCCTTTTCTACGTTTTCTTGGTTTTTGAGTAGTAGAGGACGTTGTCACGATGTGCTAGGTTGATCTCAAAAATGGCGTCTCAGATGGAATCCTAACCCGAGTTTCATACACATCGGGGTGAGGTAATTCCAGACAGCTTCACCATTTATGTAGCCTCTCTCTTATTGTTAGGAGTAGATCCTTAAAGAAGTAGCTTCTCTGACAGGGAGCTTCCCGCTATTATCTCCGTCGATGGATCCACTCCTGGTCCTCATTTCAATTTGTCATTCTCAGACGATCTTCGTGTCTTTCTTGTCCGTCGTCGCTCTTTTTTGATGAAAAATTTTCTTGCCTCTCTGAAGTCATTTGAACTGAGTCGATTCCTCTTCGCTTTTGTGTATGTAAAACACACGTACCAAGAGATTCGGACAGAAGCGTGGCATCGGAGATTATCGCGGTATTTGATCTCCGCGCGCAGGAGGACGCGTGTCGGACGATTTCCTTTCTCGAGCCGTTCATCTTGGGAGCATCTTGTTTCGCACCTCCGAGATCCGGCGAATTTTAGCTCTGCAACTTTTCTCTTTTCACACTTTCTCCCTAATTTCGAGTCTTTCTACGCATCGTATGAACAGATTTTTGCTATGTGGTATTTCCACGGTTGACTGATTTTAAAGGTAGAGATAGGTAAAATTGTTGGAGTTGTTCACTACTCTAAGGACGCTTCACACATTCATCTTTTATTCAGAATTGTGAAGGGTTAGTGAATATGTACTTCCCGGGTTGAAAGCACTTTACCCTGTATTCCTCAATCTCATCTCATTTGAGTAAACGTAAAGGTGCCGGTGTTGATCAGTCCCCTAAAGAGGCGCGGCCGCATTTGTTTATTTATTTATTTGTTTATTTATTTACGTAGCGTCCAACAATAAATGTGGAGAAAGTAACCGACAACAACAAAGACAAAGAAGTCGGTCGGTGGTGTTCCATTCAGAATCGTAGAGGCATACTGAATGCATATTTGGCCTATAAAATGACTTGCGGGAGCTAGCCGCTACACCAAGTCAGTGTCTTTACATTCCCAGAAAAGTCTGGACAGGTCTGGTTTTGATCCACTCGGCACTAGAAGTGTGAAAGGCTTCGTTAGCCGAAAAGAGGATCGATCGCTTTACCGCGCATGTGGAAATGTCGCTCCTTACAACTGAACTACGCCCGCACTCTGACAATGAGCTTAATAGTTTCGGAAAACACAGACTTTGTCATCACTAGCCGTTTCAGCGTGACTGTTTTGTTTGCGACATTCTGGACAACAGATACAGCACTCGATGGAACTGCAGAACTCGGCGAGAGAAGAGAACGTTCACGTTATAATTTCTTTTTCTCTCATGTTATTCGAGATGCTATCTTGTAGTATTAACAGGTGTGGAACCGCGCCTAATGAGGTAAATAGGCGGCCTCACATGGCGTACAAAACATAAAAGGCACTTCAGTGTAGACTATTCCTTGTAGAATCACTCTACCCCTTCATGGAAGGCGGTATTCCAAATTTTTTAAATTATTTCATGTCTCTGGGCGCGCGTGGTACTGTGGTAAGAAGTGCTGAGGACACTCGCACGGTCGAGCGTTCGATCGCGGCCGACCTAACCAAGTCTTCCATTTCTCCGCCGTCGGACAAATTGGTACCAGACCTGTCTAGGAAGGTAAAGACGCTGACACTGTTCAGTGAGCGGCCTCCGAAACTCATTGAAAGGGCCAAATACGAACTCACCACAGCTCTTCGATTGTGAATGGCTCACGAATGCGACCGCGTGTCCTCAGGCAAGTTGTTTGCGGCGGAGCCTTTACCTTTGCCTTTTGCCTTTATTTAGGGTCCTACGATTGATTTCCTGTCGCGACCTGTTTGATCATTGATGCTTTCTGGTATTTACCGTTGTTTTACAATCCATTCACATCATATTCAGCCATTCACTATCGCGGTGTGTAGAGGGCTCGACTAACACCTACATGGGTAATAAATCGATCCGGACTACCCAGGTCTTCTATCCCACCGGGTAATGGGGATTGTGACCAGACTTGTCTGACATGATGAACGATAGTTAGCCTTCGTGATTCACTGACCTAAGTCTGTGAGTGGATGACGAGGGCGGTTGTACGTCCTTAATGGATTAACCGACGCCGAACAGTTTGTTTTGGGCCCATTCATCTGATTCGAATCTCAATCTGTCTCTTTATGTTAGGCGTATTCTTCTCAATAAATTGCGGTTGTCCTTAAACGAAATGTGGTTGGGCCTACGAATTAGACGCTCGCTCCGGTATGTCTTTGCTCTTGAAAGAAGGGAAAACATTTTGCTAGCCTTCCAAAAGCACGTTCTCAACCAGCGTTTGTTTCTCATCGCCTTTCATGTGCCTCCTTAGCATCTCGCTGGGCCGAGAAAGCCAGAAAAATTTCCTTCCGCTATCCTGTCTCGAAGATATCCACCTGATTGAGTTACACCTACTGTAACAGGACAGGTATTTTTAGGCATTGGTTATACCCTTTCCACGCGCTTAGGGTGGATGACATCATAGTTTTCCTCTGTGCCCAAATATATAGCGACCTATTAACGGAAGTTTGTTAACTGTGCGCCTCATTTGATGTAATGGTGACCATTTTGTGGGGTGGCCCCCGTGTTAAAAACCTGAATTTGTCGCCGCTCAAAACACCCTTGACGATCTGTCGACGTCCACTTGCGTTAATTGTGTGGCTGTGGGTGGCTGGATGATCGGCACCTTACACCCACCCCTTGTATTCCAAGAGCAGTTTCACTGCTGGTAACTCCAACCACTAGGCACTGTCGCAGGTCTTACCTCCATTTCTTCAAAATGCCAAGAACGAGACTAGCCCAGAAACTCTCTCGATTACATATTCAACGGTGAAAATCTATTGCTGCTGTTTGCTAGTTTATTTACTCTTTTACATCATCATCAACATCAGCTTACTTCACTTTTGCCTGAGTACTATAGAAAAGGCGGTATGGAACAACTACGACTGCTTTAGTTTTGCTATACACGTATTTATTTTATATTTTCTTACCTTAGATGGATGTTCTTGTACTGGATGTACTCGAACTGACCTCTGTTGGCGCACGTAATAGTGCGTTATGA
Organism: Nippostrongylus brasiliensis; assembly: GCA_030553155.1. Taxonomy (NCBI): domain Eukaryota; kingdom Metazoa; phylum Nematoda; class Chromadorea; order Rhabditida; family Heligmosomidae; genus Nippostrongylus; species Nippostrongylus brasiliensis. Next base: position 16,833,977 of record CP130733.1, on the reverse strand, counting down.
ATAAATAAATAAATAAATGAATAAATATGTAGATAAACAAACATCGGCATGAGGAAAAAGCATTTTGGAGGACGTCACGCTCTGAAAATCAAAATTTTCTTCGCCAAATTCATTTTTACTATCAGGACCTATGGATGACTTTCGGTGCTTCATTTTAGAAAAGAGTTTTCAGATCTGGCGATGAAAACTGGCACATTAGTTCCGAATGTTGTTGCTTGAAGATCCATTCAACTACTGATTACTTATCAAATCACTTAGCAATTGTTAATAATCTTTCTTTGAAGAGTGCTCGCGTAGTAGTTCACAATTCTTAGCCCGTTCATCGTTCAATAAATAGAAGCTGTGATCTCACTCGAAAAAATGATGAAGTGGCTTTGTTGCTCTCTTAAGAAAGGACTAATCGTTGCCACCTTTCCCATCTTCTTCACTAATTCATTCGCTTATCATCTGGTTAATTGGAAATGGATCGTATAAGCTACATTCGAGCCGCACTGGCTCGAACGATTTGCAGATGATCTGCTGCAATCCATTCCAATTTCCGATAACCTTCCGATGCGCGTTCCAAACCCTATTCCTTTGGCACTTCGCCGTCTGATGATTACTATCGGACTACCTTTCCTTTTGCTTTTTTGAAATTGAACTGGATATCCCGAAGCTCTTCCACATTTCATCACTCTTGCTTGGAATCTCTTCGTTTTCTTCTTTTCTCGTATTTTTTCGACGATAGTAGTCTGTTCTGCGGTCTTGCGTTGTTGTCGTTTTTTACGTGAATCACATACAAATGTATAGACCCTTTTAAATTCCGAGGAGTCCGAAATCTACTATGTTGATAGGCCTTGATGCACTGCAAATGTCAGGAATATTTCAGTGCGCTCAAAAGAATCTGCGGAGCACGACCAAAAATCATGAGTACTTCAGTAAATGCCATAAATGTTGACGAATCTGTTCCATTAGATAGCGAGAGTGTGACGATCCACGTTGAGTCTCATTTGATGCGCAGCTTTCGTTCGAACGCGACCTCATTGAGGAGATTATCCTGTTCATGACAACTCCGCACTGGATTTACTCACAAAAAAGCGATTCGTGTGATGTTTTTGGTGTTCCAATGTCCCACTTCATTCATCAAATAATATCACAAAGTAATCCAAAGCGGCTGACTTGAGATCGAAAAGCTAAATGGGAGAGTAAGGAGATCACCATTCTTTGTTCACATGAAAAGGGAAATCCTTTTTTCCGCAGAATTTTCCAATAACTACAGTGCAAGCTACGAAACGCTATTCTATTACCACCATCACGCCAGAATTCATCGTCGAAAATTTTTTGAGAGTCTCAATTGCCATCTATGTCCTAGAAAATTAGATCTATGCTGTGAAAGTAAGATCCGTGCTGTAGGATATATGTTTTACTTGCATTCTTAACTCAGGCCACTTGTGAAGTGACGTTCTTAAGTTGGTGTTTTCACCTTACGTAACCAGTCAGGCGCCAATTTACCCAACGCCTGAGCGACGAAAGGTTTAGTTAGCCTGGACGAGGATCGATCGCCCAGCAATGAGCGTGGGAGTGGCGCCTCTTACCACAACATCTCGAACTTGTACTATAATGTAAGGTGTTCAAACGACTCTTTTCTCCTTTTCTTTTATTGCTTGGCTACAAAGATCGTCCTTCATCTTTCCTTTCTTCGTCTTCAGTAAAGAGTACCTTGGAAAACTCTCCGCTATCTTTACCTAGTCTTCAGTATTTTAGCTCTCCACTAGAATATTACAAGGAAATATAGTAATGGCTTAGCCACAACCTTGTGAATTTATAGGCAAGGTTAGTGTGAAAAGGACCGCGCCAATCATTCCAAGAGCTCTTTTTTGCGATCAAGATCAAATTAAGCTAAGCTGTCAGGGCTAAGATTCGCTGTAAGACGTCGGTGTGTATAGCAGACGTGTGGGCGCCGTGCGTGGACTGGTGTCGGAGTCTTTTTCAGAGTGACTCTGGCCGATTACTGTCTCATGGAGGTGATTATCTGGCCATGAACAGGCGTTCGTGTTCGGCGCGCCGTCGAACACACGCCGATTTCCGACCGCTCACACCGATGATCTCACCTGAACACCAGATCTCCTCCTCGAAGGAGCACTTCAGCAGAACCCTCTTACTCATCTTCGTCATTCAATGTTCCCGTTCATATATCGTGTCCTATATATCGCCCCAGTGTTTTATGGTCAATTTTTGAATCAAAGTAGCATTTATCGCGTTGATGACCTTCTCGGCCGTAGCAATTTATGCCGTCCAACTACCAATTCTCACGGCTGATGTCCGTTGTTTGAGATTCAAAATGCAAATCTGGCACATGGAACCGTTCCCGTGCGGGGATCGCCGGCTGCCCCACCATGTGTTCCCTCCAAAGAAGATCAGTCCCGATCAGCTGCTGGCACTCACTGGCGTCGTCTACTACAAGGTTCGTTCTGCTTCTACATTACTATTTTTTAACGTTTTGCGTAAAAGGTAAAGGTAAAAGAGCTGGCGTTGGTTAGTCTCCTAGAATGGGCGGCCGTATTCGGGTTTCACTCGGAGACAATGACTTGCGGGGACCAGCCGTCAGATCAGTGTATCTACCTTCCCAGACAAGTCTGGTGCCAATTCACCCGACCAGGAATGGAAGGGTCTGTTAACCTGGGATCGATCGCACTAACGTGCAGGTATCAATAGCGCCACTTACGTTCTACTATCTGCGTAGGGGTCCTAATTGTGGATATCTCCTACGTCTAAAAAATTTTTAGGTAAATGCTCTTTCTAATCCGGCGTCACGACCGTTTGAAAGCGAGGACCTGAGACCCTGAGACCTGGGAATTTCTAATTAACCGAGTTGAAGGCACTTTACCAAGGGTACACTCTATGCATATTCTTGCTCCTCAATCACATCTGAGTCGAGCACCAAGCAAGAACGCTAGAAACCCTACGAACGAAAGGAAGTAAGAAACACAAACATTTGGTCCTTTGAACTGTCCCCGTTATACCAATGCTAATATTATCTTTTGGATCATCAACACTACAATTTTCTCGCAGGGTAAACTGCTTTGTTTTTCAGTGGCTAACGAAAACAGGTCTTTGATCGCTCAGAACTACTTCAAATCTTACGTTTTGTTTTTGAATAGGGCATTTTGTTTTGTTGCTAGCAATCAGAAATGTGATCCTTGTGATCAGCGGTCCTTTGAACTGCTGTCATCGTTGTAACAATCACTGCCCTAAAGTGTTTATAATATCACTGCCTAACGTAGTTCGATGTTTTTTGAAGGCATCAAAGTTTATTCGTTCCCGTCGAGGTCAATTACTAATGCGTGAATGGGATTAATCGGAATCGGCACCTAGAGCTAGGATCGGTCGGGAAATCTGTTTGCCTCAGTTCTGGAGGGTTTTCTAGAGTAAATCGAGTGAAAGAGGGCCGGAAAACCTCACGAGAGCATCCAAATTCTCTCGTTCTTAAAAGTCATCGATAATAATCGATGCCGAGGTTTAGGGCCGTTGAATGAAGTTTTCCCATCTAACATTCTCGCGAAACAGAAGAAACTAATATTATAACGGTTCTTTCAACTGCCCTTTGGGTTAATACCCAGCGAGTCATCCGAAAAACTGTCATTATGAAGCCAAGGGTCGTTCTCTTTGTCTGCCTTCTCATTTCTCGTCGGCAGACACTTTGACCTCGTCCTTTTAGCGTCACGACACCGTTCGGCGTTTTATAGTCTGACAATCTATTCTAGTCAGGTCAGATTTTGTACGGTTCGTTTCATGTCAGGTCGATTTGGATGACACCGTCGCCATGAAGAAACGTCTCTCACGAGTGAAGAACGAGAGGAGAGTGAACTCGTCCGACATGCTCACAATCAACGACAAGATTCCTGACTTTGATGAGAAGGTAAGTGCTGTTCTCCAAATTCTTATACTTTCGTTTATTGAATCGGCTAAAATTTGCTTCAAAGCAGCTGTATCTCCGCAATCACCATCACTACTCGATCTGAAGCAGGATGACGGCTTTTGTGAACTTCCTAAAGGACAGCCCTTTTTGTGTAACGGTGAAGCTAAAGGTGAAGGTGTCGGTGTTGATCAGTCACTCAAGGGCACGCCGTTGTATGCGTTTTCCATTCAGAATCATAGAGACATGGTGAATGTATCTTCACCTTATACAATAACTTGCGGGGCCAGCCGCTACGCCAAGTCAGGGTTCTTACTGACCCAACGACGTGCAATTTGAGCGACGAATTAGCCGTTATAAATGAAATTGAACGAAACACACGACGACGAGCATTCTCGTCCAACGCGACGTTTGCGGCGTTGGAACCCGCGGTCACCCCCGCGGTGAAGACTGCGAATTCGTCGCTCAACTTTCTCTCGTCTGATCTGTAAGGGCTCCTAGTGTTTCCACCTTCCCAGACAGGACCGGTAGCAATTTACCAGACCCCGGAAGAATGGTAAACTTGGTTAGCCTGGGCGGGGATCGATCGCTCGGCCATGCGGGTGTCAGTAGCTCCTCTTACTACTGTACCACGTCCATCCTTTTTTATGCAACCTTTTCTAATTCTGTAGAATTGAAGAAATTGATTCGAGGATTCTGATTCAAATAACACCACATAAAAACCTTCATGTGCTATTTTAGCTCGAAGACTATTACGAGCCGACGACGAAGGAGCAAGATGTAGTGTCTCTGGTGATGGACGGCGCGTGCTACTACGATGTCGAGCCAGAGGTACTTAATTTTTGAAACTTTGGGAACTTTGCCTGACGTTCTGACCTCGGTAGCACTTTCACCTTGAATTAGCTTCCAGTATAGCGCCAAATCTTCACATGAAACGTTGGATTTGTCGTCTCCAATGTACAATGCGAGAGATCTACACAATCCCTTTGCACTTTCCTTGCCGACGATACTGGAATCCATGAAATTTGATACCCACCCTCGATCACGCTCCCTTGTTTTTTGTTCTAAATGAGAAAATCACCGAGAGCACCCTTCATGATAATTCCCCATAAGGTAAGGTGGGAAAGTTTAGAGCATTGATTCATCAATTGAGCGTGTAGTTTGGTGATCCAGAGGTCTGCAAAACCTCTTACCGTGCACAGATCTCACCATCTGCTTCCTGATCATCGCACTTAACAAGTAATAGTGATTTGTATTTAATGTTGCGACGACAAATTAATGACCAATGCAGTGAAGGATACCCTGGAACTGACCTCGGATTTACTCAGCAGCGCCCAGAAGATCTCACGATTAAAGGGCAAACCGCGTTAGGGTTACCGTCCGGTTCGTTACTGAGGGACCCTACTGATTGTTGCATTATGACAAATTTCGTAAACCTCGACGCTACCCAGACTTTTCCAGGAGGATGAGTGGATTCGAATTGAACTGGAACGAGGAGATTTGGTAGTGATTCCCAAAGGTGTTTCTCATCGCTTCACTGTTACTCCACAGGTAGGATTCTAAGCTACTATTCGATGGGTTTATTAGCTAGCTTTACCTTTGATTTCAGAACTACGTACAGATCCAGCGCTTCTATCCAAGTAAGCCGGAAACAATGCAAGGCTGATAGCTTTTATATGGGAATTTTTTGTTTATTTCTACATGTATGCTTTTCGATTGTTTTTACAAGCACGTATTTGGGTTGAAAATATTAGTGTGCGTTGCATGTGTTTGCTCTAAATAGTTTAATGCTTTGTTCTAATAAAGCGATTACCGTTCTATAAGTTCGCGTTCAGAAGCGATACTATGGTACAAGTGGATCAGACTTCAAGATGAGAAAACCAAATGACTGTAGTGAACCTGACTTGTTTTTGGCTTTTGTAGAAAAAAATAAGTTCGCTTAGTGATGAATCACTTATTTTCCAAATTTCGAGTTCCGAGAGCCCTCTATACCTACTTTACTCTCTCTACATGTTGACACTTCGGGCGAGGTAGTAAAAGAAAGAAATTCGTTTAGGCTTCTTGATAAAAAGAACAGGGCCATATCAAAGTTTACTCGTTCTTATTCACTGCAGGAAATTGTTAGTATCACAAGCTAAAAAGTAAGACTCCTGAAGAGCAGTAGGTACCGAAATCGGAACTACGATATATCATACATCTCCTACTTAAGTTGGTACAAGCAGCAAACTGAAAATTGGCACTACTTTGCGTGACCAATTTTCTGATAACTTCACAGGTGCTCTGTGGTTAGCCGTAGTAGTAGCCATTGTTGAGACAATTTCGTTTCTCCGCACACCGCTGATTTCGCTACTGGAAATTCTCTGCACATATCTTGCGAGAGGTGCGAGTTTCAGCATTGTGTGATAGGCACTATTTCGCTTTCATTCGCATTAGCACCGGCTTCCTTCCGCGTCATCTCGTCAACTACACACAGATTCCTGATCCGAGATGCACCATGTTAGCACTGATTTCGCTCCGAACCCTGTCATCGCAGACGTCCAAATCTTGTTTATCTGAGTGATTCTCCGATCACTGATGTTTGAAAAGGTTCCACAATGAATCGTTGCGGATATCGAACGACGGTGGCCAGTGCACGCTGTGAAAAAAACGACTAGCCATTAGGACATGCAACCAACAGCTATTAAAAACGCCCTAGGACAATTTCAAAACACACGAAATAAAACATAAAGTAAGGACGACAACGCGCTTAAGTAAGTATGTAACGGCTTAAGAAAGATGCTAGGGAGTTGCATCGTACATCGGTAGCACAGTGGTCAGTGCAGTCTGCCGGAGACAGAAAGACATGGGTTCAATTCCCGTCCGATGTCAGTATTTTGCGAATAACCTGGCATCTCCAAATATATACAACATTCAACTAGTTCTCGTCTATAACCCGCAAAACAATAAGCGGTAATTAACAGAATAGTTTCGTGTTACATCAAAAATGCTATCAGCCTAACTGGTAACTACCGATAATGGCTTACCGGTTCGTTCCTGTGATTACGAGTGAGTGCTGATAGCAACCGACCGGGCTTAAGAAAGATGCTAGGGAGTTGCATCGTACATCGGTAGCACAGTGGTCAGTGCAGTCTGCCGAAAACAGAAAGACGTGGATTCAATTCCCGTCCGATGCCAGTGTTTTGCGAATAACCTAGCAATCTCCAAATATATAAGTCATCCAACTAGTTCTCGTCTATAACCCGCAACACAAAAAGCGGTAATTAACAGAACCTTACCGTTTCTTAATCAGTCCCTACAACTGTTTGGCAAACAACCCCAGCGACGTCTCATCGTCCTTCATTAAATCCTCCTAGGCTCCCGTAAAGAAGTTTGCCCTTACCATGCGATAGGAATATCCAAGGTCTTCACGAGAGAATCACCGGAAGATACATAGAGCGGGTCCAAAGAGATCCAATGTGTCACTATTGTGGGCATTTTAACTTTGACCATTTTCAGATCCATTCTCATACATTGTGCAAATTTCTAAGCCCAAACACTGCTCTTTCGAGTAATTGAATTCATGTAGATCCACCATACATAACATCCTATCATCAACTTTCATGTGAATCTATAAGGTTGGCAGAAAAGTCTTGAGACAAAATTTTGAAATATTTCTAATTTTTTGAAGCAAGCTTTCAAATTCCCGGGAGTGTTAGGTTACTGTGGAAGGTTCTTGAAGCTTTTGCTGAGAGGGTATATAAACGCCCACGCGCGTCATTTTGGTAATACGTGAAGCATGCTAAGCCAACACCAACTCTGGGTGATCTTCTTCTACGAGTGGCGTCGAGGCTCCAACGCGAGCACAGCGGTCAGTAACATCAATGATGCATTGGGAGAAGGGACCGTGAGCCATTCCATGGTGAGCTGCTGGTTCACCCGTTTCAAGTCAGGAGATACAAGCGTTGAAGGTGGGGAGCAGAAAGGACGACCCCCTGTCATCGGTAATGACGAATCGGAGCACGCGATCAAATCCAATCCAGAAGGAACATCGCAGGAATTGGCAAGAACGTTTCGGTGCTCCCAAGTCACTATCGAGCTGCATCTCCAAGACCACGGCTATCGTAGAGTTTTGACAGGATGAATCCCTCATCGGCTGACGGAGGTTAAGGGAAGCGCGATTGATCACATGCCATTCACTCATCGCCCAGCCGCACTGGTAGGAATTTCTTGAACATCTGGTGACTGGTGATGAGGACTGGATACTCCACGATAACAGTGCACGTCAAGCTGTTTGGCTTCCATTCAAAGTAGAGCCACCAACGCAGCCGAAGCAGAACCCTCACCAATGCAACCGGTTGCTATGCGTTTGGTGAGATTCGAAAAAACCTAGCTACTAGGAGCTGATGGCTGCAAACAAGGCTGTCAGTGCTTCCGTGTGCATCAGTCAGCTTCAAGAATTGGTTGAAGCAATTCGCGAAAAGAGACCAAGAAGGTCAACTGTGCACTTGTTGCACGATGACGCTCGCGCACATGTTGCTTTCGAAACACGCACGAAGATACACGCACTCGGTTAGCATCCGCCGGCCCATCTAACGTATTCACCGGACCTTGCGCCATCGAACCATCACCTATTGGGACCGCTGAAGCATCACCTGAGAGGGAAAAAATTCGAAAATTACAACGACCTCAAAACCTCTTCGAGTCATTGTCTGCCGAATTCTGGTCGAGAGGAATAACTGAAATGCCACACAGATGGGAGAAGGGTATGACCCTTCATGGTGAATATATGTTGGTTTTTAGCTTGTCTTTATAAAATTAGGGCCCGCGTGGTACGGTGGTAAGAGGCGCTGCTGTCACCCGCACGGTCGAGCGATCGACCCCGGCCCGGGCTAACCAAGCCTTCCATCTCTCCGGGGTCGGGTAAATTGGTACCAGACTTGTCTGGGAAGGTAAAGACACTGACCTGGTATAGCGGCTGGCCCCCGCAGGTCATTGTATAGGCCAAATACGCATTCACCAAGCCTCTACGATTCTGAATTGAACACGAATGCGGAGGCGCGTCCTCAGGGGACTGATCAACGCCGGCACCTTTACCTTTACCTTTTACCTTTATAAAATTATGTAAGAATAAAAAAATCGTTTTTTTGCCTCAAGACTTTTCTGCCAGCCTAATATTAGGGTATTCTATGAACAACTGGTCTATCAAACCACGTTTCACCGTTTCACCATTTTCAAAATATCTTCAGTAAACAAGTCTGCTGTAATTGCCTGCCCATCCGGTAGAAGCGAACAGTGCAGGACTTCAACACTAGTGAACCAGAATGAGAGCAGGATCTTCTCCACATGAGGGACCAGCTTTGGAATTTGGCTTCCGAAGCACGTGGAAGCAGGCTTCACGTGCTTCGGAAGCCACCGGATGACCCGTTTGGTGTTATCGTAGGTGCACCATTTCTCGCCTGTGCCACGCGCAACCACGAAGTTGTTCTGGAACGGTTGGGACAGTTCTTACCACTCGTTGCCGCTTCTGAGCCGGAGTCAGTGCATGGGGTACCCATCCCTTCAAGAATGCTCTTTTTCCACTCCGTATCAGGTAGTGGTAGACCGTAGTACATGGAGTGTAGGTAATCCTCGATATCATTCTTACGCTCCGGGCAGGCTGCCTTCTAATTGCTGCTAGCACAGCACATCTGTTCGGCCCAATCGGTCCTCCAACATGCTTCTTATCCTTGATGTCAAATGTAATATTCCTTTCGAAAACGATTGAACCAACTTTGGCACACTGACATGCAACAGGCATGTTGGTCTAAGAAAGTCACGACAGCTTGATAACCAGCGTAGGCAGACAAACCAGAATGGAAGTAACGGAGATGTACAATACCGCTCATAACTTCTGTCCCAAAAAGCGTTCTGAACGCTCCGGAACGCTCCAAAGCGTTCTTTCTTTCCTAGTGGGTTAATTAATAATTTGAACATATCAATCGATTCGTCTATCAATACTGAATTCAAAACTGACGTTATTTTCTTGTTTCAGTCAAAAATGACCCAGATACAGGCCATTCTTTCTCGAGGGGCGCTAACTGCCGCTAATTGGTTTACGACCCTCCGAATATTGCCATTGGAGTCTCCTCAGGAGATACTGTCATCACGAAACGAAAAATTCCGCAGTCGTAAGTTAATCTAATTGAATTTGAATTCAGATTCCCATTACCATTCTTTTGGTACCTAATATGTGTTTTATTCGTAATTCCAAAAAATTTCGTATTTTAGCCAAAAATAAAAAATTCTCGACTTGAACCACTTTTTTATTGAAAAGCTGATGAGAATGTGTAAAATCGTCCAGTTTCTCGCACTCGGTATGAAGGACGCTAGCGCATTTCGCCGAAACCCCAATTGTGGATGAAAAAATTAGCGAGATTTTGGAGTGCAAAGTTCACCTTACGCAGCAACTTTGTCGTAACGTATAATTTTGTCCAGCTTTGTCAGGCAATAACGAAGCTGAGGTGGCAGCAAAGACCACAGCTTTTCCCGCAAGCGGAAGAGGATTCCTTACTTCAAGACGGTCATGTTTCAGAGCAAACTGAAATGCTTTTGTTTTTGTATAATAAAGGGCTATTTCAAGGCAGAATTCTCAAAAGAAATTTCAAAGTTGCTTTTCTCCCCTCGGAGAGAAGTACCAAAACTTTGCTTTTGACGGCACTGAACATGTAATTCTCATCTATAAAACAATGTAAAGTTGTCGGCTTTCAGAGAATTTCAATTTTTCATGTCTATTATCCGCCACAGGATGACGCAGGTACCTTAACTGTGTGCTTGGCCTCCTCCATCCGCTAAGGCGAGCGGATGACACCGCTCAGACGATTAGCGCCTGTCGTGACTGCTTAGCGGTCGTTTATGGTTTAACCGTCATGCTTGCTCATGACTGTTTTCGAAAAAGTTCAAAGAGCTTGAGTTTCTCCTTCAGCATGAAAAGCAGGACCACATCTTACGAATCTCTAAATCATACGTGTGAAATTCGGAACCCTCCTGGGTTCATTAAACCTCCGTCACTTAATGTATAAGCTCATTCCTCGCTTGAGCCGAATGAGGCGCTAAGCACAAGTTCAGAAATAACTCACTTTCGTTCAAATGATTTCATACTTGATTTTGCATGGTCCACATATCATCAGGTATTTGTATCAAATAAAATACAAAATAGGCATTCGATATAAAACGCGAAATAGCTCATGACATGTATGAAGTTTCAAACTTTTGAATCTTTCCATTTTCTCGTTTAGAATTTTTGATAATGAAAGGAATTGAGCACCGCCTTACATATGGTCGAGATTTTATAATGGCTAGATTGAAATATCAAACACCTCTGGGAACCATAAACGAGACTGAGCAGTCACGTTGGGCGCTAATTACCTCCGCAGGATATTCGAGCGGTGTCACCCCTCCGCCCTTACGGATGAAGAAGGCTAGGCACAGCGTAACAACACCTGAGTTTTCCTTCACACGGTATGACATTAAAAATGAGTTTAACGGATAGCTGGTAATTTTATATTGCTAGGTAGCTGAGAAGAAGCAGTTCAGCGCTGTTGAAAGCGATTTCTCATTACATTTCTGTAAGAGCAGAAAATCTATCGCAAACGCGATTAAAGAAAGAAAGAGCATAGAGCATTAACCCTTTAGGATTCTCATTGATTGATTTTTGCTTGATTTCATAAATTTCTCAGAAATCTTCTCATTTCTTGAATTCCTAGAGGAAAATGTTTGTGCTCTTGTTTGAGAAGCTGAAAGATGGCGAGCGCTGATAGCTGACGGCGCTAGCCTTGTTGTACTTAAACACCATGTGCCTGTACTAATGGTTCATTCCATGTATCAGCCAGCGTTGTGTCACTTTCCTTTTTGCATTTATTATTGAATTGTAATTCTATGTTTCAATCTCGAATAATTTTCTCAGGTGCATTTCTCTCGGTTTACTGTAACCTATTGAGAGCATTTAAAAAACTCTTGATTGAACATCAGAAGTTGTTGCCTGAAGTGAGAATTTAGTCTCAACCGCATTTAGCCTCAATAATCCTTTGTTATCTTCTTTTTTGCGCATTTAATCTCATTTATTCCACTACGCCTTACTATGTGCTTTAAACTTAGTTATTTGGTGCTACACATATATGACCGTGCTCGTTGTCAATTTGATCTCATTAGGATAAACGTTTAATTACCCAAGTTTGAGGTATTACCGCGTGGCAGAAAGAGGTTCGATCCGCGAACTATCGTTCATGGTGCATCGGCATTGAGAGGACCGACGAGCAGCACCTATAGTGAACCGCGGACGACGTACAGGTGTGAGCAGAAGCAGAACAACCAGGTGAGCACTCAAGGACATCTTGCGGTGCATGCACATTGCTTTGTGTTGTCTGTCTGCTTATTGTTGGTGAATTTTTGAGCATTTTTTGAGAAAAAGTGCATTGCTTAGCTTCTTGCGCATCGTTATCTGTGTTTGCCATCTTCTAAGCATAGGCTCCGTCGGAGTTTTTCGGTGTAGCAGAAGCACTGACTAATCAATCGATCTAACCAAGTACATTATTCGTCGAAGACGAACATGGCAGCGTCCCTCAAGACTAGAAAGGGGGTTTTGACGAGGAGCCATAAGGCTTTAGCTCAGTTCTTGGCTCAGCATGCACATCTAGAGAATGATGTGACAGCTGAGGGAACTGCAGTTAGTGCTGACACACTTTCTGCAATCCAAAAAGCCGAAGTGGAGATAAAAACGCGACAAAATGCCTACGAAAAGGCATTGTATGGATTCACAGAAGCAGTGGATAACCTGCATGAGCCTTTGTCTACCGAAGAACAGGAAAAGGTCGACGAGTACATCACAAAAGCAGAAGAGATCCTGTCGGAAACGGAAGAATTCCTAACGAAATTGCAGATAAATAGGCAGTATTTGGCATCCAGAGGACATGTGCATACGTCATCTCTTCAACAGGAAAGTGTTCACCAGAGGAATGTAGCGCATTGTGAGCTTCCAAAAATTCCCATACCAGAATTAAATTTTTTTAATTTAAATTTTTTTTTAAATTTTTTTGAACAGAATTAGAATAAAAAAGAAAAATATGGTTTACTGTAACCAATTGAGAGCATTTAGAAAAAACTCTTGATTGAGCATCAGAAGTTGTTGCCTGAAGTTAGAATTTAGTCTCAACCGCATTTAGCCTCAATAATCCTTTGTTATCTTCTTTTTTGCGCATTTAATCTCATTTATTCCACTACGCCTTACTATGTGCTTTAAACTTGGTTATTTGGTGCTACACATATATGACCGTGCTCGTTGTCAATTTGATGTCATTAGGATAAACGTTTAATTACCCAAGTTTGAGGTGTTACCGCGTGGCAGAAAGAGGTTCGATCCGCGAACTATCGTTCAAAATCAGCTGCAAAAATTTTTCTCGAAAATTTTTCTCTGGAATAGGTCTTCATAACACGAAAACGAAGACATTTAGGGTTGATAGATAACACCAGCGTCATAGAATAGGAGATACTCTCTCGATTGGCGGAAAAAATATAGTCCACACTACCATCTCCGCCGTGCTACAACCTGGCAAAGTTGGACAAAACTACAGAATACGAGCAACAATGTTGCGCGTAGTGGTTTCTGACTCCCAATATCTCTCGAAATATTTCACATTTGATTTGATCTTTTACAAGATGTTACACTGTTTTACACACTGAATGAGAAAAACTAAGTACTTCCATACCTGCTCATCAGTAACCCGCGGAAAGAAGTGGTTTAAATCAAGAACTTTTTAGTTTTTGCCAAAACACGAAATTTTTTTGAAATTGCGAATAAAACGCATATTAGGTTCCAAAAGAATGGTAGTGGGAAGCTGAATTCAAATTCAATCAGAGTAACTTATGATTCCGGAATTTTTCGTTCCGTGGTGACAGTATCTCCTGAGGAGACTCTAATGGCAATATTCGGAGGGTCGTAAACCAATTAGCGCCAGATAGCGCTACTCGAGAGAAACTGGCCTGTAACTGGGTCATTTTTAACTGAAACAAGAAAATAACGTCAGTTTTGAATCCAGTATTGATAGACGAATCGACTGATATGTTCAAATTATTAATTAACCCACCAGGAAAGAAAGAACGCTTTGGAGCGTTCCGGAGCGTTCAGAACGCTTTTTGGGACAGAAGTTATGAGCGGTATTGTACGTCGCGATAGGTCGATCTCTGCTTCATTTTCAATTAATCACGCAAGTCCAGAGAGTAAAGCAAAACAGTCGATCAATATGCCGTTGGAAACCAACGTCGAACAAACCGAAACCAGTCAAGGAGCAATCCTCGAATACCGAAGTTGTGTGATTTGGCTAACGACTTCTCATGACTTACCTTATCAAAAGCCTTAGAAAGGTCGAAATAAATTATATGTTCACCTTTTCCTCTGTTTAAAGCAAGCCCCCAGTCAGAGACACAGTCAGACAACTGTGTAGTGGTAGAAGCACCAGCCGATAAACGCTGTTGACACCTAGGAACCAAATTATTTTTTTCTAGCCAAGAAGAAATGGAATTTCGTAGAAGCTTCTGAAGAACTTTGATTGGTACTGGTGTGACGCTTATAGGATGAGACGAGGAAAGCAGTGATGAAATAGCTACTTTTGGAAAAGCTGTGACAACTGATTTTTCCCAATCCTCGTAAATTATTTATTGTATTTACTTATTTATAAGGAAACCGCGAAAAGATGAAATACAACTGATAGCAGCTCACAACAAACATAACAACAGTACGGTAGGTCAAACCTGGAACTAGGATTACAAGACTAGAATAAATAAATGAACCTCTGACTTTTGTTATTGAGGCTATAGGACGGTCCAGGAGCATAAAGCATTCAGTACAGCGACTTGATGTAGAGGTATTCCGGGAAATTAGCAACTGTGTAAAGTTGAATGAAGAACAATAGATACTCGCAACCTGGACAGAGGGAAGTACATCTCCTAGGCTTTCAGGGAGCAGACTTGAAAAAACTGACCAGCTGTTCGCTTCCCTCCAAATACGGCGCATCCCAGATGTTATCTGGAATAATGAGAAAGCCTTCACTGTCGTATCTTTGCAAAATGTCCAAAGCACAAGCACTTACTGTGAACAGATGTCAAGAGTATTATGGAGCACCGCCTGGAATCAAACCGAGTTTCTCCGAAAGATGTCGTAGCTTGCACTGAAGTGACGTCCACTGATAACTCCGTTGGTATTCATTCTACGAAATACTAAAATTAACAAAAGCGGTGCTAGTCGCCCATATTCTCGTAGATGTAGAATTTGTGTACGCTTGTGGTGCAGTGGTAAGAGGTGCCACTAACATCCGCACGATCAAGCAATCAATCCTCATAGGGGCTAATCAAGCCTCTCGTCTTCAAGCGATCGGTTGAATTGATGCACGGCTTGTGTGGGAAAGTGAATGTATTGAATTAGTACATCGGCCCCGTAAGTCATTTTGTTGGCCAAATACGCATTCACCATGCCTCTACGATACTGAATGGAACGCGAAAATGCGGTGGCGCGTTCTTTGGGGACTCATCAACGCCGGCACCCTTACCTTCGCTTGTCTTTCTGGCTGGTGGAAGTGGGCAGACACGTTTCAATAATTTCTGTTACCATGCACATTTGAGTGAAAATCCTTCGTCGAAAAGGAATTGATAATTCCGATAAAATACACTGATTCGTAACCTTCCAATGATATTCATGTGCAATTTCAAACAGAATTGCATAAACGGCTAAGTTTCCTACAATCTGAAGCGATATAGCCGTAGGGCATGATTTGCTTTTCGAAAATATTCGATAGATGGTCCCATATTCTCACAAATTGCTCACCACCAAACATTTCTCTAAATAAAAGGCAATTCAAAGCCTGTTAAAAAGAATGGATCAAATGGGTGGATACGAAGCATCACCCTCCCTCCGAAGCAAAAGGTGAAGACGGAACCCAGGGCCCACATTCACGAACGGACCAGCGGTCTCCGAAGCCGCGGCGCAGCCAGAGCCAGACGGCAGAGTCGAGGAGAGATTGCGTTTAACATAGGAAGTTAAGGATAAGTAGAGAACGGTGCGCGCCGTTCACAGGCTATATCTCGGGGTTTATCGGGGTTTACCAATGATGAATGTGGGCCCAGAATCCGATGGTGGAAATGGCCATTCCCTGAGCGAAATGAACTCAGGAGTAGAGTGATGGCTGCAGGCTTGCCTGATCCGAATGGAGCAGTGAATGATACATGGCAACAGGCGGCACGAACGATCCTGCGGTGTGCTAAGGAAACCCTAGGAGAGACGCGTGGAGGGTCAAAAGGAGATAAAGCTACCCGGTTCTGGAATGACGAGGTACAAAAGGTGGTAAGAGAGAAGAAAAGGGCATATAAGACGTGGTAAAAGTCCAGATCATCAGAAGACCTCACCATCTACAAGAAGTACACGAGACTTGCGAAAGCAGCCGTGGCTAAAGCCAAGAATGCTGAGATGGACGGCCTCTACGAAAAACTGGAGGAACCACAAGCAGAAAAGTTCGCCTTCCGCCTGGCTAAGGCGCGACGTCGGACAAGCTTAGACGTAAGAGTGGTGAAGATTGTGAAAAATAGCGAAGGATGCTTGCTAAGAACGCCAGCAGACGTCAAGTCCAGGTGTGAGGAGTACTTCAAAGGACTTCTAAATGAAGAATTCCCAAGAGAACCTCTCCCTGAAGCAGCGCCAGTGGAAGGCCCAGTTCACATCTGGTCAGAGGAGGAGGTCCATAAGGCTATAAGGAAGATGAAGGCGGGAAAGGCAGTGGGACCGGACGGAGTGCCGGTGGAGGCATGGAAAGCGCTCGGGGAATACGGAGTTGGATGGCTGACGATGTTCCTCAACAGGATCACAGCAGAAGGTAAGATGCCTGGAAGCTGGAGAGACAGCATCATCGTACCCATCTTCAAGCAGAAGGGAGATGCCACGGAATGCTCAAACTACAGGGGAATAAAGCTGATATCTCACACCATGAAGGTCTACGAGCGACTGATAGACAGTAGATTGAGAGATTTGGTCGAAATCCCACAGCAGCAGTTCGACTTCATGCCAGGGAGATCTACTACGGATGCCACCTTCATAGCGAGGCAGGTAATGGAGAAATACCGCGAAAAGCGCCGACCGATTTACCTGGCCTTCCTGGACCTTGAGAAGGCATATGACAGGTTACCCCGTACGCTACTATGGTGGTCACTGCGGCAACGAAATGTGCCTTAGCGCTTAGTCCAAATGATAAGGGATATGTACGCCAGGTTCAGAGCAACAATTCGCACCCCACACGGACATACGAAGAAAGTGGACATCACGGTAGGTGTACACCAAGGGTCAGCACTGAGCCCCTTCCTCTTCCTCCTCACCCTCGACAGTATGGTCCGGCATCTGACGGAGGATCCACTCAGAACCATCCTGTACGCTGACGACATAGCTCTAATAGCGGATAGCAGAGAAGAACTGCAGGATAAGGTTCAACAGTGGCAGGAGACAGCGGCCAAAAATGGCCTCAGGCTGAACGTGACGAAGACCAAGTTCATCAGCTCAGAGTATGGCTTGGAGCCGATACTGGACTGCTATGGGGAAAGTATCGAAATGGTGGACCAATTCCGATACCTCGGAAGCGAGCTATCAAGGGATGGAGCAGTAGATGAAGCAGTGAGGGAAAGGATAAACGCAGCGGGGGTGAAGTGGAGAGAAGCAACTGGAATCCTCTGTGACAAGAGATGCTCGAGGGTCCTCCTTTAAAGGAAAGCTGTACCGGGCCGTTGTCAGACCAGCACTGCTCTACGGCAGCGAGTGCTGGCCCACAAATAAGGCACATGAAAGTACACTCAGCTGAAATGAGGATGCTCAGATGGGCATGCGGGTGGACACGGATGGATAGGGTACGAAATGAGGACGTAAGATCGGTCATGGGAGTGGCCCCAGTGCATCTGAAAATGCAAAGACTCAGGTGGTATGGGCACATCCTCAGGAGACCGGAGGACCACCCAATTAGAAGAGCATTGGAATTCGAGGCACCCGACAAGCGTCCAAGAGGAGCGCCCAAGAAGAGATGGAGGGACGTCATCAGAAGCGACCTCAAAGAGGTCAATGCAACATCAGAAGACGCCCGGGATAGAGTTAGATGGCGACTGTTGACAAGAACAGCGGACCCTGCGACGGCGCGGGATTAACGCTAAGGAGAAGAAGAAGAATGGTGGATCCGATGTACTTTCATTTGAAATTGAAAAAGAAAACGACGGTAGATTTTTCTTTTGGAAAGTCTCAACTCTGGGTCTATGTATTTCCAGTTGACTTGGGAGATGGCGGGCCGAGGCCCGCCATCTCCCAAGTCTTGACGTGGGTCCGATTGTCAGCTACAACACTGTCGATGAGGAGCGACCGCTTTGCGGTGATTCCGAATTGAAAGGAAGAAATGAAACCTGACTAACAGCGAAACCTAACCTTACCTGTTGATCCCAATCGCTTCGTAGATAACCCGTCAGCGATACCGACTGCATACTCTTCTCGCTTCGGTTGGTAGGTTTCAATCACCTTCTTAGGCCCGGGTTATACTTCATCGCCCGCCGCCGCCCGTCGCCGCCCGTCAACAACAACGTATTCCAGACAACTTGTCATTACAATAACAAATATAACTAGTCTTGTAAATGAAAAAAAAACTAAGAACAATAAACAAACAAACATTATTGAAGCTTTAGGATAACGTAAGAACAACAGACCGAAGGAACACTTGCAATCAGGCCAGTGCCGTCATTATATCCGGAAACAATTATAATGACAATTGTTATGTTGTTATATATGTTATATGTTATATGTTATATATGTACATATGTTCTCTCAAACGAAAATGTTCCAGTTCCCTTGAATCGCTAATCCCCGTCCGTCGCCGTCCGCTGCCGTCCGCTGCCCCTTACACGACTAACACTCGGTCAACTTTTCTGGAGTGGTAAAACTCCACTCCGACAACTCAATACTGACGATGAAAGTGTTTCTGCTCATCCTTTTCTGCTCATTCTTATGGAAGTGAACAATGAGAAGAAGATGAAATGTACGGCCAAAGTAAGTTCTCAGCAGATCACACTTCACTGACTGACCATTAAGTAGAAAATACTTCAAATCAAGAAGAGTAGGTATCCATCTTGTTTGATCGATTTATGTTCGGAAATGCAAGGCGACCTATCTTCCTGACAGTGCGTTCGCTGAAGGAGGGCCTCGGCCCGCCATACCCAAGTCTTGACGTGAGTCCGATTGTCAGCTACAGCACTGTCGATGAGGAACGACCGCTTTGCGGTGATTCCGGGTTGAAAGGAAGAAATGAAACCTGACTAACAGCGAAACCTAACCTTACCTGTTGATCCCAATCGCTTCGTAGATAACCCGTCAGCGATACCGACTGCATACTCTTCTCGCTTCGGTTGGTAGGTTTCAATCACCTTCTTATACGACTAACACTCGGTCAACTTTTCTGGAGTGGTAAAACTCCACTCCGACAACTCAATACTGACGATGAAAGTGGTTCTGCTCATCATTTTTTGCTCATTCTTATGGAAGTGAACAATGAGAAGAAGAAATGTACGGCCAAAGTAAGTGCTCAGCAGATCACACTTCACTGACTGACCATTAAGTAGAAAATACTTCAAAAACTTTGAACTGAGAGTGATTTACGAAAACCAAGTGACTATAGAACAGAAAGATTATAGAAGTTTCAATAGCTGTATTTCTGACACTGACTGGAAAACGAGTTCGCATCGAATCATCTGGAACAGATCAACGTCGCAAAGTCTGTACAATCGTTTGCACAATCATAGACATGATAATGATAACAACGATAGCCAATGCGATTCCAATGGTATTTCGATGGCGCCACCTGCACAAAAAAAGCATTGAGGGCGCGCACCGCACATCCTATTTTTGAAATCTGACAGCTTTCTAACAGCTGCTCCACATAGTTAAAACAACAAATTCGTCGTTTAGGAACGGAAACAGCGGTGGTAAAGAATAAGGACCTGCGGCAAGCACGGTCGCCTTCAGGCTTCCACCATGGCAAGACGTAGAGTGTGTGGTCAGGTCTGCAAAAATTTTGCGTGCCATAGATGTTTGCACGGTGGCTCAGTGCTGTCAGGCCGTCCGGATTTACCACTCTTCATTGTTTTTTTGCTTCGATTTTCTATTAGGTTGGTGCAAAAATAATTTCGGTTTTGGACCGCAAACTTTAAAGTGCAATAACTCAGCTCAAACTCAACTTTATCAAACAAAGTAAGAACCATCAGAATCTTCACACTTTGCCAATGAACTGGTAACATTTCTAGGCCTCTAGATTAAAAACTAGGATCATGAGAATCGAAGAATTCAACGAAGGCAGATTCAACATCGATCAAATCAGCGAATTGTTTCTGACGTAGATAGGAGTCAAGAGATTGGAAAAAGTGGTAGTCTGTTGAGGAGAGGTCAGGGGAATGGGGTGGGTGAGGGAGAACTTCTATACCTAATTGGGTCAATTTTTGCCGGGTGGTTTTCGAGGAGCGCGGCCTCGCGTTGTCATGCAACTGGATCGGTCCACCTCTGTTCACCACTGCCGGCCACAGTTTTTGCAACTTTGCATACATTTGGTCTAAATCACAACAGTAGGACTCTGCTGTAACTGATTGACCAGGTTGCCTGAAGTTGTAGTGAATTGGCCCTTTGCAGCACCACCAAACAGTCAACATGACCTTTTTCGGGTGAAGGTGAAGTTTAGGAGAAAATTTTGGTGGGCCATCCTTGTCGCCCCAAACGAACACTCGTTTCCTGTTATCCTACAAAACCCATTTTTCATCAACAGTCACAAAACGGCCGACGAACGGGTCAGATCTCAGGCGAATCAGATGGTTAGAGCAGATGTCATAACGCTTGAGGCGCTGCTCCTCAGTCAGTTCATGGGGTATCCATTTTGACATTTTCTTCACCTTTACAATTTCCGCCAAATGCCGTCCAATTGTGGTGTGATGTACGCCTAGGTCCGCTGCTAGCGTCCGTGTATTCGTCTCTGGATTTGCTTCCACAGCAGCTCTCGAATCTTCGTCATCAAGCGACGCCCTACGACCACGGCCGGCTTTTTCTCCAATACCAAAATCTCCACATTCGAATTTTTTGAATCAGAGTTGCACTGTCCGTTCGCAAGGACAATCCATCCTAAAAGCAATGTTAAGATTGCGAGCCGCCTCCGCAGCGGAGTGTCCTAATTTAAATTCGTAAGCCATGATGACTCGATATTCGCGTCGGTTCATGATTGAACGAAGCCCTGTAAAAAGTTGCCTAATAGCGCCAGGGCAGCAGGCATGTATGATTTGGAAAGAGCAGGAAAAAACCTACCTAATGGTATGCTTGGCTTTTTTTGAGATGAAATAATTTGGGTTGAAAAAGTTGTTTATTTGAAGGTACTTAGAATCCGAAATTAATTTTGCACCAACCTAATACTATGAATTTATTGCTGAATATCACCAAAGCATTTGAAATAGCTGTGCGTTCCATATTTGATGTCTTCCCTTATTGCACTTCCAGTTTCTCCGCCTATTGAGCAAATTCGCCATTGAACATGAGGTGAAAGAAAAGAGAATTGAAGTTATTGTGCCCTCCATTTTTTGTATTGCGGTCCATTGTTTAACCCCAATTTTTCATACCTCATTATTCGAAGGTACTAGCGATTAACCCATTGACGACCGCGCGCTCTCTGCGTGTCTGGCGCGGGGGACCGCGCGCACGTGCAGTGATGAGAGTGCCTCAGCGGCATTAATTGTTTTCAAAATGACCATAAGTATAATTTTTCTGTGTATATTGTTGATTTGGAAACTTCCTCAAGTAATCATTAGAAGTAGACGATTTTCAGACCCTTTTTTGAGCTTGTTGATGGGTCGTTCACTTGAGGAATTTGATGGGTCGTTCACTTGAGGAATTTGATGGGTCGTTCACTTGAGGAATATCTTGAAGCCTCGATAAAACGGAAAATATAGAATGGGTAGTAACTTTGCCTAAATGGACACTCCTATCCACAGTGTCTCTCAAGAGGGAGGAAGCGCAGCCCAAAAGCTGTGCCCCACCGGCGGGACACACGGTCCACCGCGGACCACAAGATGTGTCCCGCCGGCGGGACACGCGGTCGTCAATGGGTTAATATTAGTTGACATTGTTGACACTTGTTGTTAACTAACGAAATAAAGGGCGTGTAAGATTTTTTGAAAGTTGTTCTAACAAACTGAACTTCAACCGTAGCACATAGAATACTCTTCATTACGTTAAACATTCGATTACATTACAGGATAATCCCTCTTGTTTATGGTATCAAGAAACACCTTGATTGCACCCAACCTAATTCAGCGTAAAGTGCCGTAGCAGGTTCCTGCAGAGGGAACGCGGCGGCCGGTTGCAACCATACCTAACAAGGGAGGTTGCTCAGGGTGCCCCAAGGATCCACAACAGACCCATATTGTTTTGTAGAGCATCGAATGACGATTACCGCGGTATAGTTTGTTTTTGCTAAATGCAAATGGATGGTCCAAAAGAGGCAAAAAATCTTGATCACTAACCAGTGGCAAATGGGCTTCTAGATCGCAATCACCAGAGATACCGCCAGAATCGAACCAAATTCAGAAACAAATGTCAGGTTTGTGGTTCAGCGCCCGAATAACCCTCGTAGGCAAAGTTTGATCTAAATCGGTGATTTTGACCTGACCAGCCTTACTAGTGTTGAGTAGTTGTCCGAAGGTCCACCTACCGAGAATATTTTTATTCCTATTGTTCCACTTTTTGGACTCTAAAGAACACAGAGACTCCATTTTAGATGAGTTTCTTTCAATTTTCGTCAAGATAGATCACTTGGGCTGCTGACAAATCCACAGTTCACAAATCTAACATCGGCTTTTCCCAGTGTGTCTGGCGTGAGCTTGCTCCTAGGGTCCGTGGTAACAAAGTTGGGTAATCGGGTCGAAATCACCGCTTTAGCCCAAACTTTGCCTACGGGAGTTATTCGCTGCGCTGATCACGAATCTCACATTTGTTTTTGAATTTGGGTTTGATTTGGGTTGGTTACGGTAGATATGGGTCACATACATACTAGGTACTACTTCTACACTGTCCTTTGTGCGTACTCTGTTGGCCATACTCCTCCCAAACGCGATTCTATGGCGCAACTGCGACAAAATTGCAAAAGGAGCGGATTGTGATATCTAGCGTAGGAATGCAAAAGAAAAGCCCTGCAAAGGGATCGTTCCACTGACCCTCAGATTGAGAGTCCTACATGGTACCTACTGGGCCACCACGGTGCAAGATCGGGCGGTTGCAATCTATTACAGAGGACCATTCGCCACTGGTTAGTGGTCAATATTTTTTGGCTTTTTCAGGCGGGAAATTAGCCACTGCAGCCACCATTAGCCAATCGGCTGGCAATTGTTCTATGAAAGTCGGCCTCAACACTTCCTATCACATTTATCATAGTTATTGAGCAGTTTGCTGAGTTGTCAGGATCTATGGTACAAGAGTTCTTCAGAATGAGGTCTCTTGGTCTGAAAGGAATGGATTTTTAGAATGAAGGGCCTCAGGGCACGAATTGGCCGGATTCTTCAGAAGGAAGCCGCTCAGGGCATGAGCTGGAAGGATTCTCCAGGTAGAACGTCTCAGGTGCTGGTATACTGCGGCCGGCCTACTTTCGGTGATTGTGACGAATAAGATATAAAACGCAACCATTCAGAGGACCCAGCTGCCTGTTCTACAGTAAAGCTCTATCAGCGGAGGCCCGTATAGATTAACAGTCAATCAAACACGGATTGCTCGTAAATTTCGACCGAGATTTCCAGCTAACTGATGCAATCAAATGCATCATCTCCACCTGAATTGTCCACATTTACAGGGGTATGTTGGCTACAGCTCCAAACTTTGCTGAGCAATGGGAGGTTCAGTTTGAAACCAGGGCTGATGTCTAGGTTGTTAACAGTCGCAATGCAGCTCTGGCGAATGTTGTCTGAGCTTTGACGGAAGAGAGTTCGAGCTTGAGACAAATCCTTGCGACTGTCATATCTCATCCTCCAATTCATTACGAACAACTAGTGAATGGAGTCAATTTATTCAGAATAGGCATTACAGAGATGTGTTACATCTTTAGTTTATGCAGTCTGTTGTTTCTCCGGTGAATTTGTTAGCAAGGTTGATCGTGCCAATGTCGAAAGTCTTTTTCGGATCTTTTCCTTTGGTGATGTAATTGTCCGGAATCGTGATGCCGATCTTTTTGTAGCACAACTAAAAACAATGACTTAAAAACTTAATTTCTGCATGCGTAACCATTTAGCGTTAATGAATTTACCCCCTTGTAGTTGCACTTATGGTAGATATTCAGTTTCGGATCAATAGTGGAAATTTCAGTTTTTGAACCAGAGAGGCGAAAATCTCCATTCCGGTCTGTAGAACCTTCATCCAACTTTACGTCGATAGCTGAAATCAAGAAGTAACGGAATCTGTTTGTGAAAAAATTTCGACTTACGTACTGGCTTCCTTTTCGTACAACTTGACTTTGACATCGGCTGCAGCACGTCCATTGCACATCAGTCGACCGCTAACAGCAACTGACTGCTTGGTTCCGATTCCAAAAATGGCGACCGTCGAACCGACGATAGAAAGAAAGACGACAAATTGCATCTGAGGACGACAATTCGATATTTTAATGACATAAAAATGAGTGTAAATGTTATGATGTTGATCGAATTAATGCGCGATCGACTCAAGGAAGCTGTTTCTGGTTTGAGCTATAGCCATCTCTTCGAAGAGGAAAAATCGATCACCATCTTGGTGACAGTTAATAGGAAGAGTGAGTGGTATCAACATGTGGACTCCTGCCCTCTGCTATCAGACAGAAAAACGCAACAACAACGTGAGTCCATTTCCTTCGCTTGTTATGGATAAACATCATATCAGTGTTCAGGTCAAAGAAAATTTAACCAGTTGTCATCATTTATCACATGAATCATCATGTGGTATAAAAGAAAAGGAAATGAATGCGTAGGTAAAAAAGGAACACACCCGGAGACAAGTGACCGAAAGGCAGTGAAAAATATAAAGTAGTTAGTTAAAACGCGCTAAGCCTAATACGAAAGAACATAGAAACGAAGAAGAACATAGAAACGAATGTAGTGAAGCGGTGAAAGGAGCTATCATCATTGCTCCGATCGTCGGTTTGCACCGAAATTCAAAAATATCTTCTGCTTTTCCGGGGTCAGGTAAATTGGTACGAGACTCCTCTGAAAGTGAAACATTGAGTTATTTAGCGGTAAGTGACTACAGCTCAAAGACATACACGACGCAATTCGCATAGGACGAACACGCATTCTACAGTACCGTCGGTAAATTTCCGCCAAACTGCGATATGAACGATACAGAATGTTCTTTATCGTTCAGCCGCCATAAATCACTTTAGAATTAATTGTATTGAATAAAAAATGCATGGCCGGAATCAGAAAAGCGTGATCTATCCAACAGTGAAGAAAGTGTAGTGAAATTCTAAAAATTTTGATTTCCATGTGCGTGTTCCTTGACCTCATCATGCTACCCTGAACCCATATACAAAAGCCCAGCAAGTTCTGACCATTATGAAATTTCATAAAAAATGCGAAAACGGCTTTTTTGATCCATCTTTTCTATTCTGTCAAGCCTGCTCTACACGATATTCACTTACATCACGAATGGTAAACATGTTGGTAATCGTCCCACAAAAGCTCAACACTTCCTGTGTTCTCATAATCGAGATTTTCGTATATGAATGTGCCAATATCGAACGATTTCTTTTCCGAAATGTTACAGGTTGCCTACTTCGGATGTAAAAAAACTCTTCAAATTTGTCGATAACATCTGCAGTATTTATAAATTCATAGACCTCACTTGTTGGTTTTTGAGATAGTAATGTCCATTGGAACGAAATTACGGAACTCGCGGTGCAACGCTACATGGAAAGTAACCATATTTCAAATTTTACTTCCGCCCTTTTTTGAACGTGCTCTTTTCTTGGGCTTGTTGTATATCAAAATGATCGTATCGGCTTCCTCTTTTCAGGTATTGTATTCTTTTTTGATGTTACATAGTTACTTAAGTGTTACAATATAACTTCAGATGTAACTTGATTGGAAATATCCACAGGGTGTAATTAGCGAGGACGGCCTAATGAGGTTGACCTTGTGTGGCCGTCGCCTTGATGAGGTCAAGGAACACGCACATGGAAATCAAATTTTTAAAAATTTCACTACGCTTTCTTCACTGTTGAATAGATCACGCTTTTCTGATTCCGTCCATGCATTTTTTATTCAATACAATTGATTCTAAAGTGATTTATGGCGGCTGAACGATAAAGAACATTCTGTATCGTTCATATCGCAGTTTGGCGGAAATTTACCGACGGTACTGTATACGCCTTCGGCTCTGTATGGAAGACGATTGCGTAACGCGTTCGAAGGCAGATGACGAGAGTAGGCTACTTCTACTTTCATGGCCTCGCCGTGTTCTATTCATAACCGTAGAGGCTTGGTTACTGCGTATTCGGCCACTGCGGTGGCTTTTCGGGGGCTAGCCCGTAAACCGAGTCAGTGTCTTTACCTTCCCAGACGACAACCTACTTGACCGTTTCTGGAGAAAGGGAAGGCTTGGTTAACCTGGGCGGGAATCGATCGCTCAACCCTACGGGCGACAGTAGCGCGTCTTGCTACTGCACCACAAGCGTATTTCTATCTCATATTTGGAATAAATGGAACTGTTTCTGCCAAAGGCTGTCGGGTATCTCGGTGACATTTTCTATGATGCATCCTCGTGAGATTGAGAGATTTTGGAGGGCTTTGAGGTCAAACCGACAACTGCAAGGCAAACTATGCTCAAATTAAAAGTCACTTGCGAAAATAAATCCTATTTCATTCACCATATCGTCAATGGGACGCCAGACAGAACGGAAATGTAAAGAATCGAGGTAAGGTGAACCGAGTCCTGGGTGGGCGTCATTTTTTACTCACCGACCCGCAACGACAATCGGTGACGGAAGCTTCACAAGGAATTGTTGTGTGCTTGATACCTATGACCTGTTCTCTGTTTTGCCTTCATTGCATTCACCAAAAAAAAATAGAAGGCTAGTCCCGATCTTGCCCCAATCAAAATCATTATAGTAGGAACGAGACGCGTTTGTATTTCTATTCATTGATATTGTTTTCACTAATTTATAATTTTATCTTTGTGCTTACTTATGTGTATTATTTGACCTCACTCTTTATCCATTTTTATTGTTTTTCGCCTGATTTTTTGTGTGGTACATTGCCATTTGTTGCCCGCCTATTTTCCCAATGTGCCCTGTGCTTAAACCCTTACGTTTTCTACCGGTGAAGTGAAGTATTGTACTTTTCTAAATATGTGTATGTGGCCCATGTGTAAAGGTAAAGGATAAGGTGAAGGTGCCGACGTTTCTTTAACTACATACAAGGTTACACCGTCACCTTTACACATTACATTTACATTGTTCCGTTAAGAATTTTAGACACTTGGTGAGGGTCTGTTTGACCTGTACAACAACTTGCTGGGACTTGCTGCTCTATCACGTTAGCTTTTCGCCTTTTCAGACAAGTCTGGTATTAATTCACTTCACTTGGAATCCTTTGGTAGTCCGGTGGAGGATAGAGGGATAGACCGTGCCGGTATAAGGAGCGCACCTTATCACTGTATAACGTCTATATGGGCAATGACAAATCCTATCACTTATTAAAGAGTGGAGGGCACCAGTAGTTCTTTGTCTCACTGTCTAGAAGACGTGTCCGGTGGTAACCAAAAGTATGAAAGGTCATGTTGTTCTTGCCGTTGATCGTTCTTTTGGCTCGAAGAAATATGGCTTACCATTTCACAGCTTCCACTTTAACCTTCTCATGATAATGCGTTTTCGTGGCGGCGAATGCTTCACTTGATTTTAGTCCGAACATCATGATGATTGTAAAAGAGTAAGGAAATGAATACTAGGGAGCTGCCGTAAGAATGATCCCTTGGTTGCTATTCGAACTGTCCAGCAACATACAGATAGGTGAGTCAGCTGAAGTTTTCGTTCTTCAACCTCAGCTGAACACAAATAATTGAAGAAATACATCTTTTGGTATGCACTCCAGTTCATGATGATTTGAACAATTTGGTTTTCTAGAAAGATAAGGTAAGAAACGTATAAGATATCTTGAAACTCTGCCAAAGGCGTACTTCAGTGGAAAAGTTGATCACTGGCGAATGATGCTGTTCATTTAAAATTTGAAGCTGCCCCAGAATCATCAAATCAAAGTTTGAAGAGTACGAAACAGCAGTAAATTTCAACTCACCGCATAGTTATCGACGATGCACTTCAATAGATTTGTGCCCACATTATCTTTAGATCGCACAACAAGTAACCAGTTGTAAGCTGCGTTTCCATGTTTTCACGTTTTTAAATTCTGACAATTTCGGTGTGCATAAACAGCAGTGCATGCCTAAAAGCTGCATATTGTGTGGTCTCGAACTGGGTCATTCATATTTGCTCTGCATGCGGCTCGTGCGAAATACGGACTGGGTTTGTATAGACTTCATTCCTTACGAATTGGCCACTGTTCAGCGTTTGGAAACTGGAATCTATGTAGAAGATAGTGGTCCTTGGTATGAGTAGCCTCTTTGAAGTACTTACAAGCACGTTGCAGTCTGCAGGAAAAGCAATATTCTTCATTAAGCTCACATTTTTTGTTGAAATTATAACGAATAATACTGACGATTTGCCAACAGTTGTTGAGCCCAAGAATCAAATGGTAATTGTTCGATTCTTCCACACACCTAGATTCAACTAGACTCAAGTTGTCTACTCCAAATAACCAACTATAATAGTAAATGTAAGTGTAAGTAAAGATTGTAACGAGATTAGAGGCGTCTTAGCTTGTGCTCAGGTAGATCCATGTAAATTTTTGACTTATTGTCGTTGCGCTTTTAATGCACTGCTGACAACTTGTCTTTCTAACCCACCTGTTCAACACTTTTTATAATTTCACAGGACACTGCTTCATCTGAATGATATGGCACATATTTTGACATTTCTCAAAAAGAAATTTTTACTCCAGAACACACCAATGTTATGTGCTATTACTCGTAGAATTAGTTTAAATTAATTAATTTTTTCCTCAGTCCCTAGTGGGCTGAACATTGAAATCCAGTGGATTAGACTGAGTGGGATCCAATGATAGTAACATAAAAAACACAGTTGGTAACATATCAATGAACTCATCGAGATGATTCTTGATGGAAGAGTTTCAACAGCACTGAAAAGGAAAAAAGAAGGAAACATCGATAGGATCAAGCAGACTCCCGCTAGGGTAACACCAGGGGTTTACGGCTTAGCGAAAGATGGTTTCTCTCCTATTGTATAGTCTATGTATATGATATGATTCTATGAATGTTACTAGATGATTTCAGTGGTTTTCCTTGTAATTTTGATGCGTTATCAGTGCTTACTTACGCGTTTGATTCACTAGAATTGATGCGTGTTTCGAGCCTTAATTCTAATCGTAAGATGAGTCTCGGTTTCACTTCTTCGCTAAACTTAGCCTCATGGCGAAGGCGCCGTACGCGATGTAGAAATGAGAAAAATGGCTTCAATGGTGCAACCTACGAAAGTTCTAATGATCTAACAGGAGCTGTGATTATCACAAAAATCGCGACTCAGGCAACACTTCTTTCCTGAGACACGGGTTCGAACCTGAGCCTATCCCAACCGTTGCGATCATAGCATCATTACCAGAACATCTCCTTCTATGGTACAGGACTGTATCGTTCTCTTTCTTCCTTCATTGCCACCCCTTAGAAAAAACCGGCAGATTGATAAAATGCTGTGCGATTTGAACGCAAGCGGCCTTTGTACCGTTGATTTGCCATGGCACCACACACACTTATCGGCAGTCGCGTTGGCGATGGCCATTAATCTTTCTAAAACTGTCGACGACACGGCGAGTTCGTGGAAGGGAGCTTTTCGTGCAGCATAACAGGCCACAGTCGGCCGGCTAACACCGCACAACTCACTTTCTGTGGATATCCCGTTCTTTACTCTGGCCAACATCGGCCAACATCCAACATCGTCCGTGAAGCTAGACGATTTGGCCGCTGCCGGCGTTTTTCTTCCCACGGACCTGAATCCTTCCTTTATTAATCCCGAAAACGTTACATCTTATTCCACTGTAGCTCTGGAAGATTATAAGAAGGCTGACCGGTGCCCAATCTGAGCTTTCACTCTAAAGTAGCAAACTCTTGCGCAGGTATGGTTTGAAATTGTTCGCAAATAGCTTCTTCTAGGAAAATTTCCAACCCCTGCTTGAGCCGCCAACCCGTTGAGCTTGGTTTTATTTCTCTTTCTTCCTTTTATTCAATCGCGCTTTCCTGTTGAGTGTTTCACTATCTTTCAGCGCGCCTGTGTAAACTTGTGAATAAATAAATGAATTGGGAAAATCTATTATTCAAAAATCTCTATCCCATAAATGTGAGTAAAATTGTTGTTGCCCTTATGGACTGTTCTGTATAGCTTAATTTGATGCTGTTTTTTCTTTGAACTCATGAAGAGCATTGAACATCTGTAGGCATTCTAGATGTTTAGAGCTTTTCCGATAATTTTCGATAGTTTTCGAAAAGAATTTTTTGCATCTCGCAACTCTTTTGTTATAATAATGAACTGTTTTCCAAAGAGGGTTTATCAAATGACGCGGACATTGCCAGATTATTTTCCACTAATTTTGAACATCTCGAAACACGCACTAGCATGCTTACCAGCTTCTTGACAATGTGCCACGAAAGAAAATTTGCAATTTTGGCACCATAATTTCTGTTTTTATTTGCGAAGAATATTCGGTCAATGTCGTTGTGGTTTTTCAGCGAATCAGTTTCTCGGTCTTCTCACTGATATACTGGCATTTTTAGGGAAATTGCTTGAGAACGACTTGCCTTATATATGAGTGATTTAAGGTCAGTAATATCATGCTGTGCTTCCACAGCCTCATTATTTTTTGTGCTGAGTCTGATGAGACTTCATTGTTACCGGTGGCAAAATCAGAACCTTTTGGTAACCCACCCGGAGGCAAGGAGTGGGTTTTGCCTGAAAATGAGTAGTGGTTTTGCATCTCCAAAATAATTGTTCACTATGTACTGCTGAACATAGGCTAAAGGGTAATAGGTTCGATCGGCAGCGCTTTTTTCGTGTGCCTTCCTGCCCGCCTGAAATAATATCCATCACGGTTATAGTAGTTTTCACAGTGTTTTAGGAAGCATCATTTCCTTTTCTTGGAGAAACACCCAGTCTCAATAATGTGAACTTCCTGCAGACGTACGATTGTTATGTATGTTCATTACATGGCTATACCATGTGATAATTTGATAAAACACAGCCGAGTTTAAAACTGAACAGAGTGTAATGGGGCAAACATAGTGAAACGAATGATGAAACAACGAGAGATAATAAAACGTATAGAAGAACGATATTGTTTGCTTTCACCGTCTGGCTGTTTGAACTCCTTTGTGGTTTGGCCGAGAGACAATGGCGGTGTAGTAGATGAGCTGTTTGAGAGTGAAAGTAACGGTTTCACATACATGTATTCTTATAGGCCATTGTTCTTTCAAGTCCATCTATCGCAGACTCTTAGCAGAACACCGAAAATATCGGCCACAGACCATGGTACTCCTTGTTCCAGCGACTGCCTAGCTTCAGGGCAGAAGAACAATGCGAATTATATATAATTATGGTTTCTAGTCAATGACCATTGTCCGAGAGAGTGTCAAATGTGATTTAAGATCTGGAAAGTTTGACAACAGCTGGTTTAGGGTAAATTTGTGCCAGCCGTCTGCCAAAAAAGAAGAATGGCATCGCTAGCTAGTTCACAATATCGATCTTCGTATCTGGTTTCCAACTTGGAAGACGAAAGTTGTCTCACAATCCGTCCGAAAGAGATACGCCGAAAAAATTGAGCTGGATTTTGGTGCCAATGTTATTGTTGTGCCAATCACAGGTCAGAACTGTCTCCCCGTAGAGTTTTCACAATACTGTTTGCAACAACTTACCATCACCCATTTTCGCTTTATTGTCGCGTTTTGTTCAGCCTTCCGCTCGTGATGTTTTCATTTTCTTCAACGTTATTTTGCCTTAAACAAGTTTTAGCCACAGTCCTTGCATTCTAAAAAGTTGTGGCAGGCGATTGATAGACTATGTCTCATATTATTTACCAGATGAAAAAAGAACGACTGAATACCGAATGTTGTACGACTTTCCTGTTACATTGTTTATGCAACAAGATTTAATGTGAATCTTCAGATATTAAGATATTGAGATGAAGCTGTATTGCAGCTCTAGTCTAGAAAAATAATAATGCAGTCAAGAAATATCGGAGACACGAAGAATGGAGAAAATTTTCCACCGCCATCTATATACAAAGATCCAAACAAGTTGTTTTCAATTTCAGGGATTGAAGTAGGCAATCCGCCGACGATGAGGGAATTGGTTCTGCTTCATGCCTATATTTTCCTCGGCTTACGCATAATGGCAGAAACAGAAACCTGTCTTTTGACGTTGGAGTAGGTACTAGTAGACCCAAAAGGTACCGCAACAGAGGGGGAATTCTGGCGGTGTGCAACTTTCAGCGATCAAGCCAAAAAATAAATAGTTTTGCTTTTCTTGTCTCCGTGCTGATCACTATTTCATCGGATCGGCACGAGCGGATGTGCTAAACTGTAATCATTAAAGTTTATTTAGTAATTCAGTTATTTATTCATAGAAGTCATACAAGACGTCGGCCGGGGCCACACATGTGATAAGACACAACTAACATTGATAAACTAGAAAATACGTTAGGTACATCAAGAAAACTACATAAAATTCTTAGTGAGCGTGATAGTAGACTGCAGTGAAAGAATCAATACCCCTTAATGTTGGTAAACACACTGTCAGTCGAATGCTCAGTCACTTCTTTTGACAGCTCAGATTTACATGAATGAACCGCCATAGGTGATGATGGTAAGGCTTGTTTTGCGTTTTGAGTTGATTACATAAAAGACGTCAAAACGAGGGAACGATGGGAATGACGATGTCAGCTGCAGTATCGATCCTTGGCAGAAGTTCTGCGCTTTCAGCCAGCATGTGTGTTCGGGCTCAGTGAAATAAGCAAGGCGGCCTACAACGCAAACGTTTTGCTTCTATTACTTATTGCCCTTAACTTAAGATTGATTGGAAATAGTTTCCTTGTATTCAAAATGCGAAAATATGCAATTACCCAGTAATCAGTTCCACTCAAAAACGATGGAAACCATCATTTCTCCATGCGGTATGAGAGATGACCAGAGGCGGATTAGTATTACTATGTGTTATCATTATCTATGTTAAGGTTAAATGCAACTTCATGATGTCATCTCTGTTATTACATGACTTCCTTCCTCGAACTGCTTCAAAAAATAACTAAATATTCTGTTTTGTTTGTTAAGTGTAGGGCTAAAACATTATTGAAGGGTTTTCTGTTCATTCATGTGAACAAGAGCTGAATAATCTCCTAAATGAAGGTTTTCTAACGATAAGAAACACTTCTGTTCGACTCAATGTTTCAATGTTAGAATGATCGTCAACAAATATTTAAAATGTTGCAACTCCGCTGTTCTTTTTGACCCACTAATTTTTTCGTTAAGGTGAAATGCAGCGTCATGACGTTCAACCTTTTCCTTGCTTCCTTCGTCGTGCTGTATTTATTCGTTCCAAAGGACCCTTAATTCTTCTGTCACGAGAAAAAAATTTAGGTTGTAAATCTCATGTTACTTTCCTATTTATTCACTTTAAACATACGTGATAAACCTCAATCCATATTAGTACATTTTCACCGCCGTTCGATTTAATTTTCCTGTTCTCCAGATGGTCAGCCGTGGGTGGGACTTTGCGGGTTCAAAAATAATGGATGATTATGACTCACCACCCTCTGCCTTGGTCAAAGGGTAACTCAAATTGTGATCACTCACGAAATCAGGTGAAATATGGCTTGATGAAAGTATGCCGCGAATAAAAGACATTTATTTATTTATTATAATTTTCTATGTTAACGTTAAATGCAGTTTCATGGTGAATTTATTTGTTTATTTATTTATTTATTTATTTATTTATTTATTTATTTATTTATTTATTTATAAAAAATGGTCCAGTGGACTAGAAAAAATGAAACAATGTCACATGTACATATATACATGCTGTTGGATCCAAAACTGTAATAAGATAGTAATCAAAGTAGAATCGAATTGAAAGGTGACTCGTATGCACGGATTTACTGAATTAGGACTTCGTGAGCTCGAAAAGCCAACAAATATGAATAAAATCACGATTCGAGCATATTGCAACAAAATGGGAGCCTGCGTTAACCGTGAAGGGTTTTCAAACTTCTACATAGCTTCCATTTATTTATTTGTTTATTATTTTATTATTTATTTATTTATTACTTATTTATTCTTTTGTAATACTGATTGTCAATTGCTAGGTTGGTTCTAATTTGATGTAAAAATACACAATGAGGTTCATTTCAAAGCACATTTTGAGAACTACCACCATATATACGTCAAGAAAAGCGCCATAGAATTGAAGCGATCATGTTTTGATGTCGACTCTTTAACTATGACAATAGTTAGCCTCGTCGGCGAGATGATGACTCAGTAGCCACGCTGGGGTCGCCTTTGTAGCGATAAACAGCCCTGTCATCAGGCCAGCATGCGAGCGATATCGCTATCATGCCGACGGAGATAAACAGCGTGTGACTTAGGCAACGGCAATATCTATGAGATGCGCGGAAATTACCTGATAAACCCTTAAAAAACCTTGTGGACGATAAGTCTATATGATTCAACCCAAGAAGGAGCTTTGAAAGTTAATACGTTGCTCTAACTCCATTTATACCTATTATTACAGCATTTTTTTACCTTTTGAAATTTGAAAAAAAATACACCAATGACAGTAACAATCATTGCACTTTTTCAAAAAGTATGCAGCTACTTGAAAGGCAATATTCCCTTCCGAGTTTGTTCCAGTTGTATAACAAAATCGCCCCGTATTTCTCTTCACGTACACCTTGACTGTGATGTTTGATTTGTTCAAATCAATATGTACCGTTGTTTTGGTCCCAGTTCTTTAAGACGCTTTCATGGACTAATATATCATAATTAAAAGGTCCCTACTACGGCTGATTGTTTGCAGAAAACTCCACTTTTTTAAAGGATGCTCATGTTTTCTGGTAGAACACTTTTGAATATAATGGTGAGGCGTAAGCAGATGAAAGCCGGACTACTCCGTAACCATTAAGACTAGTTTGACAGCATTTAACGCTGGATGGGATCGGAGGCAGTAATGAGGTATGTGAGAAATCATAAACGACTACTCCTTGATAACTTTTCTCTCTCACCTGGGAGGCCGACTTGAGACATTTTTTCCGCTTGCTTAATAAATTTGATGCCCAAAGACTAACAGCTAATAAAACAAAATTCAAGTAGGAAACCTTGAGAGGTGATCGCTTATTTCTCTCCTGAAACGTTCACCCAGACATGGCAAGATGTTGTGAGGGCAGCCAGCGGTTTATTTGACTCCCAGACTCCTCAGCTCCAAAGGAAAGGAATCGTTGCCCTTTCCATTAGGTCATTTTCGTGATAAAAAAAATTTTGATTATATTGTTCACTAAATTGCATTGTATTCTTTCTGGAAAAAATACCACAAAGGACTCAAGGCCTCTCTTCTTAGCTCTCTAGCACTACTTTTGATGTCTAATTGTTGAATGAATTACATTGTTTGCATACCAAATACTGATAGAACAAAACGACATCAATCACCTCAAAGTTTCTTTCTAAGAAATATCATATCTGAAGGTGTTCTCGCTCTCTTGATCTTTAATCAGATCTCTCGTCATACCTGACGCATAACCGCTCCTGAGAAAGAACTACGTGCGTTCATCATTTCACCTGCTGGAACTTCACCATTCGTGTCTTGCCGTCGTCGTCGACCCAGTTCTTGCCATGCCGTT
Organism: Nippostrongylus brasiliensis; assembly: GCA_030553155.1. NCBI lineage: Eukaryota > Metazoa > Nematoda > Chromadorea > Rhabditida > Heligmosomidae > Nippostrongylus > Nippostrongylus brasiliensis. The sequence continues at coordinate 16,798,018 of CP130733.1, read as the reverse complement.
TGCATTACTGCGTTACTTTCTGGTCTCGTTCAGGACTTGGGCTTTCACCGGGTCGACTCCATGGGTGTGGAGTGGTTCCGTGGCGTCGGCAATGGTGGTGGTTCCGCCCATCTGAGTGCCAGTTTTGCCATAGTCGTCGGAGTGCTCGCTTTCCATTCGATAAACTGGCTTTGCGGTATGAACAAACTCGAGAATCTCGTCGGATTTGTGCATCCTAGCTATGACAAGGTCGAAAAGGTGTTCAGGTACGTCTTTGCTCGTCAATAGTCTTCGTTTTTTTTTGTTGTACCTTCTCCTTTGACCCGTTGACTACAGCCTATGATTTTCTCCTGTAGTGAAGCAGGTTCATTACGATGCGATTCGAACTGTTAAAGTCACAGCAAACTCTCATAAACTATATGAGTCGCGTAATGTGTGTAGATGCTGCTGGTCGCAAAAAACGAGCTTCACAACGGGTTTCGCGCAGAAGCTTCGCGCAGTAATCAGCCTTTTTCGCATGCCATCGCTACCGCCGTTGTTTTCTCTCTCTCTTCGCCTTTTGTCGTTCGATTTAAACACCCTGGGGATTCATTTGTGGGGGCGTTTTTCTTGGTGCCAATTTTCGCTCATAGATTAGCTCTCAGATTCCTCCTTTCAGAAATTTTTTTAAAAGTTTTTTTCTTTTAACTCTTTAATTTTCTAACTTTCTCTATTTCCTTTATTCCACAACATTTTATCCCGATCAGTTACGGGGTACGTCTTTCATGATGGTTCCCTCGTCCTCTTTCTCCTTGGTGATGTTCCCGCTTTGTTGAGGTACCACAAGTACCATCTTGTCTCGATTCAGAGCTCGATGTGGGGTGGCCATATCATCTTCGATCGCAGGTTCTTGAGCACCGCTTCCTTGCATTCGACCATCGATCCGTCTTGTGATCGTGACAGTTTTCCTCCATCAGCCGACCTGTCACCCAGGCCTGACGCTGGTACCGACACACTTTTTAGCTATTTCTAAGCTAGGCAAAGGTGCCTGTGACGGGATTTAGCCCTGATCATCGAGATCATGAGCCTGGGCTCTTAACCTCTCGGCCATCCCGCCTAACTTTCTCTACTTCCGACTTCTGCTAATTCCCAAGAGTTCTCGAATACATGTTCATCAAGCTAAAGCAATTAGCTCTCATAAAACAACCGTAGAACAACTCAGATGTTTCCAGCACGCGAGTCCAAGTCTATGTCCTAAATAAATAAATAAATAGACGCATCCGGATGGCGCGCTGTTATCACACTGGCGAGGAATAGTCGAGCAATTTCCTTTTGATAACGGCAAGCTGTGGAGGAGTGTAGCATTCCCATAGAAATTTGCATAATACAAAGTTTGACATTGGATTTCGGTGCCAAACGGGAAATGTATTCGACCAAATTCTAGTTTAGCTTTCTACTTTCAATTTTTATTCTATTCTAAGTCATCACACTTCTTCAAGTCGGTATTGTCTTCGTTGTCTTGTTTCCTTTCTCTTCCACGCTGATTTCTCTTTTCTTCGTGTGAAACAACAATGGAAATCCTTTCAAAAGCTAATTCTGAGTTCACTCCATTTCTTTTGAATGGGAAAGGTGTTCAACAATGAGGCAATGAACTTCAAGAAATACGATGATCCTTAAAGAGTGGCATTTGTGCAAAGCGGCACTTCACAGCAACCACGCCTTTGTTCACTAGGGCTAATTTGCCCAGCTAGCTAATTTGCCCGACAAAAACTGTACCACTGTAGTCACCATTCAAAACATGTCAAAACGAAAACGAAAAATTGCTCATTGTTATTGTCTTATAAGCTGAAGAATCATTAATGGAAACTGTTGAGGAAACATAGATTCAGGGATTTTGTATAGCGGATTGTGCAAAAACGAAAAACAAAAATGATTCTCTAAAACTTCGATATTGATGCAAACTCCTTTTATTAGTAGACTCCTGCCCTTCGGCGTTGTTTAGTGGAAATTTCATGTCCGACTTTCTCAGAGTTTTTTCCACCACAGGATCTTCTGTTCTATGCTAACTGTTTAATAGTGATTTTTTAGAAACAAGTTCCGTTCCTCACCAGCTAATATTGAAAGGTACTTCTAGTGAAGGAAAGGCCTCTGAGGATGAGTAGCAGGTCGAATAAATTTACCTCCTGTCAGCCTCGAAACGTAGAATAATTAATAAGATGTTCACATTTCCTTGAGTATTTCTAAGTCATGGTCTCTGTCTAAATGTAATTTTCCTTTCCATGTGCGATATTCTCGTATTTTTGCTTAATTTCTGTTCTGAGGAAAGTGGCCGGCGGCAATATTCTTGATGACACTGAAGTAGAAAAAAGCCGTCTTCAGAAAAGAAGACCCGCGTTCCCATCCTTCATTTGTGCAGACGATTACTCGTTAGTGCGCTACTCGCTACGCCCCTTTTGTCACAATTTTCCAAGTTTTATGTCCAGCATTTGAGTCTTGAACTTCAAAATCCTATCTACTGTTTTCCTCGCTGGAATCGATTGCAATTACCGCCTCAAAGCAGTCATTACTATCGTTTTTCTTCCCTTCACACTTTTGTACTTTCTCTTCTGGAAGGCAGCACAAAGGGGTAATCCAAACACAACTTCGAAGGGCTGCACTTTTCCCATTCCTGATGGTGAATGATTTCTCACCTTCCATCAAAGTCTTACTCCTTGAAACATTTACGCATACGTAGCAGCTATATGTATGTATACATATAGCTGCTATGTATGTGTATATGTATAATAAATAAAAATATATGTATAATAAAGAAATAAATTTACATGTCACCATAGATGTGGTTGGAAAGATTCACACATATAGATGACAAGTTTGAAAGATTGAAGCTGAGCTTGATTTTCAAGCATCGGGGAGGGATCCAGTTTGTGAAGGCCAAACAACGTATAGGGCAAAGAGGAAATGATTTAAGATCGACTACTGTCCTCCAAGGTCTCCTGCGAAATCACGTAACCGTGGCAGTGATACCGGGTTGACTGTGCCTCAGACATGAGGGGGGGGGGTGATTCAGGGTGATCCGGTTGGCAGCCATCACTACGCATAGTAACCACGAGAACCGGTTTCTTGCGCCACTACAGCAGCAGCAAGCACAACAGCCCGATCAAGCGACCTTTGAAGCGATCATCACGAATGCCCTGAAGCGTTCCGCATTAGCCACATTAGATTGTCTCGATTTCTTACTTTCAGAAAGAACTTCCACGATGGTTGGGAACGAGAGGGCGCCGCGATCGCCGTCTACCACAAAGGAGAGCTGATTGTCGACCTTCAGGTCTGTCAGTTCATTCGTACCACTTTGTCTCAGCAGTTGTTTTCATTTGGTTTCAGGGTGGATATGCTGACAAATCTTCGGGGAGGAAATGGACACCACAAACACGAACTGTCGTCTTCAGTGCGACAAAGGTGTGTCGATCTACCGGTGTGAGATGGAAGCCTAAAATCAGACATCACAAATAATTTCAATTTATTGCGACCATGAAAGAGAGTGTTCAGGAAACAGAGAAGAGAAATAGATCCTTTCAGATATTAAAACAATAGATAAATGAGCAAAGGCGAACCGTCCGCATGTTAGATGTGTGAAGATGTGTTCCTTCGCAATGTTTTCTTACTCGATTTTGAAAGAGAGAACCCTTTAGCTACGAGACGGCGAACTACTTGATGCATCGAAGCTTATCTTTGCACTGATAGGGGATAGAAGTAATCCCTATCTCCAGGACATTCGTAAGATATCTCAAGACCACTACCAACGAAACGATTTCTTTAATCAGTGCAGAAGTCTGATTACTGCAGCTCACCCAAGATTGATATGAACACTGTTCGTCGGACCGTATATTAGCACAGCCGAATAAAGCGTTCATATGAATTTTGATAGAGTTGCAGAAATCAGGGTTTTGCGCTTATTACGACTGAGCTAATATTTTGAGCCGCACGCCGAAAGTGATTCTTTTTGATTCCTCAACAATTCATCCAATCAGAGTCTCTAAGCTCTCCCTCTTAGCATTGATGTTCTTCAGTACTATGTAGAAGTAAATGCTGTCAAGATGGTGCTAGGCTGATCGCAAAAATTGCAGGTTATGTGGGATCCGAACTCGGACTATTCGAGGCACCTTTGTTTTGACTACGATGTACATTACCGAGGCGCACCCTCTCCTCCCCGACTTCGCCGGTCATTAACGCTTCCCTCGTATCTTCCTTGAGCCAGACGACTTTGACTTCCAGCATTCATCCGTAATCATGACATGATCTAACTAGTGAGCTGGATCCAGCACTGTGCCATTTAAGCTGGAAGCATTTTGTCAATTTTGAGAGGAGTTCAATCGGGACTCGAATTCGGTCTAAGCCACTGTTTCCGCGATGAACCTGCCACCATCATTACATCTTCTTCTTGCATATGTACTTGGCAGTAACTCGCAGAAACGAGGTAGAACAGAACTAGAATTTCATTCTCTTTAATATCGTTATTCTTCAATGTTTGTTTTCTGCTCTGCGTTAGTTAGAATTTCTTTTTAAAAAGCCTAACGTTCCGTTCCGATTTTCCCTTTATTCGAGTTTAGTGGTGCGCAAGTCTAGTCCATCAAAGACCTTATTCATTTCATCATTTCTGATAAGATGCAAAAGTCATCACAAAGAATACGACCCGAAGAAAATTGGCTAACCCTCTTTCTCTTCAACGGGTAGCATGAAAATCGTTCTTTTCGGCCTTTATACGATTATTCTGATAAGAATACGAATAATCTTGCGAATAATCACTGTTTGAACTCTGAACGATTAGAGCTATTGGAAGCAGAGAATGTTGTAGAGGGTTTCGTGTTCAGTGACATAGTTTTCTATTTTGTAGTAACTCTTTGACAGACCTCAATAAACGGAAATAGTTGCAGTTTTTGAAACAATAAAATGTAAAGGACGATGAACGAACGGAGAGTCTCCACATTAAAGCAGAGTAGTTCTATATAAAAGCCAATCGGTATATTATCTAGGCCGTCGGAGCGTTGTGCGTGGCGATGTTGGTCGACCGAGGCCACATCTCGTACGAGGACAAAATGAGCAAGTTTTGGCCGGAATTTGCTCAAAACGGCAAGGAAAACATCACCATCGACTGGCTGATGAGCCACCGGGTGAGACTACCGTAATTTTGTTTCAACATTTGTACGACGTTTTCCGAGAAGTGCAGTGAGAATGTAATGTAGGTGATCAAAATAAAACAGTACAGTAAACGAAATCGTGTGAACGAGATACACAAAGATTCATGAAGATTCATGAAGAAACAGCTACATATTACCCTTGGATGTACCCCGTCTAATCCGAGATGTTCACACTGCTCTTCTGAGCTTTTTGAGTTTCTTGAGCATTCTTTTCGAACTACGACATCAATGACATGCAGTGTGCTCTTCTGAACAACAACAATTACCAGCTGTTTTGGCAACTGCACAGTGTTATCGACGAGTGTTTGCGGCTGAATTCGTCATCGCATCAATCGTGTTCTCCTTCAGGCAGGTCTGGCAGCGTTGGATGAACCCATATCAAGAGAAGATGCCAAAGATTTTGAAAAGATGGCATATGTGCTCGCCAAGCAGAAGCCGAACTGGGAACCCGGCACGAAAAGCGGGTTAGTACACTAAACTTATTTAGTTATTTCTTTATATCTTTGTTTCTTTATTTAGTCAAAACACATATGCGCGCTTACAGTGAAGGTGGTTAGTAGCACAAACAGCCATGAAAACATCAAAGAACTGGTCACTAAGGAAACTCATATAAATGGTTAGTAAGGTAATTAAAACGGATTCATAATGTTATAGCATGAAGAACGAACTCGTCCCTTAGCAATAGTTTATAAGACAACATAAAGAAAATAGAAAAAAACGATGATTTCTTTGAATACTAGATTGTCTCTTTCCCTGTGCCTGAGTTACTAACTCGCTGAGCTTTGTTTTGTTTTAATTGTATTTCATTTCCTCTTCTTCCGATCTAGGTTTCTCTGCTCTTCATACCACTAACAATTTTTAGCACGTCTGTGAAGAGGCGTAAAATAAATAAATAAATAATACGGAATACAGAGTAAATGTAGCTAGTTATGCAACTTGATTTACACAGGCCACACTGGGTTTACAGCTACTTCCTAAGTTGCAAATGGCAAGATCAGACCAAAATTCACGCCATCGGCAAAACTTCGCTTGACCTTGAGATCGAGTAGGTTGTAGCCGCGACCCTACAACACATAATATAAATCCCACTGAAAAAAAACTTGTTCCTGAAAACTATCAGAGAGGGAAGCTACGTAGCTCACTAAAGCAATATGCAGTACCACAGAGGGCTGCTATGTACTGAATGCAGCTTGCAAAACTCGGTTTCAGGTAATACGCTATTTTCGCCATCCAAGAGATAAAAAAGGCTCAAGTTCAAGAAAATGCAGAAGTAAGATAAAGCTCAAAAGATCTGTACTTTCTCGGCATGCACTCAAGAAGGGTTCTCGTGTTTTAGGTGGTTTCCTAAGCTATTACGCATCAATTGGAAGACCACCGGGAATTAACAATAATACAGGCCAACCCTGATTAATTAATAATTGAATGGTGTTGCTCACTAGTAGATTCCTAACTACTTCTTTCAGATACCATGCAATTACGTATGGTTGGATCGTTGATCAAATAGTACGACGAGCAGACCCATTTGGACGCTCCGTGGGACAATTCTTCAAAGAGGAGGTGGCCGATAAGTACGGTAGGCTCCCATGAAGTTAAATTGTATCATGGCCACGACGTTCAAGCAGAAATCTGATGGGAGCTGATTTAAAATTAACTCGCTGTCTCTTAAGGCATCGACTTTCACATTGGACTTCCAAGTTCGGAAGAGCACACCGTGTCAAGATTATCGTTACCCACCACAGCACACCTTCTCAAGGAGATCGTTCACGATCCGAGGTCTGGTTATTGAGTACATTTGTCGATACTTTCAAAGTTCAAAAAACAAAATTGATAACCACAACGACACTTTAGCGAATGCAATAGAGTCGTCGACAAGACACAATTTTACCTCATGAGTAGGGTCCACCTTTCTTTCAAGACAAAGCTTTACAAAAGAACTGCTTCTCATAAGGTCGTCTGCTATAAAGCTACTCTTTGAAGAAAATAGAACAAGGCAACAAAATGGATGCTGTTTATACAGCATGTGTTTTTGTAGAGTTCTCATCGTCCTCGGCATTCTTCACCTTCGACCTCCAACGTCAATCGCAAGAAAAGTACGAGAAAACCCACAATGGTTCAAATTGGAGCAGGTATCGTCATATTTTCTTTGAAACCCAGTTTTTCAGTTGTGTCAAAATTTTTAAGGATGTGAACACCTTCAACGATCCGGAGCTGCATGGAATGGAACAGGTGGCAGCTCTGGGCATCACGAAGGCTCGGGATATGGCACGACTGTTCTCGCTGATGCTCAGTGGACAATTGTTCAACAAGGTGATCCAGCACAGAATATCCGCGTACCCATAAAATCGAATTATTTTAATTTATTTTTTTCGTATGACGACACGACGGTGCGCGTAGAAGTAACAACAAATCAACGACAACAAAACAAACCAGAGAACACAAAAACAATTCTTCTTTGCAAAGTGGCACAAACACTCCGAGAAAGAATAACAACTAGCACAGCTTGCGGACGGAACGAGGAGTGGACAATACAAATCCAGAGGAGATAGTTTGATCGAAAAAGATAACAAAGAGATTGAAAACCTAACATTGAATCAGCCGAGTATGCTTAATGTGCCAAAACCGATACAAAAACCAGTTGTTTTTTCGAAAAAATTCCAATGAAAGGTGTAACCAGCCTTTAGCAATAAATTTAGAAATAAACGGGGTAACCCGGAGGCTTGAAAAAAGTTAACCTACATGGTGTCCCAAAAAAATGTATACACTGTTTGAAATGCCATAACTTTGACGAAAGTGAACCAATCGAAACGAGTCATAGCTTGGATGAAAGCTAAGAAAAAAGAAAATTTCCTGGTATGTGTCTGGTGAGGATTGCGCCATGTACTCGACCGTCTCCTCGGATTTTGGACCTAATTGATCGTGCACGGATTATTTGCTTGCTCTACCTTGGTTGTAAACAGGTGATATCGCTGCTAGGAGTTTCTTCTAAGCTTTTTTGCAGCTTTTGTTTAAGCACGGAACAGCATCAATATCGATCAATAATTGTAACCATTGTTTGAGAAACTAAAATTCTTCCAGCAGTGAGGCAATCATCAGAAAAGATTTTAATGTAAAATGTATGAACCATAAATATTGCGCCATGCACCTCTCCGAATCGTCGGATTCTAGGCCTGATTGAAGGTGCATGGGTTATATGCAGCAAGAAAATGGCCGTCAATTCGAACAATTGTCATAATGATTATGTTTAATTGTTCATACTGATCACTGTCACGTTATTTTCTTACTTTCCTTGCATAAATTGTCGTCTTTCATTTTAATCTAAATTTAGAAAAAACATTGTCGTATTGTGCAAGTGCATCTTAAAGTGCATGTTAAACTTGCTATGTTTTGATGTTTTTATGTTCACTACATTGAGAGAAACGCGTATCAGCGATATCACCTGTTGGCGACCAAAGTAGAACAAGCATGTTATCCACGAACTCTCAATCAGGTCTAGAATTCGACGATTCGCACAGGTGCATGGCGCAATATTTATGGTTCATACATTTTACATTCCATTAAAATCTTTTCTGATGATTGCCTCACTGTTGGAAGAGTTTTAGTTTCTCAAACAATGGTTACAATTATTGATCGATATTGATGCTGTTCCGTGCTTAAACAAAAGCTGCGGCAAATCCATATGTTTACTGCCTTAGAAGTAACTCACAGTAGCGATATCACTTGTTTACGACGAAAGTAAAGCAAGCATGTAACCCATGCACTATCAATCAGGTCCAAAATCGTAGGCCTCGGTCGAGTACATGGCACAATCCTCACCAAACACGTACCAGAGAATTTTCGTTTTTCTTAGCTTTCATCCAAGCTATGACTCGTTTCGATTGTTTCACTTTCGCCATAGTTATGGCATTTTAAACAGTGTATACATCTTTTTGGGACACCCTGTAATTCTTGTGCTAACAAGCGGCTTACGGATTTTGGATAGACACCTTCTAGTGGAAGAGTTATAGATGGCGAAGAAATTATTATAATCTAAATTTGTTTTACTAGTAAGTATTTTATAGTATGAACCATGACCAAGTAGTTTCTAAAAGAATGTAAGTTAATCATTTTGCGTTTTTCTTCAGCATTTTCTCAACCGATGAACGTCCAGCGCAAACTCTTTCAATGATTACGGTTCTTCGGTTGTAATCCGCATTTGTGTAATACATTTAGACGATTATGAGGATACCATTATACACTAGAGGTTTTTGGCTTCACCATACAAATCGGACCCATTATGAGAACTACAGTATGACGGCTAATTTGAAATGAAATTTGTGCGCATTTAGCTGACGCACCCTCTGTGTATCACTCCTGTCAGGTCGGGCTTTACATTCCGACATTCATCAAAATGTCCACTCAAACGTCATCAGACTATCCTTTTTAACTTTCTGCTTGTGCAATAGAAAAACCAATTGGAACACTCGTTAAAGACACCTAAACAGGATCAAAGTGCCGTCTTAACGTTTCAGAGTCTTCTCGAGCAGTTCAAGACTCCACAAATAGCTTCCGGTCTCGACGAAATAGTGATGACGCCGCTGCCCAAGGGCTACGGCTTTCTCTACGAAAGGCATCCACTGTCAGGGGTGAGAAAATACTTCGAGCGGCTGATCGATTTTGTTCGGTAGTGGCTGATCTTACCTTTCTGCATTTTCAGAAACGATGGCTCGTCGGACACCCAGGTTACGGTGGGAGCACGGTCATGATGGACATGGAAGAAGAGGTCCGTTTTTGCTTGAATGACTTTCACACCCTAGTGCGGCAGTGAAGCAGTTATGCTAGGCAGTAATGGCTAAGAGCCCCTTCAGACTCCAGTGCGGCATTAAATCAAAGTAGAGCAGTGAAAAGGGAGTGCGCGTATTTCCGCAATAGCTGCGCGCTTTTCCAGCAGTCCACTCGACTATCGTCGGTCAAAAAACTATTTAGTGCATAGATGGCGATATGGATGATTTTTGCAAAGAATTTGGAGTCCGGATACTGTGCTACTGCGCAGCTGTCACGCGCGCCGCCGGTCCCTTTACTTCATCAGTGCTGCGGCAGCCACGCAGTAAAGTGTGAAGGGGTCTTACGGCAGTAGGTATAACACCGCAACACTGTCAGTCGTCTGGTATTGATTCAAACGACGTTCCTAAAAGCGAGAAAATGAAAGCCAAATGTGAAGATTAGCGTTTCTCAGCAGCGCTACCGCAAGGGGTTGCATCTTTTACGAAAAAAACCCTATCCCTCCCGTTACCGCTTTACTCTCACTTCACTGCTGCAGTAGAGTGTGAACGACCGTCTGGAGTGAAGGATATTTGAATGAAAATGAGCAGAATACCTCTTCAGATCGTGATCGCCTACGTGACCAACGGACTGAAAACGGGCATGGGTGAGCTAACGCGAACGTATCGCTACCTTCGCAATGCCGTTTTCGAGTGCCTCGAGAAAACCAAAAACGAGACTGCCTGAACGAGATCACTCACGAAGGACTTTCGCTCATCGGTCAGAGCCAACAGCAACGGTTATTTCTGATTTCTCATCACTGAACATTAGTGACTGCTAGGATTTTACTATTCTAATAATAACTGACCATTATATGTACGTAGGGTGCTAGATGCAGCTTGAGTTTGGCAAATATTTTGTAAATAACTATTTGTACATATAAATGTCATACAGATCAACAAGAGAATAAGTTTCATTGTCAATAAACCACAATTATTATATTAACAGACCTTTGCAAAATTAACGAGAAAACACCGCGTTTTACCGTCGTCCAACTACAGTGAGCATGACGACGGATGTACCGTATCTTAATAAATTAATGCGCCGCTTATTCATCCATGTCATCCTCATCGAGCTTCGCATGTGCCCAGTCCTCTGCTGCACTCACGACGTCGGCAGGTACAGTCTGAAACAAAAATATGTACTAGTGTGCGTACCACGCTTGATTTAGCAACATACCTCGTGCTTTCCATCAGTGTGCTCACCAACCCAGCCAAGTTCTATTTGTACATCCTTGTCCTGAAAGCGAATTTTGATCGTTTTCCGCTCGGCTACTTAATGACGATGCCCAAGTAGGATATTCACTGAATAGCCCATTGAACTTGACCTACAGAAACCTTTTCAGGGAGTAAATCTTCGAAAAATTTATATAAACCATGCGGCAACATTACTAAACACATATGGAGAAATTGCTTTGACACAAAACTAAGGCAATATACTCGTCATATACGGGGACCTGCACTTTACTGTTGTCCGATTTGGTGTAATTATAAAACGAAATGAAGAAAATGGAAACATTTATGCGATAAAAAATGAAAAACCGTGCGAAATGTAAGACATCGACATTGGACCCAAATGGAAGTTGCACTGCAGCTGCCCAAAAACATTGTTGACATTACCAGTGGGCATTACTTATGGGTGAAGATCCACGCAAGGTTGAAAATACCTTCAAGACACACATTTTCGTATAGGTCCCTTAGGTCCCTTAATTAAACAAGGACCCCATCCAGCGAAAGGGTTGTCTAACAGAGACCAGGTGACAAGCTGCGGTATTCAGTCCTGCTGCATGTCATTTTACTGATTTTCTGCTTGGTTGGTCATGCCAGCAAGGAGGAGAACAAAACACGAAACGCGAAGTTGAAAGGTAATGAATACCCAGACGAAATTCGGTCAACAAAAGCGGGCAAATCAAAATGGATTTTGAACCGCACCAAAGCAGTACCACATTATTTTAGTAAAATAATATATCAGTTACTACACACATCTGGCCTTAGTCACTTCCTGCAATTGGTCAGATATTTTGAGGGTAGACATCGAGTTTTTTTTTCCTATGTTCACACTATTGACTACGAATACCGAGAAGATGAGAGGTTGTTTAGCAGCAATACCTTTACCTTGAGAACCTGGAGTGGGGAATTTCGCGGGAACTTCACACAACAGGTAAATTAATAAATTCGCGTTCGGGGACACCACTCACAAGAGAAATTATGCTCCGGTACAATTACAAACGAAGGGAGAAGGGTAACGAATATCCTTGCAACTTTCTATTAACTTTCAATATCTCACTGTGAATTATTGATTGTTAAATTGCCTTAGATTCTATGCAACTGAAATTCTAGGAGTAGAAGTCGAACACGTGCATCCACCCACTAATCGAATCCACGCATTTGTGAAAACCTCTTTAAGCGGACTTTGAAAACTAAAAAAATCGCACGAGCTTCTGAATAGGTTCTTCAAATCAAAAGACCAAAGTTAAAATGGAAGCTGCTTCACATTGGCATTGCTCTCGCTCTCAATGAAGCGTACAGATAGTGAAGTACAATATCCGCCCTATTATCTCTGAGATGCTATTGCAGTAGGAGGCAACAGTTGTTTTCGTCTCAAATTTTTGACTACCATCGACATAGTACTATTTCCATTAAAGACCGTTTCAATAAATCTGAAGCGTAAAATCTCGAAAACAACACCAAAGCAGTTGTATTCCCATACAGTACACCGAGGTCAAGAGAACCAATAGGAAAAAATTGGACTAAAAAATTCACAAGAGACAACATACCTTGTTTTCGTCACGAATGGCCATAATAATTCGGGCAGCCTCCTTCACTAAATCTTTGACATCGCACTCTTCCAACTTTAGCTTTTCGATCTCTGCCTAAAATCAGAGAGCCTTTGAAGGTAAGCTAATTCAGATCAGGAACACCCAAACAAACCTTAGCAGCTTGTCGATGCTTCCCTACAGCCCAGGCTTTGTACTCATAGCAGAGTCCGGATGGCTCCACCAAGAACAACTTTCCGCCCTCCTGAAGAAGAAACTACTCAAATCAAAAACCATGCATACGTGCATATTAACGACAGTTCTACAGAAGTGTTGCGTGATAAGTAGCGAACCGTCGTTCTGGTGATGGAAGATACGAACAGGGATGCTAAGAGGGCAGCAAAGCAGGAAAGGTAGCACGATGAGAGAATTCAAACTTCTTGTAGGAAAAGCGTCGATGACATTTATGTCTCAGAAGAGGAAATTTCGTCATTTTCTTCAAAAATCCGCGGCCAACGCTTTTAATTCACCTTCATAGTAAAAACGCAAGAAAGCTATTAACGAGAAACTGTGGAAATGAGGCAAACGAAAATACTCTTTAAAACGATCATACCTTCTTGTTCCATGACGTGAAAAATGCAGATGCACCAAACGGGCGGCTGATACCAAGAGTGAAAATGTGCACATATTCAGCAAGCTGGAAGGCAAAACTGCTGGAATTCGACCAAGAAGAAAAATCTCTCAAAACCTTCACTTACGGCATTGGCGAGTTTCTGGATTGGCATTGGTTGCCTGTAGTCTTTCAAGTACTTGACGGCCTAGAAAACACGATAATCTAATACTGTCGCAACATCACAATGGACGTGAGATGCACAACATGATTCTTAGATTGAAAAAGATAATATGGGAAGGCACTACCTCATTGCATGCGTAGTCCTTCAAAGCTCTGCAGTCAGGGTACACACCCGCCAGAGCAATTCCTATATTCTCGTTAGCACTGAACATTCGCGGGTTCGCATTCTGCAAAGAAACCCTCGAGAGCTGTAAAAACATCAAGTAGCAAACATAAACCCACCTCTTCGTACATTTTTGAAGTGATCACTTTATCGACAGCTGTAACTACACCATTCTTACCCCGAAGGGCGATCATCGTTCCGCTATTATCAACGGCCTTTTGTGCATATTCGACTAAAGAAAATTGACACTTTTCTACTTTTCTAAAGTAAAAACATTAAAATGACTAACTCTGGAAAATCCGCCCATCGGGTGAGAATGTTGATGCGGCAAGATCGTAGCCCGTACCGATTGAGCTCATCTGTAAAGAGAACATTCAACTGATTGTAGGTATGAAAATACGGGACAGGTAGATCGAGATAGTGAACTCGAAACTGCAGTGCACGATGCTATCTATTTGGACAGACAATTCCGTTGGCGTATATTATGGTGTGTTGTGTACCACACACATCCACGTCATGGTACCGTAATCCATAAATGATGGAAGTGCTCGTGACGACGCTTCATACCACACAAAAAGGGTGTTCATATTGGTTCTGTCGGCTTCTGCAGCGCACGTTCTAGATTTGAACCCACAAGGAATGTGGGGTGGCGAGAAATAGGGAGAGAATTGAGCGTAGGGTCCACTATGGTGGAATTAAATAGGTAAAGAGGAATGGCACTATTCAACTTAACGGACTCCAGTCCTCATTTTTTTTCAGCCGTCGAAATTCGCTGAAACTTTGCGCAGGGGGTACTTGAGGGCGCTGATCACGAATCTGCTGTCCGTTTTCACGAGGGTGGTCTTGGATCACCCAACTCGCTACACGGGTGGTCCAGTCGGGATCACCGATTTCGCTGAAACTTTGTCTATGGAAGTTCTCTGGTGTCCTGAACACGACGGTGAAGTCCGTTTTATAAATAACGGGCGAATAAGGTAGTTATAGGTGAGCCTCACCAGGTAGGCTCGGTAGATACCCACCTATAACTACCGTATTCGGCCGCCATTTCGAAAACGGACTTCACTATCGTGTTCAGGACACCAGAGAACCCCCATAGACAAAGTTTCAGCGAAATCGGTGGTCCTGACTGGACCACCCAAGTAGTCGATATGGGTGGTCCAAGACGACCAGGTGAAAAACGGACAGCAGATTCGTGATCAGCGCCCTCAACTACCCCCTGCGCAAAGTTACAGCGAATTTCGACGACTGAAAAAAATCGAGGGCTGGAGTCCCTTAAGTTGAATAGTGCCAAAGGAACAAGCAGAATCATGAGTCCCTGTTCAGTATTTCTATGAGTACTTCTATAGTGAGGAAAGAACAGCGCACCGGATGGAGTAGTAAGAGGCTTCACTAGATTTACTGGTCTACCATTTTACTTTTATCCTTCTACCAAAGAATTCAGTTTTGGAGAACAGATTCGGTGGAAAAATAAGAGTTAATAATAATGACCTTACTACTCTTTTCACAGCCAAAACGACCCTGAAGGACACTTTCGAAGTGTACAGGCCAGTTTTCTACGCGACACCTCCGCACCATAGATCTAGGTGTTAACGACCACAGATAGTATCCTGATGGCTCAGTCAGTAGTATGTAGGGCTCACAACCTGGTGGTCAGGGAATCGATCCGTTTGTTGGGCTTTCCTTTTGCCTTCATGCGCTTGATCCCGAATTAGGCTCCTTTTGCAATTTCGTCGCAGTTGCGGGATAGAAACTGTTTGGGAGGAGCATGGTCAACAGAGTACCCACAGGGGATAAGGATGCGCTGATGTATTCATCTTTCACCCAGAACAGAATAGGAGTGGTTCCGCCTATGTCATTTTGCCTGCAAATATTGAATAGAAGAGTATGAGTTCCAATCACAATCTGATGTATTGAACGAAATCGCAAATAAATGCAGTGGCACTCAACAACATACGTGGGCGTCGTCACGAACACTTCTATCATTTATGGATTACGGTACCATGACGTGGATGTGTGTGGGTACACAACACACCATAATATACGCCAACGGAATTGTCTGTCCAAATAGATAGCATCGCAGTGCACACGAAGAAATGAACAAGAATCAGACTAAGATGAATGACTGTTCAGACGTCCATAGAAACAACTCAATGTGAACACGATACGATAAAACCTACAAGGATGACGAGGTTGGATAACGAGAACTGCAGCTGAAGCATAATGCTACTTACCCCTACTTCATTTCCTTATTCACAGCAAACTCTTTTGGCGTTACAAAGACAGTGTTGATGGTAGAGATGCGTCGTTTCAACTCAACACTCGGAGAGTAGGGGCCATACGCTCGTGTTTCCCGAGCTGGAGAGATCGCCCCAACTCGGGAGACACGAACATATGGCCCCTGTGGAGATCTAACTCGGGAGACACGAGTATACGACCCTAGATATGAGAAATATTAAGACTCCCCGATTATGGGCGTTTCATTTTACAACTACATGCCATCAACTTAACACTTTGACGACATTATGAGCCACCGGTGGCTCATAACATAACGCGCGGGCGCGAGTCCCACGGCGCGTCCAGCGCAAAACAGCGATTGTCGTCAATGTGTTAAGGGAAGAAGCACGTCGGTGCGGGTACGATTCCGCCAGTACCATCCAACTTCTCTTCTGAGAACGCCACCCGAATTGTAATTGACAGGAGGAAAAGTACGAGAAAGAATTTTGGTGAGCTAATAAATGAATTTTCGACACTAGTGAAAATACCAAACTCAGTGTACTAGCCTTTGGCTAAGAAGTTTTTCAGACGAAGCATCGTCTAGAAGGTTAACAAGGGTGCCGACAACTAGTATGACTTCTGATTTTGATGATTTAGCAGAACTCATCAGATTACAGTTTGAACCTTAAATCTACCACTACCCACTTTACTGCACATTTTTGGATCCGAGCGAATCGGCGGAATCACCAGCACCTGATATCAAATCCGTGATCAACTACCGAGTAATCCTTACACGAAATTTCAACATAAAACATCGCCTTGACCGAAATCGGAATTCAGAAGACGACCTTGTAACCAGCGGTCGAATATTCTAATTAGCCCTTCCAGACAATCCTTATGCGGAATCCATGATCCTATGGCAAAGTGTCGCTATGACTAATTCTCGCCCGATGTTCGCAAAGCGACTATCAAATTCGCGATCAGCACGTTGTAACCCTTGACAAGGTTACAGCCGAATCGGTAACCCTAAGCGGTCCACACTAGATTAAAATGCCAATAAAATGGGCAGTCTTCCGTCAAAGTTTGGAAACGGATTTCAGATTCGTAATGACATTTCACGACAGACGATTCAACGAAAAACTTTTGGCGGATCCCGGGATCCTAACCTTCAATTAATGCCCAGTTTCTGGCTTAGTCCCCACTTTCGTGCGCCAACTGTCTCGAGCTACAATACAATGAATGCATAGATGCATATCCACGTACAATTTGAATATACAATTTGCCCCCAAAGTGGAAGGTTCAGAATAGGCGCCAAAAAGGCTTCAGAGGAATCCTTGACGGTTCTAAGAAGGCGATCCGAGTAGGGAAATAGAATGGTTGAGAGTTACCCAAGAATCACCACAAATGGTGTAGACTTCGGATGCTGATTCGCCTTAACATAAGGCAAGTACTACGAAGAGGCTGAAAGGAATGATTTGAAAGTGCGGCACGGTTCCGCAGCTAAACTGCAAGCCGCTGCGGTGACCGCGCGCGAGTTCGCGTCCTCGGTGACAGTTGTCCAATCATATCGCCCTGTGTCAAAAACGCGCCATTCGCGGCGTCCAAGGAACAGTTGTCCCACGCCGGATTTATGTTTGTTTCGAATACTATATTTCTATTTGTTTATGGTGTTCAGTTGTTCTTCACTTACCATTTGTTTATCGCAAATGTTCCACTCATTCTGCTGGGTGTGCTTCACCTGTTACATATAATAGTTGGTAATTTATTGTACTTCGTCCATGTATTGAACGATTTTGGACTAGAAGATTCTATTTGTGATGTAGACGGTTACACTACTTCTTTTCTGCTATTTTCGCTCTATCAATTCACAAGCGCACTATTTAACCCGATTAGACTTCCTTTTCCACGATCTGTTTCATTTAATTTATGCAGAAGTGTGTCTGTCGCATGATGTTGATCATGAATATGACGAATGTTTTCTAATTAGCCGCCAATTTCGACTGGTACAAGGCTATATTATATTTGGGATTGACTGATTTTTGGCAGTAGTTCAGAAAACGAATGTTAGAATTGTGATCACCACCCCAGATAACCATTGTGAACTAATGTGTTCGGTTTCCGTTGCTTCTTAGCCTTCCGATGTTGGGAATTGTCTTCTTATTGTCCAAAATCTAAAAGAAACCGTATACAATACAATAACCGTATACACGGTTCAAAAATGGAAGTTTAGTAGCCTGTGTAGGCTAAATTTCAGTCAAAAAACCGATGTACTATAAGGATTCCTGTGACCTGTGCGAGGTTTGGATTGAATTGCTTTGAAAAAACTCGCGAGTACATAAGTGCAATAAGTGGAACAGAGCCCATCATGCCTTCTTCTATATCATTCGTAGTACATTGCGGTTTAAAAAAACATTGATTAATCAATTTCTTTACAACATCTTCCTTTTTACCTTTACATCTCTCTCCCTGCGAAGAGTAATCGAAACATAAATCAAGTGGATGGCTTGTTTCTTCTCTTTCTATCCATTTCTTTGAATCAGCTATTCCAAATTGTGCTCATTGAATTGGCATGTCTCCAAATACATTCCAGTCTAGCTGCAACATTTCCATAATTCCAAAACTAAGGACCTTATTCATCAGTAGTGCTAGAAGTTGTCTGTTGCTTGTATTCAAGCTCCTTTTCTTTGTGTATGTCACTCATTTTCTTGATCTCAACGAATTATCCCGCTGTATTTCGGAGAATCAGAGGTGAACAAGTAACTGCAGTGTTTAGGTAAGATGACCACGCGTTCACGATCGCGTAGTCGAAGTGAGTCGAGCAGTCGGGATGTTCCCTCACCACATTCCTCCCGCTCAAGGAGCCGGAGCCGCCACGAGGATGATGTCCCTTCACCAAAATCAGACGCAGAGCGTCGTTCTGATTCACCGGAGAGAAGCAAGAGAAAAGCTTCCCCTTCACCAGACCGAAGCCCAAGGCGTCGATCTTCATCAAGGGATCGAACACGGCGACGGTCCAGATCATCAGAGCGAAAAAGGCGGGACCGATCGAGGTCCAAAGAGCGAAGTAGACGGGAACGGTCGCGATCAGTGGAGCGAAGTAGAAGATCTCGATCCAGGTCGCGTGATCGGAGCAGAAAAGAACGGTCACGATCTCCAAGGGAACGGCGTGAAAGGGTAAGTTGGTCGTGAGCAATATTCTTCCTTTGACTATGTCTTGAAATGTTTGAATTTTACAAGTTAATGCGATATCCTTACTGTGTATACGAACATAAATCAAGTCGCCCTCGTCTTGCCCCATCGCCTCTCATCTGCACCTGCCTACAACTCCCGAAATCAAGCGAAATTCGGAAAACCAACATCAGAACTGTGATCAGCGTGCATGATAGCTCTCAAAAACGAGTTTTGATCAAGGCAAAACCACCCATGTCGTCGAATAGGTTGGTTAGACACAACCACCCTGGTCGGCAATATGGGTGGTTTTGCTCAAATTTCGAAAACGGACGACAAATTTATGATCAGCGCCACAAATTGCCTCATAAGTGAAGTTCGAACTGGTTGGGGTGGAGAAAATTATCCTTGCGTACTGGTGTACATGTTGAATGGTGCCTAATTATTAGATCTTCTGGAGTGAAATTGATACCCGTCGCAATGCGAGAGATGTACCTTTTTCCTAGTCAGCTTGCATCGATTAATTTTTACGCTTTTCATTATTTTCTGCTTAGTTTGGGATAATTTAATCATTTAACTAATGACATCGAAATGTTTCCAACAGAAGAGCTGGTAATGTACTACATATGTTTGGCTGTTTTCCTCATCAAGCGCTGACCTTATCTAGCAGTTCAAGTGCTATACCTCCTGACGAAGCAGTTTGAGTGAAAAATCAAGGAGGAGTCGATTTTTGTATTTTCAGTCTCGCAGCCGTAGTAGGAGCCGCGAGAGAAGAAGACAGTCGAGAAGTCGTAGTAGGAGTGGAGATCGACGAAGAGAAAGACATAGAAGCAGAGATGATGAGACGAGAAGTTCCAGAAGAGGCGAGCGGGACCGACGAGAACGGGACAGAAAGCGGCGTTCACGTAGTCGAGAAAGGTTTAATACTTCTTATAAAGATCTTTTCCAAGACTATAAAATATTTCTTCATTTAGAAGTAGCGATGGACGTTCGAATACTGTCCGAGACGATCGAGATGGACGTGGAAAAGCTGAAGAGAAGGCACAAGATCCAAAACCAGTCGAGGAAGCTGAGAAGCCTAAAAAGGAGCCGCTTGATCTGTTGAGAACAAAAACTGGAGGAGCATATATTCCCCCTGCTAAACTGCGAATGATGCAGGATCAAATAAAAGATAAGGTAGTTTTTGTTATTTATCATTTTGCCGCGAGCTAGGATTAGGTTAAGCGAATCTGTTTGTTTTGCAGGAAGGAGAGCAATATCAGCGAATGAACTGGGAACGGTTGAAGAAGAAAATCCATGGTCTTGTCAACAAGGTTAACACAGGAAATCTCGTCCAGGTAGTGAGGGCGTTGTTGCAGGAAAACGTGATCCGCGGAAAGTACGTTTTAATCATAAGTCTTCTGTTCTTTTACTGCTTTGCAATCTAAGTAATATGTTCTAGGGGTTTGCTGGTTCGCTCACTGATGCAAGCCCAAGCATTTTCTCCAGTGTTTTCGCATGTGTACGCGGCATTTGTGGCCGTTATTAATTCGAAGTTTCCTCACGTTGGCGAGCTTCTTCTGCGCAGGCTGATTGTACAGTTCAAACGTTCTTTCAGGAGGAATGATAAGGGTATGAGTACCATAAAGCTCTGCTTTTTGATATTAAGAGTGATTCCTATCTCAGGTACTACCGTCACCGTGTCCAAGTTCATTGCCCACCTGATCAACCAGAGAGTGGTAAGTTGACAGCCTTCCTTCTTGATGGTATGCGGCGCAGCTTACGAAGTGAACAACGAATTTTTGTTATTCTTTTCAACTGTTCTGGCAATCGCTGTGGAGTGGAGAAGGTGGTCATGGCTTTGCGACGGAATTCCGTCTTCACCCTTGCGCATGCATCAAGAGTTTCAGGAAAAAATCGGGTTTTGTTCGTGGAAAAGGTAGTATTTGTGGGAAAGATAACTAGCAGTGAAATGTCTGTGCCGAAAATGTGAAAATTGAGGCGCACGAGGTAATTGCTCTTGAGATAAAAAAAGGAAAAATGAAAAATTCAGGCGCACGAGGTCCTTGCACTGGAGATAATGATTCTTATGATGGAAACGCCAACGGACGACTCCGTAGAAGTTTCCATTGCGTTTTTGAAGGAATGTGGTGCGAAACTGATGGAGGTAGCTTATTCGTGCTATAGTTGTTTGTTTTTATTATAGTTGTTTCTTTACCTCATAAATTAGGTCTCTCCGCGAGCTCTCGACACAATATTCACTCGCCTTCGTGGAATTCTACAGGAAGGTGATTCATCGAATCTCGATAAGCGAGTGCAGTACATGATTGAAGTCATGTTAACGATCTTCAAGGATAAATTCCGGGTAAGCTTGTGTTGTGCTTCCTCTTAGTGATGGTGATCAGTTTCCATGTTGTAGGCGTATCCTGCAGTCATTGATGATCTGGACCTTATCGATGAGGAGGACCAAATTACACACACAATCACTCTCGAGGATGCGGTGAATCCAGAGAATGAACTCAGTACGTTATTTGTCGGCACTACTTAAGATGTTTTACCCCACGTGTATTCCGACGCGTGTACCCCACGTGTGCTTTGACTCTACTCACGACGCACACTATTTCGTCGCCGGCGCTGCATGCGAAAGGGAAAGGAGGTGATCTGAATCGATCCGAGCATAACTCAGCAAACCCTATATCATCGGCGACGATGATCCCCAACTCCCACGCTGTAAATGGGCGCGGCCGGTCAATCCGGCCTGCTCATGGGAGGGCGACGGCACTTCTGTTACTTATGATTTACGGGCACGACGGTGCTCCACAATAAAGGCTTTTCTACTCGCTACCTTCCTTTCCTGCCTCGCAATATTATACCACTGAACCACCACCATATTTGGCATAAAGGGAACAATAATTCCCCAGTCTCTCGCATCCTACACACCCTATACGGTTGATCTCTAACGATGGCAACTCAGCAGAGGCGGTCGAACAAGCTGCATGGCTTCAAGCTGGGGGATTTGTACAGGAAGTTGGATTTATCCGAGATGCCGATTTATCCGATTTACACAGAGTTCAACGAGTGGTTACGTGGCATGGGATTTTCTGCCGAATTCGCCTCATTGTCGTCGGTGCGAGAAACAAATCTGTCATTACAGATCTTGCCCCAAGGGTTCAGTAAACCAGCCGTTGGAGTGGACTGAGTTACTTCTGGATAAAGGAGTACGGCCGAATTTCTGACTCATCCTACGAGCTGGGAGTAAGTTCGACGACCATCGTTTAATGGCAGCAGTACTTTAGGGATATCCCTACAATGCACTACGAGCAAGACCATATTTACATTGGAGGTCCAGAAGTCACAGTCCAGATTGATGAAACTCTACTGACTCGTCGAAAGTATAATAGAGGTGGAGTGGTTCGCAATCAGCAGTGGCTCTTTGGAGGTATCGAAGTCGGCTCGGGTCGTGCATTTTTGAAGCTGATAAAAATACGCGATGCACAGACTCTGGAAAGGGTTATCCACCGCCATATTTTGCCGGGTACCACGGTGGTGAGTGACTTATGGAGAGCATACAACAATCTAACCAGCCTACCTATGTTTTATACCCACTTGCTTGTCAATTTTAGATTGAAGTTCGTGAATCTAACAACCGCTGCACATACGCAGAACATAGAGTCGTGTTGGCAAAAGCTCAAAATGATGGCCAAGAGACGGTACGGAATTAATAATAGACGATATGTTGACTATCTACAGGGTGCGGCGGTGATGGTCTCTTCTAAAGTTCTGGGACATGGTCGCAAACTTCTACCCTGGTTAATTTTGTTGTAGTTATTTACTTAAGTTTAATTTATCTTTTGTAAGTTCTCTGAATAAATGAAGAAGTAAAATGGTGGCGATGTCCGTGCCTCCACGAGGTGCCACTGGAAACTCTCCGGTCAGTCGGAGCGAGCTAAACGCGGACTAGTAGAAGGCCAAATCAGCAAAGGGGCCAGAGAAGCGAAATAGTGTGCGTCGTGAGTAGAGTGCGCGGCTTATAGCTCAACTACACACAGGTGGGGTACAACATCTTGAATAGTGCCAATTATTTTTATATTTATAATTTTCGCGTTTCTTACTTTTTCCAAATGTTCGCGTTTTTAGATGTCTTCAAGCTTGATCCCGAGTTTGAGAAGAACGAGAAGCAGTATGAGGAGATTCGTGCCGAAATTATTGGCGATGAAAATGATAGTGATGAAGAAGGAAGCGATGATGACGAGAATGATAGCGGCGACGACGGTACAGGGCAGCCAGGTTGGTAACATCCTCTTGTTCCGGCCTTTATAGGTCACCCAGCCTGCCTTTTGTAGGTGCTGCTGCTTCTACTGGTGCTACAACTGAAATCATCGACAACACTGAGCAGAACCTGGTTGCATTCCGTCGAGAAGTGTATCTCACCATCCAGTCTTCCCTTGATTTCCAGGAAGCTGCACATAAACTGTTAAAAATGAAAGTATCAAAAGAGCTCGAGGTGATTGCATCGATGAATTCATTAAGTCATTTCTTCTAGAAAATGTGCTTTCGCCTAAGGGTCTTATTATTACTGCTCTCCTGTCATTACTTTTAGTTATTTATCTATTTGCAGGCGGAGCTGTGCCATATGCTCGTTGATTGCTGCTGTCAACAGAGAACGTACGAACGTTTCTACGGCCTTCTCTGTGAAAGGTTCTGCAGGCTTCGAAAGGAGTATCAAGTTCGTTCTGCTAAGATAATTCTATTTATCCGTATCTGTCGCATACCGTTTCATATTTGATTTTTTTTAAAGATGACGTTCGAGAAAATCGCCTGCGACACATATGCTACCATTCATCGGTTTGACATCACGAAACTGAGAAACATGGCGCGACTGATATCTCATTTGCTCTTCACCGACGCAATTTCGTGGACGGTAAGTGCTTTATTTAGTTTAATCTTATATAGTCCCTTCTTTGGATATTTTGTTGTTCAAAAAGCACCACAAATACCAATCACCGGTTTGAAGAACTATTGAAGTCGTTCTAGTGAGAACTAGTTCCTCTCTTTGCGTAAGGTCATTCTCCGAAACATCGACTTATTTGCGATCTCCTCAAAATCTGCTCCATAGTAGTATACACGACAAACAATGCTTTTCGTTTCGAAGATTTTCAAGTCGGCAGCGTCAGGGAGAGAATTATTTGTTCTTTCAGGTAGTGCTTTAGCTGTTTGTTTTCAAAATTTTATAATTTTTTGGCCTATAAAGTGAAAAATGAACTAAAATGTAAAATTGACCTCACCGACAGCTAATTTTTTTCTGCTCTGGTATGCAACGGTTCTCAAAACTTAGAACAGCCCATGAAAGAGGGTGAAATTTTCCATAAGATGGTGCACTCACTGTGCTCCAGATTTTGTGAACTTTGCCGGTACGCGCAGCAATGTGGGACGGCACGGTGTAGACACTGCCAGAAGCGCTCGTCTATGTCCACTTTGATGGCCTGAAAATCAGTGATAAGCAAGATTTTCGAGAGCGATTCGTACATCATCATATAGAGCGCCTCGCCTGATATCAGAAGCTATGCGAGGTTGCAAAACGATTGAAACTGGATATTTTCCTTTCCGAACAAAACGACGATGTTTTTCCTGCAAAAATTTTTCAAAGTTGAGTGTTCTGTTAAACTAAACATACAGTCAGATAGAGCTAAGAATCCACTCCGAAATAGTTTTTAGAAGTCATGTTCACCGTCACAATGAGAGCAAGAGCAGCATTGCAAGAATATTTTTGTTTTTTGAACGTCCCACTTCAGTGGCCTGAAAGTTCACGAAATCTGTAGCAATTACACAGGAGGTACACCATCTTATAGAGAATTTCATCCTCCTTCAAGTGGTGTTTTGAGTTTGGAAACCGTTCCATAGCAGAGCAGAAAATGTTCGCTGTCAGTGGGGTCAATTCTACATTTTTCTCTTTTCTCTTTATAGGCAAAGGAATTATAAAATTTGAAAATTCGACAAACAGCTAAAGCACTATCTGAAAGAAATATTCTCTTTCGAGTGTTGCATCAAACTTTCCAAAAGCTTCCATTGCAAGCTCACAACGGTCGCTTGAAAAAAACGGCACGAACTTTCTTACCAACCTAATACGTACCCTGATTTCGCATTCGATTTGTTTACCTATGGCTCAGAATAACATTAGTAACGTTCGAATTGGCTTCCGCCGCTTGAAATGGGACAACGTTGTCGCTGTGTTATGCATTTTCACTCTTAAATACTCCTTACCACTGCAGATTTTCACCGATGTGAAATTGACTGAAGACGATACCACATCATCAGGTAGAATTTATCTCAAGTACATCTTCCAAGAGCTGTGCGAATCGATGGGACTGACGAAGCTCTACGAACGAGTCAGCGACCCGTGAGTGTTCTTTGTTTGTCTCTAGCCGTTATCGGTGGTCTGAGTAATCGATTTGTTTTCAGAACATTACAACAAGCGTTTGCTGGCCTGTTTCCAAGAGACAATCCTCAGAACACACGATTTGCAATCAACTTCTTTACGCTCACTGGACTTGGTGGACTCACGTACGTTTACTAAATCGAGTGTGGTTGCAAAATGTGTTTTAAAAAACCTCAAATGGCACGAGAAGGTCTTGAGTACGAATAAAACTACAAATGGGCAAAGTTACCGCGTGATTAAGGATAAAGATGTCGGCGTTTATCAGTCCTCTGAGAATGCGCCGCCGCAAAGGCATGGAAAGCATGGTTAGGGTGCACCGGGATCGATCGCTCCACCGTGCGGATGTCAGTAGTGCCTCTTGCCACTGCACTACGCAGGTCCTGCCGCGTGATTATTTGAAAATACTAAGATATTAGTCAGCGCGGGGTCATGGAACGCAGCGTTCGCGAGGTTATCTCTCTTGATGGAGCGAATCAGTAGCCACCCGCAGGCATGACTCATCTGTTAATGAGTCAGTCCGTCAGTTGTCTTCAAGTTTTTTAAGATTGACCGCGAATATATAAGAGCCCCACCCATTAGCAACTCATCGCCGTGATTATTCTGTTGGTTTTCTACGAAGCTCAGCTGTGAATTCCCACTGATATGCCTACCATGCAGTCAATCGTTGGGTTTCTCACCCCAATTCGCGTCGTGGTGAATACCGGTTCTTCAAGAACTGATGATCGCCACAGATTAGATGGACCGTCGCGAAGCTCTAGTTCGACCACGAGGTAAAGCATGAAAATGATTTTGTTCCCAAATAGGTTTTATCCAACCTCATGCAGGTGTTCTTATCTCAATTGCAACCGCTCGATATGAGTCCACCCGGTTTACCAATGTATCTTTCGTAAATTTTTTTTTTGTGAAATGATTCAGGTTGACTCACACTTAGGCATACTTATTTTCTTTTTTATTGTGGCTCGTGGTGCAGTGCTAAGAGGCACTGTTTCCATCAACATCGCCGAGCAAACGACCCTCGCCTGGGCTAACCAAGCCTTCCATCCCCCGGGGTCGGGTAAATTGGTACTAGACTTGTTGAAAAAGTGAAGACACTGACTTGGTTTAGTGGTTGATCCTTGAAAGTCATTGAATAGCCCAAGTGTTTTAAATGGGGACGAATCTGTGGCGCGTACTGAGGATGCTGATCAACAGCGACCACTTTTAATTTATTCGTGCTTCGGAGTCAAGAACGTGTTAGGTCGCACATACTTCGAATTGATATTGTGCACATGCTGCCTAATATACTTTTCTATTCCAAAATTTGAAAAAAATTATAGGTTTCACGATGAAACAGTTTTCGCTATATTCCTCGATAATATGTGCCAACAGAGATTGTTTTTAGGATTGTCTGCTATGTCATTTCCTTTCCCTAATTCTACTCCAATAAGGTTAAACTATCCTATTTTGAAGTGCATGGCTTCTATTAATTAGCACCTTTCGTATGGTTGCGATGATTCACTGTTCTTGAAGTGTGGTTAATATTAGCAAGTATTAAATTAATGAGCAAAAACTACACGATTCACTATTTTCCTAGATGTAATCGGAGCGTTTTTACAGGCTTGATCTCCGACAATTCCTCGAGAAGGGAATGAAGAAGAAGAAAGCAGAATCGGTGGATGAGTCATCTTCGGATGCTTCTTCCTCCGATGATGATGACGACAGCTCCAGTGGCAGCGATAGCAGTGATAGCAGCAGTGACGACGACGGTGGCAGTGATGGAGACTCTGGTCAGCTATCGCTTCGCTGAATGATTATATTGTTTTCATTGACACTACCTCTTTTACAAGTTGTTACGTTCAGATTCTTCCTCATCGTCGTCGTCTTCTTCGTCAGATTCTGATGACGACAAGAAGTCGAAGAAAAAGAAGGCGTCTAAAGAAGCCGATAAGCGACGAGCAAAGGATAAGAAAGGGTTCGTCACGCTCAAGGAATTAAATTCTATTCGTGTGCTATTCGTTCAAATTTGGTTCCACTTGATTTTTCCGAGAAAATGACTAGAGAAAATGACTCCGGTACCGTTCACCGCTGGCCAATTTTTATCTCATGTGCACTTGAAGAGTTTTTGGGAAACATTTATAAGTGTTCCCTTTTGGTGTCAGAGCAAAGGCACGTGGTGGAGTGTAGCCGTTAGATTCGCTACGCCCACTTGTAATTGTGTCCGGCGGTCGATTCTCGCCCTGCACCAACCGAACCTTCCATTCGAAGTCGGGGTGGCTCGGTTTCAGACTTGCTTTGGAAAGAAAAACAGGCATTTGCAACGACAGTCCCATGGTTCATTTTATTTGCTACCAGCCGTTCAGCGTCCTAACGGCCGCCGAACGTCTGTTCGGGAGCTTCGCTCCCAATTTGTATAAAAAAGGTGTTGTTTTTGGAGTTGCGGACTGGGTGGACGTGAAGTTTAGTTTACTAAAAATGGTTAATATCAGTCAAATGTTGTATTTTCCTCTTTTGTGAGAAGTTAGTCTGTTCGAAGTTGAACGGGGAAACATGACTCATTGGTTTTCTTGATAAGTTCACTGGAACTCTGCCAAAGATTACTCAATTGGTATAGTTTTTGAACGGTCGGGACACCTTGATGAAACGGAACACATCAATAGATCTCTGCTAAAGTGAGTTGTAGTGGTGGAAAGTTCTACTTCAGTTAGTAAAATAGCGATACCTGAAGCATATTCTCATTGGTGTAAATAGAAGATATAGTTAGTATAAGTGCTGACCTGAGGATTTTGCTATTCCGCTGAATACGTCCTATTCGAAAACTTCAGAAAATACTACATTTTTCACAACATTAGAGTTGGCTTTGATTAATAAGCCTTCTGGTTGACGAACTCTGGATAGTGCCGTGTACAGTTGTCCGTGGCTGAAGACGTCCTCAGGTAGAAACAGGCCAATGTGCGAGAACGTCTGTCCCTGACTCTTGTCCCTGACTTGAACCGGTGTGTCTGTAGATGATCTTCATGGGTCTGCCCATGGAGAAGATGTTCTGTAGGAGACTGTCCACGAAGGTCAGCTCGTTGAGCACATCACTTTGGCACTGTTCGCTGAGAAACAAAAATTTTCACTTGAACCGGTGTGTCTGTAGATGATCTTCATGGGTCTGCCCATGGAGAAGATGTTCTGTAGGAGACTGTCCACGAAGGTCAGCTCGTTGAGCACATCACTTTGGCACTGTTCGCTGAGAAACAAAAATTTTCACTTGAACCGGTGTGTCTGTAGATGATCTTCATGGGTCTGCCCATGGAGAAGATGTTCTGTAGGAGACTGTCCACGAAGTTCAGCTCGTTGAGCACATCACTTTGGCACTGTTCGCTGAGAAACAAAAATTTTCACTTGAACCGGTGTGTCTGTAGATGATCTTCATGGGTCTGCCCATGGAGAAGATGTTCTGTAGGAGACTGTCCACGAAGGTCAGCTCGTTGAGCACATCACTTTGGCACTGTTCGCTGAGAAACAAAAATTTTCACTTGAACCGGTGAGTCTGTAGATGATCTTCATGTTCATGGGTCTGCCCATGGAGGAGATGTTCTGTAGGAGACTGTCCACGAAGTTCAGCTCGTTGAGCACATCACTTTGGCACTGTTCGCTGAGAAACAAAAATTTTCACTTGAACCGGTGTGTCTGTAGATGATCTTCATGGGTCTGCCCATGGAGAAGATGTTCTGTAGGAGACTGTCCACGAAGTTCAGCTCGTTGAGCACATCACTTTGGCACTGTTCGCTGAGAAACAAAAATTTTCACTTGAACCGGTGTGTCTGTAGATGATCTTCATGGGTCTGCCCATGGAGAAGATGTTCTGTAGGAGACTGTCCACGAAGTTCAGCTCGTTGAGCACATCACTTTGGCACTGTTCGCTGAGAAACAAAAATTTTCACTTGAACCGGTGTGCCCGTAGATGATCTTCATGGGTCTGCCCATGAAGAAGATGTTCTGTAGGAGACCACTAAAGAAGCTCAAGGAGTTCACCTATGCTAGTAGCACATCACCTTGGTATGGGTCCCAGGGAAAGCGTCCTTTGCGGAGTGCGTCCTATCATTGAGCGTGGGCCGTGGACCGCACACCGGGCGGACGGACGGACAAACAAACATCTCTTGGTTTCGCTTATATATAGTAAGGATAAGGATATTTCGCTTATATATAGTAAGGATAAGGATATTCGCATTCTATATGCCTCTAAGCTATTGCTCGCAGCGTAGGTCTATGTTATACATCCGTTAGTCTGTCGGTGATGAACAATGCCAGACCGCATGGGCAACTTTCACGATTCGTGCCAGAATTGGATTCTCTGGGGCAGCTAAGGGTCCCTTGTCGCCTTGTGATGGGCGGTGGGGTTAGATGCGATTGTTCCTCCACTTTGGTGGGCTCTAGCAAGGCTTGTGTCAATTGCTGATCCTATCGCCGACCGACCAACAGGTATAAAATTGATCATAGATTTTTATGAAAGCTGGAACGAATGACGACTGAATGTGTGCCTCGGGATTCACCTTTTTCGATCTTTGCAATGAACCTAGCATCATCATTACAACATCTTCTTCTAGTACACGTAATAGTCCGCAAATGGTTTAAAAAACTTTAATTCCGGGATCTACCTTTATCCTTCAAATGTTCGAAATCGTTTGGAATCATTCAAAAATTCTACCTTTCTGCCTTTAACTAGGTTAGTCAAGCGAGGTCGTATTGTAATTCGGTATTTTAGGAAAGGCAAGAAAATAAAGGAAGAACCCATGTCGCCGAAGAAGGACGAGAAGCGAAGAAAGGACCGTGGTAGGGAGATCACGCCTCCACCGCGGTACACCGACGACGAGAAACACCGGAAGGATCGGAAACACAAGCGCTCGCCTCGTCACCGAGAACGTAGCAGGTCCAGAGATAACGGGCACGCTAAGAAGATCGAGTACCGTAGGGAAAGATCTCGTGAAACTGAGCGCCTGCGAGAGCTGGCTGTTGATGATCGCCGCGAGCGTTCAGGCCGTCGTTGATTAGGCACCGAGGACCGTCTTTCACATGATACTTGAGCGGTAAATGATCGGAGCATCTAGTCCATGCGATTTTAAAGAGCCACAAGTGAGAGTGAAGTCTGGACTAGTTGTTTGTTGTATAATTCATTTTGTTACATTCGGTACTAAGAAGCTGGTTTATCTCAAGTGATGGTTAGTATTATATTCGCTCTCATTGTAAAATGTTACCAGCTATTGATGAGATCTTGTTGACTGAATAAATTATTCAAACGTACTGTGGTGAAAAATCGATCGAGAGGGTTCTTTCCTTAAAATTGAGGTGCTCTTATCTTTTGTTCTTCATCGTAAGCGAAGGAACCAACTTCGGGCAGTTCTGTACTGCACCGTCGTCTGGAAAACTACACGAATATACACCGCGGTGCAAAATTATAGGTTCACCGCGCGATTTGTCCACAAGTCGTGGGCGTAGAAAACCATCTCTAGTTTTTATGTGATATTGTCCGATAAGAAAAAGTGGAACTTCGATGGGCCCGACGGCTACAAGCCTTACTGGAGAGATCTAAGAAGGAGAGACAAGTATTCTCTACAGACAACTCTGGCGGTGGAAGTGTTATGGTCTGGGCTGCATTTTCCCGATATGAACTTGTTGCTTTGGAGTTCGTCTCATGTAATATGGACAGCGAAGATTATCAGGATGTGCTAAAAGGACACCTTCTCCCTTAATTGAGAAGATTTCGTAGGCGCAATCTTATCTTCCAGCACGACAATGCTCCCATACACGTTTCAAGGTCAACTACAAGTTGGTTCGATTCCAACAGAATCCAGCTTTTAGCGTGGCCCAGTTGTTCTCCAGATCTGAATCCGATGGAAAATTTGTGGGGCATTCTTGTTTGAAATGTTTACAAGAACAGCACCACTTACACCTCGGTTTCTGATATGAAGAACGCCATTCTTGATAATTGGGCTCATGAAGAACAAACTGTTCTTGATAATCTCATTCGAAGTATGCCATATAGAATGTTTCATGTTGTTTATAACAAAGGTGATGTAACAAAGTACTAAACTTAACTTGAATGTTCATATTTTTAAGAACAGACAGTTTTTTATTGAAGTGAACCTATAATTTTGCACCGGTTATTATCTCTGATTTTTCATTAAAAAATTGTTGTGCCTCACAATGACAAGACATCCCGCCCAGAATTTTCATATCTAGGTTTTCGGTGGGGAGAAATATGACAATAGAGTTACTAGACTCCCTCATTAGGTTCTTTGAACACTTATTGACAAATCGCGGGTGAACCTATAATTTTGCACCGGGGTGTATGACCTTATTCGGTAGTATTTTAATACTGACTACTTTCGCAGGTTCATGTACCGTTGAGTCGCTCGATGTTCTGATGATGCTAGAAGAAAGACCAGTCACTAGTGAAATGCTTTCTTCAGTGTCAGGCGTCGCCCCACTCCTAAGGCGGTGATTGATGTATTTTCCTTCAAGAGAGTGAGAAAATCTTGAACCCTTCTTAAAGAACCTAAAACTCGAGGATATGGCGAAGTATTAACTGGATAGAAGAAAAATCGGCACAAGTGTTTGGGGAAGCAAAATTGCTCATTAACCCCGTTGGTGCGCAAATAGAGTTGATGCCCATTTGACAGTCACTTGACAAGTGACCAAGTGACAACATTTCTAATTAATGTACAATAATTAACAATGAAGTCGACGAATTTTCATGCTAATGATACGTGATATGTCAACAGCTTGCTGGATAGCGGAGTGCGCTCTATTTTTCTTCACTGCTCTGCCAATCTCGAATTGTTTTGATGCTCAATGTAGATCATTCAGAAGTGAAGGTTCCTTTGGCAGTTTATTCACGCAAGCAAGTATAATAACTACAAAAAGCTGACTTTGAATGTGGTCGACAAAAAAATGTAGGCTACGGTAGCAGCGTTCGACAGTGCTAGCGGTTTTGATCACACGGCAGTGGCAGGAAATCGTCGTCGAACTCTCTCGATGCGCTCGAATCGCTCTGTAGTGACAATCTCGGTGATTGGAGCCATGTGGGAACCATCGACACCCTTCTGGCTTGGCGACTGCGTTTTCTGAACTTCTATTTATTTATTTTTATTTAATTAATTATTTATTCATTTATTCATCTGCTAGGAACGTCGTCTAGACTATATTTTCAAATTTCAGAATTTTACTATAGTATTCACCATTAGATTGAATAGGTCACGATTTTCTGATGCAGTCTTTCGGAACGATAATGAGAAGAACTGAAGCACTCTCTCCAGAAGTAGAGGTCTACGTAACTGAACGAAATTCGGTATTTTGAGCTATAAGTTTTCTTGGAATCAACTACTAAAGTTACCGATGTGAAAACTATTGTGATTCGTCAATGCGCGGCGAGGTTTATGTTGCGTGGGTCTTTTAAATTTTGATCTCTATTCATGAATCGGGGCCCAAGGGTATCGGAGAGTAGTGGACATGGATGTTCCGACTCATTATGGTTCGTTTCTGCCCACTCGAGTTGTGTCCGTATCCTAACCTATTGTTAATGAACACCAAATTAGTTGTCTAAGACGTGTAATATGTAATTTGTCAACTGAATATCTGCGAACAAACTGATAAAATATGCTCTTCACTGAGTCATTTTGAAGAGACGGATGAACTGTATTCCACTTTTAGAGAAAAATCAAATCAATTCGAGGGTAGACGAAAGAAAGAAAAATGGAAACGAAATAAGTGGAATACCTGGGGCTCAGCGCGTTGGCGTGGTGTGTCGTCGCGAGTAGTTTTTCTGGTCTGCTCGGTATAGATCGGTACATCCCGAACAGTTCTTTTCCCCTGCATTGGTCTTCTTTCTTGCTCGTGTGACCCATGCCTGAACAGCCAGTTCCTTCTCTTTTCTACTTCACCGAAAGAAGTTTGCACTTAGAAGGTGTAAGTTCATAGTTCCATTTCAGAGTATACTACATGTATTCATTTCAGTAGAATATACAAAAATGATTTTCAGGATTAGGAGTGCAAAGCAGCGTCGCAGATGTTTTGAAATGCAGGAAGGAAAGTCAGAGATATTTCAATGATATTTCAATGTGGTGCCTAGGTTACCACACATCTTGACCATTGCTGCTGATGCCAATTTGCTAGAAAATTGCTCCTCACTTAGCAGAAGGCAAATTAAAGGTAAGAAACGTACATGAAGGAAAATTTTGAGCTCAGTAAATAAGAAAGTTATGAAGGAAGGCTGTGTTAAGCACATCAACATCAAAAAGATGAAGCGCACCTTTTGTTATTCTTCTCCTTTATTACATGAATGCATCATGTATTACACATATTAATAATGATAATAATAATACAATGAAACCAATGAACCAATGAAGGATGATAGAAATGGAAACATATAAGTCAGTGATTAACATAAAACGAACATCTACCGGTGAATGTTAACATTATGGAAGAGAGAAGCATAGGAGTCCAACAGTTAAAGAAAGTCAATCGATTCAAGCGAAATGCCAATTTTTCTGCTCAACTTATAATACTCGAATCCATCACGATTTGCGAAAAAGTGAAATCTACATCCTGTTTTAGCTGAAGATAACCGAAGTCTGTAAACTCTCCCTCGAGCATGGACGATGATCCCGCATTTCTCATGGACAATTTCAAGGATCATAAAAACTAAATCAGACATGTATAGCATCTCGGGAAAGTGTACTTCCTATGCGTACAATGTTCAGATCTACAGCACTCAATTCCACCGCTCAGCAAAGTGAGGACTGGTTAAGTGAATTCTTTCAAAAAACAACCTTAGCTTCGTTGTGTTTGAAGCTTTATAATAAATCAGGAATCGTGAGTAATTGTCAAACAGGTATTGCTATGAGAAGAACAATTTGTTAACCTAAAAAGCACAACTCTTTGACTACTCATCTTGCCCTTCGAATTTGATGATCAGTGACATCAGGGAAGTGAAGAAGAACGAAACAACGAAAAATCTTATAGTTAGAAAGGCATTTAGTAAGAAAAGATTCTAACGCTTTGGTATTTGCACACGAGGTGTTACCCTGCCTTTATTGCGAGTAGGGTCATTCATTGCTCTGACGAATATCTACTAATTATAGTTTTTATACAGCTAAGTGTTTCAAATTTAGCTGAGATGTCCGTATTCAGAAAGGAGCGAAAAACCATAATTGAAGGTCTAATCATCATCAACCCCATCACTACAACATCAACTTCTAGGGTACTTGCAATCAGTAGTAACTCGGAAAAATAGAATAATTAAAGCGATTCACAAAGAAACTTTGAGAAAGTACCTGTGGTGACAGCACCTGCTATGAGAGGAGCGGATTGAAGCTGAGTGGCTACTGCGAGACGGCGGGCGCGGATCTTCAAAAAAAAGCTGTTGATCCCGTAAATTGAACATTTACGCCAAAATAATTCCTTATGCTTCTAATCAACATTAAAAACATTATCGAAGCTTGTCTGTAACAATAGTCACTAAAATGTGCGGCTGACTCACCGTACACCTTTCGTTCGTACTTCTGATAGTCCGTCATCCGTTCTGACGTACGTGAGGTTCGACCACCACCCGATGGAGGTTCCTCTAAACCGTTTGATCCCCTCCCTCTTGGGGCGTCCACAATTCTCTCCGACTTCTCTTGTTCCCTTCTCATGCGTGTAAGTTCTTCGCTACTGGAACGACCTTCCGTTCTTCGCTCAGGTATCGAACTTCGAATTGACGGCTGGGGACTGCGAGGAGCTTGTTCACGAAGCACCGTATCCACTCGGCGATTCAATTGAGAGATGTCCTCATCGATGAGTAGGGTTTGACGAGATGGTTGTCGCGAAGGTTGGTAAGAGGATTGGCGACTAACGCGGTCGGGTGTTTTTTCGCCTACTACCTCACGCTCATAGTAGATGGTACGATCGAGTAGCGGAGTTCCACCATTCCTTTCTTCTCTTTCGTGGTGAGAATCCACCATCTTGCCCGATCGCTCGCGCTCTTCAGATGAAATTCTTTCCATTCTTTCCACATCTTCAGCGACATCGGTGTCGGGTGGATTAGGAGGACGGTAGGAGCAGACCTCGAAGGGAGTAGGAGTAGCACTGAAATAAGGAGCTTTCAGCTGTTTTCATGCTAGGCAGCATAACAGTAAAGTAATAATTGAGAGTAAGTCACAATCGGGCATGGGTCGCCAATGTCGAGTTATTTAAATGTCATTTTTTCCGCAACACTTTCCGATGAACTCAAGAAAAATGGTCCGGCAAACCGACCCTGGACGCTCTTTGACGCTTGTCGTGTCTCCGTCGTGCACCGTTTCTTTATGATGTTCCTGAAAAACAGCCTCATATGTTCGGCAGAACAAAGTGTTATGACCTATATCAATCCTTTGAAAATTACCCTCATGAAGGAGTAGGTCTCTATCTCCCTTGTTGGTGAAAGACATTCCTCCACGACTACTTCTGCGCACTCAGCGGCATCACGTGTTTGGTCATGCTAAAAGGAGTCTTATTCAGGGAAGAAGAAGAGCTTTATTGTGTACATTTACTCATCCCATAGGCATTCAAAATCATTCAGGACCATACTGTTTCCACCTGAAGTAGGGGTAAAGTGGAAGGCGTTTATCAGTCCTCGAAGGACGCACTATCATTCGCCTTCTACTCAGAGTCACAAGGTGATGATGGATGCGTAGTTGGTCTACACAGTGGCTTACTGGAGCAAACCAGTTTACAAATTAATTTTTCTACATTCTCAAATCTCAAACATAAATGGTACCAATGTATGTACGCGCTCGAGGAGGGTGGACTTCGTTAGTCCGGACGAAGATGGATCGTTCGGTGGAAGTGGCATCTTTTACCAAAACACCATGGGTTTCTGGTGTTTTCCCGAATTACTATACCAAAATCTTCTGGTGTTTCCCCGAATTATCATACTAAATTCTTGTACCAGTCCAATTCAATAGGATTTTGAGCGAAGGAAACGACTTGCAATTTAAAACGATTTTAACGGGGTGGACAGACATTTACTTCACCTCCTAGTCTTTAAATCTTTTTCCTTGGAGGCTCTTTTCTTGTTCCTATCGCCGACAGTTTTGGAGTTATTTTTCAACTATCACCCGGAAATGTGTGGATTGTGTTGAAGCTTGAGGTGAGTCCTCTTTTGTTCGTACTCTTTCTACACTTCTCGCTCGCGAAGTACAGTATGTTAGCCGCATGCTAAAGAGAATTGAATGTTGCTCTCTCTCTCGTATTCGTACCTCTTCAGTTTTCTCAACAGTTTTCTCAACAGGAACGTAGATAGGATCTTTGTCCGGAGAGCCGACTTCCTGAAAAATAAACGAAACTCGTTGATCAAGCGATGAAGGTTGCATGGTGCAGGACCTGGTTGAGGTAGCGACGGAAAGGCTGGTCCATCATGGACAATGAAAATTCCTGTTCAGAGTGCACCAATCTAACCAAAAAACCTTCTGAGATTGTTATAGGTAAAGGTAAGATGGTTGGCGTTGATAGGTAGTCTAACGACAAACTCGCTTCATAACGATGGTGAATGCCGTATTTCGCCTGAACAACGACCTGATGCTCTTCAGTTTCAAGACACTCTTCAAGGCAGTCTTTTCACCATCCCAGATGAATTTGGTAAAAATGCAAACCCGACCTCTGAAGGTTGGAAGAGTTAATTAGCCCGGATTGATTGATCGCTGGACCGCACCTACCACTGCACCACTCAGTCACAGTAAAAAAGAATGAAGTATTCTCCAGAAATGAGTCAACCTGGCTGATTCTATAAATTCCGAATTCTCGAGAGATGTTTGGGTTAACTGGGAGGACCAAAAGTAAATCCGTAGAAATCATAATAAAGGTTTGCGAATGGCTTAAGAAGAACTCTACACATATGTACATCTAGACAACGACTAACCAACAGCTGTACAGGGTTCGGTGAGCAGGCATGGGGGATTGATCGTTTAACCATAGTGGTGGAATTGGCGCCTCCTTCCACTGCACCATGTGCACCCATTCAAAAGCAGCAGTAAAGGAAAACCACTCACACTGCTGGCATCCACATATTCCTCCATTCTGTACAAGGAGTAATCGTCATAGAGCGCATCGGGAGACCGATCGCGGACCTGGACTGGCTCCAGCAGAATGATCTCTCGTCGATCGTCGCGAGCTGGTGGCGCAACGGTCTCATATACCTCATCTGTGGCGGATCTGGGTAAAAAAGAAGTCTCAAGAAAGGTGAAGTTTAGGTAGTGAGGTTTCAAAGGAATTCTACAGCGTCGGGAAGTTTGAGGAGTATCAGCAATATCAGAAGATCTCTTCATGGCCATCTCGTGACAAGGGTAGATGGGCTTTATTGTAGATTTAAATAACAAGTATTGAAGTATAGTGTAAATTTCCACCTTCATCAAAAAATTTCTGTAATAGTGCAAAATTGCGACAATCCTCGTAGGATGTTGCAGTCATGAGATTGATGCCCCTATGCGTGAGAGTAGCTTTAGATACAATACCGCTCATAAGTTTTGTCCCAGAATCGTTCATAACGCTTCAGAATGTTTCTCAGCGTTTTTGTTTTATATTGAGCTATTTGAGAATTTTAGAATATGCTTCGATTTTTCGTCTTGTCTTCAGTTCAAAGTGAAGTCAGGTTTGTTTCTTCGATTGAAATTGTCCAGTTATGGACCGAGGTCTTTTTGAGCTGAGCTCCGCAGTGGTAATCAGCCTCGAAAATGTTTGCGAGCTATGCAAACTCCAGAATTTCTCATGTGAACTTCAGTAAGGAGGCCATCCTTGGCACTTCTCTCTCCCTTGCGAAATAATTATGTGGGATATTTCTTGGTGAAATAAGAGATAACATGAAGAAAGTCTCGTACAGAACACTCACTTTGGATGACGCTTCACAAATCGAACTATTTCCGGCACGCCTTCTCCATGTGGTCTGGAATTCAGAAAGAATCGAAGGCGAAATGTATTCGCTAGTCATGGAAGCTAATCTGACACTTTATCAAGAGGAACAATAGCGACACGATTCTGTCGCAACAGTTGCCATGTACGACTCTCCATGAATCTCGGCATGATGGAGAGCAGTTCTAGGTTTCAGGTTGAAGCTCAGGATCGAGATTGAGGCAGATATTTATTGAGCAGACTAACGTTTTTTTCACCTTCACCTTCTTCAAAAAATTCCATCGAAGCTAGCAGCTGGAGATCATACTCCGACATCCTATTTCTTGAGTATGTCACCACAAATTTTAGAATTCGGCTTTTTTCTAGACAGATAGGGAGTAGACGGATGTTAGACGTACTTTTGAGTCCTTTTTCTTCTGTAGACCTCCAGCGATTCCTCCTCCTGCCACGCTCCTTGAGGGGATGAGGTTTCCACAGGAATGACGCGATGAGCTGGAACGGGTTTCTCAATTACAGGACAATATACTAATAAACTCTTTGAAATTTTAAAAGGCCTCAGTATGGTTGCAGACCACTGGGAATAGAGCGGAGCGCTGCTCTGAGAGTGATGACTATTTTTAGGTTGGTAGAGAGCACTGTTGTATTGCATATTTTTAGAAAAATCCAAATCAACTCACGTTTAGCTGGTGGCGCCTTGCTAACCGGGTCCATTCAGTTTGTCACTTTTCTCAGTCTAAACGAAGCAACTTCAAAGACTATACAAACATGAAGTCTATAGAGAATACTAAGAACAGTAAGCGATGTTGCTGATGTGGAGGAGAAGCCTAGCTGACTAGTCTCGGCCTGCAGCGAAGAGACGCTGATTCAGATGCTTCTCTCGTCGCGCAAAAAATTCTGCCCGCCTCGTGAAATTAAAACAAAACTCGAATACGAAAACATCATGACATATGAATGGACCGAATGTGAGGCTGTGTGTGTATGTGGCTCGCCTTTTTATAAATATCACAGCCTGTACGTCCTGTTCGATGTGCAGCATATGACGCTCTGTACGATTCTGTTCTGTAACTGCCTTGAGGGAGCCAGACGTAACGGAGAGCTCAAGGGTGAGGAAATATGGTAAAGAAGGATAGCCTCCGGCTACCCACCACGTAGACTGAACTTGAACTTTAGGCCCAGAACGGCCTTTAACATTTTGTCTTCCTTCGATAGAAATCAATGGCGATTAGCTTGAACTCAACCTCGAGTACAGAAGAAAACAACATACGATTCTTGGCTTGATATTTTAGCATTGTTTTGCTCACCGCTGCTGATGCTACTAACCTGTAGAGATTAGTTTCATTCAAATTTTTCATTCGAGTTTTTGTGCCATTAAATGAACCACTGACACTATTTAGTTAAGAATTTATTTATTTATTTATTTATTTATTTATTTATTTATTTATTTATTTATTTATCTATTTATTCGTTTATTTAACTATCTATTTATTTTAAAAAGGCGTAAACAAACGAATAAATAAATGAATCCTTGACTCAAAATAGTAATGCCACTCGGATGAACACAAAATCCGCTTTTCGGTCTCTCAAGCTTCTTGGAGGTAAGTCTGAGGTACTGTGGGTGCAACAATGATTGAAAGTTCCCTTTGCTCAGAACTCCTTCGATTGTCGTCCTCCCAGCTGTCGTTAGTGGGAAAGCATCGTATCCTGCTTTGTCGTGAGAAAGTTTTCTGTCGACAATGTTCCTATGATAACAACCTCGATCCCAGTTGACTATTAAGGTAAGCCTTCAATTTGCTTCTATAACTGCTTGTGGAGAAACTTACAATGATTTATTTGAAAACTGCAGGGCTCTAGGGCCATGCTGAAACTTTTGTGAATGGCACAGATTTGGTGCTTAACGAAAGCGAACTAATGGTGAAATTTTTTGTTGAATCACTCCAAGCCGTAAGGAAGGAATTCTTGTGCGTTGTGGAGTTACGGATCCAACGCCCCGGAACTTGGGTTCTGAAGTTTGAAAAAGAAATCAAAGCATCGAAAAAGTGAGCAACCATTAGGTTTTATGGTCTCAGCTGGAACTCGATCTCATTCGCTCGTCCATCAAATCTCCAAAGCCTTCACACTGATCACTTCGTCTTTCTATTCTCGAACTTTGGCTGATTAACCTTATTTGCCTGAAACAAGGAAACCCTAGGGTACCCCTCGTTTCTTTTCCCCGATCTAACAAACTTTTGTAGCCAGGTACTTTCCGTAGTGTAGTATTTTCGTCCCAAATCTCATCTCAATGGAGGGTGGCAATCAAGTATATGCCAACAACGCTTTTTTTGCATCATGTAAACCTCAGTGTTTGCTTCCGCTGATCGGTTGTCAAATATTTACGGGCGGCGAGAGAGGAAGTGAGCGTTGTTGACTTTTCCAGTGGCACATAAATGCGGTGGCAAAGGGCGGAGTTCACGGGGTCACGTCACTTTGTCAATTAGCCTCCCTCGTACTCCGGCAAACTCTCGCAACCATTCAGTTCATCCCTCTTAGTGACTCATCTCAAAAATGACTGTGACTCATCAGCTGGCACTATAAATCCGGTTGAATTCGTTTCCGAGATAGTAGGCACCCATTAGTAGATCCATTCCACCGTCAGTTGTTCTCTGCCGTTCCATCCTACCATCTTCTTTCAGATGCAATTACTTCTTCTTCTACTGTGCACAGTTGGCTCATCGATGGCCCTCCTGGGCATCGGCAGCACCCAGTCGGTGGCCGTAACTGGTCGACTAATTTGCAACGGTCAACCTGCTGCTAACGTGAAAGTGAAGCTCTACGAAAAAGAAACCAGTGAGTACTGTTGCTTTGATATTGAATGCTATTGATTTCTAATCGAATTGATAAATAACTTCTCAGCATTCGACGTGAAAATGGCCGAAGGTGTCACTAATCAGAATGGTGAATTCCGACTCTCGGGTTCGAAAACTGAAATCTCAACCATCGATCCCAAAGTGAACGTCTACCACAAGTGCAACTACAATGGAGTGAGTATTTTTGGAACAAAGCGGCAAAAAATATTCGAAAAAAAATGTGTTTTTCAGTTCTGCTATCGAAAATTCGGCATCACCATCCCAGACAACTATGTCAGCAAAGGAGCGAACCCACAAAAGACGTACGATATCGGCACAATCAACCTTGCCAATCGATTCACTGGTGAAACAACCGACTGTATAAACTAATGTAAATAAATTTTGTTCTTAAAAACGTTTTCTAGTGCTAGTGTCAAGTTGTTCTTCCAAGGAAACGCTGTAACCTCGATAAATGACAGAGCTGATTGAAGCAGTGAAAATGAGCATGTGAAAATAGAAAGAAAATAGAAATAAATAATAGGAAATAGAAAATAGAAAAATAAAAAGAGCAAAATGAAAAAATAGCAGAAATTCGCAAAACAGAAAGCGTTGCAAAATGATATCCCACGTTGATACAAGAATATCGCTGAAACTACGAAAAGGTATATATAACTGATGTACCTGCCGTTTTTAAATGGGACGATCATAGGCTGAGAAAAGCCGAAAAGAGATGAAGAGGGGGAAGCACACAAACAAACAAAGAAGCTAAAGAAAGAACGAAGAAGCGCAGTGGGAAAAATGAAATCTGTGCGGTAGAAGTCGTAAACATAAAAATTAGGTACAGGGACCGTAGATTGAATCTGGTAGATTGAAAATTGTGGACAGGCAATTTTGCACTGGAGGATTTCGGTTTCGCGATCCTCAGGTTACCTTGACAATGGGCAACGTAGGTGCATGAGAATGAATGAAAACTGGTACATACTTTACTAACCATCACGTCTGCTCTTTCCTCATACTAAAGTGCCCTTTTGTCTTGATTGCTCTGCTGAGTTACAACACACCTGTAGAAAACATTGTAGTCAGTTCTCAATGGAAAAAAACCAGCACTTAGGTTTTGGAACCCCAAAAATCGCTCAATTATTGTCGAGCTAGCAGAGCTCCAAGTATTCGGACGTCAAAATTTCCTATTTTCTATTCTCACTTTTTATTTATTTTCATGTAGATTTTTATATTTCTGTACAACACCGTTCTTCTCATTTATTATATATCGGCGACTGGAGATCCAAATAAAAGAATGGCTCAATAAATAAATAGATAAATAAATAAACAGATAAATCTTGGACAGGCTAGTTTCGAGTGTGTTGAAACACATGTTGTCAATCAGATTTTTCAAAACGTGGGCCTTGCGTTACTCAAAAAAATCTGGGCATTTCCAGTTCAGTGCGAAATTAGTGATGTGTGTTAGGGATGCAACACTGGGGAATTTCGAGCCAATATTTTCCATTGGAGGCTATTTTCTTTATCGACATACAGTATGATTAGGTCACTGGGTTTTCTCTATCAGTACAATCCATGTAGCAATGAAAGAAATTTCAATCTTGGTCTTCGCTCGCTTGCCTGGAGAAGGAGAAAGCTTGATCTCGTTCTTTGTAACAAAATCATCTGTGGGCAGTCAGGCTTGCTCCTTAGGAGGACATCTGTCACTAGAGCAGGTTCATCTAGTTTTGCTATTGCCAGGGCTAAAAAAACTGTGGGTTGAATTTTTCGCCAACACAGTCGTTCCTATCTACGTTCTTCTTAGCAAGAAGCAACCTATTCCTGTTAACCACAATGCTTTCAAGGGAATGATAGATAAACTATTCCTTCAGACATGACGGTGTTTGATTCGATGTGCATGATTCGTTCTTACTCCTCATGTTATTTGATCTTCTTTGTCAGCTTTTGCTGCACTTCCCATCCTTATCGCCTTTTTTCTCATTCCCGTCTTTTCCAATTGTCCATCCCAAATGATTCCCAAGTTGTTGATTGTTCGCACTGCCTTTTTTGTGTCAGCCAAATGTTTTAAGGGTCCTTGAAAGATCTATGTTACCCAGGTTCCTTTCACCTCGTAGTTTGATGTTACGTTATCGTCGGTTTGTATTGTACTGCTTATAGATAAATGATAGATGATTGTAGATGTTTGTATATTACATGGTACGTGCGTGTAATTAACAAACAAACAGTAGTATTGTAGGCTCAGGGTAGCATCTCGACCAAAGTCATCTAACTGAAATTACCCGTTTGAGGTGAGATGTTTGCCGCTGGGCTACTTTCGTAGGCCGCGGCCGGCGACCGATGACCTCTGGCGGACTACGCCAGCGAGCCTTTGAGTGGCCATCTCCGACTGCTTCAGGAAAGGCTTCACGATTACGCGATTGAATTGCTACGGACCATTTTTTATCGCTAGGATTCTCACTAATGATGCTATGAGCCCATCTGCAAAAGCTTAGAAATTTTTGACCGTTTTCATATTTCATGAAAAAAGCGAAAACAGCTTTTTCAAACCATCTTCTCTATTCTGTCAAGCCTGATATGCGCCGTATTCGCTTACATCACGAATGATAAACACTTTAATAACCGTTTGACGGAAGCTCACCATTTCGTGTCTTCTTATGATCGTCATTTACGGTTTTAAATGCGCCGATATCGAACGATTTCTAATCCAAAATGTTACGAGTTGCCTATTTCTGCTGTAAATAACTCTGAAATTTGTCGACTATATCAAAAGATTTCGTACGTTCTTGGACTCCACCTATTACTATTTCAGACGATAAAGTCCATTAGAGCGAAATCACGGAACTCGCAGTGCAACGCTTCATGAAAGATAGTATATTTCAAATTTTGCTTTTGCCTAATTTCGAACCTAAACTTTTCGTAAGCTTGTTGTATATTAAATTATCGCCTCAGCTTCCTCTCTGCAGATATAGTATTTTTCTTAGTTGCGAAAATGTTACAATACAAATCTTAATTGGAAATATCTTAACTTGATTGGAAATATCCACAGGGTTTACTTAGAGAGGACGGCCTAACGACGTTGACCTTGTGTGGTCGTTGCCCTGAGTTTCTTTTCCCTTTTTTCTTCTCTTTTTCTCTTTTTTGTTTGTTTTATTTTTGTTCTCTTACTTTTTACTTAAAAAATGGTCTCAGCATTCTGTGTTTTAATGAACTTCGTCTACTTTTGTCCCACGGTAGTCATGGGCATGGTTCGGAG
Source organism: Nippostrongylus brasiliensis (assembly GCA_030553155.1). Taxonomy (NCBI): domain Eukaryota; kingdom Metazoa; phylum Nematoda; class Chromadorea; order Rhabditida; family Heligmosomidae; genus Nippostrongylus; species Nippostrongylus brasiliensis. Next base: position 16,753,603 of record CP130733.1, on the reverse strand, counting down.
CATAGTTCGCGCCGCTGTTGACTTTTCTTGCAGCTTATACAGTGCGTTTCAAAAGTATGTATCCACCTTATATTCGGCAATTTCACGCTTCGTGTTCGTTTTCACGAACCGGCGTTTGTTGCATTAGATTCCTCGTGGTCAAAAATATCTGGGTTGCTCTTCCCAGTAAAAATAATCATCTCCAGCAAAAACAACCGTTTTTGAATTTTTTTGTTTGTTTCAAAATATGTATCCACTTCCAGAAAAATCAATTTTTATCTAATTTTTAATAGTCGATTGGACCACCATTTTCTCTTATGACATCGAACACTCTATTACCCATGCTACCAACAAGGCTTCGGATCACCTCGTCGCTGACGTTGTCCCAAACTGCCACCACTGCCCTCTTCAGCTCTTCATCGCTACTGAACTGCTTGTTGTCCGCGTAGACCGGCCGGACAACAATCCTCCACATGTTCTCCATATGATTACAGTCAGAAGAACAAACTGGCCAGTCCACTGTCCGGATGCGGTTGCGCTGGACCCAATCAGTAGTCGATCTAGACGCATGCACCGCAGCGTCATCTTGCTGCAGAACATGTGTCTGCTTCCTGCTGCCTCCCAAGAAGGGAAGAAGACTGGACTCCAGCACACCTTGGTACTCCAGACTGTCCATTCGACAAGACGAAAAGCTGAGCTTCAACTTTCCGCTGCTGTAGAAGCCGCCCCATATCATTAACGAGCCGCCTCCGAAGTTTCGTCGAGCGAACACCATGGTAGGTTGTCACAGGGCTCTCCAGTAGTGCCGGAAGCCATCAGGACTATCTGGGTTGAACTTCTTTTCATCATTGAAGATCGCCTTACACTGGAACTCCGCTAAAACTTGCGATGTTAATGTGGCGAGGATGTCGCCACCTCGTCTCACTGTGTCACCATTTTCTTTCGCGCACAATACGATCTCGCCCGCTTAAAGAAGTCCATGTGGCGAGCTGCCTCTTGCATGTTCCGTCAGCAGATGTGGTCGTTCATCCGCATTGAACGGTAGATCGTCGTTTGCGAAGCAGCTGGACCCGTACTGGAACGAATTTTGTTGACACCCCATGTCGAGTTCGACACCATGCGGCCAATTCATCGACGATCCTGACTCGAAAGCAGTCGTGGACGTCCAAGTGAAGGTGCTGGTAGATAGCCGTCAGGATTCCGAAGATAACAGGCCACGAATCCATGCGGAAGGCCGAGTTGGAGAGCAGTGTCGCGATTTGACAAGCCCGTGCCCTTGAGGGCTCGGATCTGAGCTTGTTCCTCCAATGACAACGCGGTTCCGTGAATGTGCATCGTGGTTATTTTGTAGTGTTCGACAAGAGCATCATTAATATTCCTAGTTTTCCGCCAAAACGAAGCATATCGCTTGAGGGGGAAAGTAAAAACGCGCGGAGTCTCAAAGTGGATACATATTTTGAAACAAACAAAAAAATTCAAAAACGGTCTGTTTTTGTTGGAGATGATTACTTTTACTGGGAAGAGCAACCCAGATATTTTTGACCGCGAGAATCTAATGCAACAAACGCCGGTTCGTGAAAACGAACGCGAAGCTTGAAATTGGCGAATATAAGGTGGATACATGCTTTTGAAACGCACTGTATAAACGCTGACTGAGTACACTACGTCGCATCACCTGCTCGTTTCGCTGCCACTCTTATGCTGAAGAGTTCTAAGCTTTTTGACGCATGTTGATACATACTTTGTTTTTTGTGATACTCGTTTATGGAAGAGAGCGATGATTCAACGTTGCTTTGAGTCGCCATTGGATGTATTAATTATGAATTCCAAAGTCTAGCTTTCAGATGCAATTAATTCTACTTCTACTATGTACGATTGGCTCGTCAATGGCCTTGCTTGGTATTGGACGGACACAATCTGTTTCCGTTTCTGGGCGACTGATCTGTAATGGACAGCCGGCGGCCAATGTAAAAGTGAAACTGTACGAAAAGGAAAACAGTAAGTCGCCAGGTAATGTAACAGCGGATGGTGCTGATTGATGCATATTTGAGCCATGGACGTGAATATGGCCGAAGGTGTCACCAATCAGAATGGCGAGTTTCGGCTGTCCGGTTCGAAAACCGAGATTTCCACCATCGACCCGAAAGTGAACATCTATCACAAGTGCAACTACAATGGGGTAAGCTTATACCCGTTCAATTTTACCAGGCTATTGTTGGGATCGGTTTTGAATGATGCTGTATTTCAGTTGTGCTACAAAAAGATCGGCATCACCATCCCAGATAACTATGTCAGCAATGGAGCTAGTCCACAGAAGAACTTTGACGTGGGGACGATCAATCTTGCCAATCAGTTCACCGGCCAAACAACTGACTGCATTAACTGAATGTACATACATGTGTATATAAGCTGAATAAAACGTTACATCTATCGTTCTGTAGCTTTGCAGTTCTCAGTAGGTAAAGGTAGAGGTAAAGGTGCAGGCGTTGATCTGTCCCCTAAGGGCACCTTCAGACTTTACTGCATGCTGCCGCAGTAATGATGAAGCATAGAGATCGGTGGGGCGAGCGGCAGCTGCGCAGTACCAAGTATCCAGTTTCTAATTTCCTTGGGAAACCACCCAAATCGCCAACTGTGCACTAAATAGTTTGTTGACCAACGATAGTCCAGTGGACGGCCGCAAAAGCGCGCAGCTATTGCGGAAGTACCCGTACTCCTCTTTTGACTGCTCTATATTGGTTTACTGCCGCAGTCTGAAGTGACCCTTAGTATGCGCCGCCACATTCGCGTTCCATTCTGTAGAATGGCATGGTAAATGCATATTTGGCCTGAATAACGACATGAGGGGAGCCTGCCGCTAGACCATGCCAGTGTCTTCACCTACCCAGATAAGTCTGGCGCTAATTTTTCCGACCTCGGAGGGATGAAAGGCTTGGTTAGCCTGCGCGGGGATCGATTCCTTATCATGCAGGTGTTAGTGTCCTCTTACAACCACACCACGAGCGCACAGTTCACAATAGAGATATCCTACGGCACTACTCAAGATCAGCTGATTGGATACTGTAGCTAATTCGCAATGAGTACTCTAACATCTTACATATAGACTCACCTAAAAACAAGTTCAGTCAATAAAACTCAGTCGCAATCGTTTTGAACAGAATTTTCGTTCTCGAACATGTTATGTTGTCGTTATTTCCTTCTCATATTGTTTCTCAGGAGTTATATAGGCTATACGGACAGCTTGGTTGCTAGCTGGATATCGTGTGCAGCAGCCTACAACTTCATTCGTCCCCATTGATTGAATTCATTGAATGCACAAAGTATTGTTTTCAACAAATTATGCTGAGGCGTCGTCAACAGCAGTTACCCGACTATCTGATCACATCTTCGGTAATTTTACCGAATTTATGTAGAGAACTAACTATGTAGTCAAATCGGTAGTCTTAGTTCTTTGAACTTTGCAGGATCCGATTTCAGCTGAATCCGATTTTAAGAAATGCGAAAACAAACTTCAGATGCGTGGTCAGCATCCCAAATCACCATGTAGATAATGTTCGAGCAAAACTAGCTAGGGTGGTTAGCTGATATTTCACAAACTAGATCTTTGAAATTTCAGTAATCCATAGTCTGATACAGTTTCCTGCACCTTCTGTATGCCTCCCAAGGGCCAGTGCCCAGCGTATGTGTTTAGCTTAAAAAGGTGCCACCCGTGTTGGTATGACTTCGTCAGTTGCGCAGGGCCCTCTGCTGTGGTATAGCAGATCATGGAGCAGTGACCGAGATCATTAGACCTCACTAGAGAGGATTGAACCTTGGGAATATGTATGTCTCGAAAACATTAAAAAACTAGCATTTCCTTTCTGCGATGGACGTGACTTTAACTTATAACTATTGAGCGAATCAGTTCAGTTAGGTAACATCAGTTAGCTGGATCCTGATTAGTGATAGTGAACGAGCATCAATAACATCAGGCTTGCTAATACCAGTGCAGTAGGTTCATTTCTTGTTTCTGTTTGAGTAATTTGGAGGATGATAATTAATTAAGCCTTCTGAAGGTCACTGAGTCACTGAAAACTTTCATTATCACGGCGCGTGTGCCACAGTGGTAAATGGCGTCACTAACAGCTGCACCGCTCCATCCTCGTACTGGATTAGGCACGCTTCCTGTCCTTCCGGGATCAGGTGAATTGGTTCCAGACTTGTTAGGGAAGGTAAAGACACTGACTCACTATAGCGGCTAGCCTGCGCAAGTGATTGCATTGTAATATAGGTACATTCATCGCGCACTGATCAACGACGACACCTTAACCTCTACCTTTTTACCACAATATCAAAGAACACTTGTAAGTTATCTGCTGAAAGTTAACGAAAACTGAAGCAAGCGGTTACAATGAGGTGCTACAATTCAATTAAGTTTTTATTCATTTGAATTGCTTGGAAACACTTCGACCACGGACTTGAATTTCGATACCTTTTCTTGATTATCTTTTTCTTCACGAAATATCGCTTGTTATTATTGGCCATAACATTCTGTGCTATAATACCCTTCGAGTGACATCGTTTGACGAATCTATGACGAACTGAGCAAATAAAACAGTGCATCACAGATCATATGAATTAGTGATCAAACATCTGCTAATCTTATGGCACTCCACACAGCGATTCTGTTTTTGAAAAGCGTTTTCGACGGATAGTACAGCAAAGTTCAATCGTCTCTTGAACGATTTGTTGATTAAGTAAAGAGCAACATCTAACTACCCGAACCAGAGACAATCACCTTTGAACTTTGAGTTTTTAAATTTTTTGTCGATTTATCACCGTTTGATTATACAGTTGTACATACAGTTGACCACGTTCTAGGCTAGGCGGCATCCCTTAGCCGTTTACAGCTTGAGTGTTGAGCCGAATCCACACCACTAAACGATACGATTTGTTGAGACGGGAGAAGTTAATAGTGGGGAGAAGCAGAGTTCAGATTGAAATGACGAAGGAATGAGAGGATCCTCGCCTCAAAAGTTATGAAAGCTGCTGTCTTCAACCTTCTATGCATGAGATCAGAGGTGAATATTAGTAGGTTGACTTATATATTTGGATAGGTCATTCGCTCAATCTGGCGAACAAATTCAAAGGAGAATCCATTGACTATATAAATTCACTGTCAGTGTTTTACGAATAACCTAGCAGCTCCAAATATATAAATCAATCTACTAGTTCTCGTCTATAAACCGCTTAACAAAAAGCGGCAAATAGCGGAATAGTTTCGTGTAATAGAGGTGAATATTGTTCTGTCAATGTTTCACATTATTGAGTTCTGTATGAGCCTTCATCCTCGCCAATTCTGCAGAAACTATTGATTTGCATGATTTACAAATAAGGGAAAGTTTAATTCGAACAATGAAACTTCTAAAAAGTGTAGAACGTCGTCCTTCGAAAAATCCTACTCCTGTCTCGTTCCCTTCCTTTTTGCAATTCAAAGCAAAAATAGAAACCAACACTAGATGATCGGGAAATCTCGTGAAAAATCTTTTTCTCTTTCATACAATTAATTTATACAGTCAATGGATTCTCCTTTGAACTTGTTCGCCAGATTGAGCGTGCCAATGTCGTAAGTCATTCGCGGCTTGCTGCCGTCTGTGATGTAGTTGTCGGGAATCGTGATGCCGAGTTTCTTGTAGCACAGCTGAAATCTTCCGTTAAGCAAATATGATGAATATTCATATACTTCCAAACAAAGGTAATCTTCGAGAAACGAAGATGTATTGTATTAATAGCGCTCTGACAATACTAACATACATATTTCACGTCAATGTGGTATGCAAGCGAAAAATTTTTGATAAGGTTTGAAAAGGTTTGAAAAAGAAAAAAGAAACCTGGTTTGAAAAGAACAGCAAATCATCTTCGAATAATTTTTAACAGCATTTAGCTCTCTTCCAATGGTCCACTACACGAAGGAGAACGTCCCCACATGTATTTAAAAATTATTGGACTGTGATGTAGAAAAAGAATGTTGCTCAGCAGATCCAATTTCGGTGAACAACGCTTTTTCTTGGGCTAATGGTTAGCTTAGGAAAAAGCTGGGTCTGCTTGGTGCAGTGTTAAGAGGCGCTACTGACACCCGCACGGTCGAGCGATCGATCCCGGCAGGGATAATAACCACCCTTCGCGGTAGGATAAATTGGTACCAGGCTTGTCTGAGAAAATTATGTATGATACTGCCTTGGTATAACGGCTGGCCCCCGCAAGTCGTTGTATAGTCCAAATACGCATTCACCTTGCCTCCACGATTCTGTATTGAACACGAATGCGGCGGCGCGTCCTCAGGGGGCTGACCAACGCCGGCACCTTTACTTTTTACCTTTACTAAGTACATTTGAAGTGGTTTCGATTGAGAAGTAATCGAGTTCTTAGACTACCAAAGAAATATTGATAGTAATCCTCAGAAATAAGTGGATCTGAGTGAATCTCATTTTCCTCTTGCTTTACAACATTGGGAAAGCACCTTCGAAGGAAAGATTGGCGAGTTGCTCGATCGAGTTCACAGGTTTGCAAGCTCGGCACTTTGATTGATTAGTTTTTTGGGACATGCCATTTGTGGATATGTAGGGGGCAAAGAGTTATTAACCGGAACGGTAATAGAAATGGTAAAACGAAAACAAAGGGAATGGGATCGTGCTACTCACTCCATTGTAGTTGCATTTGTGATAGATGTTCACTTTCGGATCGATTTTCGATATTTCGCGTTTGCTTCCGGAGAGTAGGAATTCACCGTTGGAATTCGTCCGCCCCTCTGCCATCTTACGATCAAATGCTAGAACAGGTGATGAATAACAATGATTTTGCTAGAATCGAACAAACAACTTAATTCCTTTTAGAGAACTAAAAGCTAGGACAACTAACTGATTTCCTTTTCGTAGAGCTTCACTTTCACACCAGCCGCAGGGGCTCCGTTACAGATCAGACGTCCACTGACGGCAACGGACTGCTGTCGACCAATAAATCCCAGTAAAGCGTCGCAAAAGGGTAAAATGGCCAGCAATAGTGGATACTTCATTTCAGAGGCTCACTGAAACATATACAGCTGAGATTTATAAAACAATAGATTTCTTGCTATATTCGGCTTTTGTTGAGGACGATAATGATGGTGTTGTCCCGATTTCAAGGAATAAAACGTCTTGAGAAAACTTCCCGTAATCAGAAACTCAGCCCTCAAAAACCCTAGATGGCGAGAACGGCCCGAATGTAATACTTACGCGAATTTGTGACCATATATTAAAGTGAATTTTCTGAAGAAAGCGTCAGTATATCTTTTCAGGAACAACAGAAGGATTTAAAGAGCTCGGAAATGAACCAAAAACGGCACTTATTAAAAGACCAGGATTAGGTGAAGAAGTGTTCTTCCACGAAACTTCGCCTGTGGGGTTATTTGCGGCACTGATCATGAATTTAATGCCCGTCTTTCGAATATCGGCAGAGGATATATGATGCCAGACTTAACAAACCTGCAGAAATTGCGGTTGCATCAATTGCGGTTTTCTCTATATCAGTAAAATTGGTGAAATACTTAACAGGATTCCATATGAAAATAATGTTAGTTTTACGGAGTTTTTTTATGAAGTACTGCCTTGAACGGTGTACTACTAGCGCACTCTTCTGCATTCACAAGTAAATGATCGTAAAGATTTTTAGTCGGTAACGGAGCCGAGCACTGAAGTGCTAATTGTTTTCAGCTGACTCCTTTTATACTGGCGCGCCCCGGTGTCAATATTGAGATACCGTTCGCCGTATTTTCACCTCGACGACTTTTTACACAAAAGAAAACACATGACTCAACCATCGCCTATGAAACGCTTTGTGAAGGACACACGGCAATTTCCATAAAGTATAGTGCACGCGATCACCGGCCTTTTCACCACTCCACACCACCTAATTCGGCGAACCATGCATCAATAATGGTAGCACACGAGGTGCGATCTACTATAGCGTTCTCCTTCGGAAATGGCTGTGTATTGTAATGTTGAAACGTAAAAGGTGCTGGGTAAAGGAAACGGTGTTAATCAACACCTTGATAACCGCATTCGTATTCCATTCAGAATCGTAGAGGCGTTGAGAATGCGTTATTGGTCTATACAATGACTTACGGGGAACGCCGTTGAACCAAGGCAGTGCCTTCACGTTCTCAGAAAACTTTGGTATCAATTTATCCGACCATGGATTGGTTGACGGCATGGCGCAGATCGATCACTCGACCGTGCGGGTGTCACAGGCGCCTCTTATCTCTGCACCACGCGCCTACATATGTTGAGACGTTGTGTCGAATATATGTTTCTGTTGATTTGATGAATTTGATATGTAGAACGTACATATAGGGCACAAACTCAAAGTTAACAAGATACATAAAAACCGGAAACAATCACTGGACGAATAAATCTGATCATCTCTAGGAGGGCTTCTGACGAGAAATCAGCTGTGTTCGCGGGAAGTTTCAATAGAATCGGTTCACCCCCTCATGAACCAAACTTCGTCGGGTCGGGGATCGTCTGTTTACTGAGACCGAATATACAGTACCGGACGTGCCGCTACGCATTTTTCTAGTTACTTTTTGAAATTGGTTCATTGGTGAAGACAAGTTAATACTTGAATTCAGCAGCTCGGCCCTATCTTTTCATGTACAAATTTTTCATCACCTGTATCACCTGTATCACCTGTCGTCCCGTTGATCATCGATTTGCTCGAGCGGGCGCCAGTAACGTCTCCATTCGTCCCTGTCGCGTGCCATGGTAGACCAATGGGTCCTGCTCGCTCGAGGAACACGAAGAAACACAAATTTTTCATAATCGTGGAAATTGTTAACAAGTGATTATTTGAACCCCTTGATTTTCGATGTTTGGCCCCTTCGATTCCTTGGCTGGTGACTCATCACTCGACGAGGCTCCACCTTCTGTCGGGCTACCACGAGGGGACCCCGTCGGGCATGAGGTGGAAATGAATTGAGGTAGAATCTGTCTAGGTCACACCGTGTGAGGCACAAAAACCGCACCTTTCGACGCATTAATGCGCCGCTGCCGCCGTTCTATAATTGCGGCACGTCCGGTACTGTAGTTCCTTTGTACGAGTTTAAAATCGAGCATAGCGTTGAGAAAGATCGTTGGCCTTCGTGCCAAGGAGCCATACGCTTTCCTTTTGACCTTTTCACATTTGCTGTATATGTACACTTATAAATGCTCAATTGCAGCGTACCGCATGACTTGCAAGCTCCTAATAAGCTGATCGAGCTGTACTGAAAATTCAACGAAAAGTTATGTATCTTTAGTCTTATGTAATGTATGTAATGTCTTATGTATGTAATGTATGTCTTATGTATGTAATGCATGCTTGGATTTCTCGGACTATATTTAAATGTGCTGCTCATAATGTGTGTACGTTCATCGTTCATTCTATCTCTTTTTGCCTTTCTCTTGCCCTCTAACGCTAGTTTTTCTTTGCCGCTCTTCCTTAGCTCTGAGTCTGGCTGGGTTTTCCTAAAAAACGATCGTAAACGGTACTGTGATATCACACGATTTCCTTTCAAAAAACTTTATTATCAGTCAATGCAGAGCATTCAGTGTTGACTCACCAGAGTCAATTGACAGAATGTCATTCGAATGTGGCTTGAAATGACTATCCATTGCAATAGTACAATACGTTCCAATATTACGAACCAGGATGGAGAGAGGACGCATTAGTTTATTTGTGCCAGCTAACAATGCTGAGAATCCGCTCTGTGAAACGGATTCCTATGTACACCTGGAGCGCACCAGGAGCATGGACGACGACATGAAGGGAGAACTGTTCAGGAAAAGGAGAGCCGCGTTGTGATCTTACGGGTCTCCCAAGGAGGCCACCGATTAACTCCAGGATGACCTCCGCGCTTTGTTCGACACGACGGTTCTTCCTGCTCTCTGTTTGGACACCTGATACGTCAACCCCTCGGGCGAGGTGCTTACACATCACACACACATAGCGCTGGAGAGGTGTCTTTTAAAGTTCATCCGGGTATCCCAACACCAAGCTGGACTTCGCAGTACCGATCGTCCGTGATGTGACGGCAGATGTCCCGTCTGTGAGACCCGAATGAGGAGAGAGGACCACCGTTAGACACGAAAGACTTCGGAATGGCTGACCCGCGGTTGCACACGGGCTCGTGAAAGCCCACCTTCCAGATTGTCTCACGTGGTCGTCGAACGTGTTAAGAATATGCTTAATTCCAGAGCGGCTGGTTTTTTTTTCAGGAATGCAGGCTGCAATTGCTTATCGAAATTTGCCTCTGCAACACAGACAATGTTGCCCAGCGGAAAATAGAAAGGAACGAATTCGACGGAAATATCTCCACATTACGCCATTGTTCAAAGCGTTACTCTCCTTTTCTTGTGCAAATATTTATTCAGCAAATACTGAGGCAACTACTTTGACACGTTTGTGTTAGCTGAGAACTACACCTTTTCGCCATATTTTTACCAGCACTTTATTGAAGTTTCCATTTTCAATTCGAAAATCGGGGTAATCTAATTGAAGATAATCGCTGGATCCCTATCACCTGATTAGTGACAATTATTTCAGCGTTAGCGACCTCTTCAGTCGATAAAAATGAAATTCATCAAACATCGAATACTTAATTTAAGCAGTCAATCGTTTCTCCAGAAAACTGATTTGAAAGTACAATCGTGCCTATATCGTATGTGCTCTGGGCTTGACTGCCATACGTAATGTAGCTCTGAGGAATCAGGATGCTGACCTTTTTGTAGCAAAGCTGAAATCGGAACGCATTTGCTTTCAGGAGTAACGGATGTGTCAGAAGATCAAACTGTGAAAGAAATGAAGATCAGAACAAAGTTGCAGAAGTGCGCAAAATGCGGAAAAGGGATCAACAAGGCAGTAGGAAGAGGGAAGAAAGCTAAAAAGGTAACCGTGAGGGGAACAAATATTTTCAAATATTCAACTTTGCTCCAAATTCGGATTCAGTAATGTACTCGTAACACTCGATAGACAAAGAATGAGCAAGAAGGAGTGATTTTTAGATGAACTAGGAGCAAGTGGATGTGTAAGAGAAATGTATTCCATACCCCATTATAATTGCACTTGTGGTAGATGTTCACTTTCGGATCGGCACTAGTGATATCGCGTATGCTTCCAGATATTGTGAATTGGCCGTTTGAGTCGGTTGTAGTTTCCCCCAGCTTCGCATCCAACGCTGAAAAATTGAGAAATTTGAGTATTTCGTGGGTGTTATAGGTGCTCAAATCGTCGTGGCGATTTACCAGGGTTAAGGAAACGTGTTGAAGTCTTCTCGGCTTCTCCTGTTTTATGGAAAGCGACGTGTGCGAAGTACTCTTCAACAACCGCGGAAACCCTACCTATATATGCTATTCACCTTACTTACGTATTTCAACGCTAAACGGCCTTAGGAAAATTTGAACATTGTCCATGTTCGGTGCTCGATAATTATGGCCTTACACGTAAAGGTAAAGATATCGGTCCAAGTTGATCAGTCCACTAACGGAGGGATGGAAGGCTTTGTTAGCCCGGGCCAGGATCGATCGCTGGACCGTGCGGGTGTCAGTAGCGCCTCCTACCACTGCACCATGCAAGCTATAAATCTTAGACGTAATCAGTGTAAAGCGCCTGATTCTTACAGCTCAAGCAAGGCTGGTATGAACACTTTATTGGGGCTCAGCGTTTCGGCGCCCTTGCCTCCCTCAGATCCTGGAACGCGCAAAGTTCAGCCAGCTTGAGAAAGTACCTCAACTACTCAACAACGCATCAAATTAAATTCCGGGCAATAAAATAAAATAAACTTTGAATAAGTAGGTGGTTTCTCAAGAGGTTGAGCCTGGCTTGTTCCATTTTCTGGATCAGGCAAGGACACGCAAACGTAATTCCGAATAAATTGTTTGTATCAATATTCGCTGAGCTACAGAAATCAGACTCTTTTCCTTGATTCGAACACCATAACTTCGGGAATAGAGCGCCCTTTCTCCAATCTTTCGCCCGAGAGTAAAGTGAACTTACTGAGATCGTCATCGTAGAGCTTCACTCGTGTTCCCGCCGATGGTGAACCATTGCAGGTCAGGCGTCCAGTGACGGCAACCGATTGTTGACGACCGATGATGTTCAAGACAGCCGAGCAGAAGGGAAGTGCCAAGAGAAGAAGAGCAACGGGCTGCATCAATTGGGTGGTTCTGAATCGTAAAAAATCCCGGTGCTAGGACTCCACGTGGCCACGCGCCCGCCCCTGCTGCCGGCCGCCCAATAGTGTCGCCCCCTCGCCCCACCCCCCCCCCCCCCCTGCCCCTACCCCCCATCGATAGTCCTATTACCTATTATAATGAAACCGCGTGGCTCCGCCACGCGGTTTCGGGCTAGGGGAGGAACTCCGGGGCGGGTGAGTCATCCTAAGCGTTGTTGGATAGTTCACGGTTCGGATCCTTTCGTAGCCTTCGGTTTTGCAATGCTTAGGATGACTCACCCGCCCCGGAGTTCCTCCCCTAGCCTGAAACCGCGTGGCGGAGCCACGCGGTTTCAATATAACCGCGTGGCGAAGCCACGCGGTTTCAATATGGGGGGGGGGGGGGGTGGGGCGAGGGGGCGACACTATTGGGCAGCCGGCAGCAGGGGCGGGCGCGTGGCCACGTGGAGTCCTAGCACCAAAATCCCATACAGTGCTTTTTTTTATATTTGAAGGCCCCATGTTGACCTGACATTGAGTTTGAGGTTCAAGTTTCTCATGAAAGCTTTTCTCTTTTCGTTGATCTTGTGACGTAAGTGTTCCTGCCGAAGGCAATCCACTGCAGATCAGGCGTTCTGTGATGTGCCCCTCCATAAAATTATCAATAGAAATAACGAGAATTTCATACCTTGAAGGAAAGTTTTCAGGTTGAACGATGGAAGTGGTCCCTTACTGTTCGTTCTCATTGGTCTCTTCTTATAGTGGCAACTAGTGTCAATATTGAAAGTTTCGCACCCACTTCCTGCCGCTTGCGGATCAAAAACCTGGGCTGCGCAGAGAAGTCATCAACTTTTTACTTTTAACTCAACACTTCATAATGGAGACTTCGTTCTTACAGATATTCTTCTTCCTTGCAGATATTGCTTGTTCGACTCCTTAGCTATACCTTGGGTAGGAGAGGGTAAACGAAATGAGGCGTAAAAAATCAAAGGCTGTACGAACCAACAGCGGACTCACATACCACGGCGATGCAAAATAGCTGAACACTCTACCTCGCTTCCTAAAATCGGTCAAGCATAGTCCAGTTTATCACTATAGACCCATCTTGGCCATTTACCACTGCCGTGAGTCAATTGCCTCTAACAGATTCCCATAATTCTCTAGTTTCATCTGTAGGGAGCGAAATATAGGGGGTGGAATGATCCCATCTGTACTAAAACAAAATCTACAGAGGTTTGCACTACAGTCGATTATGAAAGTGATGGTGCTGTAGTGCAGTGCAAATTGATTTGCTTTTGAATGTCAATTTAAATGAAGCGACTGATTAAACTTTGATGGCTTCGGCAGACTACAAAATTAAGGCGGCTGCTGCGTTCTGTGATTAGAAAGAACGATATTTTCAATAAAGGCCGCCAAAAACTGCCAGAGCACTTGCAGCTGTAACTGCAGGGATTCGCTCTACCCCTCGAACATGGGAAACGACTAAGCTCTCGTGGGCTAACACTCCAATAAAACGTTCTCACTTGTAAATGTAGTCGGTCTGCCTCTTACACCAAGCGCTGTACTACTGGTCTGTTAGAATGGCTAAGTTCCGCTGGCAATTTTCTCCTACCCTAAAGTCTCGCAGATAAGTCCGCCTCGCGCGCCGCGGCGCGGCGCCCGCGGGCAAGCAATTATTGCACCTGATAAACAGTCAATCGATTTGCGAACATCTATCAGTTCAAGGCAAGCGGCAACATATAAGATTTCAGGTTTTGTAAGGCGTATGTTTTACAATCGTTCTTCCTTCATTTCTATTCAAGGAATGAATGTGAGTAGCAATCTGAGTTCGGAAGCTACAATACCGCTCACAACTTGTGTCCCAAGAAACGTTCTGAACGCTCCAGAACGTTATTTACCGGTTTTTCTTTCATAGTGGGTCATTTAACAATTTGAACATACCAGTCGATTCGTCTATCAACCCTGAGTTCAAAACTGACGTTATTTTCTTGTTTCAATTAAAGATGATCCAGATACAGGCCAGCCTCTCTCGAGTAGTGCTAAGTAGCACTAATTGGTTAACGACCCTCCGAATCTTGCCATTGGAGACTCCTCGGGAGCTATCGTCATTACGAAACGAAAAATTCCGGGATCTTATCTCACACTGATTGAATTCGAATTCAGCTTCCCACTACCATTATTTCGGTACCTGATATACGTTTTATTCATTATTTCGAAAAAAAAATTCGCGTTTCAAGCAAAAATAAAAGGTCTTGATTAAAACAACTTTTCTTTCTGAAAAGGCTGACGGGCAGGAATGAAAATACTTAATTTTTCTCATTCAGTATAACAAACGGCATCACAACTAACAAGAAAACGAATCAAGTGTGCAACATTTTGGGAGGTGGTGTGACTCAAGGATCACTACGCGCAATATTTTTGTCCATATTCTGTAGCTTTGTCCGACTTCGCGAGGCTGTAGCATTACGGAGATGGTTGCGTAAACCACATTTTTCAGCTAATCGAAAGAGCGTCTCCTATTTTATGACGCTGATGTTATCTAGCAACCATAAATGCCTTCGTTTTCGTGTTATAAAGAGTTGTTTCGGAGCAAAATTTTCGAGAAAATTTTCGGAGCCGTTTTTCTTCTCTTGAAGAGGTGAACCAAGAATTCGCTTCTAAAGCGCTGAATAGCTTGTTCTCAGCTATCTAGCATTGTGAAATTACCGACTATCAATTAAATTCAATTTTTTATGTTCAGTCATATCGTCTCTGTCGTTGCTCTGTGCCTGGCCTTCTCCACCAGAGCGAAGGGGTGATACCGCTCGAATATCCTGCGGAGGTAATTAGCGCCTTTCGTGACTGCTCAGCCTCGTTGTTGGCTCCAAGAGGCCTTTGATATTTCAAACTATCCATCAGAAAATATCGATCATTTACAAGGCGGTACTCAATTCTTATCATTATCGAGAGTTCTAAACGAAAAAAGAAAAGCTTCAAAAGTTCAAAACTTCATACACATCATGAGTTACTTTGCGTTTTATATCAAACATTCCTTTCGAAATGAACGACAAATTTAAATTCTGCAAACTTATTTCGAAACAGTCATGGGCGAGCATGACCGTAAAACCATAAACGAACGCTAAGCTAGTTGATTGACTTATATATTTGGAGATGCTAGGTTATTCGCAAAACACTGACATCGGACGGGAATTGAACCCGCGTCTTTCTGTTTCCGGCAGACTGCACTAACCACTGTGCTACCGATGTACTACGTTACGAAGCTCCTAGCATCTCTTTCTTAAGCCCGGTCGGGCTGTTGCTATCAGCACTCACCCGTAATCACGGGAATGAGCCGGTAAGCCGATATCGGCAGTTACCAGTTAAGCTGATAGCATTTTTGATATATTACACGAAACTATTCTTCTATTTGCCGCTTTTGTTTAGCGGTTTATAATAAATAAATATAAATATATAATAATAATAAATAGATTATTATTATAATTTATAATAATTAATATAATATAATATAATTATAATATAATATAATATTATTAATAATAATAATAATAATAATTATAATATATTATATAATATAATATAATAATTAATATAATAATTAATAATTTAGAATTTATAATAAATAGAAGAATAGAACGCTAAGCTGTTACGAGAGGCGCTAATTACCTCCGTAGGATGTCTGAGCGGTGTTACCTGCTCGCCTTAGTGGATGGAGGAGGCCAAGCACGGAATCACGGTACGTGCGTCATCCTTTGGCGAATGATAGACATGAAAAATTGAATTTCACTGCAATCCCTCAATTTTACATTATTTTATAGATGAGAGTTAGATGTTCAGTGCTGTCAAAAGCAAAGCTCCGGTACTTCTGTCTGAGGGGAGAAAAACGACTTTAAAATTCGTTTCGAGAAATTTTGCCTCAAAACAGCGCCTTATTATACAAAAACAAAGGCATTTGAGTTTGCTCTAAAACATAACCGTCCTGAAGTAAGGAATCCTCTTTCGACTGCGAAAAAAGCAGTGATCTTTACTGCTGCCTCAACTTCGCTGCTGCATGTCAAAGTTGATCGAAATTACACATTGCAGACAAATTTGCTGCGTGTGGTGAACTTTGCACTCCAGAATTTCTATAATTTTTTCCCATACAATTATGGTTTTTAGTGGATGCGATAGTGCCCTTAACACCGAATGCGAGATACCAGACGTTTTTATGCCTTCTCATCAGCTTTCTCAGAAAAAAGTGGTTGAAATCAAGAACTTTTTGTTTTTGCTTGAACTAAGAAAACTTCTCGAAATGTCTCTACAAAACGCATATCAGGCACCAAAATGATGGTACTGGGAAGCTGAATTCGAATCCAATTAGTGAAAGTTAAGATTCCGGAACTTTTCGTTTCGTTGTGACAAAATCTCCTGAGGAGACTCCAATGGCAAGATTCGGAGGGTCGTAAACTAATTAGCGCTAGTTAGCGCCCCTCGAGAGAGAATGACCTGTGACTGGGTCATTTTGTACTGAAACAAGAAAATAACGTCAGTTTTGAACTCAGGGTTGATAGACGAATCGACTGGTATGTTCAAATTGTTAAATGACCCACTATGAAAGAGAAACCGGTAAATAACGTTCTGGAGCGTTCAGAACGTTTCTTGGGACACTAGTTGTGAGCGGTATTGTAATTTAGCGAATTAGAAGTTGAATAAAAATTTATTTATTTATTGTTTATTGTTTTATTTATTTATTTGTTTTACCGAAGCTACTTTGAAGATAATATCTGAACAGTTATCTAGCAGAGTCAGAAATAGCTAAATTTACAGTGCCATGGAAAAATACAAAGCTCAGAAAAAAAACAGTACATCATATCGATAGCCTACCACGGATCAATACGCCGCGCCGCGGCGCCCGCAAGGCGGACATATCTGCGAGACTTTAGGGTAATATTAACTCTTAGAAAGTGAGATAATTGGATTGCTCTCTTTCGATGTGCCTATGCATCGGTTTTCTTTTCACAATCGTAGACGCTCCACCACTTCGCGTGATTGTTCAACGCCTTTTCCTTCACAGACCAGATACCAATTTGTTCTACCCGGAGAAATCGAAGTGATGCTAGCCTGGACAGGGGCCGATCGCTCGACGTTTCGGCTTGAAACAGCGTTTTTACCATAGCATCAAAAGGGCGCCCCTCTTATTATCAATAAATCGGTTTTCATGCAGCGGTAAAGGTAAAGGTGCCGGCGTTGATCAGTCTCTTGAGAACGCGCCGCCGTCTTCGTGTTCCATTCGAGTCGCAGAGGCTTGGTGAATGTGTATTTGGCCTATACAATGGCCTGTGGGATTCAGTGTCTTTACCTTCCCAGACAAGTCTGGTACCAATTTACCCGACCCCGGAGGGATGGAAGGCTTGGTTAGCCCGGGCCGGGACCGATCGCTCGTCCGTGCGGGTGTCGCCTCTTACCACAGTACCACGCGGGCCCTCATGCAGCCGAACTCGAGTAATCGCTTCTGTAAAGACATCACTGTAGTGGACCTTAAAATCTGGCTGACCAACTATCATTTGTCGTACTAAAATTGTAGTGGAATGAACGTGGCTTTCGTACAACAATTGGACTTCATAAAGGTGCTCTTTCGACGGAGCGTTGATAACTAATGATGTTTATTAAGGTTGAGGATGATAAATGACAATCATCCTTCTCCCATCACCTGTGCGCATTACTCTCAAAGGAGTGCGCCCTTGCAGACAGCGTCTAGAACCATTTCACACCCTTTTCACCGTCATTTCACAATCTAATTCATTTTCAATATAATCCATCCATTCATTATTAATTTTTAATCACTACAATTTATTTATTTATTCTTCTTACAGGAAAGTTCACCCTTTCCGAAATGATCTTCGACCAGGAAATCACGCCGTTAGAGATGATTCAGTGTTTGTCTTGCCGTGCTCGACACGACTCACGATGGAATCGAGAATTGTTCAGCAGAACCGAGAACTAGAGATATTTACTCTGTGCGGTCGTTGAATTATGGCACGCGCAGTTCAAAGACAAAAAATGGGAAGCGGAGCATAGAACGGGAGCGAAAGGCGATGAGTCAGGCTCTGATTCACGTCGATAGGCGTCAAAAACCTTCTTTAGACAACTGCTTTCATAAAAAGAAGAAACGAATAGTAAGTTCTTCACTCCCAGATTACCTGTACAGTTGGAACATTTTTAGGCAACAGGGGCTTCACGTCCTGTTGTTCCAGGTCATTCCGAATAAATGTCCATCAGCTATTCGGCAGCTCCCAGAAATCGCCACTGTAGTTCATATTCGATACACTTTTTTGACTTTGAAGAATGAGCCGTGTCTCTGAACAGACTCCCTCTATGGGGACTGTTTTTCATCTGAATATTAGACTGAGACTTCTATGCCACAACGTTGGTCTACAACATCGGGAAATGGAAGTTGACGACTAGCTGCGAAACTGCGATGACTTCCCCAAGAGCGCTGACTTCCCTTTCCCCAACATAATGTCTAATTACAAAACTAGGTGCTCTGACCATTCTAAAAGATGCATGCTGATAGTCAATTTTTAATGTTGGAGGCTCTCATTCCTGAAGCATCTCGTATTAGGAGTGAATCGTGACTATGGAGCAGAAAGACAGGTGGTCGGCCCTCATAAGAGGGCTGCAAGTGAAGGTCCCTCGACATCTTGGTTTAAATACCCAAGTTTGAGATCAACTCTCTACCACTCTTCATTCCACGTCTGGCGCTACCTCTGCTACAGGTTAGTTATATTTTAATATCTATAACTTATGAAGCTGACGAGTCCCGGGAATGGCTTTATACTAATGTTAGCTCGTTCATGGTGGGAACGAAACGAGCTCCCTTGGTCTTTTATTCCCTTATTACTTTAGTTTTCTTCCAGTATTGACTGGTTTCTATATCCTTTCTTGTTTATTGAGCTCCGAATACCTGCACGACTTTAAGCCCACAATTCTATAAAAGTGAAGGTAAAGGTTAAGGTCTTTGCGTTAACTAGTCCGCTAAGGACGCGCCTCCGTGTTTCATTTAGAACTGTAGAGACGTAGGCGTATTTGACCGTGGGCGTATTTGACCTATACAATGACTTGTGGGGCCAACTGCTATACTAGGACAGTGTCTTCGCCTTTCCAGACAAGTCTAGTGCCCATTTACCCGACCCGGAAGGATTGAAGGCTTGGTTAGCCTGGGAGGGATCGATCGCTGGAACGTGAGCGAGGTCAGTAGCGCCTCTTCCCACTGCAGCGCACGCAGATAAACTCACCAGAATCTATACAAACATATAATTCAGAGTTTTTATATTGAACAATCATTTTCAGAGCAACTGAAACTCGCAAACACACGCCACATCAGAACGAGTTGGATGGAATACGTGTACTAACAAGGCGTATCAGCCGATCACCATGGATCTCTTATCAGACAACATTCCACCTGTTAGTAACACTCATTTCACCTACTGCTACAGCTGCAGGGCGCATAGCAAACTTGCGAAGGATGTCTAATAAGGACATGGCTCGGCTCCAACGAACCGTCATGGAAGGTGTCCGAAGCGTAGGTTCCTTCTGGTTCAGTGGTTTGAAATGTCAAGAAAAGGTAACCTGGTTTGAGTTCTCAGAGGGTCAATAAAGTAGGCTATTATGTAGCTTCGGGAAAAGAGTGGCAGTTTTACGGCAGAAACTATTAAAAGAGGGTAACAGCCATTTGTCCAACTTTTTTTCAAGAAAAACACCGCAAGCTAAACACCACTTTTGTCGTTATAGCAAAAACAAAGTAATTAAAACAATGACGCGATGATGCACTACACAACAGTTTACAGAAAGATGTGTTTTTTGTTTATAGCTTTCCCAAAACAAAAAGCTAATTTAGTACCAAATGTCACGTTTCCAGTGGATTTCATCTTGTCGGAACTCGAACGTAGCACCTACCTAGTCAGAATACTACTGACATCTTCGGTCTTGACATGTGGTTCAACTACGTGCCCTACTTCCCATCATTGTAGACTTTTCAATAGTTCAACGGGGGCGTTAAGCAATAGAGTATCAATGCCGAGATTCATCGACGAAATCTGCATTGAACAGGTACCCTATTTCAGGTGATTCGATCCCATTCACTGCTATTTTCGGCCACTGGCAAACCGTCCGCTCAACAAAACTGGAGCGACCTGACAAATGGCATCACTATTCTACGCAGATCTCTCAGCAAGTTGGAGGCACATGCGTACGGTTAGGTCTCCAACTTGTGCAAGAAAATGGATTATGATTTTTTCGAAGGATTTAACCGCTAGTCTTCTACTTTGCAGAAGTGCTTTCGGCTCGATTTGAAGGTGTGAACGTGAACTGTGGTCAGACGAAGCGCTCTCACAGTTATGCCTCCATCGATTCCAACGGCAACACAAGTCCCGTGGAGAAAATCTTCGAAGACGTGTCGATGAACGACGAATCAGAAGATGAATTCGACGTCGTGCAGCCGTTGAGCGAGAAAGAACTAGGAGAGGCATGTCGAGAAACCCTAAGTGCCCCTTCTGACTCTACTGCGACAGTAAACCATTATAGAACAGTAAGAAGGGGGTGCGCGTATTTCCGTAATAGTTGGGCCTCTCTGCACCCGTCCACTGGACTGACACTGACGTTGGTCAAAAACGATGTAGCACTTAGTTGGTAATATGCATGGTTTTCGCCAACAAATTTGAAAACGGATGTCGGATTCGTGATCAGCGTTCTTGATTCCCTGAGCAAGAGAAATTTCAACGAAAAAATATTTTGATCAAGATCAGAGACGTATTGTATGCGAAGTCCCGCTTTCATAGTTTTACTGCGCTGCTGCCGCGCGCAACCGGTCTTCATGTTTCATCATTTCTGCAACGCAGTAAATGATGAAACACGTCTGAAGGAACCGTTACGGTCACTCTTTATGGACAAGATAAGCGTGGCAGTGGGGATTGTTTACGGTCTACAAGTACTAGCCCGATGAGGGTTCAAAGCTTTCGAACTATTAGGTTGTAAACCTTCCAATTGAATATTTGACACGTTCTACATTTTTCAAACTACTTTCTTCAACACAAAACAGAACAACAACAAAAAAGAGAAAATCCTTTCTTCAACACAAAACAAAACAACAACAGAAAAGAGAAAATCAAACAATGTCAAGGATACACTCAGAAAACACTTGTAGTCACAACAGTCTCATAACCAAGGAAAGTTTCCAATGGAGAAAACGAGCGTCCCCGGCCTTTAGGAGCCTATACGATCCATTGTTATCTAGTATGTGTTGCCATCTTGGAACGATCTTATCCCATGGTCGTAGAATTCTGGAGATACGCTTTGAAGAAATTTCCATTTTGAGATCCTCGAATTCGCTGAAGTTCTTTCTTCCATGTGATTTTGATGCAAACGAATCAAGTGGTAGTCTGTTGGAGCCATGTCCGGAGAATAGGGTGGATGGGGAACGAAAGTCCAAGAAAGCTCCGAAATTTTTTATTTATAATTTTGGCAACATGTGGTCTAGCGTTGTCACGCAAGTACACTCTGTCTTGTTCTCCTTTTAGTTTCCTCGCCACCCGATCCAACTGCTCAAAGTAGACATCTGCAGTAACTGAAGTGCATTTTGGTAGAAGTTCCCAATGGAACACTCCGGAACATCCCCACCAAACCCAGAACACCAACACCGAAGCCTCAAATGCACCTTCCTGGGGTGCATTTGAGGCTTCGGTGTTGGTTTCTCTTTTTCTCCAGGAGCGAGCCACTGTCGTCTCCAGCCATAGTTTGTGTACATTACTCACTTCTCATATGCGGTCACAAGATTGATCAGCTAGTTGAAGTTTCGTTTACAACTTAACAAATCAGTATAGATGTCGACCTTCGCTCCAAGCTGACCAACTGACAAATGGTGTGGTACCCATCGACCAAACTTTTGTGTTTTCCCAACTCGTGAAGATGCTCGGCAGTGGTGGATTGCGAACACTGGAACTCAATCCCGAGTAGTGCGAGAAGGGTCGGCTTTAACGACGCATTTTAATCATCCAAATCGCCTTGGTGGGCGAGAATCATCGACGAGTTCACAATAGCCATCTTTGAACTTCTTGACCAGACCACATCCTCGCTCCTCGCTCTGAGCATATATTCCGATGATCCTAGGTAGCGGAATGTCCAAGACGGAATTCGTAAAGTTCAGGTAGCCGAAGCTCGGTTCCAAGCTCATAATTAGCAGCAATGGCAGTGGAATCGAATGACCAATATGAGGTTTAAAAGTGCTTCAGCTACACTGTATGTACGTGTCCAAAAATTAAGTCAAGAAACTTCTGGAAACCTTGAGGGGACCTATGAAAGAAGTTCATTTGGGAGGTTTACAACCTATTAGTGTCGGCGTATAAACCAGAAATAAAGCAGGAATAAACCACAAAGCGCGAAGACACCACACGAACCATACCACACGCACCATTTTGGGATGTTCGAACCCTCATCGCGTCAGTGAGTGGCGTTAGATCCTGTACAAACCACGAATAAAACCCAGAACCTTAATGATGTTTTGGAAAACGGCACATTGCGTAAAAGAGGGGTGATCATGGGCCCACAAGCTGTACGTCTTACAGGAATGGTCAACTGTTATGAGAACAATAGCAACTTCGCTTCCGCCACGCCAGCTTTTCAAACGAGGAGACAAGTTCTTGGCAAAAGTGCTCAGCGCCGTTTCTCCACTGGAGTTCCACGTGATCAAGGTGGCACACATAAGGTACGTTGTTCGCAAACTGCTTGTAAGGAATCCAATTCAAAAATCTGCTAGACCATTCCAGCGTACTTCGTGAGATCGAGCGGATTCTGACGTTTTGTGACGAGAAGCTCTGCAGACAGCCGTTGCTCGATTCGCAGTGTCGTACTGACCACGCCTGTCTTGTGCGATTCGAGGACAGTCTCGCCAGAGCGACAATTGGCCATGGTGGGACACATGAAGTACAGGCGGGTTTTGCGTCTTCACTGATGAGTGATTTGTTGGAGCAAAATAATACGCAAACGGGCTTTGTATCCTCCAGACTTGAGTCTTAAAAGCAAAACTCCATATGCTTCCGAAGTAACTGTCAACTCTCGCTCGCTGTTTCAGGTGTACTTTTTTTATAGCAGCTGCGCAGTAGCGCAGTATCCGGTTTCCAGTTTCTTAGCGAAAACCACCCATATCGCCAACTATGCACTAAACAGCTTTTAGAGCAATGGCATTCCAGCGGACGGCCGCAAAAGCGCGCAGCTATTGCAGAAGTACACGTACTACCTTTTTGACTTCTCTTCATTGGTTTACTGCCGCAGTAGAGTGTGAAGGGGCCCTCACGTTCTTAACAGCCAATGTGGGACTCTTTACACTTTACTGTGGCAGCAAAACCAGTCTGGATCGTATAGTTCGGACCGAATCGAATAATTTCGAACGAATGTTCGAATGAAATTCGAATATTCGAATATTCGTTATTCGAATATTCGGAATTTTGGAAAATCGAATTTATTCGTTCATTCGTTCATTCGAAATTTTAGAAATCGAATTTATTCGTTCATTCGTTCATTCGGAATTTTGGAAAATCGAATTTATTCGTTCATTCGTTTATTCGAAATTTTAGAAATCGAATTTATTCGTTCATTCGTTCATTCGGAATTTTGGAAAATCGAATTTATTCGTTCATTCGTTCATTCGAAATTTAAAAAATCGAATTTATTCGTTCATTCGTTCATTCGAAATCTCAAAATTCGAATTTGTTCGAATGAATTCTTGAAATACATACATCCCGTATAGACTGCTAATGTTTATAGTAGACTCAAGAAAAATAGGGAGCAGTCGCTCCATAGAGCTATTCTCTTGCGATCCTGCTCTTTTATAGTCACCTGAATTTACGTTTTCTCGATATGAAACATCATTATTAAATAGAACAATGAGCAAATGAACACTTTTCTGGGATAAAAAAAACAAGCTTATTGTGTACAGTATAATGTCTATAATATAATGAATCAGCAATTAGGTAGATGTGCTTGAATAGACGAAAAATAATCGTAACTGATCCACCAATTTCTTCTTTGGATGTATTCTAAAGTGACTCCTCTACAAGCTATAGTTCGGACCGAATCGAATAATTTCGAACGAATGTTCGAATGAAATTCGAAAATTCGAATATTCGTTATTCGAATATTCGGAATTTTGGAAAATCGAATTTATTCGTTCATTCGTTCATTCGAAATTTTAGAATTCGAATTTATTCGTTCATTCGTTCATTCGAAATTTGAAAAATCGAATATATTCGTTTATTCGTTCATTCGAAAAAATTTCCCAAGGACAAGACTATACTGGATCGGATAGCGAGGTGAGCGGGTATCTCCGCAGCGGCTGCGCCTTTTACTGCGCCTTGCAGTGAGGTGAGGTACGCAAGGATTTCACGGACGTGACCGCACACTCCACGTTCCCTTTTGTGGCAGCGCTGCGGTCGCAATGCTTGAAAGATTGAAAGCGGCAGCAGCGCTAGCACTACTGCGCTGCTATCGTACCTGCGGCACGTCGCTGTCCTTCAGCATTACTGCGATACTCCCGCAGTACACGGTGGCCAAAAAATATGGGCGGCCTTCTTTGACACCGAGTAGAAGCTCTGGTACTCTGGGCTTTCTGTTGATCTATGGAAGTTTTGACATGTTAAACCTTCTACTCTCTGGTTACCCAAAATGGTTTTACAGATGTGGTTTCAGCGACAGTGGTTGTCCCACATATGAAGTCCCCCTCTACCAGGCACAGCAGTTTGGACTCTCTCAAAGCAGCTCTCGTGAAGGCCTGGGATGAACTAGATAACGACTACCTGAGGGAGACCGTCGACGCGTTCCCCAAGGGTCTTCGATCCTGTATTCATTAGAAAGGAGGCCGGATTGAACAATTTCAGTACCATTGCCTTTTAAATGTTGTAGGTAATCCGCCAGTAAATTTGTTCAAGATGAGATTGTCTTTTAGAAATGTTACAAGTCCGTTTTAGGCGGCCCATATTTTTTGGCCACCCTGTAGAGTGTGAAGGGCCCTTAAACGCTGCTGGTAGCGGTTGATTTTTACTCGCCAAAATAAAGGTAAAAGGTAAAGGTGCCGGCGTTGATCAGTCCCCTGAGGACGCGCCGCCGCATTCGTGTTCAATTCAGAATCGTCTAGGCTTGGTGAATGCGTATTTGGCCTATACAATGACCTGCGGGGGCCAGCCGCTATACCAGGTCAGTGTCTTTACCTTCCCAGACAAGTCTGGTACCAATTTATCCGACCCCGGAGGGATTGAAGGCTTGGTTAGCCCGTGCCGGGATCGATCGCTCGACCGTGCGGGTGTCAGCAGCGCCTCTTACCACTGTACCACGCGGTCCCTTGCACGCCAAAATAAAACGTAGGAAAATGGTCTGAAGAGATGCCACATAGTTATTCTATCTTGTATGGCCGCGGGGATCATTGCTCTTTCAATGCGCGTTCACCACCAGCAGGCGTACTTCGTCGATGGCGAGCAACTGCCACGAACTTTTCAACGGTAAATTTGAGAGGAAATTCTCGTTCACCCTCTACACAGCATGACAACATGTACCGAAGCGGGCTGTTCCAGGTATACCTGGTCGACTATGGCAGATCGCTGTTCGTCAGTCGATCGCAGTGTTTTGCGATGCCGAAATGTATTGCTCACTACGCTCCACCGCTTGCACATTACTGCACACTAAATGGTGAATTTTAGTGAAAACTCTTCAATTTTAACCTGTTTAGGCAGCTGTTTTACCGGTGTTCCTGTTTTATTCTTTGTTTCCCCTCACTGAATTTTCCTCTTTTCAGATGTGGACAGCCGTTCGCTTGACCACGCAGCAGTCAAGGCGTTTCACGAAAGAATTGTCACCGCCAGCGAGGTCATGCTGAGATGTATGTTGTTTTATTACTACGCGTCCTGGAAGACGCCACAAATAACATGCCCGTAGCAATAGAAGCCAGTCCAAATAATCCCAAGCTGAGCATGCCTTCCGGATCCCCCGGAAGCCGAGAATGCCGAGTAGTTGTTACAAGACTTGTCTACGAAGATGTAGACACCGAATTACATTAGGAGGATCCTCGCAAGTCATTGTTTGCGCCAAATACGCATTTTTTATGACTCTATAATTCTGAATGGAACGACAGTTTTTCCGTACGGCAATGATCATCACAAACCATTTCGCCTTTAGCTACAGGGTGTCCCAAAATAACGTGGTTAAAGTATCTTTATTGTAACCAACGAACAACAACAGCATGAACACTAAGTAACATTATACTCAGACAGTTTCGAAGTAACTACCTTTTGAACGGATACAGAGGTTCAAACGCTTGACGAAATTTTCGTTGTTGGGCCGCAGGTATTCGGGAAACGTAGCGATTGCTTTGGTCCCACTCTTGACGTAGCGATTGCTTCAAGGATCGAGACTGCAGTGACATTTCACTTTGACCCTATCGTCCAAGATAGGCCACACGTTGTAGTCCATCGGTTTCAAATCCGACGAAAGCGGCGGCAATTCTGAAGACATGATGAAGACGAGGAAATTGGCCCTACACCATTCCTGTGTTGTCTTCGCAGTATGAGCTGCAGCAGAGTCCTGCCGGAAAGTCCATGGTGCGTTGCAGAACTGCTGCTGGGCCATGGAAGCACCACCGCTTCAAGAATATCCCGTCGATATTCATCTTGATTGATTTTCACCCCCCCCCCCCGATCCACGAAGACAAGGGGAGTTTTGCCGCTGGCGCGCAGACTCCGCCCCAAACCATGACGGACTGCGGATTTTTAAGACGGCTGATAGTTTCGAAAGCACCTGGAGCTCGTGTAGACGAGAATCTGTCATTGTGGTAATTGCATGCCTGCTCCACGACGAACAGCTTCTCATCAAAGAACAGGATCCGTTCCTATCCGTGACCAGCGGCCCGCACCCAAAGCTGCTAGAATCGTTCGAGTCGTACCTGCTTGTTTTTGTCCATCAGAAGCTGTGCCTTCTCACCCTTGTAGGGATTAAGTCCGAGTTCCTTTCTGGTTATTCGATGCGCAAAAGTGGAGCTGATGCCGATGTCACGGGCGACATTACTCAGGGAGACCTTTGAATTTCGTGTCACCCGTTTTCTGATGATTTTGTGGATCCTGGACGTGTTGGAGCTGCACTTCCTTCCTCGCCCTGTACGGTCACCTTATGACCTAGCTCTACTAACCGGAGAATCGCTTTGGAAACGGTCGACTGTGCGACACCGAGCAAACAAACAATGTTACATTGTCGTATTCCCTGGCGGTGAAGCTCCAAAATCGCAGCTCTTTGGTTTGGCATTTCCGGAAAATCTTCGCGCTCGTCCAGTGGAATTCAAACCTCACTCGTAGAACCGGGGAGATGTGCGGAGAAAAATGGCTCTGTTACGGTCCTATTTCTTATCCACATTTTCACACAGAACAACGTTAAAGTTTAACCACGTTATTTTGGGACACCCGGTATATCGCATGAACACCTAGATCATCGAAATTCATGTCACCACCCTTCTGAACTCAAGTTCGAGTTGATGTTCGTTTGCGGAATAGATACGCCAAACTGGAAGTGTTTCAGGCTATGGAGAAACTCGTCGCACTCACGGCGAACTAGTGGATATCATCGATTGAAGTTATCTGATTGCTCTCTTGTCCCTTGTATGATGCTCTGCCTTAAGGCAATGTACTACCTTAAACTTTAGTCTAAATTTGATGTGAATCTCAATGGGAGCCGTTCTTTTTATTGTCCTCCTTACCGATGGACACCATTAAGTGCCCCATTATTGTTTAAATTTTTTTGTAGCACACACAGTTTTTAATAAAACCTTCGAGCAAGTTGAGTGAAGCTGCGCGAAGAGAACAAGGGAATGATGAAATGGGTTGCCTTTTAGATCAAGGTTACGCTGAAATGCCGAAATCTCTCGACTATAGCGGTACTATGAGAATTCAAGAGTACAGTAGCGGTCAAAAAGATATGTCCCTTTTCATTTTCATACACAAATAGCCCAAATCGACAAGAATCTGATACCATTCGATAGTGCTGACGGTTATATCTTAAAATATGTCAAAACATGTCGTTGTTGCAAATTCTGTGTTATTTAAAAATATTTTGTAGTGATTTTCATATGCTACTTCCAACGGAAATATCTCAAAAATCGCTGAATGAAGGATCAATCTGAGATGATTTTCTGATAAAGCATAGTCTAGCTATTATAATGTGATACAAACATTTAATTCAGATCGCCGGTAAATTATAGATTTTTCGGAGCAAACATTTTGGTGGTCAAAAACAGGTCAAATTTTAGGACCACGTTTCAAACAAAAATTCTATATCTTTCTAAAAGCGTAACGAAATTATACCAATTTTGAGTGTGTGATAGACAATGATTTTCTCTTCAAAGGTCATATTTTTGTTTTCGAGCTCTTTTCTTAGTTTGTGAGAAAATTCCTTTCAACGTTGAAATTGCGTAAAGTGCTATATTCAAAAAAGTTCACAAGGAATCGACTTCAATGTTTCTCAGTTGATAGTACATTTACCCCAGCACCTATTTTTGTTCAAAATAGCATCTGAAAATCACTAAAAAATATTTTTAAAAAACAGAATATGCAACAACGGTATGTTTCGACATATTTTAAAGTAGAACCGTCAACAATGTCAAATGGTATCGGATTCTCCTCGATTTGAGCTATTTGTGTATAAAAATGAAAAGTGACATATCTTTTTGACCGCTACTGTACATAGTGTGGACAAAGACGAAAAAAGAAGGACAGTCGTCGAGCATAAGTGTAGAAAAAATAACGAATTAGGAGGACACTTGTAAACGCCTAGACTGGAGAAAAGAAAGCAATTTTCATTTACAGCTCAAACGGCTGTTGTAGACAAAGTCATCCGCCGCGATTTTGAGCTAGAATGCGCAACACTGGGAAAAAAAGGAATTTCCTGACTACAGTGTTGAATCGAAATTGAAGACGAGAACGTAGCATTTGATTGAATGAAAAGAATTACCGAAACAAAAACAGAAGTAACAACAAGTACTGAGGTCTAGCTGTAGTAATCAAGGCAGATTATGAAGATTGAACGAGATCACAGTTCATGATGTGCGCTGGTATTCACAGTAGAGAAGCTATTGGTTCAATCACTCAATCACAATCATTCTACCCAGGGTTGTTTCTGCTTACTCGTGAGCCTTTGAAAAAAATATTCCGGGATCGCTTGTGACCATTGCTTTTCTCATGTCGTAATTACTTCCACCATGACTCAATTGTTTTTTGTCAATTTTCATTCTCGTGAAGTGCTCACCTCTACTTAGTTTTCGTTGTAATGGCTAGAAAGATACACCAAGAAGATTCCAATTTTCTTCCGATTGTTTCTACTACAATCAAATCAATTGAAGCTTCAATTTGGACCCAAAAACGACGTGATTTTGTGAACCTTAAAAAATAGCCAAATAAATGTGCGCGCACGTAATTTTCTTGCAATCGAATGTGTTTTTTGCATGCGGTTCAGGATGCGAAGATCACGCTGATAAAACAATAGATCAACGACGACAAACCCAACAAACGACTTTGTAATGCTGCAGGTTACAGAACGGGATGTGTCTGTTCTTTTATTGTTATCCTAGGAATCAGCATGAAGGCCAATTCACAGAGCTTTTCGTACTACACTTTACACCGTTTACAATAATACGCTCGAGTTCTTCCCAGCGTTGACTAGTTGACGACGGGGGCAGCTCTCCCGACTCCATTTCAAGGTTAGGTTGCGTCGTTCGTAATAACCAAGGTGTACAGTGACATTGCCCCGTTGTTTTAGGTTTGGCTGTAACATTCGTCGCTGTGACGTTTTACTCATTCATTCACTCTTCTTCTTCTCGTCGACATCGGATAGTTTCTGCGATTTTCGTTAATTGAGATTGTTGCGCTGGTAGTTGCTGACTGTTGCTGTTTCTAATCTGAAAATACAGTGCGAGAAACTCGCAGGGGTTCTTTGTATTTCCTCGCTTCTTGTCAACAAGATTTAACATCAGTTTTCTATTTCTTAAAATAAAAACTTAGGCCTTCCTTGTCATTCAATGTCAACGATCGTCTTTCTTCTCTTTCTCAAGCAAAGCACACGTAGTCATAAACTAAAAAAGATCTTCTCATTGCAGGATGCAACTTTTACTGGCGTTCTTATTACCTGCCATGGTGGCCTCGCTTCCACAAATTCGAACCGTCCAAAGCACAGCCGTTCAAGGCAAACTCCTCTGTAATGGAAAACCGTACGAGAAAGCTCGCCTGAAGCTCTATGAGATCGACCCAAGTGAGTCAATATTTTATTTGACACAGGACACTATTGCGTTATTCCGTTCTGTTACGGTATTAGTTATGCCTTAAACTAGCTCGGTGATCTTGCGTACACTACTAAGGATGTCCAAACGTAGGGAATTTGACTGTTGAAGTTGCTATTCATGTAATTGCTGAGACATGACGAAAGAAAGAATAAAAAACAACGTCTAAATAGTAGAAACTGCAGCTATTTTTTTACAAGCTTCGAAACGTTTCACCTTGGATTGCGTTTTACGTACGAGGAGATCGTATATCAAATTATTTCCTGCATTACTGCTGTTGCCTTCCCGCAGCTTTTACCAACCTTAGTAGGGACCAGGTGATTTAAATACGTCATAAGACGCGCCATAAACAACGCAAAATGGGACGAGACAGAACAGATGATACGTCCAGAGTGAGCAGTTCCATAGACATAAGTATTGGCTAATATCATAATAAGAAACCTCGCTCCAGCCGTTTACATGGATAAAGGAGAATAGTTGTTGATCTCAACTGACAGCGAGCCTGAAACGCTTGAAGGGCTAGAAAATTGCAAACAGCTAATATTGGTAAATAACCGAACGAGGAAGTAAAATAAAAAATCGAGTAAGGAAGGTAGCGAGGTAATATACCATGTCATGCATGCAGCTGTCCTACGGTAAGGGACAACGAAGCTCCATGCCAGTAATTCGTTATTAGTTGGATATTTGATCCACCTTCAGAAAGTAGACACTACAACATTCAAAAAATTCCGATTATGTTTAGCTTTTCAGTAAAAGACACACTGATGGCAGAAATGCTCTCGGACAAGGACGGATACTTCAAGCTGAGCGGACAGGACACCGAATGGTCTCGTATAGATCCAAAAATCAACATCTACCACAATTGCGAGGATGAAAACGTTGTAAGTTATTCTTTCAGCGTACGTTAGCTGCCGATGGATGGTGAAAACCTAAGAATGCCGTTTTAGGAATGCTGGCGTAAAGTGGAAATCAGAATTCCTGACGATTTTGTTAGCGACGGACCCGATCCACAGAAAACTTTTGATATTGGGATCTTGAATCTCAATGCCAAGCTTCCTGGAGAGACTCGAGACTGCCTCAACTAGTGCTTTTAGTTCATTGATAGATCTCGTAAATTTCCAAATAAAAAATTTATGGATTAATTCTCTGCACTGATGCAAGACAGATGTTTGTTGGCTCTTAAATTGGCTTTTCCGACGCCGAGCAGTCGCAGCAATTTCCTTTTTCAAAGTGGACGATTACCAGCTTTAATAGTAGATGCTCGTCGGAACAAAACGCACAACTGATTAGAAGCCGAGCCGGACAAATGGGTTGGTTGGTGAGAGTTCTGGGTTATTTGCCTGTGCAAGTCTGCTACCAGTTCGCGCGATTCCAGTAGAAAGCCTTGGTAGTCTGGATTTCGAAGTAGCTCGTCTTACCACTATTATAAAGGCGGACTAGAGGTCCGTTTCGACAATAGGAAAATTCTCTATCGAGTCCATTAAAACCACCCACGTATTATATATTTAAGGAGTAGATTTGGCTTGCGAATTTTTGTTGGCTATTTGAGGCGAACCCAACGTTGAGCTCTGAGCCAATATAGTTTGATGTTGTTTGGTCGAGCAGCTTTTCCAATAGTACACTTTGCATTTCGTGTACACCACTACTTCTGAAACCTGACTGACACGACTGAAACTTTTTAGATTCAATCTCTGAGATTTATCCATGCACAACAAAAACAGCAAATAGTGAAGAGTAACAACGGTGAAGCAGTAACGATAGTCAGACATTCCAGTATGGGTACGTCAACATTTACTTGGAATGCGTCGTGCGAATGTCTCAGCAACGAGAAGTGGAAATACAAGGGTGGCGTCCGCGCAGACTTTCACCGAATGTGCCGATGGTTTCACCTGAACATAACAATATTTCGCAGAGCAATCTAGACGTATTCTAAGAATATTCGTAGATATTAAGAACTGTGAGCAAACCTTTCCCCAACTGACTGCTTCGTCTGGTTGTGCTCCAGAATCTGATCCGTCGAATTCCTGAAAAGAAAGCACATAATCAATTGCGTTATCTGTACTAGGAAATTCTTTTTTAATTTTTTTTTCAAAATTTAGGAAACACAGTACCATATCCGACGCTGGAAAAGCTTAAGTAATGTGACTGGGAAACAGCCCAGTAGTCAGCGACTAAGACGCCCTTCTTTGGGGAAAATGTTGCCTTGAATGTGGTCATTTCAATATAGAGCATACAGTTCTGTGTACTGTATTCCCAAATGGGTGTAGATTTCGCCCCTCAGGGTCGAGCGATCGATTCCCGTCCAGGCAAACCAAGTCTTTGATCCCTCTGGGTCGGGTAAATCAATAATGTCTGGAAAGGTAAGGACACTGATTCCATATAGCGGCTGGCCCCCGCAAGTCATTATATTGGCCAAATACACGTTAACCGTGCCTCTTCGATTCTGAATGGGGTACGAATGCGACGGCGCGTCCTTCGGGGACTGATCAACGCCGACACCTCTACTTTTATTATAACTCTTACCACTGTTGTTGTAGTACTGCGTTAGGGCTCGTTTAGACGCCGCATGGCGAAAATGCAAAATCGAAGCGCAATCAATAACTGACGTCATCGATCGAATTCACTCCTTTGCGTTAGTGGCCCAGTCCGGTGGCGCTGTGTTTAATCGTCAAAATATCCTTTAATAAGGAATAGCAGCCTTCTAAAAAACCCAAACGACCAGTAAGTTTGCCTATATGAGGCGCCACCGGACTGCGCCACTAACGCGAAGTAGCAAATTCGATCAAGGACGTTGATTATTGATTGCGCTTCCATTTTGCATTTTCGCCGCGCGGCGTCTGAACGAGCCCTTAGAGTCAAAGTGGGAAGAATTGGGTAAACAAGTGAGGTCACCGGCGAGCATAGGTGCGCGCTCTAAACTTCTCGGAGGTATTTTTCTTCGATCATCTCTCGAACTTCGAATTCATACCTCGAACATCTACCCTTACTTCAATTCGTCAATTAGATCCACTTACCATTCCGGTGTTGATGTACACCGTGAAATCGGAACCGTTTCTCATTAGGTTTGCGTTGTTGATATGATGTTTCACCACACCGCCGCCCAGAATCAACGTTCCTGTTCGAACACTCTTCACCGCCATCGTATTAATGTGGCGCACATCCTTAACGAAAACACTTTCCCTTTCTTGGATTTCACACCCCAAAGGTGTTGGAGGTTTGAAGGTATCAACATCGCCATTCGGCTCTCAATGAACTTCGGCGTACTGATTATAAGCTACCGGTTTCTGGAAACTCGACACGTGGTTGACATTGACCTTTATTCGATTTACGTTGCGTAGGGTTCGATTTCTTTAAATACCAACCATGGACCACGTACAACTTACCACTACCAATCCACTATGTAGCATGCCTATATGAGCAGTAAATAAGCAAATAATCAAATAATTTCAACACCCTTTTGAGACTACCGATAAGAAGACGGCAAGCGAAGTGTATGAGGAATAGATCCAAGAACTAATTCATCACGAGGAGTGTTTCTATCTACTCCTATATTTAAGTGTCGCTATACCGTCATAACCTCGACAGTTCAACTGTCACCAACACGAATCAGTTTGATTTGTGTACGTACCAGTCTAAAAAGGCCCATTAGGCTTTGACAAGGCTCTCAGTTTACAGTAGTATGCTAGGATTGATCAAACTTTGATTATAAACTTCGAGCCCTTTCCCTCGATTTCTATCTTATCATAACTTTAGGTCCACAATAACCACATGTAACTTTTTTTGGTACTAGGCAACATCGTGGACAGGCGCCCGCCATTGCTGCTGGCCGGCCAATAGCGTGTCCCCCTCGCCCACCCCCCCCCCCGTACCGCACATCGATAATCATTATTGGCACGCCGTTGGCATGCGTCTATCGGGGGTAGGTGGGGACGGGTGGGCGAGCGATGCAAGGGCGGGCGCCTGTCCACGATGTTGCCTAGTACCCTTTTTTGGAGGTTAGAGACGGGAACTGGTTGAATGACATACATATTTGGAGACGCTATGTTATTCGCAAAACATTGGTATCGGACGGGAATTGAACCCGCGTCTTTCTGTTGCCGTCAGACTGCACTAAACACTGTGCTACCGTTGTACGTTGCAACCCCCTAGCATCTTTCTTAAGCCCGGTCAGGCTGTTGCTATCAGCACTCACCCGACTTACGTATTTGGAGATGCTAGGGAACATTGTTGTAACATTGTTTCATTTTTTCGTTCCATTGATTAGGCTATGGTTAACAAATAAAAAAGACCAGTCTCACCTCTACAATATCGAGACGTATTCCTGGTGAGTTTTTCACAGAATGAAAATATAGCATGTCTCCAAGACTTCCGTCAGTTAACGCTGGGCAAAAGATTGGAATATGGTTGCGCGCCGCCCAATACAGTATAGAATCTTCATTGTTGATCTTCTCGCCCAACCTGAAAACTGCTGTTCGGTTAACTAAGCAGATGACAGTACAGGGAAGAACGAACACTAAATAAGTTCGAAGTTCACTGACGCATGAAAATTTAAATAAAGAATATTAATTCAATGGCGTTTGGAAAATACGTAATACAGCGAATAGATCTGAATAGAATAAGGAATAGAATAACGAATAGAATAAGAATACGGACTAAATCGCCAGTCTCAACGTTCTGAAAAATATGAACGAATTACCTTCGAATGAGCTTCGATGGGGTCCAGCTGACACCATTCTCTTGTTGTTCTCGTAAGCACTCGTCGAGTACTGGCATTAGCCAATCTTCGAAGGCGCAGTAGTTGTCATTAGGGATGAGAATGTTTCCAGCTCGATTCAAGCCACGGGATCTGAAGCACTGCGAGGCTAAGTCGATCAGAGCAACTTGCACTGTTTTCTTTTTTTCAATGAAAACTCGAAAAACTTCAAAAACGCCCTTTTCGGACGAAATATGTAGGATGCTGTACGCTTCCACAAGCGTTCTTTTGCTGAATAGCGGGAGGATAAATTTTGTATTGTACTTTTGTTTGTAAGAGTTCAGGTCCCTACAACTTATACATGTATAAAGCGGTCCGTATGAACCGTTGAGAATCAACTCACTGAGGCTCCCTTGAGAAGAAAAGGATAAAAAAGCGCAACAAAAACGCTACTATCATGTCCCTTTATTTAATTATCCTTACTAGGCATACCAAAGCTTTAAGCAGAGAGATAGATAAATTTTACCGCGCCCGTATTAGACAGCACAATTGCTGAAGAGACGAACCGCAGCTGTTTGCCGTCCATGTGGAAATCTCCAAGGTAGGAAGGTTTGAGACATTTGATCAAATCTTCTTCTACTCCTCCGGCGCTCGTCACAACACAGTCAACAAAGTCATGCTGCACCACAAACCGCAGCACCTGTAGAAGAGGAAAAATTGATCTGGCTTTATGTTGGCTTCTGATAAGCGAATTTACCGTGCTTCATTGATACGTAATATTTGCCGAGGCAGAGAAGAACACGTGGTGAGTTTACAGCTCCTCAACTACTGACAGTTATCCTAGATGAATCTGCCCTAACAGACTGCACATCAGCCAGCCTGCTGCTGATAGGAAATTTCCAAAAGGTCTTGATCAGCACCCCTAACAACCACCACAGGTGAAATAATATTGAGAGGAAATCCTTCTCTAACCACTGGATGGCAATACCTGGAGCACAAATTGTCACTACCCATATCACAATGATTTGGTGTTAGACTGTATTTTTATGCCGAAGGCGGAAAAATCTTAATGATGGGGTGTGCTCGTCGTCACCTTAGGAGCGCTTGACTGAGGTTGTGTTTATTGGCACGGATGGGTGTGCACGTGATTCTCATTCTGTGTGAGCTAGGTTACGATCTACCATCAGAAGAGATTTCTAACAATGGTTATATCACAAAAGTCCACATAGCTCACTATCCCGTTCACTTCAAAGATATCACGACATTCATTCTAACAATGTCTAATGCTAGAGCTAAAAGGTGAAGGTATTGGCGTTGTTCGGAGCATAGTTGACGATATGGGTGGTTTTCGCAAAGAATTCTGAAAACCGATGTGAGATCCGTTATCATCGCCCCTGATAATCTGAGTAAGCAGAATTTCAGCGAAAAATAGTTCGAGCGAGGTCAGATCCGACTTTCTGTGCAGCAGAGAATGACCTGGGACATTACCTGATGCGGCGGCACTGCGGCGGCAGCGCTGCTTCTGCAGCGCAGCTGCGGCGCCCGCTCCCTATAGGTCCCTTCAGACTTTACTGCGTTGCTGTCGCAGTAATGAGGAAACATAGGGAGCGGCGGCGCGCGCGGCAGCTGCGCAGAAGTGGCAGCGCTGCTGTCGCTTTCAGTGTTTCCTGCTGCGGCACCGCGGCAGCGCTGGCGCAGTGCCGCAGCAGGGAATGTCCCGGGTCTTTCTCTGCTGCGGCAGCGAGCCGGATCCGGCCTCGCTCAGACTATTTTTCGCTGAAATTTGCCTTATTTAGGTTATCAGGGGTGCTGATAGCGAATCTCACATCGGTTTTCAAATTTCTCTGCGAAAAACACCCATCCGCCCATATCGTCAACTGGCACTAAATAATTTTTTGACCAACGACAGTCCAGTGGACGGCCGCAAAAGTGCGCAGCTATTGCGGAAATATGCGCACGCCACTCATTGCTGCACAACTTTGGTTTACTGCGGCAATAGAGTCTGAAGGGATCCTATGTTTCATCATTATTGCAGCAGCAACACAGTAAAGTCTGAAGGAGCCTTATTAAGGACGCGCCGCCGCATTCGTGTTCTACTCAGAATCGTAGCGGCATGATGAATGGGTATTTAACAATCTACCCGACCCGGAGGGATGGGAGGCTTAGTAAGCCCGTGCTGGGATGGATCGCTCGACCGTATGTGTGCCGCCCTACCCTAGCACCTCCTAACTCTGTACCAGGCGAGCCCATCT
Organism: Nippostrongylus brasiliensis; assembly: GCA_030553155.1. NCBI lineage: Eukaryota > Metazoa > Nematoda > Chromadorea > Rhabditida > Heligmosomidae > Nippostrongylus > Nippostrongylus brasiliensis. Next base: position 16,716,146 of record CP130733.1, on the reverse strand, counting down.
GGGGATAAGACTGAAATTACCTCTCTGAGTCCGCTGCTGACGAGATTCGATGTGTATCCAAGGAATATCGAGCACGACGGGATTCGCCGTTCCGTCGGATATGGGAAGAATCTGTCGTTCGTACTTTCTTCATCTCGAGATTTCTGGCGCTCATCAAGCATTGCGTTCACTTCCTTCGAACCAATAATTCAGATTGCTCACAGTTAAAAGAGAAATTGATACTGAAACATTTACCCGGATGGCTTTTGCAAGATGCGAGGCTTGAAATCCTGTCGAAAGGTATGATGTCATCAGTTTTGAGAAGTCTACGCCTTCATTGAAATCGTAACCTCGAATTATTGTAGCGTCATGTGGTACCTTAACATCGACACTCATAAAAAATGTAAAAAGTTCAACAACACAAAGTAATAATATAAACCCAATGGAAAAAAGATTCCTAATTCAAGGCAAGTCCGTGGAGTAGGAACGGTGAACTAGCACAGAAATTTGGAAAATATCGAATCATTTCAAAAGTACCTCGCAAGATTTCACCAGTACTGCTCCCTGTGCGACTAGCAGGTCCTTCTCTGCATCGCCAGTGTCGGCCATCTTTCAGAGAAGTGAACATTCGATAGATTAACAACAAGGTATAACAAAATTTGCCTAAATATTCGTGTAGGTACACATTCTTAGTATTCCAACAAGAAACAACCAAGATATCACAGACAATTTATCCAAACAAATGTAGGGTAGAAATATGACAAACATGCATTTGGGCAAGAACATTAACTTACAGATGCAAAATTTCAAGAGCCGCTCCAGGTGTAGTACCAACAGAACCGTACACAACAACCACAACATTTGCACCCAGTGAATCGTGAACCATCTCAACGGCTCTATTGCAACTACGACAAAGTCCTTGTTGGTACCACATCATCAGGCGGTTCGACGGGTAAGTGCACCATCTCAGCCACGGAAATTGTTCTTAGCTTGTCGCACACGATCCATGACCTCTATAATATCGGTGGCGCCAACTTTCTTTTGAATTTCCTCGACGGAAGTTCTCATGAATGGATTCGTCTTCTTCTCTTCAGCTATAGAGGAAGGAATAGTCGGTTCGTTTCGTTCACGAAGTTGTGCAGCCCATTGCAGTTTGCTCTTCACGCTCTGAATTCAGGTGGATATGCAAAAACAAAAGGGCGAAATAAAGAAGAAAAAGACTGAGGTAATTTCAGGCGTGCGTGAAAGAAAGCGGATGTACATCCCAAACAGCGTGGAAGAGTTGTATGAGAGAATGTGTCACAGTCAATGATAACCGATCAACGGATTAGAACAATATCTGGGGCAGTCTTCAGCTTAGGCCAGCTGTTGCGGGAATATTCTGAACCACCGAGGACAGCGGACCCCGCCACTGCGTGGTCCGCTGTCCTCGCCACTGAGTGGGACTAAACGCTAAGGAGATGATGATATAAAGCCTATTCTCGAATATGGCACTGTAATTTTCAGTCCGTATCAGAAGAAAATAATTTGAAACTTGAGTCAGTACAAAATAATTTCACAAGGAGAGTTCTAATTCGCGGATTCTAATATGATGAGACACCATCTTACAAGATTCGCAACGTCATCCTCGGTATCGTGCCTTTGGAGTCAAGAAGAAGAAAATTCGACTTGATTATGATCTATAAAACTACCCATGAGAAATGCAGGATCATCGTCCGTAATTTTGGTGTTTTGATGAGCTTTTGCACTCGAGGGGAGCTTGTACACTTCGGTTACCTTTAGCAAGAACAGGATATAGGTTTCTTTTTCACAAACCGCGCTGGATTAGAGTATGGAAGATTTAGCAGGGAAATAGGTATTTCGGTTGAATCAGAAGACTTTCTTTAACTGTTGGGCTCCTATGTTTCTGTGTCCCACAACGTTAGCATTCACCGTTCGATGTTCGTTTTATGCTAACCACTAACTAATGTTTCCACTTCTATTATCCTACATTGGTTCATTGGTTTTTATTATATTATCGGATGATGAATTCATGTAATAAAGAAGAAAGTACACGGCTGGTTTAAATTCCGTTTGAGCCGCGTTGTAATGATCAAAGTACTATCAGGACAACATTCGCTCAAGAGAAACACTCTTTCAAATATCTCACCTCGTTGCTTGGTTCGATGTGATGTGCAAACTTCAGATTACTGTAAGTGTACTCATGACCTGGGTAGACGAGAGTATCATCCGGTAACTTTGCCAGAGTTACATTCAAATTCTTGTGCATCTCCGCTCCATTTCCTAAAACAGTAAGATGTTGACTAGGTCATATCAGAACTGCGAACTCGTTGAAAATAAAAAAGAGAGAAAGGATATGGAAAAAACTGATGCCATGGGTGTGACCTCAGCACCAACAACTAGATTTTCGCTACTGATTAGAATCCCAAGAGCTCGGGGGAGTTTCTGAGCAATGAGGCAACAGGGGTGAAAAATGTTGTAGAAGGTGTTAGTGACTATAGAGGGTCAGCCGCTGTTCGAACCAGTCTTTTTACTTTCCTTTCCGACACAAACCTGGTAGGAATTTCCCTATTCAGGAGGAATAAGCTTAATTCGCGCAAACAATGTGAACAAAATTTGTCAGACCCATATTATACGTCAAAAGCAATTTACAAACCGCTCTAAATAGTTGATGGGAGCACGTACAGCGGAAACTAAGAGCGGTGGTCAGAGAACAGTTCACAAAACTTATGCGCGCCACCAACACCTGGTTTTTTAGCAACATTATTTCAATAAAACTGTAAATACTCTCAATAAAACTGTAAATACTCTTCTCATCAGTCAACAATGAGGCTAATAGATGAGTTCCATAATTCATACTCTTCTCTTTTCGTCCGCAAGATAATGTCTGCACAGTTTCACCAACAGAAAAGTTAAATAAGGCGAAGAACAAATAAATATCAAATCTTGAAGCTCCAGTCCACAAGGTAAACCCTCTTACCTTCGAAAAACTTGCCGCACCCCGCAATGAAGAGTGTATCTCCTGTTAGCACAATGCCGGAACTGCATTCTGGATGAGTAACGTAGTAGCATACATGACCCCTTGTATGGCAAGGCGTGCTCAGCGCTGTGATCTGATTAAAAAGGTCACTTGATTTTTAAGAAAAACGATGGAACGTGCACACTGGAACAAGAATGTGTCTCACTTCCATTTCACCGATGCGGAACTTCTCCTCGTGCTCGATCTTGTTATCCAGTTGGTCGATACGTTCATCGCCTCCATAAACCTTAGCGTCTTCACGACTCCATATCTTCCTGAATTCATTCATTCCTCCAGCATGATCCCAGTGATGATGAGTGACAAGCGCTGCCGCGACTGTTACCTAAATGAACAGACTCAGAAAAGAGAAGTGAGATGCGCAGATTCAATGGAAGACAGAGGGGCTCCCCGCGCGCCGCCTCCTCCTCCTACGTTTGCGTACTTTTGCTACTGATGTTTCGGGGAGAGACGTCATGTTGAGGAATATAAGGTCTCAGGAATGGAACGGACAACTCGATTTTTTTTTTGAATCAACATTCGCTGAAACTTCGCCCATGGGGGTTATTTGGGGGGGGGGATTCTAGCACGAATCTGCTGTCCGTTTTTCACGTTCTGGCTAAAATCTAAATGTCGCACCCATGATTTTATTCAAATAAGAACGTCCATAAACAAAGCCACCGGTGATTTGAGCCAAGACGATTTGTTTCCGAGACCACCCACGTGACATCGGACAGCAGATTCGTGTTCTGGACGCCAAGTTTGAACAGTACAAAACGGACAGCGTTTAACTGGTGTCCGTTAGTTGAATAGTGCCGAAGACCTTTTTTTTTCATTGACTAATTATATTTTGATGTTGTTGTTGTTTTTGTTGTTGTTGTTGTTGTTGTATGCTCACCGCTTCTAATGACGCTACTTCTACCACTGTTTCCTTTCATTTTCTGGATTGTGCACTTTGGAGCATTTTTGATTCTATCCGTTGCGAACCAGTTGTAAATCTTGTCGATCACTTCCACCCCATTCTACCGAAATCGGAGTCGTAGCCAAGTAGCAGGTACGATAATGTAAACTTTCCAGCGACAAACTATGTGCAGAAATTGCATCAGGAAGAAGAATGACGTGCGTGGTCCATAGCTAAGATTATTTATTAAAAGACTATAGATTATAAGATTAAGATTATGAAGCGGTCGAAAATCCGTGTAGCATCACGCTAGAGAACACCACAGATCAACGTGCCCTTGCGTAGCCAGCCATTGACAAGGGTGTTCACTGCCCTTAGCGGAAACCACTATAAGAGATGAAAACGAAACTATCAGTCACCTTAAGATTGTCCGCCGCTGCTTTAACTTTTTGTGGCTCGACCGGATCTACAGCAAAACCTTTAAAGTCATTTTCGCTGTACACCAGGTACATGTAATTGTCCTCTAAGGCCCTGATCGGCAACACCTTCATCATTCTGTTGGATATTCCTCGTACGGCCGACTGCATGCAACGCTGAACCACTGATGGAACGCTCACACTATTCAATAAAACTGTATCCAATATGCCTGAAGCGATACTTTCCAGAAATGGTACAGAACTGCTGAACGATTTACTCGTGACACCAAAATATAGAATCTTTGTACAATTAAAACGGAACACGAAGGTAAACATAATAATTTAAGAGACTGAGATCACAAAGAGATCAAACATGTTCATTAGAAACAAGGAAAAGCATGTCGCTGAGTGTTTGCTCCATATTTAATTGCTCCACTCTTGCGCTCATGGGTGATGCACCTGGAGGTAAATGATGCATTCTCGGTCCGAAGTTGCATCTCACAGTAGCACCTGAAATTGATCCTCAGTGCAATCCATATTTCACATATAGATATATGAGCGTACTCTTAAATATTGATATGGCAGGATGATAGAAGCCTTTGTACACGTCGCTGAATGCCACGCCACAGGACTTTCCATTTTTGAAGAATTCAATCTAAATTTGTTTAGCATTGAGAGGAAGACGTCAGCGATATATGAAAAAAACTTGATAACTATTCCCCAATTCAGGTAAACAACTTCGAACTGACCATAATTGTCAGAGTTAAAAAAAAGTTACCCATTACGGAGAGACTCACCCGGCTACCCCTCAGAGGTTCGAGTGTTTTCAACACATCCGCTACTTCATCATGACTTTCGTAAAAATAGTTATGCTTGAAGTTAATAAGTGGAAGGTCCTGAAAAGAAATACGTTTCAGGAAAAAACTGTCTAGTTAAAGCTAGGAAATTTTGAACTGGGCGGCTTTACCTTGTAGGAGGGTGGCAAGTAGTCATTAGATGGGCCTGGATGGACGGGATCATGCGGCAGATGAATCAAACAACCAAGAATGTCGCCTTCCTAGAACAAGATTAGGATCTTCCTACGACGAAAGGATTATAACGATACTGAATCTATTTTCATTCGAATGAAACGGCCATCGAAAGCAACAACTTGGCATTAAATTATATCTATCAAGAAAATGATGTTAGCAACTGCAAAACATCGAACTCAACTTGAACAAAGCCGTGCGTTTATATCTCGAGTCCTAAATGCCGCCTCACATGTATCGTTACCATGTACGATGGTCTTCCTCGCGAACAATTATCTTCCTACACTTTCTCTCTTATCATGCTCTGAGGTTCTTTTCCATTTTCTCGAAAAAATCAATTCAAAAGTGGTGTTTTATGAGCACCTTTCTGGTACCCAGGACAAAGTTTCGAACCGCAGAAACACGAATCATCCCTTTTATAATCTCGGTTCCTTGAACAAAAGTAGTTGACCTCCCATCTACCGCAACTACTCAAACGTTCAGCGTCGATAACACAGAAGTTTGAAATTAAAGGCAAAAATCAAGCCTCGGTTGCTTCCAAAATTTTCTGATAACATAATACAGAATTTTGAAGTCGTAAAACAGAACCAATCATCAGATATTCAAGAAATGAGACAAATAAAAGCATACACGAACCTTGAAACCACCAGGACAATATTTTTTGCCAATAGCGTCATGGAACTTTGTCCCCTTCAGCGATCGCCAACTGTATGACAGCTTATTGTATCCAATACATGATTGCACCACCGCTGAAGTCGGACATTTGAAAAACTTTCATTAATTGTGGACTTGATGGCGTCGTGGAACTCACCTAGAGGTTGACTCCATCCAATCCTGATGTGTGAGTCTTCCGGCTGTTTCAGGAAATTCACTTCAAAATACCAAGTACCTTTGGCAACAGAGTGTGTTGCACGAGCAACCCGATAACCTTCGAAGCCGGTGACGGTCAGCTGATCGTCAGATACGCGTAACTGGAAGGAATGTTTTTAAAGAATTCGGTGGAACAAGAGCAAAGCCGCATACCTCATGAGCACGATCATTAGGGGAAATTGTAACTGATCGCTGGAAATGTAGTCGATACAAATGTGGTGGAATAATCCTTGGTGCGGATCCATCGTCTTCTTCCATATGGGTTCTACAGAATGTGAAAAATGACAAACACAACTTATGACACCAAATCGGGTTTGACATGAAATCAGAATTTTAAAACAATTATGAATACCTATTCGGCAAATACAACTATTTCTGTGACAGCCGATAACATGTTTAGCTACTGTTTTACGATCACAAGTATGGTATAAATTCACTCAGACCCAAATAGTGAAAAATTGCTTGATCTCGCTTATGATCGTGTACCGTTGTGTGGAACTGCGCTCGTTGCCCCTCTCACTCCTCCGCAGAAAAGGTGGTAGCTCACAAACTAATATAAACACGAAAGGTAAGCGATCATACATAACTGACCTGTCGGTAACATTCGGATCCCTTTCCACTAGGAAATATCGATATCCTTCCTTATTAAACGGAAAATCAATAGGACCAGAACCGTCGGCAGCAGCAATTTTTGACGACGAATAATCCGCAGCCCTTAAATTAACTATTACGTAAATTTATCACATAACACAAATAAATGAGCAATCATGCGGAAACGACATACAGTTTTGGCTTCTTTCCGCCTCCTACGCTATCTACGTTTCGCCTTTTAGTGGCTCCTCGAGTTTTCGGCCCACCGTCCACATCAGAATCCACGCCAGAACTCCTGCCCATTCCTTGTTGTGCACCAACAAGAGTGGAAGTCAGATTGCTCTTTTCTCCACTGGTGGTTTTCCTACCGATCTGAAATGGTGTCATTCATTACTGAAGAATAAAATGAAATGGTATGACCCTTGAGCACCTTAAGAACGATATTCTAGGGTTGCTATATAAAGGAACCATACTTATATCAATCTGGTCATACCAGCCAAGACCAGATTAGATAAGCTGAAAAACGGCGAAATCAGAAATTTCAACTTATGTTTCTGGTGAGATAAGTTTTTGATACGTTAATCGAGTTTTGAATCAAAAACTCATAGGTGGTTTTTACAAAATGTAGGAAACAAACTGAATATGAAAAATGATGAAAACGCACTTTTACCTTTCTGCAACCGACGATTCGTGGAACTCTGAACTTTAGACAAGCAGTTGAATTTTTAAAATTTGTACACTGAACACTGAAATAATAAAAAGAGCCAATTTTAAAGAGATACCTGCTTGACGAACTCATTCACAGGACCGATATCGGCGAGGTTCGTCTCCATGAGTGCAAAGCTGTTCTCGTCTTTCGGATTGACCTATAGAATGGAAAGGTGTGAATATCGAACATGGAACATCGGCCTCCAAAAACTTACCTTGAAGAGTTCTACATCTTTTATAAGAGTTTTCTGCAACGTCATGTGCCAGGTGTTCTTTACACGCCTCGGCATGGACGTCAAGTTTTCCCAGTTAGCGTCGAAATAAGGAATAATTGTCTTTTGCAAACTGAAATATGATCATCGGAGCAGCTCAGTTGAGCTGATGCAATCTTCCATCTCGGCAAAACCATCCAAAAACAAAAAATGGAAAACTATGATGTGACGACGACACCTCGGAAGAACATTCTAAATAATCTAATGCGGCCTCACTTGAAATAAACGTGCTCTCCAGGCTTCACATTCTCGTCTTTCTTCAACCTCTCCGCCGTCAAGTTAGCGAGAACTGTCACGCACATGTGGCTAAAGTCTGAAAGTGGTAATCGATAAGATAATCGATGAATGAATCCGTTTCATGAGACCCCACAGAAACAAAAAACACACTACATAAACAATATGTCCATAACAATAGATAGGATAAACACAATAGGTATATGATCAAACCCTAATCCGAGATAAAATACATGAAGTCAAGGCGAGATCAGTTTTGCTAAGAACTATTGTATGAAAAACTGTAAATGCAGAAAATGGTGACTGTAGCTAGAAAACTAACAGAAATAGAATAAAATAAATGTCATTAAACTCACTGGCTTGCTTGGCTACCCAAGTTTCCATCGATGTAGGACTACAGTCTTTGCAATAAAACGTGTAGCAGACCATGAAGCTCAAACCATAGCTTAAAAATAGCACAGTAGAAAGTCGGAAAAGTAATTTGGAAATACATAGTCCTTCATTCCACAGAGTAAAGCGGAAAAGTCGAATTGAAAAAAGCACTAACAAGTCCTTGAGGTCTTTCAAGCATCTTCCATGAAACCATTTCGCACATCCCGAACAAAACAGCTCCATAGTACCGATCTCGCGTTCCCCATCACTGAAACCATAGTTCCGTATATCAATCATCTTCACTGAGATCATGTAAAGGAATGTGACATTCTCTATAGAAACTTACTCCGTTTCTCGAATTTCTTTCGTTTCTGGACTGATGAAATACACAGTTACTAGTTATAGCTGACTAGGGTCCGCCACAGTGAGCGAAGCGGTTCGAAACTTGCCGTGTAAGAATGAGAGGCCGTCGGACAAGTTTCGTCAATCTAGGCTTTCACAGGAGGGACTACCAGCTTGAATTTTTGAAAAAAGTGTTATCACCGCTGCCATAACTCAATTGGAACTGTTGAGCTATTGCACTTTTCTCTCGTTCTCTACCAATTTTTTAACCTCGGAATTAATCTGAGTCCATTAAATGCAAAACGGAGGAGGAAGAGTGAAATTTTCTCGAAACTCGAGCTGTCAAAGTGATAAATGACGAGGCGAATTGTCACATACAACGCGTTTCGACATCTATAGTGGTTAGTTAAAATGTACTTACCAATAACAGATTGTGTCCGAAACTGAGGTTGGAGCTGTATTTTTGCGTGAGCTTTTGAGCCCCCTCATGTGAGAAACTGGATTTTGGCGGAGCGATCACCTAAACATAACAATTTGCAATTTCATCGCTTCGGTAGAACAATCTATACACCGAAAGAGTTGTAACGGCAAAACCGAGGGGAGATAATAAAAGAAAGTACAATTGAAACATCCAACAATACACTCTGAAGTTTCTCTCAAAACGAATCATCCAATAGAGTGAGATTTGCTCGTCACTATCGTGGTCTAGGAAAAAAGAAAAAAAGATCACAAAGACTAAAACCAAGCGGTGATGCTAGTCGTCACCAGAAAATCGTAATATTTCCGGAAAATTTAACCATTTCTCGAGAAGAGCACCATAACAAAAGATAAAACAAAGGAATCTCTCCCAACAGAGCAACGTAAATACCAGCGGAAAGAAAATTTGAAGCACATTGCCAGCATTTGACCAAAAGGACGCACTTGATAACAGTCGTCGGGTTTGCTGTACTTCTGTAATTACGTACGGCGCCCGGTTTAGACGTTGATTTCTTGCCTCGAGGCATCCGCGGTGCGGAAGGAGAATGGAGGTCGATACAGAGCTCGGGGGAAAAGAAAAATCTTAAGGCAGAGGTTGAAGTTGCGACTTTAGGAAGCGGACGTGAGATTTCTGGTTGAAACCTGGTCAGTGGATATTATTTGGGCGTTGGTTACGAGTCTGACATTGGTTTTCCTAATTTCATTCGAGGACCATCCACGTTGTGGGCTAAGGCGGTCAGGCTAAAATTTCCGATTTAACTAAGATTTCGTCCAGGTGGGTTATTATGCACGCTAACCAGGTTTTTTCATTTTCTTTAGATTGGCACGATTTCGGCCATTATGTGTGGAATCAGGTAAGCAATAAGGGTGAGGAGGTGGAATCAGGGTTATGGCGCGGAAAGGTACCTACCTGAATCAGCCGGAATCTACTTGTTTAATAAAGACATCAGAATCGTGATCGGCATGCAAAATAATTCACCCTCTAGGAGGTTTCAGGAAAATCTGCGGTATTGACCGGACCACCCTAGTTGAAAGTACGGGTGGTACTCGACCGTAATTCGAAAAACGAACACTAGAATCATGATAAGCATGCAAAATAACCACTTGAGAAGTTTCGCGAAAATCTATTATTTTGACCTGATCACCCTAGTTGACATACTAACGGTATGGGTGATCCTCGACCGAAATTCGGAAAATGGACATAGATTCGAGACCGTTATCCCATTAGGCGGTTTTGACGAAAACAAATTTTCGACCCAGATCCGGTCCGTGGAACCAGAGCTTTTAACTGCTGCAGAACTTCGTCATGTTCAAGAAGTTAGTATCATTTGTAAGTTTAGATACAGGGTTTGAAGGAGGACAAGTTTTCAATCGATTTCTTTCCACGATTGGAAAAGCGCTCTCGTTCAAGCTGAATCCGGTATGTCTCGACTAGGCGTCGATCAGTTCAAGTGAACCAGGGGCTATTAAGTTTCTGCGAAAAACTCATGTAAAAGCCAAGCAAATAAGAGTACAATTATCACGCTCATCACGATTCTGAGGTTCGTTTTCTAATTGGTCGCTGAGGTGCATCCATATCGTTAGCTAAGCCAGCGAGGTAAGAATCAAATCAAGACGGCCACTGACTACTGGCTCACCGAGTTATTGACATTTGAGAGCATTCATCTGAACAATTTAAGTTTTTTCGGAATTCAGGATCAATTGCTGTCGGTACGGTGCAAGCGTAGATTTCCTGAGATTCTCTCCTAGACGATTGCAAGGTCCTGCTGTCGCTCATTTGATACCAAGCGATTTCTTGCATCCTTAGTTATATTCCACAAATCCATATTGGTTGTGATGTGTACCGAAACAGCCGGGAACTCATTGCAACGACACTAGCGGCCTCAATGGGTGTAACTTTTTGGAAATGCGGAAAGTTGAACAGATAGTAAGAAACTAGAAGAACAGACAATTCGAAGGAAACTAAAAAATAAATCTGAGTTCGGAATCTTTCAAGGTCGGTAGGGGTCGCAATTAATCGATATAACTCAGCTCAAAATTTGAAATTGAAAAAAAACACGACCTGTGACCACAAAGTCATCCAAGAATACCGTAATTTCAGGGCATTTTCCCCTTTAGCATTCTGTTTACATACTCAGCTGACTTACCATGTAATGCTCTGTTAGAGGTAGAATTCATGATGCTGATGGCGATCGAAGCCTATGTTCATGCAAACCACACATCCGGAGAGGCGATGTGGTTGATCGAGGACGCGATAATAGTGTTGCGGGTTCTCCGCACAGCTTCTTGGCAGGCAGGAGAGCTCAGCATTCATTGTATCGCGTGCTCCTTCCATAGACGCTTTTTCGCGTCAAGATTATTCGTTTTCCTCTCGTGGTGCTTCTATAGAATTCTATAGAAATTGGTGCTTCTATAGAATTAGCATTTCCGCTTGCCTTATAATCTATTTCAGTGTCTCACTTTTGCACTCATATTTTATCACTTAACTATCATCGCTCGTATCACGTTTAATTAATGATGCCAATTTCTTGATTATATTCTTCGCACTCATGTGTTACCTTGGAATTTGTATATCGTTATTCTTAATTTTTTATATAAAGGTTGAATTACCCAAGTTCAAGGTGCTGACGCAAGTGATGAGAGTTTCGGGTTAAATTCCGCGTGGCAAATCTATAAATCTATGGATAAATCGAAATGCTATCTTACGATGTGCGACTGGATCTTTAGGTGGCGCATGTGGGGTTCCAGCTCTGATTTGGGATTTTGACCATCATTTTTTTGATGTGGTCCTGGAGATGCAGCTACTTTGCCATCAGCTAATTTTATCGAAGTTTTTTTATACTAATAAGGAATAGCTTTTCTTATCGTGAGCAATTGTTTCAGAACTTCCTGGTTTCATACCTCTTATGAGTTCTTCCTCTTCTTCTTTAGCGTTTGTCCGGCTTTGAAGCAGGGTCCGCTTTACCAATTCTCTGACGCCACACCGCTCTATCCCGCGCGTGGTTTGGATGAATTCTTTCTGCCTTCAAATACGCGTATCCAGCCAGCGCTGCTTTGGACGTCCCCTCGGTCTTGCACCTTGTATGTCGAGACCGAATCCAATCTTGCATACCGTGTCGTCACATGCTCGGAGCACGTGCCCGTACCACCTCAAATGGGACTCGCGAAGTTTGTCGGGTATTGGAGCCACCCCAAACCTTTCCCTTATCTCAGCATTAGTTTTACAGTCAAGTCGTGTTACGCCTGCCACCCACCTCAGCATTTTCATTTCCATTACGCTGAGGCGGCGCTCTTACATTGAGGCGGAGACCGAACTGCGCCAGTCGATCACTACACGCTTGCACTAGCACTTCGAGCTCATTCTTGTCGTCGGACGCAAGCATTACATCGTCTGCATACAGCAAAGTCCATGGAACAGGTCTTTGCAGATCCTTCGTTACAGCATCCATAACAACAATGAAGAGGAGAGGAGAGAGTGGCGATCCTTGGTGGACTGCAACCAAGATTGGAAATTCTGCCGAAATTCCAGCAGCTGCCTGGACTCTGCTCCTCGGGTCGGTATACAATATCCGTACCCAATTTATAAGCTCTTCAGGAACGAGCTGTTTCCGTAGTGCGTACCAGATCACCTCATGCGGCACGCGGTCAAACGCCTTTTCAAGATCCAGGAAGGCTAGATGCAGAGGTCTTTGCTTCTCCCTGTGCTTCTCTACTAGAAGTCGAACCGCATGGATAGCATCGGTGGTGCTACAGTTGGCAACAAAGCCGCACTGATTCACGGTTAATTCAACGATGTTTCGTATTCGTCTGTCAATTATTCGCTCAAACACTTTCATGGTGTGAGAAAGCAGACGAATTGGTCTATAAGTAAGACAGTCCGCTGGACTAGCCTTCTTCTTCCAGATCGGAATCGTCGTGCTTGACTGCCAATCCGTTGGCATCTTCCTTTCCGCTATGATCTGGTCGAAAAACCTAGCGAGACAGTTGGCGGAGTCCCAATGGCGTGACCTTCACAGTTCTGCGGCCACGTCACTCGGTCCCGTTACTTTACCAAGCTTCATCTTCCTCAGCGCAAGCACCACCTCTTCAGCCGAGATGGACAGGATTGGACCAAGTATAGGTTCAGCGTGAGGAAGCGGGGGATGAGGAAATTCATCCGTGGAGATCTTCTCAAAATAATAACGCCATCGTTCCATGACCTTCTTAGTATCCATTACCAACTGGTCGTGCTCATCATTAACACCGTGGAACTTTTCGACATCTTCGGACTGCCGCTGTCGAGTCCTCGCAAGTTTGTAAATAAGCCGTTCACCGTCGCGCGTTTCAAGTCTTCTGTTAACTTCATCGTGGTGAGCAGCTTTTGCTATGACCACAGCCTTCTTCGCTGCTCTCCTAGTTTCTTGGTACGCGGACCAGTTCGCGACCGTTTTATTGCAGAGGAAGACGTTGTGGAGGCGTTTCTTCGCCCGAACCTTCTCCTTGACTTCTTCCGTCGAGAGCCACGTCTGTCTGTCAATCATACGTCGACCTGGCTTGGTCACTCCTAGCTGGGACCGTGCAGCATCATAGACCACAGATTTCATATCCTGCCACGTGCCGTCGACATCCACAATGGGGGGCATCCGTATTCCACCGATAACTTCGGCTTCCTTTTTCTTAAGACACCACCACTTGATGCGCTCATGTCCACACCGCTCGTCCCTCATTTGCTTTGGCGGAGTGAATTTCATCGTGCAGATCAAAGGCCGATGTTGTGTAGCCACCGTCTCGTAAAGCACTACCTTCGCATCGCTGACAAACTTAGCATCGCGACGTCTTACGAGCACGTAATCGATCTGCGACCTCGCATTTTCGCTGTAAAAGGAGATCAAGTGTGACGGACGCTTACGGAATGTCGTGTTCGTGATGACAAGGTCGTGCGAGCATGCATACTCGAGAATGCGCTCGCCATCTTCGTTCCGTGCTCCGTATCCAAAACCACCGCCATGGTAGTTTTGGATACGGAGCATTTGTCCCCATCTTTTCTTGCGCCGACATGACCATACAGATCTCCTGCGACAACATTCATTTCTTCTTGAGGTATCTCGGCTGTCTTTTCATGGAGCAGTGTCCAGAACTCCTCCTTCACCTGCTCGGAGCAGCCTGTCTGCGGCGCATACGCAGTAAAGAAATGAAGTCGTTCATTTTTCGTGATGACCATGATCTTCATGAGACGGTCGCTGAAGCGTTTCACCTCCTAGATGGAATCACGAAAACGCTCGGATACGGCAATGCCGACGCCATTTGTGGTCTTGGGGCTGGCAAAGTACAAAACTTTGAAGCCACGGCCGATGTCTCTTGACTTACTGCCAGACCACCTCGTCTCTTGCAACGCGCACAGGTCAATTCTACGATGCTCCAGAGCGGCGGCTAACTCGCTCGAGCGACCTGTTAGTGTACCGACATTTAGCGCTGCAACACGAGTCTTGACGTTGTTCTTGCATTTTCGGGCTGGCTTGCTTGGCCCTCGAGGTTGTCTTTCCTGCTTCGAGACAACTTCGCTCTGACACTCGTGGACTAGCTTGGTTACCCCTCGATGCCGTCCTTGCATCGAGGATCCTCGCATACTTTCACCACTCACCGGGCTCCGTGAGTGGGCGTCGGTTCCCGCGGACGCCGTAGCTTTCACATGAATTCTTAGCGTCATCATGCCATTTGATGTGACATGTTTCTCCATCGGCCGGCCTGTCACCAGGGCCTGTCGCCGGAACTCGATGGTCCGCGATCAGCTCACCCCAAGCTAGTTTGGGAGTTCCCAGTGGCACCAACGTGGAGGAGCGGACCTCGCCACCCAAACCTCTTATGAGTTATACTCAATTATTTGCGTCAAACTCAAGCTTACGTTTTGACAGTCTTAAATCTAGGAATGATTAATTCTCAGTGAAAATTGTTATGACCAAAGCTTTTTTGTACCGGTTTTCTGTTGTTTCTCCAAAATATACCAAAATATATAATATATAATATATATAAACAGTATAAGAGTTTTACTCAAATTGATGTGGCAACTCCATCTTCCGGAAATCATGTTCGGTCGCTTGTGGGATCCAACTTTTTAGAGCTTTTTCGTGGTGTATGTATTCATTTCCGTGAAATATGTGAATAAAAAAAGAGAATGAGGTCTTCTCTTCTGTTTCTGAAGGTTTTGCAAAGGTTTTCAGATTGATTTTACTGAACTGATGACTAGTAGTTGAATTTTTACTTATTAATTTCCTTTAGTTGTTTTGTTTGAATTCTGCTTATTTACAATTAATCACCGCTGCTCCTTTTTTGTTTTCTATTTTATTTCCATTCTCCGAACCTGTTTCCGTAGACAGATCATCCATGAGATCAAGTCTTTGCACGCTCCCTCCCCCTTGATGACTCTACATTACGACCCCTCCGATTCTCAATCCGCAAGATTGAGCTTGCTTGCGATGGCCATGACTTTTTTGCTGAATAATTCCAGTCAGATCTCGATGAATAGTAGTGTACTAGGTCGTTAATAATGATGAGATATCAATCAAACACGGCACTTCATGCCTGGCGTCAAGGAGGTGGCTTGGATGAAGAAATGCCTTTTCCTCGACCAATGCAGCAAATCCGCCGAACACAAGCATGAACAATGCAGCGATGGTGAATGTGTATCTGCTTTATACAATGACTTGTTAGGCCAACCGTTATGCAAGGCAGCGGCTTCACCTTCCTGATGAGTCTGTTACCATTTTCCTGATCCCAGAGAAATGGAAAGGCTTGATTAATCAAGGCGAGGATCGATTGTTTGACCACGCAGGAGGAAGCAGCGACATTTGCCTCTGCACTATATGCGCTCTTCTCCTTTATACCTCTCCATAATGTTTCGGTTGCTTATGTTTCCTAAAAAGTATAAATTGGTAGCCTCTTAGGTTTTGTAGTTGAAACGGTAAGAAGTAATTGCACAACAAACATCGAATGTCTTTGATTTGCTCTTTGACGACCAATGACTTCAAAATGCTATACGATTCCGTTAGCACCAGGATGTACTGACATTCTTACGTCAGAAACCTAATAAATTAATCACTTCGTATGATAGCACAAATGCGCGCAGGGTCTTATCATAAGTCAGTTATTTCGTGATAAGCAGTAGTAGTTTCTGGAGTGATGGCAGCCTTGTCGAGTTCCTTACTTCTGCTACTCATTGGTGTTGGGTAAGTGTAGATTTCCGTCTTTTTCGTTCTCAGACATTTCCTTGTATGAGATTCATTTGACTACTTCTAAGATAATCGATATACCCAAATTCTGAGATCGTAGCCATCAAAAACCTAAAGTTTTCATGCTTATGCAGAACGAGATTTGTGAAGCACACAGACCAGCAGAACGTGGAACTCTTTACAGTAATTAAAGAAAACATCGATACCTCCGCCATCTGCTGTTCCTCTGAGTCAAGGAAAATATGAATTCGGAGAACAGTGAAAAAATACGATCAACTATGATGGTGACTCTGAGCATGGTGAAAATGGTACAGTCGAATATAAAAAGGCACTTTGCAAAACTTCGCCCATGATGCTTCTCGTGTGATTAATCAAAAGAAGCTGATCAACAAAACTGTTCATCTTGGGTAGTTAAATACCACTTACGACTAACAATAAGTGTATAAATATACTCAACAGCAAAGCATTGCCACAACTGAATCTATCGGCCCATGCAACGGCCGTAAATGAGTTGCTACCTCGTGAAATTGAATGAATCGTGCAGAACTTTGAGCCAGTTCAGGTTTAATTCCGAAAACATCACAAACTCATCAGTAGAAATTGATTATTCTATCTTCTCTTCTTTCTTTCAGCATTCAAGCCGCCCAAATCACCAATCTACCTGGAGCACCTCCGGTCAATTTTAAGCAGTATTCCGGTTACTATACCGTGGGAACTACCAAGAATCATCAATTGCATTACTGGTAAGGTTGGGAAGCTGGAATGAAAAGGAAGTTCGCTGTACCGAGGACTTTAGGTTCGTAGAGTCCCAAAACAACCCGGCTACGGACCCTGTGCTTTTGTGGTTGACCGGTGGTCCAGGATGCTCTGGCCTTTCGGCACTGCTTACCGAGTGGGGACCATTCATGGTGAGTTTACACTTAATAATCGCAGATATTCGCTATATTTATTGAACTACAACGAGTATATTCCTGCGGGATTTTGCACCATGCAGTGAAGTCTAGGAAACAAACCATAATTACTCACTTCGGTGATGTTTCTCTGAAGAAATCGGGAGGATAATTGATAAGAGAAGGAAATTTCCAGAGCGAATCTGAGTCTGACGATGAGTCTCATTTTCAAACCTTTTTTGATTTTTATCTTGTTGCCTATTTTGAGTTTCTTATTCAGCTGGCGCTAATTTTAAGCGCCTCTAGGTGAATAAATAAAGTGATCAATTATTCAATTAACCGTCGCTGAGTGAAAGAATCGACAGAGTGTATGTTCAGTGGGAGTCGCGAGTGAAAGGTAGAATTGCATGCGTAATTTTTGATTCTTTCCATTTGAACAATTTCCTTATTGAACGCGATTCTACTTTGTGTCTTTCGTTTGTTGTTCTCTTCTTCCGAGAGGAGTTTTTCTATCCCACATGCGGGAAAAGTTGCAGCAATATCCGGGAGGGTTACGAAAATGAAGTGAATTCCGTAGATAAGAATATGGCAGCCTTATCAGTATGCTGCCGCAGGTGCAGTGATTTCCCGCAAGCATAGTTGTGGAGCTTAGCGGAACTGCTGACAATTTCGTAGTCGGTTTCTATCATCACTTTCGGTGATCTCTGCGTTCAGCAAAACATTGAAATCATGGAATGAAAGTATGCTAACGGTGAATCGAAAAGAGAACGAAATTAGCTACTAAATAAAAGGAAGTTGACTGCAAACTACCCATCATGAGAAGAGACAGCACAATATGTATGATTGAGCGTTAAAATGGTAGAGGTGCAAATCTTTATACATGATCAACGATCCTTCGTGGAAGTCAGACCGAAAGTTTCAGGTCAATGCTGACGGTGCTACTCTGTCAGCCAACCCATACTCATGGAACCTGAACGCCTCCATTCTCACACTTGAGGCTCCGGCCGGTGTGGGCTACTCGTACGCAACCAATGGAGTAGTGAAAACCGGTGATGACCAGGTATTTTCTACTCAATGGCAGTTTACGAGATTGTTCTCACTACTGGGTAGCTCTACCTCACACTAAATACAGGCCTTAGAACATTTCAGCATTTTACTATTCTAACGATCCTATCACCCCACTAAAGGTATAGTAAAAGGAAGAAAGGACAAGACGTAGAAATTGGGATCTATGGTCTTGAAGGAGCCTAATAATTGAGGTTGAATCTTGCGATACCGTACCACTACGCCATTAAGGAGCCCTGTTCGCTCGCTTTTGCCCACACTATTATGGAACTTGAGGGCGCACGTGGTACAGTTGTATCAGGTGTTACTGACACTCGCACGCTCAACCGATCGATTCCCACCCGCGCGCATTAAGCCCGATCCCTCATCGGGTGATGGTACCAGACTTGTCTGGAGAGGTAAAATCACTGAGTTCCCCAAGTCACTGTATTGGCCAAATACGCATTCACCATGCCTATACGATTTGAGTGGATAGCGATTACCACTGCGCGTCCATGGGAGAAAGGGGGACTGATCAACACCGACTCCTTTACCTTTATCTTTTTCATTATAGAAGGCTGAGCAGTTCTGAAATTCTAGTTTATAACCTTTTTTTCGCGTTGCTGTTCTGCATACAAGAATATGATGTTGTACTGGTGGTGCTAGGTTCATCTCAGAAATCGCAGGCGGGATTCGAACCCGCGTCTCGCGCTAACCGGGGCCGTGCGGTCACCACTACGCCACTGAAAAGATTGATCTCCTCCCCAACTGTGACGGTCGTTTGCGCTCCCCTAGCACCTTCCTCAAGTCCAATGGCTTTTTACTTCCAGCACTCATCCGTAATGACGGCTTGCGCCTGCGAATCGGATTCGGCATTGCACTAGCTAAGCTCAAAGCATTTTAGAATTAACGTGAAATTCTAGCTTTATTACCGCTTTCTGCGAGTGACTATTCTGTATACTAGAATATAATGTACATATGTAGTTCTCCCATCGATCTCGCCATCTTCTAAAGTTAGTCTGACAATGCATAGCAAGAGCAAGTATAAACCCTTCAACTCCTTCTAGACTGCTAGCGAGAACTGGGAAGCTTTGGTGGCCTTTTTCACAGAATTCCCCAACTACGCCGCGAACGACTTCTATGTGACCGGAGAATCATACGG
Organism: Nippostrongylus brasiliensis; assembly: GCA_030553155.1. NCBI lineage: Eukaryota > Metazoa > Nematoda > Chromadorea > Rhabditida > Heligmosomidae > Nippostrongylus > Nippostrongylus brasiliensis. The sequence continues at coordinate 16,696,639 of CP130733.1, read as the reverse complement.
AGGTGAGAAAACCTACGATAACTTATACATTTTTGCGTTTTGACTAATTCAGTACTTTATTGCAGGCATATATGTTCCAACCTTGGTGCAAACCATTCTCGATAGACAGACTCAGTACAAAATAAACATCAAGGTATTGAAGATTTTATGGTACCACTTTATTGTATAATCTGAATCAAAGCGCGGAGCACCGAAAGTTGGTCGTTGTTGTTTAAGGGATTCGCAGTTGGAAACGGTTGTGTGTCGTCGAACGAAGGCACCGATTCTCTCATCAACTTCCAATACGCACATGGAATGATCGATGACACGTGAGTAAGATACAAAAATTAATGGTGCAAATTCAAAGATGGAGTGGTCAAGGTTCATCAAGGTGCTTTATAATCCATTTTATCTAAATGCGTATTCGTGGAGATTGCTGAATGAGTGTTTGGGATTAATAATGTCATGTTGGGTAAATCCTGCCTAGCACCGATATCCGATACCCGTAATCGTGCGTCGCGCTAACTACGAGTTGAGTCGTTCCCGATATGCTTGAATCAGAAACCAATGGTTTGCGTAGGAGCACAAGTTTGTGCGCCTTTAGGTATTCGGGATCTTGAGTTTTGTTACTTAATATGAGTCACTGCAGGGTATCCGATACCCTGCTGGGGCAGTAAGGTGAGCTATGCCCAAAAAACACGAAATAGATACCGCACTGTCACGACACACGTTGAGCGGATCAATTGAGGGTAACTGAGTCTGTGGTCGGACCCAAATAAGAGTCACAGTCGTTTTTAGTGAAATCTCGGATGATCCAGAATTCTTTTTTTTTTTGGAAAACATATGTGTTGATGAGCACCGGGACTGTGCTTGCCTCGCACTGATAAATGTGACCATTATATTAGTTCTGGTGTGAGAAACTTGGGGTGTATTCGTCATAACCTTGATACAACAATTACCATACTATCTTGAGGAGATATTAGTTTTAACTGAAAATTGCTGTTCGCAAGTTCAATCGTTAGTGTTGAATTTAGAAACTGTCGGTTACTGGCTACCCTTGATAAGTCGTTACAGAATCGTAGACAGATAGTATTCGGTGCAGATTCTGGGCCTTACAAACCCAAAATCTGCATCGAATACTATGTGAAGTATTATAAAACGGGAGCCGAATGTTTAATCGTAATAACCCACATTATCACACACATGTCACAAACTATGTGACATTTCTGGGGCGAATTCACCTTGTAACCTAGAAAAGCACAGCTTATACATCGAAGGTAAAATGTGAAAAGGTAAAATGTTAGACGTTGATTATCCCTTAAAGGCGCGGTGATGCATTTGTGTTCTACTCAGAATCGTTGAGGCATCGGATATCCGTATTTGGCCTGTACAATGACATGCATGGGCCAGCCGCTGTACCAATTCAGTGTCTTCACCTTACCAGACTCGTCTGGTACCAATTTACCCGAACCCGGAGGATAGAAGGTGTGGTTCACCCATCGAGGATCAATCGCTTGACTGCGCGGATGTCACTAGCTCCTCCCATCTCTGCACCACAAGCGTCCCTATCACGTCCCTATCAAGTGTTGCAGAAAACTACATATTGTTGGATTGAGTGGAAGGGAGGGCATTCATGCCATGTCCTCAAATGGCCTTCGACTGACGGGCAATCTAAACGTGTTTGGGTGTCAGATTGGGAGACTAAGTCGTGCTAAGCTGATATTGGGCAGATACGTTCCTTACATTAATGGTCAAAAGCCTACTATTTTTTCTAGCAAATGGCAGAAGATCAAGTCCCAATGTTGTCACAACGACACAGACGACTGTCCATTCCATCAGTTCAACGGCGTCGACACATGCTCGCTGTTCGTTGAAACCACCAGCATGAACGCATGGTGAGTGGTGGAAATCTGGTAATTTTCGGAACGACTGTAAAAGGGTGAGACGGTTTCCAAATCGATTATTGTAAAAAAAATCAATAGAAGCAACAGTCCTCTCGTATCGCACACACCTGCAGACAATTGATATGTGAATAACTATTCAGGAATGGCGGAATCAACCCTTACAATATGTACGACAACTGTGTGAATACACCTGGAACTGAGGTGTCGACTCGCTTCCGTCTCGAATACAAATACCGAACTGGCAAGGAACTCGATGTGTCCCAGGTCGTGCTTGCAAGATCTCCGTGGCTCTTTCGTGAGGCTTTTTAAAACTTCCCTCATTTTTCAGCTATCCACTGTACCGTGCATGAATGAGACCGCCGTGACTGTCTACTTGAATAGACCGGACGTGCGTAAAGCTCTGGGCATTCCCACTTCTCTCGGACCGTGGGCAATATGTAGGTGAGGCACATTTGAGCGGTTTCGTGGAACTTAACCACAATATCAGGGTATCTGTCTGATGATGACCCAAAGAGTTGTAATGGTGGTGCTAGGATGATCGCTCAAACTGCGTCTCAGGCGGGGTTCGAACCCGCTTCTCGGGTCTGCCTGGACACCGCTTGGACCACTACACCACACTGAAGAGTCATACGCCAAATCAACGCCGTATAACGGTCAATCGATTCACACTTCCATGGACCCAATTTCACGCGGTTCTCAAAAGAGCTTTTCTCTCAATAAAAATGAGTTGTTAGAATAAAAAGGACAAATGGTTGTTCCTTTTTGCTCTGTTTAGTTCCCACTTCCTGTACATCGAGATCATGCTCACATATCAGTCATTATTGCTCTTCAAAAAGGTGGCAACTGAAATAAACGATAAAAGTAAGAAGTTAACGTGTCGGCGTTGATTAGGACCCGCCACCGCATCCGCATACTATTCAAATTGTAGAGGCATAATGAATGCGTATCTATACATTGACTTGCGCAGGTTAGCTGCTATCCCAAGCCAGTGCGTTTACCTTCCGAGATAAGTCTGACACGAATTTACCTGTCCTCGGAGGGATTGAAAGCTTGGGTAGCCTGGACCGGGATCGATCGCTTGACCGGCGGGTGTCGGACGCCCCCCCCCCTTACCACTGAACCACATGCACCCCGATGTAACTGATAAAATAGGTAAATTAGATTAAAAATATAAATATAAGATTATAAATATGGCTGAGACTAACTGTTTCTGCGGCGAAATAGCTTTTTCACCGACATGTGCTTGGTAGAATTCAACCGTATTTTGGAATCAATTCAGAATGTCCTGGGTCTTTCCCTGCGTGGTTTTCTTAATCTACCAGCTCGTGCGTGAAATTTATGTAATTCTGTTAATGGAACTTAATGCATTTTCTCATTTTTAATGAGTGCTTCGAGTAATGTGTATATTGCGGCAGGCGTTGGGCTTCTGCCGATTTCTTGCATAAAATAATCAAACTAAAATGAAGATAAATATTTAAAATAAATGTAAATGTCTAAAGATTTAGGTAAGTATATAACGAAGTGATTAGGCAAATTAGCACTACTGCTCCTGTAAGACTGTAAATCCATGTCTGCAAGACGCAATGGAAACCACTCCTAGGTGACTTTTACGAGATTCCTTATCTGAATTGATAACTACTTATGTACATCATTTTTGAATGAACTTCAACCTGTTTCGGAACGATGAGTGAAGAGTAGTGTAGAGTTTCGCTCTGAATCGAGAAATCCTTATGAGCAGTCCTGTAAAGAGCTTGTGTACCATGCTACCTGATTTTCATTTCCGGATAAGGCTGATATATGTGTATATTTCAAAGAAATTAGGCCAGTAGGCCCATATAATATAAACATGCAGTTACCTCCTGAGAGAAGATATTCATTTGGTCTGAATTTCAGCGACACAATCAGCAACACCTACAACCGACAGTACTCAAGCATGGACAGCCAATTCAAGAACGCTTTATCGAAAGGATTAAAAGGTAGAGGAGGAACGCTCTAAATTTATCTGGTACCAATTTACGCGACCACAGAGGGAGGCTTGGTTAGCCTGCACGAGGTCGATCGCTCGACCGTGCGGGTTTTAGTAGCCTCTCTTACCACTAGCTCAAACGTTAGAAAAGTAATAAAAATAGAATCATCATATGTCAAATAATTCGACAAGTCATGAATCTGAGTATGCCTAAAACTTGGTAAAGGAGAGAAGAGATGAAAAGCGGACCTCGAATTTCAACGAAGCAATAAGGAAGACAAACGATGTGACAAAACAACCTAACAAAAAGTTTTATGCTGTAGTCTTACAAGAAAAAAGAAACCTGTTCAAAGACACTTTTTATATGAAGGAACTGCTCCAAGTCGTAGTAAGGTGCTGATGTCATGATACGATATAAATTATAAATATAAATATAATATAGTGAGGCGATAGCAAAACCCTCAACTTTCATCTGGCCATAAGAATTCTTTTCAGCAATGGTTTATAGCGGAGATGTGGACATGGCCTGTAACTTCTTGATGGGACAGCGTTTCTCGCGCAAGCTTGGATTGAAGGTTAGTAGTAGCTGGCAATCAGCAGAATCTGCCGAGAATCAACATATTTCCTTAAATCTTTAAGTTCATCTGAGAGACTCATTCGCTGATTTGATTTTAAATTCGAGAACTTAAGGAAATCGCTGCGAAGAAGCATTACATAGTCGACGGACAAATCGGTGGATTTCATACGCAATATGACGGTCTGCACTTTGTTACAGTCCGGGTAAGATTTCACAAGTTGCGGTTGATATTGACCTGGAGGCATCTCATCATTTCCAGGGTGCTGGGCATATGGTTCCGACTGACAAGCCATCGGTCGCCTACCACATCATCAACGCGTTCCTCTTCGATCAGAAATTCTGAAAATCGAAAAAGATATCATATTTTCACATGTTGTAGAATGAAGTTTGAACACCTTCAGCAGCCATGTTGATGTTTATTTTCACAAGCCTCTAAAGACGCAATAGTTGAAAGCCGGCGAGCTACTGCCGACTGAAATACTTTCTTTTGGAGTTATGGGCCAGCGGCGACACCGGGGTCGGGATTCATGAACGAAATCGCAGGTGAATTTCACCGGCGGTTATCTTCACCGACTCCGGTGATGGATTTAACCGGAGTCGGTGTAGATTTCTGATTGATGAACGTGCCCGTAACCGGTGTGCGCGTCGGTTAGTTGCGATACTGTACTTTTACTTGGTCAGTACTTTTACCTTTCCGTACAAGTCTGGTACCAATTCACCCTCGGAAGAATGTATGGCTTGTTTAGCCTGAGTGACAATCGATGGGTCGATCGTTCTGATGTCAGGAGTCCTTTTTCCGCTGTACCCCGCACCCTTAAATAATTTTGCTAGTATGTAATATTAGCGCATCATTAACAGCATCAAAGGAAGTGGGTTAGTAACAACTCATTTAACTAGCTTAACTAGGCCCGCTATGATAGGCCATCGACCAGTCTTGTAATTGTAACAGTTTGCCTTCTATCTGGGCCCGAATTCACGAACGGACCAGCGGTCTCCGAAACCGCGGCGCAGCCAGAGCCAGACGGCAGAGTCGATGAGAGATTGCGTTTAACATAGGAAGCCTAGGATAAGTAGAGAAAGGTGCGCGCCGTTCTCAGGCTATATCTCGGGGTTTATCGGGGTTTACCAATGATGAATGAGGACCCTGGATTCCAGATTCTGGAACCTGCAGGCCCTTCTGCTAATTCTGCGTTAGGAGAGAGTTGTTCCCTCGAATGAGATCGAACCGTGGTTATCGAAATCATGAGCCTATGTTCTTAACCACTCGGCCATGCCGCCTCCATCGCCGTCTATGAATGCCTCCTGGGTGGTGTAGTCAATACCTTTCAGCACCCTGCCCAGTTCTACAATTCACAATCTTTTGGTTAGTACAGATTCAGTGCCAGTTTGGCGACTTCGCTTTAATACTAAAATATTGCTTGTGAGAAAGCTCTCTATTCCATCTCGGGAGACATTTTATTGAAAATTTTCACCTAAAAAATTGAAAAGCGGAAGTGAAAAACGCACTGCCAAGGAATACCGGCGATCGTACCTGCACTGCACATGTTCTACAGGAAATTGTGTTTACACTGGGACCGAAAATGAGCCGTTTTCAGAATAGACTTCCATTTATAGCTTGACATACCGTAGTCGTCAAATTTCAGCGTTTGGACTGCTATTTTGCCACTTTAGATGATTATTGATTGCCAATTAGTGCAAAGATTTTCACCTTAAGCAGGATTGACCTGAAAAAGGTACGTGGCCTTTTCATGTCCTTCCGCGTTCGAAGGTGTGCATATAAAAGCTCATGCAGTTCATCTTCATGCTCACTTTCCGGCACCTTGTAGAGCTCAATCAGATCCGTCTCTCCTATAATTTTGACAAAAATTTATCTTTGAGCCGCTTCCGATCGCATTTGAAACGATCCTTCACCTCATACTAGCCTCCAACTTTTTAGTTAACGTTGTCTCAATAGCATACACATTCATATCTCTTTCGCTCCCGGACAAGTAGGGAGCTATCTCTGATAATGTCCATGACAGGTTTTTTTCCAAGTCCAAGGTCAAGGTTGTGGGTGACCTGCAACAAATTCGCTCTACCTACCACTTTTAAGTCAGTATGACTTCCTTAGTTTCTGCAGTTCTGCGAAAACAAAGCCGTCGTGTGGTTGATTTTCTCACCTGCGGTGGATAGCTTCAGGCAGCTGGGAACGCTCCAATATGCACATGACCAGTATGGGTCTTCCAATAAACGAATTGCATTCCCAGGTTGGTTATACACTTGTTTTTCACTGAGGCAAACAGCTGCGCCTTCTTCAATTTGCTTTTATGTAGGTTGTACAGTACCGTACGTGTTTTTTGATCAAAAGCCGAAAAAGCGGGCAAAAACCGCTCCAAAGCTGCTTTTTCGAATAACTTTCTTATAATTCAACTATTTGTGAAATTAGACCTAGATTTGAGCTCAACAGCTCTAGCTCTATCCATCCATACACACTTTTTCCGAATTCGTGAAACTTGCTTTCAGTCGATTTTTTTTGACCCCTCGATTTTCGGATCCCGTTGCCGCTTTGGTCCCTCGCTTGGTGACTCAGCACCGACAGCTTCGTCCTCTCCTCGCCGCATATAAATATGCGACGTTCGTTGCATCGACTAGGCTCCGCTCACTAATCACCGCCTATAAATATGCGGCGTTCATTGTACGAGCCAAGAGTGGGAGTCCCCACGGGGTGGCTCGAAGAGGCTACCACTCGTGGCCTCCCGTTGGCCTCGTATAGGTAGTTTGATAGGTGGTAGTTTGGCCTCGTCGTTGACGAGGTCCCCTGGTGGGGCTCCCGTCAACGACGAGGCCAAACTACCTAAACTACCACCTATCAAACTACCACCTATTACATTCGTTTTCTACGCAGTTATCAGAGGAACAGCTCGACGAGTAGGAGCAGCTTGGAAGGGAGCTCGGTGAATTGATTCCATCGAAATTCCACGCATTATGTAGAAGAGTTATTCATAATTTCCCTGATAAAATGACAAGGTGATAATTTACGTGACGAGAGGAATGAATTCGAAAACAATTGCGCAAATGGAGGGAAACATTCCCTACAACCAAACAGTAGAGAATGTGGAATGCTAAACCTAGATAAATCGTAAAAAATATCGATAGTCAACAGTGCTCAACTCACCCACCACGTATTCTACAATCCCTCTATTCTGTAACTCGCTGATCACAAAAACAAAATTATTCAAATCGAAAGCTGTTTTGGATTCCTGTAACAAAACGGCAATTACTTTGGTGATGAATACTCTCTTCGCTATGAACTGTTGCCGAGGGAGACCACATTTACCGTGCAAAATTTTGTGCAGCATTTGCAGATCGAACTTCGTTCTACAAAATTCCAGGAATTGCAGTTTCAAGTACCCATGCGCTATTATTGACACGCTGTTGAGGTGAAAACTATGAAACTTAAAGAAATATGTAATGCCTAGAGAAAAGCGAACTAGGAACCGCATCATTTAATTCACTAGAAGTTACTCCAGTTAACAGCGTTATAAATACAGATTCCGCCGTATTCCTCCGAATCTCCTGCTACTCCCGACCGTGTGCTCAGTCGCTCGTCAATTCTCGATGATAACATTGCAACACAGGTTCGGGTGAGCCGTTAACGATCACAGTCGTGTAGTTGTCTTTGTAGAAATGTTTTAGACTTACAATCCAATGTTCGGCGCTGAAAAGCTGTTCGCTGGGCTTGTCAGACCACCAGCTGTTTCGCAGAGCAATTTCGCCTACAGCTGTCACAGTCATTCGGCTACAGGTATCACTGCTAATCGTTACGGCAGAGCTGAGGATGCGATACCATTGCTGCTCGCCGGCACTAGGAACGTCTTCTTCAAGCGTTAGTTTCTGTTCTTGTGCTACTCACTGAATGGACCATAAGGAAAGAGAATTTCAGCGCCAACAACAAGTGCTGCTCCTCCTGCAAGTTCAACGGCCGCTAGCCTCTGCTCGAATGAGAGCATCTCGAGTGCCAGCACACCGCCGAGCAGTTCCGGTAAGTTCCATGAGCAAGTTTTCGCATGTAATAAGACCATAAAACGCAAGCTCCCAGCTCCTGCCAGTACCCCAGCCGAAGCAAAATCACCTCAATCACCGCGCAAGATTATCGGCGCTCCATCGAAGACACCGTCTCAGCCCAATGAAGTAGAAGTGTTCGCTAGGAAGGTCTTCGTTGGTGGGCTGCCAATTGACGTGACTGAAGGTATGCGGCCTGCCCAATTTTACAATAATAGCACTCGAATGAGTGATATTTAATTTGAAGAAGAAATCTGGCAGACATTTTCCGTGTTCGGAAACGTTCTTGTTGACTGGCCTCGTCGCCCTGACGGCACGAGCGCCCGCGACGAGGAATCCGGCAGGGGATGTAAGAACTTTCACAGCTTTTCTGCTATTTTCCCTCTTTGACTGGACTAGAAGGATTTCAGCACGCTCCATGACTGGCTACGTCTTCCTGGTGTTTGAGGAGGAGAGCTCTGTGCAGTATCTTGTCAGCGAGTGCCACAAAGAGGATGATAGGTTTGTGTTTTTACAGTGTTGACGAATACAAAGGGGCCCTATGCAATTACAAAAAGGCTTCCTCCTGCAGCTCCAATTGCAAAAGCAGTGAGAATTGAAGGTACTACCTGTTCGTCTCGTCGCCGACGATGCGTGACAAGCCAGTGCAGGTGAGGCCATGGAGACTCGCCGACATGGACTTTATCTCGAATCCACGAACCGTGATGGATCCTCGCAGAACAGTGTTTATTGGTGGAGTGCCTCGCCCGACCAGAGCAAGTCAGTTCCACTAACTCAAGCTAGGGAACAGAAGAATCGGTGTACAATTTAAAAGAGTTCCTTATTCTCACTGGTCTTTTTTGGCCCTACACAATTTTCCTTGTGACAGTTCGCTTCCAATCTGAACGCTCTTTTTATGAATGCGCAAACTGCTCTCAACACTTTTCTGCAACGGCTGTACAGGGTGCGGCAGTTGAATCAGGGCGAATTTTGATTCAAATTTCCCCCCTTAACGTAATTTCGCTAAAGTGTTTATGTTTATGTAAAGGTCCCCTGTTTGAACACCGTGAACTACTACGTCCGGAGCGTAGTTGAGAAGTTTGCTAACAAGACAAGGAAACCCAACGTCACATTCCCCATTGACGCAACACTCACAAGTTCGGTCTGTACTCTTTTCAAGAAGGACAGGACAAGGATGAAGGTGATTATCACTGCTGAGGATACGTTGAGGGGTTGACGCCGTGATATACCCCTCTATTTCGATTTCAAGTTCAATTGAGCTTTTTATTTGTAGATCTGTTTGGAAAATAGAGTCGCGTTTGTCCGGGTTTACAGCGTGCTGGTGCTTTAGCTTTTAGATTGTGTCCGACGCCATTTGGTTCACTCGGGTACTCATTGGACAGTCTTCCACTTCATCGGACTGAGGTTACGAAAAGCATAATTAATGAAAGTGGGAGGAGGTGCAAATTGCAAACCTTACGATTACAAATCAGCAGGGTTATTTGCCAACCTCTAGCAGGAGCGCTTCTATGGAGGAAGGATTGGGCCCACAGGTCAAGAAGGTTCTCCAGCGCTCTGGAACGCACAAGGAATGTTGCGTTGAAGAATGCACGATCTCAGTTTACCTACGAGGCATTCTATTAGGTTGTCAAGAAATAAATTACGTTTTTTGACGCGTAACTTCAAATGTCCATAACTCCACTCAAACAATACGTTTTTGAATGAGGTAAGCAACGTTAGAATTGCCGCATTCTCGCCAACAATATATAAGATAATCTATATTCTTTCGATAGAAAACTGGATTTCCACAAGCAACGAATCCGTCGAAGTCAGTTTGGGAACCTGTCTGATTCCTGGGCACCCAGTCCTTGACGAAGTTGTTGAAGCGGTCGGAAATATGGCGATCCTTTGACGAGAGGTCTAGTGAGTTCGCTGGATGAGGCAGTGTTTCATAGCTGTAGTCGTTCAACTTCTGGAGCGATTTTCGTGAGACGTGAGGTTTGGCGTCACCGCGAATCCCGACTGAGCCATTTCTTTCGACCACTCCTGGGTTCGCACGCGCCAGCTTCACAGAGATTTTACCGATTTGGCCACACTGGGAATCAGCTTTGCTCGATTCACCCAGTTTCACGAACTCACGATGTAAAACTCGTGCAGAATTCCCCTGAAAGGCGACTATAGACACCTTTTCATGCAATTTCGGCTTCAAAATATCTTTCGATGGCTCATCGTTGCTCAATCACTGTGTTCTACACGGGAAGTTATTAAACAGGTTCCGTTTCGCATCGCAGGTAGCAGAACAATAGAAAAGGCCCGTTCTGGTTGAGCAACAGCAGAGCTGAAGAGGTACGACAACGCTCTGACATTTTATGCGCGCTAAGTTCATGGGGTGCCCAATGATCTATCATTTTCACCGTTCCATGTTTATCAACACACAAAGTGATGGACGGAAATGACACCTGAGATCCTTGCGCTACCTATCGAATAGGTTTCCGTTGCTCAGAATTCATTACTGACTTCAGGCAATCGTCCCCATGTTCAGAGATCCGAGGTCCACTAGGCTTACTTTAGAGGTTTGTTTCTCCGCATCGGGATTTTTGAATTTAGAGCCGAACAGTGCATCCTGAAGAGACATTCGGGCCCTACGTTTGTAAAATATTTTCATGAGCATTCACAGCTTTCCGCTCAATTTTGAGTTCTTGAAGCAAAAAGACACGAATCAGCTCCTGGGGGACCTTCTTGTAAAATCGTTTAGAAATTCCCGAAACGTGAAATTCTAAACAAATAAAAAATAGATGTTGAAAGAGTGTTACATATACTTCTAATTAATATACAACATTTTGAATATTGTAGGAAAGTTATACAAAAAAATCAAGTTGAAATCTGATGTGCGAAAAAACGCAATTTATTTCTTGACAACCTAATATAATACTTCGGAAACGAGGAAGCGGTTCAAGAAAACTGACAAAGGTATATGCAGTTCACAGTCTCAAGATAGCGTCGAACCCTATGTCGATAAAGAAACCAGTTCAAAGCTGAAGAAGAGCAACTGGCGCAGGGTTCCACAATCACCTTATTTCTGCGGCTCCCAGCCCGCCCAGTTCTGCGAGAGGATGATTCATTGCCAGCTTGGATATTCTGTAAACGATGCTGATTATGTAGTGAAATAAAATACATACATTTTGTGCTTAATAAGAGAATAAAGAAAACGAAAACAAACAATCTTCTCAAATTTTTCTTACCACCTTAATAGGGAAGAATTATTGGTGAAAATGAGTGAAGCAAAAATTTTGCCACGAGTAGGGGACGTTTCGAAAAATAACATGGGAGGAGGAATCCTCCTCCTTCCGAAGTTTCTCGAATAGGGGTGATGATATTTTATTAAGAAATGGAGTCATGGTTTTCTCTCTTTTGGGGTCGAAGATTTTAAATCGGAATCAATTATTCTGCAGATATGTACGATGATGATGTGTGATTATCCCTGCAGCAGAATCGATTAGTTATTTCCTTCCCTCCATCTTGTTTGACGACGACCAAATACTGGCTTCCGAGAACGCATCAATCACTGTCGCCCACAAATCAAGTGACGTTCCCACTATGGCGTACTGATGGACTCCTTTCATAAGAATCCTCTCTTCACCGAAAGATCTCAGCCTATTAGTAAACTCTTCGTCACTCCTCAATTCGTCAGTAGGATGTTATAACTGCCAATATTTTCCCTATATACTTACTGAGATACTTAGATGGCCCAGCTTTATTGACCGTGCGGACCCCAACACGAATTCCATTCGCATCTTTGTCTCGGGATCGTCACCCAGACGAAATCGACTGTGACGAAGGCGAGAATCAGCCGTTCTGGAGTAGAAGATGTTCTTAACGCGTTCAACGAACACACCAGTCAATCTGGAAGATGGTCTTCCACGGGATGCTTGCAGTCTTGCGGCAGCCATTCTACCGTTCTTCTTGTCCTACGGTCTCCTTCTCTTCTAACTATATGACTGGTCCATCGATGCTTGGCTTTCGATGTGTATTACGCAGGGTACCACAGACGGGACTTCTGCCTTACAATTAGGTCGGAACTGCGACGTTCGGCTCGGTGTTGGGAAAATCGAGTGAGGCTCAGAAGACACCTCTCCAATGTTTCGTGTTTGACTTGCAAGGACCCCGCCGCAGCTGACGTATCAGCCCATGTCTCGGCGGCGTAGCAAAGAGCAGTTAGAACCGTCGAGTTTCTATGGGTACTTATAGGAGCTCCGCTCTCTTACAAAGCCCCATTTATCTGGTTGTGAAACCTTGGATGGTATATTTTCTCAGTACTGTTACAAAGAGTTCTGCTCAAGCGTATACTAGGAGTCTTCGAATGCTTACGCACGGAACCATCAATGATGCCCTTACTTAACACTTCACTTTTAAATCACCGATAAGTCCATTTATCACTACCTAATCATTATTCACCATATTCGAGGCATTTGGTAGTTTCGAATTAGTGGTTCAACGCAGGGTTATTTCAGATGAGCTAGCCGAATGTCTTGAACGTCTATACGGTCCTGTGTGCTACGTCGGGATCGACATCGACCCTGAGCTCAAGTATCCAAAGGGAGCAGCACGTGTCACGTTTGTTACGACCCAGGCATTCATTGCTGCAATCAACGGTCGTTTCGTGCATGTGCACCATGGAGATTCACAGAAGAGGGTAAGTTCAGGACTCCTTAAGGAGCACGATTTTGAGCGCAAGGAAAAGCTGAACAGGTTGGGCTGTGCCCCAAAACAATGGCGGCGGGAACAGCTCGCTGAAAGCACTATTATTTTATGTGTTTCATTTCTACGCCATAGAACAGCGTTCTAGTAATCAAACAAAGCTAGTAAACCAACGCAACAATAATAAACTTGCAAGCAGAGGCAAAAGGTACGAAGAGTTGGCAATACGAATGCAGTTAAAGACTGAATAACATTGAAATTGTGGAATTTTAACGATAGCAGAAGCACACGTCGGACAATGAATCGCCTTCGAGAGAGTTTCGTTTTTTTCTTCTAGAATTGCGTCATCTGACCATGTAGTAGCGGCTAACCCAATACCCATGCCACTTTGCTCAAATGTAACCCAGCTCCTTAGTGCGCCACCAACTTCAAGAAGCTTATTCGGCAGCTGCCTTTTTTCGAATCATTTATTTCCCAGGATTCCGTTCGATTTGCTACTGCGCAGCTAGCTGACACTAGGAATAATTACGAATTGTTTAGGTGGAAATCAAGCCGTACGTAATGGATGAGCAGATGTGCGATCATTGCGAGGGCAAGCAGTGCTCGTCTCGCTACGCACCATATTTCTGTGGAGACGTTGATTGTCTGCAGGTATTTGCATTAGTGTTTTGATCTTTCTGAAGCAGTCTACTTACCCTAACCAAGAGGCACAGAAGTTGGTTCCCGAAAACCACAGAATATCTAGAACTAACATGGCTTGAACTTCTTTCATCCTTTTACCTTCAGTATTACTGTGAAATCTGTTGGGATCGTGTTCACTACCGTCCCGGATCTAGACGCATGGAGCATCGCCCACTAGTGCGTATGGGAGACCAAACTAAAGTGAGTAATGTTGGCTGGAATTAATTTTTTTCCTTTCTTGCTCCACTTCTAACAAGGAATCACTTATCAGTACATTCATTTTCAGCCGCACTATATAGAGAAACATCGTGCAGTACAATGATTTCAGATTCTTCCTCGCCCACCTCACCATAACAGTCGCAGTACTAGAGGATTCGGTGGTTCTAGTCAATCTCGCCACTACGGTAACGGACTCGTCTAGAAGCAAATCACGCAGGAGGTTAACTATATCGAATCGTATGAGGACGTCCCAGCCGCCTATGTTTTTCTCACCTATCAGTAATTCTACCTTAACTATCGATTTCGAAAGGAATTTCGCTCTAGGTTCACCCACGTGCATTGGCACTTTCTTATCACCTTCCACATCTATCCTTAGCCCAAGTTACATCCGAATGTTGTAAGATCGAGCTAAGTTGAGCTAGAGTCACAATGTTTTACATATTCATTGTTCGAATGCCCTGACCTTGACGAGAGTAGTGGTGCTCAACAGTAGCAACTGGGCTGCTCCAGCTACTGTGCCCTGCAACCACTTCCGTCATCTAGTTTAAGCTTTGATGAAATTGTTTCACCCCTCCCCCCGTTCAGTTTTATTCATTGTCATCCTTTTAGCTGGATGACTAGAATTCAGTTAACAGGTTTTTACTCACAGTTGGTAATTTTATCATGATTTTAGCAGATTTTCTAAGTTATCAGTGGCCGCTGTTAGCCACCAGTGACGAATTCCTTTTGTCTATGATAACTTATTTTTGTAAACTTCCAAGTTGTTTTTTATTCGTATTTCGTTAGAAAATTTGTCGCCGTTTTGTCACCAACGATAGAAATACCTCGTCAAGTCAGCTTGTGCTTACAAATAGCACAGATCTTAAATCGTGGGTGATTACTATTTAGATAAAAATTCAAGCGATCCATCCTGTCTTTATACTTAAACCGTAACTATATGAACCGATCATAAAATGTCACTTCCGATGCGTTTTGCGTTTTTTTGCGTCACATTAATGTTTTTATAACAAAGACAGTGAAAGCGTACACTAAATGTGCTTTCAGCTGAAGTGGAGCAATGTCGAATCTCACCTATTGATTCTTAGCATTGTGACGGAGAGCAGTGGGCAGGACTGAAACCCGGTCTCGAATAACACCTCAGCCGCGACTTTTGCAGTGAGTCGACACAACAAGAACAAGGTTCGAACCGCAGTTACAGCAGAAAGTGTCCCTTAGGAGGACGAGTGAATGGAAACCGAACTCCCAAGGCAATTTCCACATATACCATACTAACTATCGCAACATAATTTTATAACGCATAAAAACGTAATTCATCGTTGCTGTACTTCAGAAATCGCATGCTCTACATTTATTACGAACTTATCAATCTAACAACGCTACAAAATAAATTATTACATTATTACCTTAGTATTCCACTCTGTTCACTCTATAAAACGACGAAACACCGTAACATTACAGGGATACGAACTAGTTTGTTAAAATGTGCCAGCGTATAATGTGAGTATCGAAAAAGTGTCGTGGTAACTACGGGTAAAACTACACAAAAATCTGAGTAAGCAGATTTCAATTTGAAAACGCGCCGAAACTGGAGAAGTCCGCGAATCCGCCTGCGGAACTTGCTGCGTCTGATGCGAACGGATCTCTAGAAATTGGAAATTATTGTGCTTTTTGATATCCTCCTATCAATAACACCTACGTGTTCGCAAATGGATCTCCATTAACCGGTGTTTGTCGAGCGCTTGTCTTTGGTGGCGCAGGACGTGGAGGGGGTGCTTTAACGGTTGCCGCTGATGATTCCGTTGCCTTAAACATTTCGTTGATTTAGATGCAACTGTCTCGTAGAAAGCGCAGTTATCGAACGAGCTTAGAAGGGTATCCGTGGATCTCAAGAGCCCGATGTATTTGATATCCCATCTCCTATAGCATAGAAAGTGGCTCAACTAAATTTACCATGAGCCCAGGTTCATTTCACGTACTACAGTCGAGTTTGCGTACTATTCTGTTATACCGTGAGCCTATTGCATTCTAACAATAAGCGAAAAGCGGAGAAAAGAAATGTTTCCTTCATAAACTTCAGGCTACGCTTGGCAAGAGAACCCGGATAAATGAACTGGCGGAAGGTGAAAATAGACCTCACCAGTGCTCCTCCTGGTGAACTACCAAATGGATCTTGAGGAAACTGAACAGCGAAACTGCCTAAAATCTTCACTTCAGTGTCAACAAATGCATACTTCACACCTATATAATGTTACCTGTTGCCACTGGGCCAGCAAACGGATCCGTTTGAGCGAATGGATCAACGTGCTGCATACTGTCTACAAAAAGCAAAAATGAGAGAGCAAAAAAAACAGGATTTCCAAGAAAAAGAAGAGATAATCACTTTGTACACCGGCGAAAGGATCAGGTGGTTGCTGCACAGATTGTGAAGTAGAAGCCACGGAAAACGGGTGATCGTTAAACTGAAATTCAGTGCTGAAGAATATTTTCGGGAACGGGTATTCAACAACTCACCAAATCCTTCCTTGAGATATCTTCTAGCAGATTCAGTTTTGACGACAAGGTTGTGGATGGATCAGCGGACTTCAGCACAGTTTGCAGATCGTTGACGACAGCCTCGGCATGAGCTATGGCATCATGAAGCTGGGCTCGCTGCGCTTCGTCGCGTTGGCGCTTCCGCTCAACCTAAGAAATCCCTTTCAATTTTGTTCACTTTTCAAAAAAAGTCAAAAGAGATCCCTGTTGCTCCCTATTTTCACCAGCTGCAAGCTTAATTATGTCCCTTCAGACTCTGCCGTGACAGTGAACCTAGTAAAAAGGGGCTTGTGTGTTCCCGCAATAGCTGCACCCATTTGCTGCTGTCCACTGGACTGACGTTAGTCAAAAGGGTATTTAGTATTTAGCTGACGATGTGGGTGGTTTTCGCCCATGAATTTGGAAACGGATGTCAGATTCGTGCTCAGCGCCCAGGTAACATTACTACGCGAGATTTCAGTGAGGAGTAATTTTACCAAGGTCAGATCCGTTGTGGCGGATTTTGCTACTGCAGCAGGTCCTGATCCGAGAACATTCTCTCCGTGGTGGTACCTTGAAACTGGCAGCAGCGCTTCCGCGATTACCAGTTCTCCAAAACCTATTCCGCTGAACCACCGTAGAGGATTTTAGTTTCGAAGGAGTATTAAATACTGGCCACCCATCATCAGAACCGATAGGAAGGAAAATACGTAAAATAACGAGCTGAAATCCCTTCGGATTGATTGGATTAAACAATGAAGCGGTAACAGGAATATATGGAAAGATTTTCTGCTTACGGTCAGTGAATTTAACTTCCCCGGTAAGTATGCTATCAATATGGTATCACACGCAACTATGGTATCACCCGACCCTAGGAAGATGGAAGGCTTGGCTAGTCCTGGCGAGAATCGATCGCTGCACCATGCTTATGGAAACAGCACCTCTTACCCCTACACCACGTGCGCCCCTAGAGAAATTGCAAGTTCGAATGTACTTAATCGGAGCAACATACCTCAGTGATTTTGTCAACAGCCATCTCCATTCCTTTTTGCTCATGACTCAACAGACTGGTGAGATTGAGACGTTCAACCTCGAGTTGAGCTAACTCATTTCGTAGTTGCATGATCTCCTGTTGATCGGCCTGCAATAGTGGAAATGACACCAAAGCGCAAGCAACAATTTGCACTTGTGCCGCAATTTCACCATATATACTATAATAATACAGGCATTGCTGGGAAAATAAAATAAATGAAACATATAATTTCATTTAAAATGGTGGAAAATTATTTTCAATTTCAAAGCATCAGCTTAGCAAAATTAATAAATTACCTCCGCGTGTGCTGCGTCCTTCTGAGTATCCTCAATAAGTTGGTTCAACCTGCTCTGAGCCTCTTCGGCCTTTCTGGCCTGAGCATGGGTGGCCAATTCCAGCTGCCTGATTTGCTCGTCTAAATCAGCCAATCTGCGACCAGCTTCCATTTTCTGCCGTTCCAACTGCTTCACCGTGGATTCAAGTGTACGAAGCTCAACCTGAGAACCCAGCACTAATTTCAACACCCGAAACATTCGGACGAGAGGAATAGATGCTAACCTGCAGATTCTTGATCTGACTGTCTTTTACTTTCATATCAGCTTCCAGCTGCGACACCTGTGCGTCGGCTTCTCTGTAAAGTTGATGTGCAGAAATGAACGGGCCAATTCGTAAATGCCGTACCTGCGATCGGCGAGAAGCTTTTCCATTTCTTCCGTTAGCTTGCGTATTTCACCAGAATCACTAACAGTCATTTCGGTACTAGCAGGGTTCACATTAACAGAGGTCTGTCCGTTCTCCTATAACGAAAGCTCTTTGAAGATTAAGGCGATCAAGGATCATTGTCCTAGTTTGCTAGGGTGATGGCAAAATTCTGGTGCAAGTCGTAATTGAAAACTTTAAATCACTGCTTTTCCAGCAACAATACTTTCCTTCTCCTTTCTTTCTCCTTCTTTCTTTGACGCACTATGAAAAATTATCGCGTGCAAAACGCAGCTCGCATTTTTTTCAGGGCGGTATGAAAATTTCGAATACGGCGATCAGCAAATAGCGATACAAGAGAAACCAAAAATATTCCGGCGTTATCACGATCAAGCTATGCAATCATTTCTGCTACTAAAATACTAAATGCTCTCTGGCTTTGAAATAATCTGCAACACAGTAACTATTCCAGTTGAATTGACAGCACTTTTGGTATTTTTGTGATTACATTGGTGATAACCATGGACATGATACTATAATAATAGCCGAAAATCATCACTAAGAGAACAAACACTTGCACACTGTAAATCCTGATCCAAATCAGCACAGATTGTCGCACAAGGATCGTGAATGCTGTTATAGATGGACGTGTTCCAGAAATTTCTTCAGGTAACCTCCCTAACAAACGTATCGCAACTAAGTATATCTCCTTAAGGCCGCAGTTACTTTATAACCCGGAAACATGCAGCAATACTCACCGATACTGATAAAATTCGAAGTGAAGGAGGAACAAGAAACTGCGGCAATGTCGGAGGTAGCTCTTCGCCACGTTTCCTCATATTCACTAGATGAACTCTAAAAGGTGATAGAATGTCACGATATTCTCAGGAAAGCTAACTTTTATGATGAAGAATTGGAAAATGAACTTTGTAAGTTTATTTGATTTATTTATTTATTTTTTTGTTACATCCTAAAACATGAATGTGCTACTGAATAAGAAAAATGTGTTAGTTAAACAGAAATGCTTTCACAGATATAAATTCGGAAACTTACATGAGTGCGAACTGTTCCTGGTTCAGTTTTCCAGTGCGGTTGATGTCACAAAGCGCCCAAATGTGGGCTAGCTCCATTTGCGGCAAACCTACAATGCAATAGTAGACTGGTGAAAGTAGAGGTAAAGGTAAAGGTGCCGGCGTTGATAGGTCCCCTGAGGACGCGCCGTCGCATTCGTGTTCCATTCAAGTCGTAGAGGCATAGTGAATGCGTATTTGGCCTATACAATGACCTGCGGGGGCCAGTCGCTATACCAGGTCAGTGTCTTTACCTTCCCAGAGAAATCTGGAACCAATTTACCCGACCACGGAGGGATGGAAGGCTTGGTTAGCCCGGGCCGGTATCGATCGCTCGACCGTGCGGGTGACAGCAGCGCCTCTTACCACTGCACCACGCGGGCCCTAGACTGGTAATACCCTTTAATATTAGAACTCAGTTAAACGAACCTGATCCAAGAAGGACGTGCCTTACATCATTGCCATTAACGAGACCATCTGAATCGCTATCGCAGGCAGCAAATTGAGCGGCCGACGCGAGTCGATCTACCGGCCACTCAAGTGAGGAGTTACTGCTGCTGGCAACGGACATCGATAGTGGAGCAACTCCAGATCGTATCGGGGTAGCAGGCTGTAAGAATCAAACTGAAAAACAGTGAAACGAAAACGAACGGAATAGAAGAAAAAGCGAAAAAACACAAAAAGTCTTGTTCCTACCGCGCTTTCGTTTTTCGCTAGCTGATTCGGCTGCACTGAAGCGCTTCTATTCTCAACCGGAGGTGGCCTTGGTGGGTGCCCTCCAATGCCATCGAGGGATGTAAGGCTTCCGGTGCGAGAGAAGTTATATCCAGTGTAATCTAAAAGTTGAGAATGTCGGAAGCAGAGCGCGTGTGTGGTTCACCTTCCTCGTAGAATGCGTCAAAGGCATTGCTTTGCAATGGGGACTGAATGGAATTGTAAGTTTAAATTTAAACTAAAGACTCACTAGCTTGACCAGCACCAAAATGTGACGGAGGCATCGATTGCTGTCCCATAGGGCCAGCAGAACCGAACACCGACGAGGTGGATGTCCGCCTTGACAGATGCATTTTTGACGGATGAATCAAAGAATTCGGAAGTACCGCGGGCACAGGTTCATTTTGTAGAGCTCTGAATTGCGCAGAATCAGTGAGCTATGCAACGGAGTTCAATAGAGAAAAGCAACCTGTAGACAAGATGCATAGCTACGGCCATCTCAATCCTATCCAACTGTCCATCCTTGTCTTGATCTGCTAATTCCCATATTCTTGCCAAAACAGCCGGATTCAGGCCAGAGTTTAGCAGAACGGGTCGCACTTTGGCACCTGGGAGCTTTCCATCGACTGGTACAAGCGATTCAAAAATCGAATCGTATTTGATCTGAAAGTGTGCAAGGTAATAACGCTCGATTAGTGTTAGCTAAACGTTAAAGCTAAACATTGGAGCAGAGTGAATTGTAGACCTTGTATTAAGCTTTTCAATACTGTATTCTGTTGACAAGCAACATCTACTGCCACTTTTTAATTCAACAAAATAATTAGCATTTTCTAAATCCCAGCGTCTTCTCATATCTCGCACTTGAAATTCGGTAAGTCCACGAAAAGAATCCATAAAATGCTTCTGACCTGGTCAGTTGCACTAATGCACCATTCTAAGCCTGGTTGAGATTGCACCGATCCAACTGGTGAAATTGGTTGAGAAGCAGAGGCGGCGATCTTGTCAATGCAGCCCTCAAACCTCGGCGGTTGCAAATTCGGCAATCCGATAGATGCAGGTGAAATAGGATACCCTTAAACACTAAACTAATCGGGTTATGGCGTAACACACGAAATCCGAACCTTGCTGAGCGGCAGCCACCAGCTTGAAAGCAATGAAAAATCCCCTCTTGTCTAGTGCACCCTTCTTTTGGTAATCTGCCAGCTCCCATATCTGAATTCACTACAAATGATTAGCTGACGAGAAATATGTAAGATGAAGTCGTTACCTGGCCTAGTTGCTGTACATTAAGATTAGAACGTTTCAAAAAGACTGCTGCCTCACCAGCGGCAACTGCAGCGCTGTTCGACGGATTCGCCTAAAAGAAAGCTTTCTCATCTCATCATTCACTTCATTTACTTTCTGACAGCACTTCTTATAAAAAAGTAGATGCGGTGATTACTCTAACACTTCGACTTAAACAGCAAAGTCTCCGAAGGGTGAGCGGCATTTGGCTACTAGCTTGCTTTGAAGAATTCTCGTTTATTTCTACACAGCTGCACAATATTTTGATGCAAACGGCCAACCAATATCCGCAGAGGTAATTAGAGATAATGAGCCAGTCCGATACCTTTGCCGATTGCGTTAGCTCACACCAATAGAGCTAATTCGAGTGGTAGGATACGGATCATTGTTTCTTATCAGAATTCGTATAAGAGGGCGACCCGATGCACCAACCGAGATCACTTTTTTTTCTGCGGACGTAGGTAACGGCAACCTGTGCGTAAAAAGGTCGCCATGTGGGTTGTGGGGTGCAGGATGGTGGTCCGCAACTTTACGTCGACTTGAACGTGTTATCATTGTTGTATCTGGCATTGTTTACGATCAACTCGGTCGGTTTTGACATGCTTGACATGTAAACTCTTCAGAATTGCTCACACCTCCACCTGTTAACCAGCATAGAGTCGACGCAATATTACGGACCAGCACGCTGCACCCCCAACCCACATTGCACCTGAAAAGGTGAATTTGGAGGTGTCGGTGCTGATCGGGCCCCTTAGGACGCGCCATCAACCCGTGTTCTATACAAATATACGTAAGTGAAACGTTTTTTCCACGGGGGAACGGATTCCCATTGCGTGTCAAAGACTGTGCGTTGTGTGTGTATCTGCACAGCGCTCCACGGATTTCACGCGCACGGTGCCGTATACGGGTGGGATCGACATAAGAGATCCAAGAAGAGTTTCCATTGTGGTCGAGAAGGCTGAGTGGATGTCGAAGGTGATTGCTGTCCACGGCTTGAAGGTTCGATTCCTTTCTGCGTCATAGTTTTGCAATGCTTAGTACAAGGTTCAACCATCGCTCTGCTTTCGATTGTTATCCTTTAGATCCTCCACCTGCAGCATAGTAGTGGTTCACCCACCCCGAAGTGCCTCCCCTAGCCTGACCGCGTGGCGAAGCCATGCAGTTTCAATACAGTAACTAATGAATTATCGTCCTGTTGCGTTTCAATTTTAGACCCTCCATCTGCAGCGAAGTAGTGGTCCACCCACCCTGAAGTGCCTCCCCTAGCTTGACCGCGTGGCGAAGCCACGCGGTTTCAATTATAAAAATGGTTACTTATGATATAAATTTCATGCTTACTTACCTTTTCTGTTCCGAGTTCTAGTCCTCTTACGCTCTAATCTTCTGGGAAATACGTTTGCAAACTCTGTTTGCAAGCCTTGAGAATAATGTATTGTCGCAAAATGCGGCACATCCCCAGAAACATCGTGCAGCCACACACACAAGGCGCATCTTGTGACGCGCAATGGGAATCCGTTCCTCCGCGGAATTATCGCGCTAGTATATACGTATCCCTAACGTAATGTACTTTTGCGTATTCACTTTCGGCGACTAGCTAATACCGTGCAACACATTTTTCCGTTACCGTAGCATTCTAACTCGCTTGCATACTGCTGAGGGTGATTTTCGATGTTTCTAACATCAGGGCCCGCTGAGGGATCAGAATTAACACTGCTCCTTTTCACTGCCACAATAACTCGGGCAGCGGTCGTCGTTCACACCGCCGTCGGCCAGAATCGGCTGCTTGCCGGAATTATCGCTGCTTAGCTGCCACTGCCGACTCAATAAGAGCGCGATGAAAGGCCCTAGCCCTCAAGAGTAGCAGAGAAGCATCCACGCATGAGGCAAGGGAGATTGACCCGACTGGATGAAATGGATGGCAGAGAGGGAGTGCACTTTTCGGAGATAAGCAGTAGTAGTGAGATCGAGATCATTTTTCAATGCCACTGCTGGATGTGTGGTGATGTGAACGCACCGAGCTCTACGAGGAAATCTGATCTGCAGCAGGGGAATGGGAGTATCTTTCTCTTCCCTCCGCTCAACCATTACATAGTTTCGCTACCTCTTGGTGAAACTGAACTGCGCAAGGACAACTCCCGACTCGTGTCTTTACACTGACTCACTCTAGAAAAACTAATAGGTCAAGCGTTCTTCAAATTGATGAATACGGACAACTACAAATCAGCTCTGGCCGGATTCAGATAGATAGGATGGATTACACCCAAATGTGTGTAAATTCTTCTTCACAAAAGTCAAGCTGCACCACGCACTCTCAATAGAGAATGCATTTATGCAACACGTCTTTGGAGAATTATCGCACCAAAGACCAAGTACGCAACCACCAGGTTTCTACGATTCTGAATTGCAGAAAGATGCGGAGGCGCATCATACAAAAAAAGGGTAAAAAGTTTTTTTAGAGGAAGAACTGAACAGCCTTCTTCTGACGCATTCATATTCTGTCGTGTGGAATATTTGAACAGTAAACTGTGGAGCCGGCCGATCTTCGATTTCCTGAAGGACTTCAAGGACAAGGACCAGGCAGGGTTGATTCTAACGAATTCGGCCAAGGAAGTATGTGTTCCCTGGATCGGAAATCGAATGCCCGAGGATAAGATGACGAACCCTACCACTTCACTATGCATACGCTTTTTAGGTAAAATGCTGAATCTTCACCGTTATGAGATAATGACCCTCCAGCGATTTCATTGCTGTATTTTCACTTGTCAGAGCAAATCCCACGCGTATAATGAAACCAGATATATCACACCCGCTCTTTTCTTTCCATTCAGCAAAACATGACGAGTTCGGAACGGCATCGCTACTTCACTCGAGTTCAAAACGACACGCATTTTACGTCCGTATTTCTTGGTTTATTAGAGAATTTGGAGGTTTTTTTTGAAAATTGAAGAATTTTCGGTTTGATCGATTAAACAAGGACTACAAACTCTAAGACGCTTCTCAGGTCCCTGAAGACGATGTACGATCAAAAGCTCAAACAAGTAAACAACACTGCTCCACTGTCAAATGTTTTGTTTTTGCAAAACAATACCTAACACATGTGACTCGAACTCAGAAGTTTCAAAAGTGTGGAACATTCATGAAATTTTAACATGTCAACAAAAATTTCAAGCACAATAAAAGAGGAAAACACTTATTAAAAAGAATGCCCTTACCTCTCTGAAAATGGCCTCGTAGAACTGCCCATGCGGTCCGACTATTTGGGCTAAATCAGCCATAAATATTATGTTAGCGTCAGATTAATAGAAAGAGGCTGAAATAGCATTTCAATAGTTCAATAGCCAATTAAATAGAAAACAAAGCAAAAAAGTGCGACATGAACTCGAAATCACGAAAGAACAAAAGTTCAATCATATACAACGACACATTTTGTCAGCTTAAGGTACGGATACGCATAGAAAAATCGTGAATTCGGTTCAATATTCAAAGAAGTAGCACGAGGACAAGAAAAATCTGCACCATTGTACTTAATGTACCGCACTATATCTCGTTCGAAACACACCTATTAGTGGTCTTCGGCTATGGGAAGAACGAATCTGATACTCGTTTAGTGCGGAAATGCTTAATAAGCCCGCTATTTTGAGCTGTATTCGCCAGAAGCCCTGCGAAATAGTGCGCGGCGGGAGATACGCAGATTCTGACTCTATTCACGACGCACTATTTGTAGTTTTTACATGTGAAATTGATCTCTTAGGCGGGGCCTAGGCTTAGGCTTAGGGAGGTACCTAAGCCTAAGCCTAGGCCCCGCCTAAGAGATCAATTTTTTTTTCCTTATTGTTAGGTCCCTCCCTGCATTGGGAGGGACCTAACAATAAGCCTAAGCCCCGCACTGGATATCAACAGAACATGTGCCGTTTAATTGTATATCACTGTTGTTGTTGTCTGTATCCTTTGCAAGTTCACTGAATAAATGAAGTGGTAAAACGGTGGTGTTGTCCGTACCTCCATGAGGTAGGTTCTGGCGAATACAGCTCAACATAGCGCGCTTACTAAGCGCTTCCGCACTAAACGAGTATCAGATTCGTTCTTCCCACAGCCGAAGACCCCTAGTAGGTGTATTTCGAACGAGATATAGTGCGGTACATTAAGTACAATAGTGACGAAAAATCTCAAACGATTTTATTTTTGAATCTCGGCACCAATGAGACTGCCGTTTTTTCAACTGATATACCTTTCAATAGCAACTCGATAAACCGCAGCGCTCAAGAACGAATTTGAGGAGCATCAGTTTACATTTAGGTGAAGGGAATCCATTGTGTAGGAAAGCTGTTCGATGAGCGGGGTACGCCACTTCGGTGAAAATGATATACAATGAGTCATCGCGAAAGAGGTTTACGGACATGAGCGACAAGGAAAAACCGAACCGACTGCAAAACACGAGAACGCGAACCGCTGACTAGATTAACAAGAAGAGGTGCTATATGGTTCAGCGATGATGATTAGCCCAAGAAAATTTTCCAAACCATCATTTGTTTTCAAGGAGGCTTTTTCAAGGTTTTTCGTAGTCTATTAACCTTCTAACAATAACTCTTATGAAAGACTAGAGAGAACTGTATAGTGCATACTTTGAGCAACCTGATTTTTGTAAGCGTTCTATTTCAACTCCTTCTTCACATTATATTTCCTGGCGCTTGATAAAAGTTCAGCGGTCACAGGACGACGTTGATCCCTGACGTTGATCCCTAGTATCCATACTCCTAATTCCACCGATCGAGTCGGAATCACCGACTTCATAAAGAAGGGTTACTCTGGATATTGATCACAAATCTGTCAATCGTCCTTCTCATTTCCGCCGGAGGCATCACAATTCTGATCCGACCCGCTTACGCAATGATATGGGTGATCGGTGATGATCAGCGAAGACATAAAACTCAAATAATCCATACGCACAAAACGGAAAAAACAATTAGACAAAACAAAAAAAAGCTATCAGCTTAACTGGTAACTGCCGATAACGGCTTACCGGCTCATTCCCGGGACTACGGTTGAGTGTTGATAGCAAGAGCCCGACCAGACTTAAGAAAGATGCTAGGGATCGCAACGTACATTTTTTTTTATTATTACACAAGCATGCTTGTGTGAGACATATGTACATCGAACTCTCCGAGGAAAAACATAATAACTAGTGCATAACGAACGATAACTAAAAGAAAACCAAGCAACAATGACACAAATAGGAAGATCGACGGGAGAACATCTAAGACCAGGAACTTTACTAGCTTAAATTTTTGAGCAGAAATTTTCTAAAAGCTGATAACTGGATAACCCTTTTTCCTAAGGATTTCGTATGCTGTATGAGCTCTGAACGTGAAGAAATTTCGTCTACCGTTAGTTCTCGCCCATCCCGGGTCATAACTCGTGCAACCACTTCTTGTGTTAGTTATTCTCAAAACAAGTAGGTCTGATGGCTCAATACCGCATGTTCTGTGAATAATTTTATGGAAAAAATCACATCGTTCCGTTTTCTTCTATACTCCAATGTTCTGAGTTGAAAGTTGAGGTTTCTTGCACATTGGTAGCACAGTGATCAGTGCAGTCTGCCGGAAACAGAAAGACGCGGGTTCAATTCCCGTCCCATGTCAGTGTTTTGCGAATAACCTAGCATCTCCAAATCTTGAAGCTAATTCGATGCTTTTGTGGCAACGGAACACACTCGCAGAAACTGAATCTGTCGCGGTAAAAATTATAACAAAGAGAAATAAATGCGTAACGCCAATTGAGAAGCCTAAAGGTCCTTCACTGAAATATTCAATTAAATCGGCACCCCTTTGAATTAATGAGAGGTTTAAACGAATAGAATACACGATCGGTCGGTTAGAGTAATATTTCACCTGCCGGCTTAGTTTAATTCGATTTATTCCAACACCGTCCAAGATGTGCTCACAATCGGACAAGGTTGATGAACAAATGTCGGAGATTCCATCGTAACATTGATTGAGGCGGAAAACGACGATGTCTAGCTTAGTCAGTGGTATTTATATGACTCATGAATGTAGGCTAACGCTCAGGAAGATGCTCCCAAACTAACAACTATCCAAAACTGGATGGCGTGGACTTGAACCAGTGACGAAAACGAAGATCAAAGCTGCGCTGGAGCAGAGCTCCACGGATGTCCAATATCACCGGTCCGCGTAGGACCGCACTGGCCGTGGAGCGCGCTTGCCGACGACAAGACGCGGTGTGCCATGCAGGTTCGGACTAAAGCGGGAGTGTTACATTAGGGTGTGCCAAAAGTCTTGAGAAAATTCGAGTACTTCATTTCAAAAAGACGTGGCACGCCAACGTGGCAGGTTGACATCGTGGGTCAAACATTGTATAAAGTAGGGATCCCAGCGCATCTATATACCAATCAATCAGCACCTTCGTCCATCTCCGTTGCTCTTGCGGTTGTTGGAAAAATGTCGAGCCGAAACGACTACCGACGCCTTCTCCTTCACTGCCATCGCACAGGACGTCCTGTAACCGAGACTCGAAATGAGTTGATGCGTTTGATGGGAGATAATGTCCGCTCTCCTGCCACCAGCTACAGGTGGTACCAACGCTTCGATCAAAACGACTTTGCCCTGGAGGAACTCCCCCGCTCTGGTCGACCACTACCTTCAAATTCCAACGCTGTTCTAGCGTGCGTGCAGTCCAACCCGGATCAGAGCGTGAGGGATATGGAGAAGGCGACCCGTACTCCAAGCTCAACTGTCCGTAGAATTCTTGTTCGAGGAGGATAGCGAGCTAAGCGGTCCGGAACCATCCCGCAATCTTGACAGTGGCACAGCGCCGAAAGAGGGTGGAGACCTGCCAAAAGCTCCTTCAACGTGAGAGAACGACTGCCTGGATGACCTCCTTTGTCGTTCAGGATGAGAAATGGATCTCATATGAGAATTCTGAGAGGAAACTGCAGTGGCTTCCAGTAAATAGAAGCCGAAACCAGCACCGAAGCGGCGTGAACACTGCAAAAAGGAGCTGCTCTCATTTTTCTTTACTTCAGATGGTTGTATTCATTACGACATCTTGCCTTCTGCCCTCTGCGCAGGGAAAACCTTCGATTGTCGGGACGATGTCAAGCGCGCAGTGGACCAATGGATCTCGTCACGATCCTCCTCGTTTTGGATGGATGGGACCGTTGCTTTGCCTGTTAGTTGGAGAAAGTCGTGGCTACAGATGGCAACTACAGCGAATAGATGTACCGCGTTTTCTTTGTTGTTAGTTGTTCTTGAATGAAACTGTCGAATTTTCTCAAAACTTTTGGCACACCCTAATAATAATTTACTACTATCTAATATAAATATAACATAACCGTTAGCTGAGAGTACCGTAAGGGAGACTAGCCCCATCAGAAGTCAGAGAGTGGCGTGGTCTGTTGAGGCGACCATGATGCCGTGGCAGTGAAAACAGTACGGGTAGGCCTCAAAGCCTCGAGCGCTAGAGCCAGAAATGAGTTAGGTAGATCTAGTGGCCCAATGGTGTTGTGGATGAGAAGGAAGGAGTTTTTCGAAAATATTTTTCTGTGATAAGCAGCAGCAGCTATCCAACACTATTTAAACTTAGCACTAACGGATTCAACCTTAGTGAAGTGATCGTTTTCCGCTGGAACTTTGATCACTGGGCTCTTTGGAGCTGTGATACAGAATCTGAAATCTGCTCCGAAAACTGCGGTCGATGAACACCTGTATTTATTTATTTATTTTTTCTATATTATGACACCCGAAGGTAAGCTAAAAATTCAGTTAAGTTCGCATAGTAGCATGGCTAGCGAAGTTGTATGGAAAAAGGCAAAACAATAACGCAATTGTCACGAGGCTTGGGAAAAATATGAGAACAATATTTGGAAAAAGCCGAAAAAAGTAAGAGGAATAATAATGTCTGGTCTGAAAGACAGAGACAGGAGCAGAACACGATATCCCGACTCTTAACCAGCTGAATAACTGGCTGAAATTAGCGAAGCGAATCTATTTCTCTTTAGATAATTAATGATTAATATTGAGTTATTTGCTATTCGACTTGAGTCAGAACAAAGTTTACCGTTTTCGGTAGAAATTCAAGGAACGGATGTCGAATTCGAAATTACAACCCCTAATAATTCTCCTAAATGAAATTTAGGAGAATTAACTTTGAAATTAAACTAAATTTAACTATTGCCCTAAATTCGATAATCATCGGAGGTGCTGAGAGTAGAAATTATAAAAGGACGAAGAATACATTGTCTGTATTTGTTCACTGAAGTAACGAGATGACGCATTGAAGTGTTACACTCTTATCATTAGTTCCACCAATTCTGGACGAAAGACGATGATTTTCCCTGATACCTTTTGAGCCGAGAGCTTTGCATTGACGGACACGAAAATATGGAATAGACGGGTGTTTGGCAAGCTGCCCAATCTACTTATGTATCTATTCTGAACGGCAGTGCACGGCTAGCCATCCGCTAACAACCCTAATCGGACGCTTGCGGTTGAAGCGTGGCCCAATCACGGCGATAATTGTCTTCGTAGTCTCGGCGCCGACATATGAAAACAAAGTCGGGACACTTCGATTGGAGCTGGAGAAACTCGACAACAAAATCACATGCACAGGGCCATTGATGATGACGTAGTCGCGAGGATTTGACCGAGAATGACGACCAAAGTACTCCAGCCAGCTCCAGCTGTCTCCCGTAAAGGGTCGAGTAAAGGTAAAGGTAAAGGTGTCGGCGTTAGGGCTTGTTCAGACGACGCGCGTCGAAAATGCAAAATCGAAGCTCAATCGATAATTAACGTCATTGATCGAATTTGCTCCTTTGCGTTAGTGGCGCAGCCCGGTTGCGCCTCATATAGGCAAAAAAAAAATTAGGCATATAATCACATAGGAAAGAAATTGAACGAAAAAAGTGAATTTTGTCAAAATTTCCATTAATAAGGAATAGCAGCCTTCTAAAAAACCCGAGCGACCAGTAAGTTTGCCTATATGAGGCGCAACCGGACTGCGCCACTAATGCAAAAGAGCAAATTCGATCAATGACGTTATTTATTGATTGCGCTTCGATTTTGCATTTTCGACGCGCGTCGTATGAACGAGCCCTTAATCAGTCCCGAAGGACGCGCTGCTGCACTCGTGTTCAATTCAGAATCGTATAGGCATACTCGGCCAATGCAATGACTTGCGGGGCCACCAAGTCAGTGTTCTTACCTTCCCAGAAAAGTCTGCTACCAATTTACCTATACCGCAGCGATGGAAGTCTTGCTTGGCCCGGGCGAGGATCGATCGACCGCGCGGGTGTCAGTATTGTCTCTTACCACTGCACCACGCGCGCCCTAAAGAATCAAGTATTATAGAATGAGCAATATAAAAGTCTGAACTCAGCATGTTGACGTGCACTAACATTCGTTTCAGAAACCCGCTACCAGCTGGGAAGTTCAAAGGCTTCAGGTGGATCGTTCCCACAACTGCATTGGCCATGTTATCTCCCAACATGCGTTTACCCCACCCAAACATTTGCGGAATCCGAACTTCGTTTCCTGTACTCAATCTTTTCACACAAAAAAAAAACTGGCGGAGGCACTAAAGTTGAAAAAGAGAAACTCGAAAAATGTTATACGGCACTAGCTTCGCTGAAACATTCAAATTTCGCCCGATTTCTGCCGTTACGGATAGATTTAGGTTTGTCATGATGGCGAGGGGGCGGGGTCAGGGGTGGCGCGGAGGTGTAAGGTAAAGGTAAAGGTAAAGGTGCCGGCGTTGATCAGACCCCTGAGGACGCGCCGCCGCATTTGTGTTCCATTCAAGTCGTAGAGGCACAGTGAATGCGTATTTGGCCTATACAATGACCTGCGAGGGCCAGCCGCTATACCAGGTCAGCGTCTTTACCTTCCCAGGCAAGTCTGGTACCAATTCACCCGACCCCGGAGGGATGGATGGCTTGGTTAGCCGGGCCGGGCGCGGAGGTGTGCCTACCTGAAAAAAAATTGATCGAAATCTGGGAGATAGACATCAGATTCGAAATCAGCATCCCTAAAAACCTACCCATTCGAAGTCTTAGCCAAATCGGTGATTTTGACCCGATCGCCCGAATTGAACGATGTGGGTGGTCTACGGCCGAAGTTCGAAAAGCAAATGTCGGAATCGTTAAGATCAAAATCACCATCGGAGGCGAAGTTTTAACCAAATCGGAGAACGTATGTAGCTGGACCATCCTGCTAGCTGCTAGTACGCGTTACATTAATGAACATAGAGCCCAAGTGATGTGCATGCGCCGTGTTGGTAGAAATAAGTCTGGCACCCAACTGAGGTGTTTAACTTATGCAGTCAACAGAGTTCTGTTTCCCTATATGGAGGAATAGAATCGATAAATAGAAATGTGAGAGCGAAAACATTGTGTCAGTCATCACAATAAATATAGCGGCTGTACGATTCATTTGCTTAGTTTTAACACTCGTGTAAGGTCGAGGAACCGCGTACTCACTGACATGACAGACAAAATCGTAGAACAGGTGAGCGATCGTGCAAACGTTGCAAATATTCCAGCATAGGAATCTTCTTCCTTTCACAGCCAGCTAAGGAAATGCCGGAAATGAAGAATGTAAAGCTAAGGATGACAAATCTTCACTTGCATGCCAATGGTGTCTTCAGCAATGTGTACAGGTGATGGAGAGCTCCTGAAAGAGCGAGTAACTGTTTGTCCCAATTCAAGTCAGATTGTTCTCGGTTGATTGCAGAGGCACGTTGTTATCACCTGGTGCCGCGCCAAGAGAAATTGCTATCAAGAAAACTTGGCCAGGTAAACGGCTCCTCGCTTTGGTTCGAGCAGTACTAAACTGAAGTGTTCAGAGAGCAGGGACCGGAACTTCGAGATGATATTCCTCACCGGAATCAGCAGAGAAAAGCACAAAAACATTGTGCAAATGATTTTCGCCTTCTCAAACAAGCGTGAAGACCGGGTGAATTTTCCAATCAGCTAATAGTGGCCTACGACAGGAACGGCAACTCACAATGATCGTATCAGAATCGGAGACTTCTACAGTGGAGGAAAAAGTGTCACGACGAATCCCACTCATTTTCGGAAAGTGCAGATTGTTCATCCCTAACGTGGAATGCGGGACTTTGACATGATTTGTGGCAGTTGCCGTTCCCGTCACCGACCATCACCGACCGACCATTGGTGTATAATATATGACTTACAGCCGGGCTTTGCATCCGAATGATTATGGATGTTATTGAGTGCGGCGGTTTTGTTATCATCAATCTCTTTCTTGCTGCCACCGCACCCTGCCCGCAGCCTCTGAATGCGGTTTCATGACGGCGTCAACCTAAGCGGGAAAGGGACTTTAATGGTTATCTACCTGCCAGGCGGACGGTGATTGAAATATCCGAAAGAAAGACCCGTGCGTGGCACACCTCAATTTCCAGCATCTACTTTGTGCGCACAAGAATCTCACGAACATATGCCAATAACGTGTAAAGAACCCAGACATCTTTGTGTCATTCACACAAGAGAATGGTGATATAACACGATGTTACCGCACTAAACTTAGCAAAGACACAAAACGATTACCTGTGCCGCTTCAACAATGCGAAAAGCAACAACATTTATGAACTACGAGTTGCCGAACCCCTGTCCTCACTGCATGTTACTTGGACTTCTGAGAATATGAAGACGTGTGCGCTACACACGCGAGTCCACAGCGAGCACATGTTGGACTTCACCTGTAAGCAGACGGCACGCGTTTGCTAGTAAATTATGGAAGCAACCATGCAACCTTTTGCTTAGGCTGCACTACTTCTGGAAAACCGAGAGTGCATGGAAAATTCGCTAAAACTGGATAATTTTGAAATCTAGTCAATTTCATTCCCTTCATCTGTTGGAGTCCCTCGTCTAGGCGCGTACCATGTGTCAAATGGTCGGGATGGTAGAACATGAGAGAGATGTTGAATGACCGGCCGACTAGTTCGAGCACAACACGAGTAGAATGACGATGAAACGACAGCTACAGTACCGGACGCGCAGCAACGATAAAACAGCGGTAGCGGCGCTCTGGGCGCCGAAATGCGCCGTTTCGGTGTCCACGCGTGGTGACCCGAGCGGTGTCAACCGCAGTTCATTTGCGCCCTATGCCCAACGGGGGAGGCCACCCGTGGTAGCTCCTTCAAACCACCCCGTGCCCCTACTCCAAGCTTGGGACGCTAGGAAAAGACGCGCCGCATATTTATAGGCAGCGAGGAGGAGGCGGAGCCTAGTCAGTGCAACAGTCCCCGCAAATCTATGTCTGGCGACGAGGGGGCGGAGCCTAGTTGGTGATGAGTCACCAAGCGAGAGACCGAAGCGGCAACGGGATCCGAAAGTCGAGGGGTCAAAAAATTGACTGAAAACAAGTGTCACGAATTTGGGAAAAATGTATATGGAAGGATAGAGCTCAAGCTGCTAGGCTAAGATATATACCTATTTTTGCAAATAAACTAAATTTAAGAAAGTTATTCAAAAACGGCGGGTTTCGACGCTCCAAGGCGCCGCTGCCGCCGTTTTATCGTTGCGACGCATCCGGTACTGTACCTATCGGTACGGCACGTGTGCCAGCGTATTGCTATGGTCTCCAATGGACTTGTGGGTCTCAATACGACGTTCATACTTGTCATCCAGCTTACTGGAAGACTCGACCGTAACAAAGCGAGAGTAAAAGCGAGCTGTGAAGACAAAAGTTCCCTAAGCACGTCACCAACACCTTGAGAATATTTCGCAGGTGGTTTTCCACTAAGAAGTGCTCAATCTCGCGACAGCCATTCCGAAGCTCTCCGTGCTCAACGGTCACTTCCTGTCCTTGACGTTGTTCATCAATGTACCAGAACCATAGAAGACATCTGGGCCCAGATTCATGAACGGACGACCGGTCTCCGAAACCGCGGCGCAGCCAGAACCAGACGGCAGAGTCGATGAGAGATTGTGTTTAACATAGGAAGTTTAGGATAAGTAGACAAAGGTGGGCGCCGTTTCGTCTATATCTCGGGGTTTACCAATGATGAATCTGGGCCCTGGACGCTTCCCAAAGTCGAAACAAAAGTAGCGGGCCTGTGCGAAACAAGCGGTAATGAATAGAGATGAAATGTTTAGGGACCGTTAACGACGATCGAGGTTCATTTCAGCACGGCGTTACTCTAATTAATTCTACATTGTCACTGCATTACTACTTCTAGCGTCATCTAACCGAAATATCAAGCATTGAGATTCACGGGACAAATATCGAAGAAACTTCAGATATGCGAGTCGTTTGTGTTCGATTTCATGCCGGACACGCTGGGATCTTTGATTGAGAACAATTCTCTCGATCTTGTCGACATGAAGATGTACACTTGGCAAATGTTTAATGGATTGCAGTACCTCAGTCAGGTACTCATCTTTACCCATGCCGCAGCGTTGCATTGATGACTGGGACTATTTTATGTACGTTTCAGCTGCAAATAATGCACAGAGACATTAAACCTGTGAACATTCTCGCAGACCACAACATTGGACTACTGAAGATCGGTGATTTCGGTTCTGCGAAGGTCGTGCGACCGGGAATGACATCGACACCATATCAGGTGGACGATCCGCACATTAGTGGATTTTGGGGAAAAAGGAGGACGTGCTGGCTTCCTTTCAGGTGACGCGATTCTATCGACCGCCTGAATTATTACTCGGATGTGAAATCTACAATTGGACAGTTGGTAAGCAGTTTCTGGAAGGGAATCTTTGGAATGAGTACAGAGCGTTTTAGACATATGGTCTGCTGGCTGTGTACTAGGAGAAATGGTTAAAGGGAATGTGCTTTTCCCAGGACGAGATTCGAAACATCAGCTCAAGTTGATTCGTCGTGCTCTTGGAAGTCCTACTGATGCCGATCTCAAGTAGGTTTGAATGATATGACCCCCGTAATCTCAAATTGAAACCTGCCTCCGCAACATACATCTTGTCCTCGGAATTAATTGGGAAAATGTCAATTAGATTACCTTCATAATGAAGCAGATGCGACAGAAAGGGAAGAATACAGCTCGAACTCCCGGTAATTGGAAGCTACACGCTTACGAAGGAATGCCATATAACGTGTTGAGGCGCTAGCCTGAGACAGAATAGATGGCAGATGATGAACAAACAGTATAAGTGAAAGTTTCCTAAGGAGAATGATCAGAAATGGTGCATGAAGGTCATGCTTGGCTGCGAAGAAGACGAGTAAGTTTTGGGGAGAGAAAAAGATAAGAGGCAGAGGGAATGAGGAAGAGTACGCAAATTCAACAGGAGACACTGTACAGCTTACAAGAAAAGGTGAGATGTCTCATAGATGCACGGCAGGAAGTTACATAGGAGTTATACTAGTGATAGTCGCTGGTCAACATTTGGTCAACGAACGTTTCTGTTTCACTAACAGCAAGATCTATATTCTCGAATGTTGGCGAACATATGACCAACGTAAGAAGAGATGTTCTCGGTATCAGTCTACCTCCAGATGGTGCCCGCGACTCGAAGGTTCTGCGTCGACGAGAACAAGCAATTGGTCCCCGCTGATTAGCATGAGGTCCGCAACGCGTCCGGGCGCCCAGTCCCAGTGTCGGTCGTTGCATCATTATTCTACTCGTCTGTCTGTGCCAACTCAACCCGTTCTCCAAAAACAGCTCACCATTGCATCAAATGTGAGAAGGACACTTGGATACGAGCAACATAAGGCAGGGGAGATCGATAACGGTACCGCAGCCGAAACGAGTAGATAACACAGACGGCCTGCAGGTGGACTCTTCCATGTCTCTCAGAACCACACGCCATGAGGATGGTACCACTAGCCGGGCACGATGTTCTCCTCTAAAGCGGGACGTAGGTTACGTGTCGCGGTAACCGGTAGGTGTTCGTGTGTCCACTATTTGGGAATTATTATGTTTTATACTACATTTTGAAGTACTGGTGGAGCAAGGGGTGCTTTCTTCCTTATAATATTCGCACGTCCCAGTGTTGCGGTTGATGATCTATGCATTTGATGCATTTTATGATGGAGGGGGTACTGTTGAAACAGTAAGGTCTCCGGCGTATCTTGTGCGCTTATGAAGTTTGGTCATATTCCTGTAGTGCTGACTCGAATGAGAGCCCCACTTATTAGTGTCAGCTGTATCTCCTGTCGTCCCGTTGATTATCGAGTTGCTTGAGCGGCGCAAGTAACGTCTCCCTTCGTCCCTGTTGCGTGCCGAAGTCGACCAGTGGGTCCTGCTAGCTCGTGGAACACTAAGAGCACCGATTTGATCGTTTAATGGATTGACGAAGAAGTCCGACCAGCGCAAAGGTGGGCGACCTCCTGTTCTTCTGACGTCCCGTGGAATCCAGTCGGTAACGGCTCTCATCCAACTGTCGTCCCGGAATCGCATTACGTGTCTACCTCATCTGATCTTCGACAACCTGGCCCACACGAGCGTGTTTCTGATGTTCGACTGTCGACGTAGCTCGGAGCTCCGGCTGCCATCTCTCGCCTGAATGATGCGATTCACTCCGACCACTTATGAGTTAGACAAAAAAACGCATAGACGCAATTTCACACAATCTCGTTTCAGGTCAATGAAGGTAATCAGATCTGCTGATAGCTTGCCTGAACGAACGGCTGGTACAGGACTAGCAGTAGTGAGTGATCAGTATTTCGGGTGGCTGTATGCAAACGTGAGCTCATCAAATATGCGCTTTCTTCTCAGCTTCTTCCTGGTGCAAGGCCTGATGTCGTCTTCTTTCTCGGCAAAATACTTGTCTACCGTCCGAAGGCGAGAATGTGCGGGAAAGAAGTATTGCGAGATCCCTTTTTCGATTCTCTTTTTCGGTCAGTTCACTACTATGTCTCCAGTGCAAATTCTAGAATAACCGTTGCTATTAAGGGAAGGAGCAAAAAGAGCAAACGGACAGCTTATTTCACAATGCATAACATCCGCGGATATCGCAGAGGCACACTCCATGTTCGTTCGATCGTTGAACTGCTATTACGTAGCGCCAAAAGTACTCCAGAGAAACAAGAAGGGATTCCCCGAAGCTCGGATATTCGGCGATAAGGGCTTTCATAGATTATCTCGAGTTTTCTTCGATGAAATCGAAAACGAGTTTGAACAAGCAGTGCAGTGGCTGCGGACCCTATTTACATATTATGTATGTGCGAGAATCTTTCCCTTCCTGAAAGATCTACATATTGCAGAGACGAGTCTAAAGTGAAGGCGAAACTAAATTCTATGGTAATGAAGACGAAGCTGGACTTCAGCTGTGACGATGAATCCAAGGAGAGTCGTGAAAGTGCACCACAACCAAAAGTGCCAGGCAATGTTAGAACAGTTGGTATTATCACCTCGCTGCATAACGGAATAATTGCGAATGTTTGCATGGAATTTATGAAACGTTTAATTCTACTCAAGTATATCGTGCGCAAACGAGTTGCGATTTTCCTTGTCCAGTTGAGATGAATGGTGGTTCAGCTGTAGACAGAGCGGTTACAAACGGGTACATTTCACGGCCACAGAGAAGAGTACGTAAGGAGAGGTACAACTTGACTCCCTGAAGGGTTGGAGTGAGGGGAGGGAACTCGTGGTATCGGCGAAAAATTTTAGACTTTGTATTCTTAGCTCCGGGATTTTCTTTGTGCGCGTGAAGGTGTGCGGAAGTCTGAGGAGAAGGAGAGCGGCTTGTAGTGCACCAGATTTACTCAAACTTCTCTCATCTTGAAGCCACGGCATGATGTTATTATTGATGAAGGTTGATGTGCCGAACGGTCCTTGGTCTGTCCGGCTACGCGCCGGACCATCCCTAGCATTTTTGACGAACATGGAAAATCTACACAAGAAACTGTAAAAGAGCGATTACCCCGTGATCCCAGTCAGAGTAGTGACGCGGTGACAACCAGCCCTGGTTGACAGATGCGACTGAGGCATATCAGTCATTCCGAAACCCACAAAACGGTGTAAACGGTAAGAAGTCACTGCTTATCGTGAGACACTCATTCCGGTTGTTCCTACAAGGATTCCGTGCGGAAATCCAAAACGCTTCCAATGCTTTCCTGGACGATATCTCGGTCCCATATGATAGAATCCTGCACTTAAAGTCATTCTCGCCACGCACTTTACGTATGTGCCTTCCCAGCGGTGCTGTTAATTTACCTCTTCTCCTACTGGCCAAATGTTGATTTATACGTGCCAGGAGAACGCGACCGGTCTCACCAATGTACTTGCCGTTGCAAGTCCTGCATTCAGTCTCATATACCACACCGAGTTTCTCATAATCTCCATTCTTTCCGTAAGGGACAATTCAGTTCACTTCTTCGAGGCGCGTTCAGTATCGTGGAGCCTGTTTCGTACTAACTGACGTTTGATGTTCTTGTTCGGTATGTTAGTAGTGACAGCATCGTCTTGAAGTTGAGAACCAACGAGGCATAGTTGTGTTGGAGAACAGAATGCGTCTGATATAAAGGGACGACTTAAAGTTGCACGGACTTGAGAGGATCGTGCTCGCTGGGCAGTGGTTGTTCTCCTGTGGTATGGTGTATTGTTATAGCCGTTCCGTGAAGGCTCTTCTGGAAACTAACATCATTGATTCGTGCCATTCGTCTACACCCGTGCACATTGCTGTAGCTGTTCTAAACACATTGCGTACAAGAGCTCGCTCCATAGAAACACTATAGGTGTCTCATAATTCACGTGCGGTTTGGCATGGACACCTCGTTCCTCAATAGGTCCAGATCCGAATCCATCGGGCGTCCTGTCTTGTCCTTGTTCTCGATGGCGTGGTCCCTAATACAGAAGTTCGCGAACAAAGAGTAGACGGTGTTTCGAACAGGAGCGCTTTCTTTATAAACCTGATTTAAGCGTTCAGAAGATTGGTTCTAATAGTAACCAGATAGGGAGAGAAAAAGCATGACGTTGCAAATGTACGATCCAAAGGATACGAATTTCGGAGCCATTGCAACAGATACAATAATACCTGAGTGGTTGCAATGAGCCATCTTGTAGTGTCTTCCGCTATCTATCGACTGTTATCTTACTCGTCGCGATATAGGGCCTCATTAACTGGAAACTTGATCTTGAATCACATGCACATGAACCACATGCACAGCACATTCAAATATCCAATTACTTATTACTCAACCTAATAATATCACTGATTCTCGTCGCTGGTCTTCACCCGTGCACACTGCTGTAGCTGTCTTAACATATTACGTACAACAGAGCATGTTAAGACAGCTACAGCACTGTGCTACGGAATTTTAGGCCTCTGACTGACGACGACGAACAGGTCAAGACGTTAGGCCACATGAACCTGATCCACCCTACTGACATCTTTCGGCACAGTAGCATTCAACAACTATAGCATCAGACTACCTAGCATTCAACAACTATAGACCATTAGACCATCAGGTTATGTCCTTTTGCGAATATTTCTAGGCACCTGCGGCGCTCTCGACCGAATCGTTAGAAGGCGATGGAAAGCAGAAGAAGAAGAAACGTAGAAAGGCAAAGAGCATGATGCTGGGTGCGAAGACTACGAAGAAGAG
The DNA here is from genome assembly GCA_030553155.1 of Nippostrongylus brasiliensis. NCBI lineage: Eukaryota > Metazoa > Nematoda > Chromadorea > Rhabditida > Heligmosomidae > Nippostrongylus > Nippostrongylus brasiliensis. The sequence goes on along the minus strand of CP130733.1, from coordinate 16,656,730 downwards.
CGTCTGTTCCACATATTATTCCACGAGTGGATTAGTGAACCTAAAGTACACTTTTCAGGCAGAACGACCGCGGAGGTCCATACTGCGGCGACTCAGAAGCCTGGATTAGTCATAATTATATTTTTGTGAATCCACTCTTAAAAGCATCAAAATCAATAACGCCTGTCAAACTATGCAAACTCCCTATGATGTTTTGTAAAAAAATTGTTTATATCAAGATAGCACTCCCAAGGCAACTAGATATGTATGTTCTGACGGTGTTACGTGTGAACCAGATATGATGGAAATAAAACTCGTTTGGGACTTGCTCTACAGCACTGTCTTTATATGGTGATTGCGGGAATTAGGCAGCGAGACCTGACAATGAGAGCAGACAAATCCAGTTGTAGTGAATACATTTTGTTTTTGCATTCACAAAAATGCGGTTATGTGTGCACAGATGGCACCACTCTTGTGACAAAAAGAACTTTGTAAAGACGTCGTCGTAAGCGCCAAACACGTAGTGCGATTCCGTGACGAGTTTTGGACGAGAATTGTCAACGGCAAAATTCCACCAGACGACAGAAGAATACACCTATTTTTACAATGGTTGGACATCTTCGTCGAATCCCTGAACGAAAGAATTGATGTTTTACTAGTTTTATCCACGCGTTTTTGCGGGTTACTATTAACTCCATTCGAGCCCGCGCGTGGCACGTAACTGAGGATTCTATGTAAACTACTACACTACTGAGACGACGAGTATGCTTTCTATTGTGTTGTCCTCGAGTAGTTGATCCGCATTAACAACGTGATCGTCGTCTATGTCCTTGATTTCCTCTCAAACAGATGGCACCACTCTTGTGACAAAAAGAACTTTGTAAAGACGTCGTCGTAAGCGCCAAACACGTAGTGCGATTCCGTGACGAGTTTTGGACGAGAATTGTCAACGGCAAAATTCCACCAGACGACAGAAGAATACACCTATTTTTACAATGGTTGGACATCTTCGTCGAATCCCTGAACGAAAGAATTTTTACTAGTTTTATCCACGCGTTTTTGCGGGTTACTATTAACTCCATTCGAGCCCGCGCGTGGCACGTAACTGAGGATTCTATGTAAACTACTACACTACTGAGACGACGAGTATGCTTTCTATTGTGTTGTCCTCGAGTAGTTGATCCGCATTAACAACGTGATCGTCGTCTATGTCCTTGGATTTCCTCTTTCTCTCGATGTAACGACTCTACGGCTCTTTTTCTTGCCCAAAACATGTGGCTCATTACAGCTCTTTCCGACGTATCTGGTCCGAACTGATCGATGATCAGCAGGCGACAAATGATACAAGCGACAGGTCGTTGTGTCGTCGACAGGTTAATGAGGATTTGAAGAAATCAACGCCGATGGATTGGCCGTCAACAAGAACCTTACTAGATAAGTGATAACAGCACCATTTCACTTATGGACTCCAGCCGCTAAATTTTTTTCAGACATTGAATTTCACTGAAACTTTGCACACGGGGGTAATCGGGGGCGCTGATCACGAATCTGCGGTCTGTTTTTCACGGGGTGGTCTCGGACCACCCACATTGTTACTGGTGTGGTCCATTTGGGGTCACCGATCTCGCTCAATTTTTGCATAAGGGGTAATTGGGGACGCTAAATATGATGGTGGTATCCGTTTTTCACATAGTGGCCGGAGACCACCCGTATTGCCAAAAATCGCTCAGTGGATGGTCCAGTCAGGATCACTGATTTCGTTCAAACTATGCGTGTAGGGGTAACTTGGGGTCCTAAACACGATGATGATGTCGGTTTTTCACATGGTGCTCCGAGACCACTCATACAGCAATGTCCGCTTGTGGGTGGTTCACAAGTTCTGTGTGTTTCTGCAGACATAAGTACGGGACGACAATCGAGAGTTTGACTTCCAAACAATACATCGTTTTCAGGACTCCAAATAAGCCCCGTACGCAAAGTTTGAGCGAAATCGGTGGCCCTGACTGGACCACCCTGGTTTCCTGCATGGGCGGTCTCGGACCACCATGTGAAGAACGGATATCACCATCGTGTTCAGGACCCCAAATAATCTCCGTAGACGAAGTTGGGCGAAATCGGTGACCCCAAGTGGACCACCCAAGTAGCAATGTGGGTGGTCCGAGGTCTCCCCGTGAAAAGCGGACCGCAGATTCGTAATCAGCGCTCGCAATTACCCCCTATACAGAGTTTCAGCAGATTTGAGTGACTAAAAAGTTAAGGGCTGGAGTCCGTGAAGTGGAATAGTGCCGTGATATCTCCCAACCAGGCTCAAGCATGGGGTTCGATTTTTGCACAAAATTTACGACCCCCCCCCCTTAAAGGAGGGCTCTGGTACGACCCCCCCCCCTACATGAAAAACGTCTGTTTCAAATGTACATGGGTTCCTGTAGGTTCCGAAGTACCATGTAGCCCAAGTCAAGTTATTCTTTTCAGGTGCCGCAGAGACAACACGGACCTTCGGCTTCGTCTCCTGAAAACAAAGTTACTTGGATGCGAAAGTGGAATTGATCATTATAATAAATGTTTTCAATAACTATTGAGTTTCCACGTTTTTGCAGTAAATAATAAAAGTTTTCTGAAAGATCTGAAGCCTACTGATAAGGTTAAACTTCACACATCTACCGATTGAGAAGGCAAGTCAGTTCTGCCCAAGGAAGGGGTAGTAGGTCGGACCAAAATGATATTAATTGAAATTTTAGACCATGAAAACAAAGTAAAGTTTGTAGAGTGATAAGAACAATATTGAAAATTTGTTCAATTTCTGTTGAAGTCCTGAAAAAGAGGTTCTTGAACGCAATCGAACCCGATTCACGAAGAATAAAATTGCTACATCTACATGGACGTGAATTGGTAAGTTTTCAGAATTTTGGAAATACAACATATACATCGAAAACTAGAAGAAAATTAGATGCTATGGTTACAAAAATATTTTCTGAAAATAAAGTCTAAGTAGGTTCAGAGTTGCCGCAATTTAAGCTCGACTTCGACGCACAAAAATGAGTATGAATCAGGAAAAACGTGAAACCAGAAGGTTTGCAAAAACTATTTGGAAACTACAAGAAAAGCGCTTTCTTAGTAGTATAAAAATCTTTTATTGAATTAACTTCTGCATCGTCGGCAAAGGAGCTGATTGTCAAGGACCGAATCAGAAAAAAATGGCGATCAAAAATCGAACCCCCCACGCCCCGCATGAAGATCCCTTTTTTAGGAAACGAGTTTCATATCGTTAGATAGCATTTTTCTTCAATTTTCAGAATTCCTATTGGCTTTTCCAAATTTCCAACTTTGGGCCGAGTTATGATCGATTAAATGAAGACGACGCGTCGCCGCCGCGTCGCGTCGTGATCTCTGTTTTTCGGGTGCCTTCAGTTATTTCATCATAACTCAGCTCAAAATTGGAAATTTGGAAAAGCCAAGAGGAATTCTAAAAATAGATGATTTGGGCTACCTTACGGTATAGAAACCATTCTTTAAAAAAGGGGTCTTCATGCGGGGCGTGGGGGGTTCGATTTTTGGTCGATTTTCGGCAAAAATCGACCAAAAATCGAACCCCCCACGCCCCGCATGAAGACCCCTTTTTTAGAGATCAGTTTCTATATGATAAGGTAGCCCAGATCCTCTATTTTTAGAATTCCTCTTGGCTTTTTTGAATTTCCAATTTTGAGCTGAGTTGTAATCGATTAAGTGAAGACACCCAAGAAATAAAGAGCAAGAGGTCACGCGTCGTCTTAAATTAATCGATTATAACTCAGCTTAAAGTTGGAAATTTGAAAAAGCCAAGAGGAATTCTGAAAATTGAAGAAAAATGCTATCTAGCGATATGAAACTCGTTTCCTAAAAAAGGGATCTTCATGCGGGGCGTGGGGGGTTCGATTTTTGATCGCCATTTTTTCTGATTTGGTCCTTGACAATCAGCTCCTTTGCCGACGATGCAGAAGTTAATTCAATAAAAGATTTTTATACTACTAAGAAAGCGCTTTTCTTGTAGTTTCCAAATAGTTTTTGCAAACCTTCTGGTTTCACGTTTTTCCTGATTCATACTCATTTTTGTGCGTCGAAGTCGAGCTTAAATTGCGGCAACTCTGAACCTACTTAGACTTTATTTTCAGAAAATATTTTTGTAACCTTAGCATCTTATTTTCTTCTAGTTTTCGATGTATATGTTGTATTTCTGAAATTCTGAAAACTTACCAATTCACATCCATGTAGATGTAGCAATTTCATCATTCGTGAATCGGGTTCAATTGCGTTCAAGAACTTCTGTTTCAGGACTTCAACAGAAACTGAACAAAAATTTCAAGATTGTTCTTATCACTCTACAAACCTTACTTTGTTTTCATGGTCTAAAATTTCAATTAATACCATTTTGGTCCGGCATACTACCCCTTTCTTGAGCAGAACTGAGTTGCCTTCTCAATCGGTGGATGTGTGAAGTTTAACCTTATCAGTAGGCTTCGGATCTTTCAGAAAACTTTTCTTGTTTACTGCAAAAACGTGGAAACTCAATAGTTATTGAAAAAATTTATTATAATGATCAATTCTTCTTTCGCATCCAAGTGACTTTGTTTTCAGGAGACGAAGCCCAGAGTCCGTGTTGTCTCAGCGGCGCCTGAAAAGAATAACTTGATTTGGGTTATATGGTACTTCGGAACCTGCAGGAACCCATGTACATCCTCCCGGTTCGAATAGGACCCCCTTCCATCGACAACTCCTCTTCGAGATGAGCTCTGAGTACGACCCCCCCCCCCTCGGACGATGTTCGATTACGACCCACCCCCCCCCCCCCGATTCTCGACCCTCAAGCTTGAGCCTGCTCCCAACTCGCCGGTGGCGACGTTGTGTTGCCGCACGATGGCGCAAAACCATTTGAAGACACTGCAGATTTTCGTCTGGAAGAATTCGGTTTGTCGAGACGCAGTTGAGAAGGACCAGATTCCCGGTGTCCATCTTGTTCTCACCCCCAAGATAGATTAGTGAGTGCTGCTCGCAGGAACACGAAGACCATCGAGTCTTCCGTTCAGGGATTTGACAGAGAAGCCCAACCGTTACAAATATGAGCAACCTGCCCCTTGTGCGACGATTCGATCTAGTAGCAGTGCGCTCCGCAGAACCTCATCACTCACTATCAGTCAAAATCGCACGCAGTTCGCATCGCGTGCAGTTGCGGACATCGACACTTAAACGACGTCTGCACTTGCATTGTCGAGCTTAATCGTTGCATTGTTATTTATTGCATTTCATGCCCGCCAACAGTTCATACGAAAACTCTGCTAAATGTCTTGGAAGGAGGAATATTCGGAACTTCTGCGTGAGTTTGTCTCTTTTCCTTTTTCTTATAACAAGTGAAAATCGAAATATTCGTTACACTTCTTGATGTGATATTTGATTTCAGTCCTTGGCAGTATTCTACCTATTGCACTGGTCGAACAAATTTTTTGAGTAATATTGGCATGGGTGCGGGGACAGGGGGCCGGCACGGGGTAGGGCCTACCTGCATCTGCCAAAATCGGTCGAAATCTGCGGAAAAAAGAACATCGGATTCGTAATCAGCGTCCCAAGTAACTTGCCTAGACGAAGTTGGCCACCTTGGTGAATTCAACCGGACCACCCATTTTGACAATATGGGTGGTCGCGGCCGAAATTCGAAAAATAAGCGTAAGAGTCGTTACATGCATGTAAAATAACCATACCAAACGGACTTTTAGCCGAATTGGTGATCCTACCCGGACCACCCTGCCAGCTCCAGCAAGCGATGTGGGTGGTCTCCGGCTTCGGAAAACGGATGCCAGATTCGTGATCAGCATCCTAGAAAACCTCCGAAGCCAAATTGATAAGAAAAAATGCCTTCGACAAGTGGAGTGTAATAAGTGGGATAGTGCCCAATCCTTCCTCCCATCTTACTGTTTCCAATCAAGATTACTAACACCTTCTGGGTCCGATGAGAGTTTGAAGACGTAGCCAGCGGTTAAGTATCTCCGAAGCCTTATTTTCCACGCAAACCCGCTCTAACTGGTGTTCTAGCGTAGGCAGTTTGAAAGTACACGTTTTATAAAATTTTGTAAGCTTCAAGTCGTATAGTTGTATCAGTAGAACTTTCTTGGAATTTTGCCAGCGGCCCTCACCTCATGCTTCTGATTTTTCCCTTTCGTTCTTTCTGTTAACTGTGCACTTCGTGTTCCAGTGCATTTCCTAAATTTATTTCTGTGATTAGCTGAGTGATTTTTGGGATGAGGTCCAACGTGTTGACCTGTGGTATAATTTCTTAGTGGTTCACGTTTACGCGAGCCAGCTCGTAGGCAATCATGACTTCTATTCAATGGAATGACTGCTGGACAGTTGCTTAGCTTCCCAAATATTGTACTGTGGTATAAGACAGTACGATGAAATTGCCAAATAATGCATACTTTCTCTCGTATCGGTGAGGACGGTGAGAAATTAGCCTAACATAGAACATCGATGATTCCATTCGGATCAGATAAAACATTTTGATATATCGTCGTATTCAGGTTTCCTTGATGAGTGCACTAGATGTTATCCCTCGCGTTTGTTCAATGTGAAACCCGAAAAGGATTCAACCCCTGTGCGGCAGGTCGCGTTCGCCTTGGAAAATATCGTAGGTTGTTAGCATTTTATTGTCGTGGATTGTGTATCTTAATATTAGTTGTGATTTTAGGCAGATCAGCTGAAGAAGCCTCTGGTCTCTAGCACTCAAGCGCTGGCAGAGGCGCTCGTCTACAAATTCAATGGACCCCATCGTCGTCAGGGATACTGGATGATTTATAAGAATCTCCTAAGAGCAGTGCGCAAATTCAATGCGGATGACTTAGCGAGTCGTGTGTTGGAGCTGCATAAAGTACGCATTGTATCATTTAGTTATGACTTCGATTTTGAAATGGAATTTTTTATAGAAAGCTTTAGCTAGTGGAGTTCCAATTTACATGCCCTCCGCCGAAGCTCTTCGCTATGTCTGCGCTGCCTTCTTGAAGAGATTGTTTAGGCTGCAGCAGGTCGGTGTAATGCCCTCATATTTCTGATGTAGCTTGGTTAAGCTTACAGAAAATCCTTCGTTGTAGATTCGTGATCTGTGTATCCGTACTTCACATGTTATAATGGGACAAATTGAACTCGGTCACTGGGTTGGTATTTGTCCACTCAGAGCTTTCTCCGTATTTTTTTTTAATTTTTGAGTATTGCTGTTCAGGAAAGATTCAGTTTGTTCATGGTCGCTTTGTGTGCAGACATAAACAACGGCGTTCGAGTGCAAGTTGCCTCGATGGAGCCGGCGTATAATGGTTTCATATCTTCTGCCCAGACACTCGATGAAAGGTAACCAGTTTTGCAATTTTGTAGCAATTGTTTTAACGTTTTCCGAAACTGTCTTAGCACATTTGCTTCTCCTTATTTTGTTGGCTGAATGTTTTATTGATGCCATATGCACATGAAGTTCAAAGAAATCGAGTGCCTGAGGTAAGGGAATGTCGCTCAAATTTCAGTTTGGTGTCCAGCTTCTATTACTGTATTTATTTATTTATCTATTACGTCAAATGACGTACCTGAAACAAAAAAGTAGTAGAATAATATGTTACATTTCCTTCCAGAATGTGAAAATTTTGAAGCCAAAATGAAATTTCGGTTGGATAACTAATGAGTTTTATATTTCAGAATCGGTGGTTATACATTGTGTCTTTCTAGGTTTCCCAGAACTATGAGCGAACTCTCAATTTTTCTTGTTCTTCGAGGTCGAACGTCTGCGCAAAGCACTGCCGATTTATCCCGTGTTATGAATTTGCTACAAATGTCCAGTAGCCAAATTGATGCTGCGCGTACAAAAGACCAGATGGTACAATTCAGGTTAGTGCTTAAGTCCTTCATTTTTTCTTATTTGTATCGCTGTCCATGTTGTTATTTGTTAAGGCATGAAGTATTATCAAATATCGAGAGCAAGGAACACACTATCGACGTTGGTGTCACAATAGAAAGAAATGGATATCTATTAGAGTGAGTTTGGTTTTCAACTCTCAATGTTTCACACTTTGTGGAGAACTGCTCTAAAACTGTGGGAATTAATACGAACAGTTTGGGTAATTTTTAGTATATTACACTGTACTATTTTCAGATCAACACCACGTGCATCCGCCATAGAAGAGGTGTGTTTTATACCGTCAAGGGAGCGCTGCTTGTCACTTGTCCGTGGGATCTTCCGTCATATCACATTTCTTTCTTGTAGGACAGCGTGTCAAAAGCATCTGTAGCGAAGAAGAAGAGGAAGAAGAGGAAAATCGTCACAGAGCTACATGTAGGTTCGAAAATTTTTGATCTGTCTTGACGCTGGGAATTATTGCTGCTCCCTGTCTTTTAGGCTGTCGCGTTATTTACTATAGTAATTTCATAAAGATCTTGTTTCAACACCCGCGGGCTCTTTTCGAAATTCACGTATTTCATTTGTAAAGTTCTGCTGTTAACTTAAGAGCTAGTCTGGATCTCGCGTCTTACAATCAGATATTGGAAACTGTTGGGTTTCGATCTGCTCCTCAATTTCTGAGCGCTACATTATCTTCGTAAGTCGGACCGCTAGATACTCTTGTAGAGTGCTTTCAAAGGTGACGAAGTTAGATTCCAAAGCACGTGTGTGGTAGCACGCACTTTTTAATCAGTAACAATCATTGCTTGTCCATTGTTCTGAACTTCTGCTCAACTTCTCGTTGTTAAGCAAACCGATGATTCCACTTCGGTACTTTCTCCTATGACCACTTCATCGATCCCGTCAACGCCACCGGACCTACCCATCAGAAGTAAAAAGAAGAAGAAGGCTACTACAGCTGTAAGTTCACTCATTCTACTGGTAGAATACCATTAAATTTCATTTTACAAGTCTGTTTTTGCGTTTACGCGCGTTTTGTAACATTCGTTTTCATTGCTGCATTTTTCTTTCACACAAAGCAGCCATATTATTTTGTAGATATTTCGGTTCAGCTCACATATTTAACGATATTTTGAACTTGTTTCTGTTTAGTGTGATTCTTTTCGTTCATATGATTTGCTTTGTAATTTCTCAGTGTATTTATTTCATTGATAAAATTCTATTTTAGATACACCTTATGGAGCGTGACTCTTCAAACGCTGGAGATTGTGAAGAACGAATCGAGTCTTCAACAGAGTTACTGTCCAGACCATCTAAAAACCGCAAACGGGTTAGTAAATATAGTTAACACTTTTCCGTGCTCTAATCCGTATTTGTGTACGTGAAAATTCCAGAAGTCTTGTGAGAGCTCTGACGACATTCGGGTAATCAAAAAGTCATCTCGATTAGAAGACGTAGTGGAGGACCAATCACAGATTTCAAGGAAGAAAAAGCGAAACAGGAAGAAGAAGAAGAAGAAGAGGACCGTATGATGTTCCTATTTTCGTTGTTGGGTGTCGATTTTTGACGAATACATAGCTATTACGTTGGTATTGTGATGCTCAGCAAGGAATTCGTTTCACTTTTAGCTTCTATCCAGAGGATAGCTATCTAGAGATATCATTGTCTTGAAGACATGGATATGTTTTTCTAAGTTGTCGTTGTTACTTTGTTGGTTTTCTGTTATTGTTGTCCATGTCAAATTCGATCCCATTTCAATGTTTACTTTTTCGTGACAGAGTAAACGATTTCAAAAGTGACCGTTGTGTTTTCCATGGTTTAGTACCCACACTCATATTTCGAATCAGTGAATTCCGCAGTGTTCGCTTTTACTTCAACTCTTTTATTACCTTTTTATCTATTGCCTGTGTGTGCAATCGGGAAATACGGGTTGTAACATTTACGTATTAGCTCTGGATAGCTCTAACTCTCTCGTCTTGTAACATCGGTGTATTGTTTGTTTTAATTGTGTATGTTGCTTGCTAAACGAAATTTTGACGATGGATCAAATTTCTTTTGCTCTCTCGTTTTGGCCTTCTTGTCATCTTCAGAGACCTGAACCGAAAGTGGTTCTCATTTTGTGACTAACCTATACAACTGCTAAGCGCCGAACTCTCTGGCTTCTTTGCCGCTGTTATGGAATCTCTCTATAAGGTCTTGAACTCGAAAGAAAAACAGTGACTTCTCCTGTGTCTGGTTACCAATCTCGTTCACTCCTCTGTCAAGAAGAAGCTACTAATCCACCAAACGGCTCTGTTATCAATAGAAGTATCGTGAAATAATGTTCTAGTTTGATCGAACCAAAGAACGAAGGTTCTATATGCATATCAACTGTCACGGCCATTCTTTCACAGCTTCATTCATCATCAGGGAAAGTACTTGAACTTTTTCTTGTCATTGAAACCTTGTTTGAGAGGATATTTGGTGTTCCAATGATGAATATGGCGGCAGACCACCATCTGTTAATTAGCACTGTCGGACATGATCGTATGGCGGTCAGCAGCCGGAGGCGGATGTCAGTCTCGTGATAAGCTTCTCAAATAACCCTCACAGACGAGTGTTAACTGCAGTGGGTGACTATAATTCTACAATCCTAGTTGGCTAGGACCGGTCATCGCTCGAAATTATGAAATGAGTGTGAAATTTGGCCGCCATCCAAATACTGTAGTCAGGTTCTCTTTTCATAGTTCGTGCTCCAAATAACATTTGTAGGTCAAGGTTTAGTCAAAATAAACCTTTGACCAAAACTTTATCCACAGAGTTGGTAAATTCTAACTAATGTCATCCAATTTTTTTACTTTAGATTTTCCGGTTCATCGTGGTAGACTTCTAGTGAGTCACTAGTTTTCTTTTAATGCTGATAACAGTCCACGTCATGTTTGAGTTCTCGAAGACTATTGTGAAGCAATGTGGTCACATATGCGGTTTATCAGGACGTGTGCGTTCTCGTTATCTTCATTATCGAGCTCTCTGCATACCGCAAAAGAGTCAGTCTGTCGTCGAACAAACATGACACCATCGTCCTACCTGTCTTCTCTTGTGCCTAACATTGGCGTGTCTGTTAACGACGTTGTTAGATAGTTAGAGTAGCTCCAACTTATGGTTAGGAAGGAGCCCTTATGGCTGCTTGAAGCGAAGAAAAGATTTCATGAAAAGCCGCTGGCCGGAGTTTGTTTCTACATTTTACGCTTGAAACAGGCGTTTCAGGCAGTGCCTATTTTTTTATTCTTGTCGTTTTTCTCTTTTGAACCTGAAATTAAGAGGCCTTTTTCAGTACCTTCAGGTGGCCCAACCGAAAGTCATAAAGATATGCCATTTGTCGTACTATCTAATTATTGCTGTCAAACTCTTGAAATTTCTGCTATCGATTAGTTTTTGGTATGCAATATAATCATCAAATATCTATTCTGCACTCGGCTGAAACCAGTCCTCTTTCATTCATAGACGAGATTATCGAACATAGGGCTTTATTCAAATTCCACTGTTGCTTCCTGGACACGTAACGCTGCTCAAAATGTGTGATTCTCCCCATCTTTTTTGTTTCCCCCGAATGATGTAATCTTTCAGGATCCTTCTGATAAGATAATGTTTTCCCGGAAAGCGCGTTTGGTTATCACTTTGGTCTCATATCATCGCCATTACACTAATACCTGCGTTTAGTAGACCTTTCGTATTATTGAGCCCAATAATTGTTATGAAATCCGGGAGCTCGAATCCGGAATTGATTCTTTTTGATTAGTACTTTTCGAGTTGTTTTACAAAATTCATCTATGAACTGCTTTGAGATTGATTGTAAAACGTCGACTTAAACTTTTAAACATTATCTGAATGAATGTCACATGCGGTTTTTTCCAACATATATCTCAGCTTCCAATCACATATTTGATTGACATTATGCGTTCCCTACCGCCGCACAATTGGCGATTTGTTGTTTCGCTATATTTTCGGGTTTGAAAATTTTACGAATCAAGTAACTACTTTTCACTTTTTAAAATATTTTCTGCTTTTTCTATTCCTCCTTCAACACGCTTATAGAACGTTGTAGAAGATTTGATGGTAGGCACATCGTTGGATGTTGGATAGGCTTCTTCCTTACAACATTTTTTTTAGCTTAGCAAGAGGTCTCGGCGCTATTGAATATATTCGACTCTTATTATTGACATCGAACTAACCAATTTCTGAATTCTCTTTGTCCATAAAGTTTTATGTGATCAGCAATTTATGACGCGGAAACAACCATAAAAACAGCTATAAGAAATTGTGGAGCTGCGTCTTATATCTGTGTTTCACCGGATTGGCTCAAATCTATCCTAAATTCACCAACATAATTCGTAGAAGATTGTACGGCACTATTCGGCACTATTCCACTTGTTGCACTTCAGCGATCGAAGAGATTTTTTCGTCTATTTTTCCAAAACTTGGCCTAGGGCGTTATTTGGAGTGTTGATCATAATTCTGTTATCCTTTTTTTCGAATTTCGATGGGAGACCACCCATGTTGTCGGTCGGGTTAGAACTTCAGATTTGGCTCAGAATTCGCCTCGGTGCGTTATTTTGCACTCTGACACAAATGCTTCTTGATAATCGGGCCGATTTCGGCCGTTACGGACAGGTTCCGGTTGAGAAATGAAGGCGTGAGCGTGGTGTGAGGTAGGTGTGGGTGAGTGCCCATTTGAATCCGCCGAGCTCCAGCAAAATCTGCTAAAAAGACATCAGATTCGTTCAATCCCAGTCATCCCAATCAACCCACCTAGAAGAAGTTCAGCCAGATGGGAGTTTTAGATCAGAACACCCAATCTAACGATATAGGTGGTCGTCGGCTGAAATTGGAAAATCACGTCAGAATAGTAATCGCTTTGCAAAATAACCACCCTAGACGTAGTTTTAGTCAAATCAATGATCATAGCTAGACCATCGTGCTAGCCTCAGCAAGCGATATGAGTGGCATCCGATCGAAATTCGAAAAATGGACATCAGATTCGTGATCAGCATCCCAGAAAATCACCATGGGCGAAGTTTCGGTTAAATTGAAAAGAAAAATATTCCTTCCATCACTGGAGTGTATTAGAATAGTGCCCTTTGTATATTCTATTTATTTTGCCTGACAACGATTTTATTAGAATGAAAACAGTTGATAGAACTGGACAACTCGAGTCAATACCTATGTTCCGACGTCGCCTTTAACGGTATTTGTCCGCGTCTCGTGTTTGCTTTCTTCTGGCCACCACTGCTCTTGGTTCTGGCGCAGAGCCATTTCTTACGCGCACACTGAGCAGTAATAATTTGTGGTATTCCTAATCAGATATTTGTGTTTCGTTATTTCTATTTTCACAAGTCGCTCATGTTTTAGCTTTTATTTATTGTGTTTTGCTGCAGGTTAACCTACCATATTCTAATCTATTATGTTGGATTCCCTTATAGGATCGTACCATTCGGTGAGTTGAGCTATTATTCTGGAAATTTCATACATTTCAATACAAAAACTGTCTAAGGTTCTGTTGAAGACAGTACTTGTAGGCTCCGAATTTGCATTATTATATCGAAGCAGCTCTTATTGTCACTATTGTTTACTTATATGTGAAGAGAAGGCCTCGAGGGCAGCACCACCATCACACACTTACTGAAAAGGTTCGTTGTGCAGACGACTTCGTTGCCTTTGCTTTTGTTTGATTTCAGTGCTTTTTTTTCGAAGATATGCTTCATTTGCTGCTTACGTAATTCTTCTTATAGTGATCGGTTTCAGCAGAAAGATCAACTCATCGCTGAATGGCAACCTGACCCACTGGTTCCGGAAACCGCACAGGACCATCCGGTGCTAAATCCCAAATTTGCCGATGGGTTTGTCATCTAGCCCTAATGTCGACTTTATTTGCTAAGTAATTCTGTGATTTTGTAGAAAAATGGCGAAATATGTGAGCATCGAAGGCAAGGAGTACCTGAACATGGCAACTTCCAATTTCTTAGGTTTTGTGGGTGAAAAACGAATCGAGGTAAGATTTTTGCAAAAATGTCTCTATACTTCTATTATCCAAACCAGCCAAAGCGCGGCTTGGCCGCGCTTTGGCTGGACCGAGTGCGGTAAACCGAGGAACGTGAGCCACTAAATGTGTCCGTTTTCTTTTGGAACGCCTAGATTGAACTCTGCTGATCAACAACATTCCCTCCTTTCCCTACCACAGAAAATCGCAGTGAAAATTCACCGCCAACTCCACCAAATCCCAGCCAAAGCCAACCGAGCCAATTAGAAATTCCCGTTTCAGATGAGTAATATATAAAAGAGGTGGACGGTGGAGGTGGGGTGGATGTGGAAGTTAAAGTCCGAGGAATAAGTTGATGTTTTGTCAGCAGAGTGTTCATTCCACCTCTCCAGGAAATTTGGGATGTGTTTGCTCGCAAATTTTAAAGGCGTGCATATCGTTTCAGCCTGCAAAGATAGGCGATATTGAACTCTAGGATAGTGTCCGCGAAACAGCTTTGATCTCATTGTGCAGTGCTGTGTTTGTGCAGTGTGCCACAATTATTTCGCGATTTTAGAACGCACCGTGATTCTTAAATTTGTTAGGGAAATTTCGAAAGTGCGCAAAGTAGACCTTCCTCCGAAAGAGGGCCGTAGCGAGCTGAAGAAGCTCCGATGCAGAACCATACTCTGCTTTTTGTGTAGTGCATTGATTGTGCACTATATTCCACCTTTTTCTTAACTCTTTAGATTGTTCTGTGATTCTGGATTTCTATTCGCGAATTTTGAAATTTCCCCTTCTTAAAAAGGGCAATACCAAAGTATAGGGATATTTATGCAATGAAATAGTTAGCTCAGCTTGTAGAGCTGCATTTGATCAGTACTTTCAAATTTTTCTGCGATTTTAGGACGCTTAGTTTACGATTTATAGAAGTTTTTCTTGATTTTTCGCAGCCTCCAAGTCAGGTTTTTCTCCTAACAAAGGCAATAGCGAAGAGTAGAAATTTTTATGCAAAGGAGCTTATTGCTATATGTATAGAGCTCTATTTGGTCAGTATCTCCCGTTAGTTTCGCTAGCTGCCGATTTTTTTCCGCGACTGTCTGATTTTATTTGTAACGGTACGAACCCGGTCATGTTGCAGTCAACGGCTGAGGTTAGACGACGACGGACTCCAGCGAGATAGCATTGTCTAGGAGGAGAGCCTGAGTCAGCGTAAATAGCAGTGATCGCGACAGCGGTATGCTTCGCCGTTGAGGAGGGCGACGGTTAGAGAGACGGGAAATAGCGTGTAGAACGGTTAGTGCGCGAAGGGCTTGCTCGAATATAGGGTGGGGGATACGCTTCATTGGGTAATCACGAGGTTAATTTTCTTTGTTTTGTGAGTATTTTCATTAGCGAGAGGAAACGTTAGTACATGTCAAATTCGTCATCGTTGTTATTTTTATTACAATTTTTTCGTTTTCGTTATTCGTGCGCCCACTCTTGAACAGTTTTTTGCACAGTTGGAAAAATATCTTCATATTCAAGCCGCATTGTTGTGTTGTGCAAAGACATTACGATCGTTTCGTTATTGCCTTTCGATTATGTCCCAGACATTTTTTGACTACCACTTCTCTTAGGGTGCTTGTTCAAATTCTCCTTTATATTTAAGTGAAGCCAAATCTCTAACAAGCACTTGTAGTTGCAGCGTGAAAAGCAGTGGCACCAGAAAGCAGTGGCAGTAGTAAGCAGTGGCCTCAAATAGAAAAATGCATTCGAAGTTGGCGGAAGCAAGACTCTGCTTGTTTTCGTATCTTGGTGACTTTTCAGGATGTGGCAAAGAAGACCATTCTTAAGTACGGTGTCGGATCTTGTGGTCCGCGTGGATTCTATGGTACCGTGGACGTTCACTTGGACCTGGAGGCTAATTTGGCAAAGTGAGTGCGTTAACACCCCCCCATAAATGTATGTGAAAATGCACTTTGTCATTTTTACATTTTTTAAGCTGAATCAATAAGCCTATATTTTTAATCCTTTTGTTCGGAATGTTTGAGTGTTTTCTGTTGAGAAGAGTGCTTGATACTGTAAAAGTATTCTAATCACTCAGCGAGCATATTTAACGTATTTTTATTATACTTATGCATTTTCGTTTTTAGTGAATAACGCAAGTTATATGTTGTAGCTTGTATGGCTTTCGCCACACCGGCATCTTGAATAAATAAATAAATAAATATTTTTCTATAGCCGACACAAGGAATAGATCTGATCAAGGAACTGGTAGAGAGGGTATTCAAACTCTGGTTGACTATTTTTCTCTTCATCGATTTCTCATTTCTTTTTATTTCTCGGACGATCTCATTATTTGAGTCAGTAGGATGGTTCTCTCTCAGGTTCATGAACTGTGAAGAGGCAGTCCTGTACAGCTACGGTTTTGCTACCATTGCAAGCGCAATTCCAGCCTACGCTAAGAAAGGCGATGTCATCTTTGTAGATAAAGGTAATTCCGTCTTGGAGATACAAATGTCTTGCTTTTCAAAATCTCTTGTCTAGGTGTGAACTTCGCCATTCAAAAAGGCTTGCAAGCTTCGCGTAGTCGAGTCGAGTGGTTCGAACACAACGATGTGGATGATTTGGAGCGGCTTCTCAAGGAACAGGAGGTGAAAGACAAGAAGGTAAGTGCAGTTTATGACGGTAATATTGGTGTCGGGTGGAGAATACGAGAGAGATGTCTTCACGAGTTTTGCATTATTTTATTTAGCGTATTAGCGTATAGTTCTGAATGTACTCCAAAAGAAATTAAATCATCGAATGGTGTGACGTAGTTCGCGAAATATCTCTTCTGTCCCAATTTAAATCAGCGAAGCCCATTTTCCACCTCTAAGTTCTGATTTCTTTTTAGGATCCGAAAAAGGCAGCGAAGGTTCGGCGCTTCATCGTAGTTGAAGGGATATACGCGAATTCAGCAGATCTGTGCCCACTTCCACGTATAATGGAGTTGAAATGGAAGTACAAGGTACGATGCTTACTGAAGGTGTTTATTTTTGTTGGGGGTCAGTTGAACGAACAACAGTGAAATTTGTCAATATCTAGTTTTCGAACTAGATATTGACAAATTTCGAATGACGCGAACTGTTATTCATTGACACGAATCGGGGTTTGCTCAGGGTTTATCCGTCGTTGATGCTGCATCTGATACATCCCACTGGTGCTACTAGGATTCAGAGGATTTGACGTCGTAACAGCATGCAAATCCTACGCAAAACCCGCCGCGTGCGTTGGTACATCGTGACTTGCGCTTCTTGTGGGTTATAAATATTTTGCGGTTTAATGGTCGATATGTCTTTCACTGATCCGCTCAATGGAATAATGTTGTCGCTTTTTCTTTTGAATAGTTGGCAGCTGTGACCCGCTTCCCAGCAGTAATTATTTGTGGAGGCTTCTATTGAGTACGAAAGGACGGTTGGCACTCTTCTCTGCTACATGCGAACCACAATAGATATCTCAAAACAGCAATAATACTGATCTTGGGGCGAATTTTCAACTGTAAAACACTGTGTAGGCCAAATACACACTTGCCACTCTACGATTCTGTGTGGAAAACGGTTCTGTGGCGCATCGTTGGGGAATCATCTACGATTTTCACTTTTCTTTTGATTTAACTTCAACTTTTAACTTTAACTTTTAACTTCACTTTTGTCTGGGAGTTACAAGCTGATCTTCATCTTTTGAGGTACGTGTGTTCATCGACGAAAGCTGGTCATTCGGTGTGATTGGAGACACAGGAAGAGGTACGTGAACTAGTAACAAAATTAGAACTATTTATACTTATGTACATTTTTCGTCTGAATTGCACGAAATGTCGTCATAAAATATGTACATGCATCAGAGTTATCATGACGGCACTTATTAAAACAATATTAAAGCTGTTTCGTAATGCTTCTGAAGTTCGTGGTTTCACTGAGTTATTCGTTCGTGTGTCTTGTGAGTATTCTAAACGGTCACCGTACGAGACCAGCAGATCTATGGCAACGCCATTTGTCCATCCGAATCCTGGCTGAAATTGGAACAGATAATTAGAATGCTGAACAGCGTTCGAAATTTAGTGTTTGAATGAAAATATCATTGCATAGTTCAGATAACTTCTTGTAATAATTTACTACACAGTCACGTTTAGGGGATTTTTTTTAGGTAGAAATGTAGCTGCTATTAATAATATTGCATTGCTCGTGAAAAAAATCACTGCGTCTGTCTTTTTCACTCTTGCATATCTCTCGTTCTATTAACTTGGCTTGATTAATCGCTGATTCTGCACTAGGTCTGATTTCCTGCCTTATTGATGCGAATTACATTAACGTAGGGGAGAACGTAGGTGTGCGTAATCGGTCTGTTGCCGTGTTAGTACATTGCTTTCCAGTTGTTTTTTTTTGTAACTTCAAGAGACGCTAATGCGTTCTTGTTAAGAGCATCGAAGGTCAAAAGGGTACACATGGTTCTAGGGTGAAACAAGTGCCTTGAATTACCCTTTGGTTTTATTTGCCGGCTGGTAGTGACTCATCGAAAATCTTTCAAGCGTTTCACTTCCCTAGATGTGTTCAGATTTGAAGAAACTATGACTCCTTTCAATTTCATGATGCTGTGAGTATAACAGATTACCGTTTTTTCCAGTGGATACACTTTTTTGTTAGAGTAGATGTCTTTTTTCGACTTTAGTTGACTTTTTCAACCAATGTGATGCCTCACCTGCACATTGTACTCTCCTCCACCTCCCAGCCTGGGTTTTGCTGAGGAGACGTCATATTTTTCCCACATTGCTTGGTCATTTTCGAACACGTGGAGGTTGGCGAGAACCCACTTCTGCGCAAGTATGAAAGCCTTCTGTTGCATTCTAAATAGAGGTGGACGTAATTAAATCAATCAAAAATCGAAAATTGCATCCAAAAGATGTTCACCTCGGGTCATCAGACTTTCGAAGGCCTTCGATCATCATATGATTCAACGGACTCCATCCGTTTGGAAAGTCCCATTGTTGTGTACTGCCGAATTGCAAACTGGAATATTGATTGTTACCTGCGGCATAGCCCGACACAGACGAAGTTCTACTTAGTCGTTCTCAGTACGACTGATTGATGGAAATATTTTGATTTGAAAAAGAATAATGTTATCGTGAAAATTCTCTTTTTGCTGCTGTCGTTTTCTCTCAAAGTTCCTATGATCGGTTCCACGTCATCCTCCGAATCTCACCTGCTTGGAATTCCTCCGATATAGTTGAACACTCCGAGCTCCTCTAGTTTATTGTAGAGATCGTCGGCTTTCAGTAGGCTTAGTGGTTCGTAGCATTGAGTGAAAAGTGGCGCGGCCATCGACGCGTAGAACTCGGTGTTGTGTCGTTGGGTGCGAAGATTGTAGTCATACCAGCCTTTGGCGTTGTCCACGTAGAAGACCTTTTGGAACTGATCGCGAAATTTGATGTACTGCGATATCCACGCTGTGCCTTTGTTTTCGTTTCCTGGAATTCGGCCGGGTTTCATATCTTTCAAATGAAGAGAAATTGAAGGAAACATAATCAACTCACCAACTACTCTGTGTAGGTTGCCCAGGATGTGCATGTTGTAGCACATGAAAGCGTTAAGATCGACTGGAACGATGTTCGTGGTTTCGATAGAGGTAAGACTGACATTGTCGGCAAACCACCGAGCTGAGAAGTCCCATCCGGACTCGGCCGCGCTACCGAGATCTGAGAAGAACAGGCGCCTCTTGTTCTCGTCTGTGATGTTTTGGGCGCTTAACACATCTTCTCGATATGACTCCGGACTGAAAAGAGCAATGATGAGGTATAACGAAAGGGACGTTTTGGTTTCCAGTCATGTCTCAGTCAAAAGGTCCAGTGGTAGGAGGCGCCACTGATATTCGCACGGTCGAGCGACCGATCCTTACTCGAAATAGTCAATCCTTATATCCCTCCGGGATCGGGTATATTGGTACGAGACTTATTTGGACAGGTGAAGGCGCTAGGTTGCATAGCGGGTGGCCACCCAAATCATTCTGTAGACCAAATTCGCATTTACCATGCCTCTACAATTCTGGTTTGAAGAAAGATGCGTGGCGCGTCCTCAGAGAAATGATCAACGCCGACCATTTAGCTTTCATCGTGTACTTCGCCTTTCAATTTCGCTCAACACTGCTTTCACAATTGCGTTTGAGTATTCCCTCTTATTTAGAATTTTCGGCAGTGCAGCAGGAAAGGGAGACCTGGATAGCAAAGTATCTTTGTATCGAAGTGGGAATGCTAGAAGGAAGATAGAATATCGTTACTCTAAAGACGTTTTCAATTTGCCATCGCAGTTTGCATCCAGTTGAGCTCGAAATGTTGATATCCACACCTATTTTATGAACGTTTTCCTTAGTACCACGTTTTACCACTTTTTTCACAAGGTTCAAGATCCACCAAGCCGCATGCCCTCAATCTTAAGTGTGCCGATCATTTGTGTTCCCCTAGCACCTTATAATTCCAGGTAAATATCAAGAAAATAGATTAATCGAACTATAAGCTACTTTCTCCTTTCAGAATTTTCACAACGAAGAGAAAAAAATGAACACCCACCGTGGAACAGTGGCAGGAGTTCGGTACTGGTACATCGTTACCGGTTCTCCGTTTACCTTAAGAGTCAAAGCTCGGTTAGCATTCCACCACTGATATTCCTTCTCCATTACGGGCAGCATTTCTCGAACGAATTCCGTGTCTCGCGTGGCCTGGTAGTAGTCGTAGATCATGGGGATGAACAACGGTGGTTGGGAACGTCGGAGGTAGTAGACTCTGCCTCCGTTCGGCACTAGCCCGTAGGTGTTAATGATGTGCGCGAAGTTCTGGATCATTCCCTTGGCTGTTTGTGTCATTCCGGAAACGAGCAGCCCTTTAATGATCCAATAAGCATCCCAATAATAGAATTCACGAAATCGCCCTCCGGGAACGATGAACGGATTGGGCACGTAGAGCAGCGAGAAACGTTCCGGCGACTGCTTCACCATGGGTTTCACCTGACGGCACAGCTCCTTCCAAATCGAGTTGAGATTCAACGCGAACATTCGTAGCGTAGGATCCTTGATCACTTTGAACGATTTTGGGAAGTTCTGCCAGTCAGCACTCGTGCAACTGAAAGGGAAGTTTTATCAGCTTTCATATTTTACGGATTTCCTCTCTCAAAGGCTTTCTCACCTGTCGAGTTCGTGGCCTTCCTGTTCGAAATTTTCGTTAACGAACTTCTGCACATCGTCGCGTGAAATCTGCTCCACAGGTTGTGGGAACTGTGTCGCGAAAGCTTTTGAAATTCCATCACCGGTCTTTCCTTCCTTCATCGGTTGATCGACAAATGTTTTCGAATCATTGTATAGCTTAACGGCCATAACAGCCTCCAGAAGTTTTCCGCTGCAGTAAATCATGTATCGACCGGGAGCGTTATGTTCATCACACGTCTCAACTTTCGGAAGCGGCGTAGTATTCCGTTCGGCTGTGATCTGTGGGGCTCCAACGGACAATAGTTGCTGTTCCTGAAACAACTACAGGCAATAACGCAGTATCTGCCGGTTATTGACTGGAGGCTTCTTTGTAGTTTATTTAAATGGTGAGTTCTAAGCTGTGATGAAAGTCATGGGATAAGTCATCGAAAAGTTTTGATAAGCCCTAACGGCAGCCGAAGACATTCGTTTTTTCTAAGAAAACTTGTGCTCTTGTTCCTGGTTGGTTCCATACACAGGACTAATAAGCTGGTAGGATTTCTTCCATGGAATCTTTAACATGAATTTTCATTTTTTCGGCTTTTTATTGCCTTCTCTTCAGTTTATTACAGTGAGCTCTTATTATGTATTAGTTGCACTAAAACCCACATTGTCCTTTAGCGTTGATGTCAGCGAATCATCTATAGAGCGGATGCTGATTGGTGCCCTCTGAGTTAATGATTTAGCGAATGAGCACGATAGTAGTGCTAACCAACATATGCATATTCGAAGTTTCATCAGTGCCTGAAACATTTCCTGTTAATAATCGCACGTTAACGATGGTGAAGTACAATAGGCGAATTTGAACGACATGAACGAACATAGGGGAACAATAGAGTTCATAGGTGTTCTTCTCTCAACGTTGGAGGAAAACTCACTGCTTCCTCGAGATTTTCGAAGAAAGTTCTCTATAGAACTATTCTACTGAATTCAAATCGGAATTATATCGATGGCAACCTTCTTCTCTTTGTATGATGCTCGAAGACGGAATTCAGAATTTGATTCAGTAGTAAACTTCATCTCCTTAACGTTTGAGAAGCGGTAACGGAATTCTGGTCGGAACGAAAAAGGCTAGAAATTTTTGAGAACCTTTTTACTGAATGATGGAAGAAGATGGATAGAAAAATACTGGTAGGCCAGTGTGTCGAACTGTGAACGTGTGGTGGAGTACACTCAGTTTTCACCCTACATCATTTTTGGTAATTTCTCTGCGATTGGCGAGAGATGATTTTAAAGAGAATGGGGAAGGAGCAGTGGAATTATTCATTCTATGGTATAGTTGCTATTTTGTTTGTATTTATCGGCATGGAGAAAACCTATTTAGGTCTCGTAAGAGTAAAATATTATCAACGGGTAGTGAACGGAAAGAAAGCAGGAGAGCAGTTCTGATTTTTTTGTGGACGATAGGAGGCTTTCGATGCTTAAGAGTAGCGAAGATAAGGGTCACGCGGAATGTCTTTCTCTGATCATTCATAGAAACGAATGTTCTAATCTATTGACTGCTGAATGAGGAGAACCGTCTGACTGAAATGATAAGTTCGTAGTCTGGCAGTATGGCAAGTGGAAATGAGTAGCATTTGCTGCTGATAGTGTTTAGTCGTTACTATTTGTTTGTCATGGTGCTTAAGTACAGAGTCCTGCAAAAAACAGTCGCTTCTTGTGTCCACTTTGTTTCCACTCCTTTCTTTGTGTGCATGCTAAAGATCGTACTAATGTTCGCTTTTTCTTCACAGTGGTAGGGCGTGGTGGAACGGCGGCAACTTGTGCAGTTTTTTTTCAACCTTGTGTTCAATGCTCTTTGAAAAGTCTGTATCGCTCGTTGGAAAGTCTATATCGTTCGAGGTCCCGCGTGATACAGTGGTAAGAGTCGCTTCTGACACCCTCACAGTCGAGCTATCGATCTCCGCCCGGGCTAACCGAGCCTCCGGGGAAAGGAAGATTGGTGCCAGACTTGTCTGGGAAGGTAAAGACGCCGACTCGGTGTGGCGGCTGGCCCCATGATCTATTTTTCAGGTCAAATACGCATTTACCATGCCTCGACGATGCTGAATTAAACACTAATGCGGTTGCGCGTTCTTAGGATTAACGCCGACACTTTTTCTTACGCCTTTACCCGCAATGACCATTCACAAAATTGTGGAAACGGTTTCGTTCATAGATTGCATAGTTGTTCTTTCGTTGAAGCGGAATGAAGTAATGACCTCCACGGAGTATCTTCTGCGTAGAAGTTTAGCAATCGGTACGGAAATTCTTTTATTTGATCATAAATAAGGACAAGCAAGGCGGTCACAGTCGGATTAATCGAAAAGATGTTTCTCCATAGTTACAGAATTCTGAGGTCTATATGGTTTCGTCATCGGCAGCGATTTTTGAAATATATTCACAAAATTCAGGGTAGACATGCCTTATCTGGGTTTATCATGAGAGGGTAACAACTACTAATTAATCTCTTTCTTTCTCTGATCTTTCCGTAGCGATGTTTAAAATTCTACGCTGACGGCGTGGAATCTCTATCACGTAAATGGAGAAGAGTGAGAGGATGCGATGATGGATGTTCCATTCCGTTATCTCTTCCTCGGGTAATTCGAAGATGTCATATTTCAAAGCATGGGAGCTTTCGTAGTAACATGGCATGGATTTCGTGGCAAGTACCTGGATCTCTGCGAATCTAATATTCGATTTTTAAGAGTCTCATGCTCGCGCAAAAGGCAAAGATCTTGACCGTCTCTATACAGCAATCGGAACAGAATTATGCTAAATCAGTTGTTTACTCCATCGCGAACAGGAAAATAAACCACAAACAAAAAGTCGAACGAAACTACAAAGACGAAAGAATGAATTCGCTACACACGTTAATGATTTTTTCAGTTTTCAGCTCGTTTATCTAGAGCCTATTAATCTTCAGTTTTTGCTTTTGAGGTATTTTGAAGATGGTAAATTTTTGGGAGGCTTACCGATTGGTTTTTGGTTGATTTAAGTATCGCCGTGGCCTTCTTAGTACCAGTTGATTGGAATTATTCAGTAAAGAAAGAGAACTTTTGTTGATACTATAGCGGAAATAAGAAATTACTTCTGATGAAGTTTAAGAAGAAATAAGACTGATCTGAACACCTGAACGGTGCTTATATTATCGGGCGAGAATTTTTAAAAGTGAGGACGACACTGTGACCGTGACCGTTATCCGGAGGATGTTGCAAATCGTCGGTGCTGAACTTCCTGCTTTGGCGACCGTCGCAACAAGTGATCGAGTGGTGCAGCACGGGGAACGGGTTCAATGAAGGTGAACGCCCCTTACTTATGTACACGTGCCAGAGAATGCGTTCGAAGCTATTACATTTCGACGTTGTTGCTGTGTTTGCTTTTGAAAAGAAGAAGTCGAGACGTATTTGATCGCTTCGGTGACGTCTGCACGCCAATCATCGAAATGACGACTCATAAACCATTAACGATGTGATTCGTACCCGTCTTAGAAGGAGCGAACTTCGAACACCTTTAAACTTGCCTGTCCAAGAGAAGTCCGTCATAGTTGGTTATCTTTAACTCTGTAGGTATTATTCTATGGAACAAAAATTTACCAGGTAGTGGTCGGCGTTAATCGTACACCTGAGGAGTGGCCAGTGAATTCGTGCTCCCTTCAGAATCGTATCGGCATATTGAATGCGTACTTGGCAGGTAGAATTACGTGCGTGAGCTTAACCCCATGTTGAACTCAATGTCCTTACTTCCCCACATAGTTTCGTTACCAGTTTACCATACCCGAAGGTTGGAAGAGGTTGGAAGACCTGGTTAGTCCTGGCGAGGATCGATCTCTCGACCGTGCGGGTGTCAGTTGCTCTTCTTACCATTGTGGCAAGTGGACTCTTGTGTACGACAGAAATGATGAAATTCAAGGCTTGACTTTGATTAGCTCTAACAAATAGTGTTGGCAAACATTTTGGTAACGTCTCAACGTCAGAACCCATGCTCAATTCAAACTCCTAAATCCTGAGATAACATAGGCCCTCCGGAACTCCTTGATATGGTCTTTCATCGAGTTAAAGTCGGGCTCGTTAATCGTTCAGAAGACGACAACAGTCACCCCCGGATGGTAAGGTGGTACCATTTCGCTCTGATTGATGAGTGGTGTCGAGCCGATCAAAAATCGTTATGCTTGTCAAGGGATTATGGACCTTTGCTGACCTTTATGCTCTTCACGCGAATAATCAGAAAAGCCAGCATATCAGCGAACGTCAAGCTACTCGTTCAGGAAAACGAAGCGCGTGCCTGTACACGAAGTCAACACATTGCATTCGACTAATGACCAATACCAGTTAAAAATTCTACAGCATGAAATTCCACAGTTCTGGAGGTGGAAGGTGGCAGAGGGTTGGAACAACTGCGGTTGAGTACTAACCAAAAGAGTTAGAAACCCTGCAGGTTGAAGCTATGTACCTTACAATTAGGAGGAGAGAGGAATTGAAAAAGGAACAGGAAATCGAAGCCTCAAGAAATTTCCGATGAAGGCATGAAGAGGAAGCAGTCTAGCGGAGACTTCGGCTAACTAACGACTTTGGCAAAATTTCTACATTCTTCAGAACGAAATCAGCGGTTTTTGTCATTTAAAGTGACGTGACAAGTGGAATCATGGACTGTGAAGCATGAAATGAAGTGTCGATGCAAATGCAAGACGGAGCCGTCCCTGGCTGAGGATGATGGCTGAAGATGCCTATGGCAAAACTGTTGCATCAGTGAGCTGTAGAGTCTGCTTTATCCAAAGGAACTCCGCGGGAAATGCGTGATATCGAATCATTTCGAACGCTTCACGTTGCGCAAACTGGGGCGGCTTCTTCACACTACACTGCGGCAGCAACGTACATCGTAATTTTAAGGATAAGG
Organism: Nippostrongylus brasiliensis; assembly: GCA_030553155.1. NCBI lineage: Eukaryota > Metazoa > Nematoda > Chromadorea > Rhabditida > Heligmosomidae > Nippostrongylus > Nippostrongylus brasiliensis. The sequence goes on along the minus strand of CP130733.1, from coordinate 16,630,730 downwards.
AACTGTGGCAGCGAAATCTCAACGGATCTGACCTTGTTCAAGTGATTATTTTTTGCTGAAACTTCACTTAGTAATGTTACCTGCGCCGCTGATCACAAGTCTGACATCGGCTTCAAATTTGTGAAAGAAAACCTTCCATATCGTCAACTAAATAGTAGATCGCTTTTTGACCAATGTCAGTCCAGTGGACAGCCGAAAACGGACGCAGCTACTCGGAAAAAACGCCCTTAACCGTTTTATTGCTCTACTTTGGTTAACTGCCACAGTGGAATCTGAAGAAACCCGCACTATAAGTTACTCAATACATCGGCGAGGTTGATGAAGGTAACCGAGCACTTTGAAAAGTAACGTTGTTTGGACAATGGTTTTCGCGATGCACGTGGGGCTGAACCTGGCAAAAGGACTGGTAGGATGGATTAACGCGGGAGCGGTTATGGAGGCAATGGTGTTTCTACTATCGACAGTTCGCGAGAATATCGACATGCCACAGCACGATGGTTTTCTGAACACGAACAGCAATCATTGCACTATAACCCTCGATTCTCATTTTGCACTTTGAATCGCTGCGAACGGTGGGTGGCTAACTTTTGGTGATGAGTATCTCACTCTCGCTGTTTGTTGTACTAATTGCATAGATCAAATAGGTCCAGCGCCCGGATTCATGAACGGAAGGGGTATAAGGCGAAGATTCATTAAAATTGGTTATCCTGATAACTGTTGTGGTGCAACGGAAGAGTTGCCGCAGTGCAGTTTTTGCCGGGCGCAGATTCAAAACAACGGCCAGTTAATCGCGCTCCTCCCGGGTATATTTCAAGGTTCAGAGCGGGTATAGCGTTCTTGAGTCTGGGACTAGACGTTCTCACTCTGACCGAAACAGCGGGTTTATTCGAAGCGTTTCTCCTCCCTAGTACCGGTGGAGCTGATTATATGATAGTCTTTTCTCAGATGTTTTAGAGTTGATTACAGTACTATATGGCTGTCCTGATGTACGTTGTTCACCGATGAACTTACTCATGGATGCCGGTCCGAATAGAAGCCGCTACGAGTAGTTAGGGCTTGACTGAAATCAGTAATGGAACCTACCTGATGATAAACAGCGGTGGAGAAGATAAGAGATAAGGATAAAGACTGCAGGAATCATGAAACATATTGTAGATAAGGATGTAGAGACTAGGCAGCGGTCGCAGCAGTCAGTGTCCAGTGAACTCTTAGTGACTTTTAAAATGTTTGATCAGTTATATACCCTAGACTGTAACTGAATTACTAAGTTCAAGGGGCGGACCCACGTGGTGATGGCACTTACCTGCGTCATAATTGTGTGTTACACAAGAAGTGAGAGTGCGCATCACGTGCGGTAGAAGAGTTCAAGGCAATATAGGGTGAAGGCGGGTGTCTAATCCAATCTTCGATGATCACGTTTAGCGCAGTGCATTTGCCGTCGGAACGTTCTCTGTTGTGATTGTGACTGCATGAAAAAGGAGATATGGCTAATGGACACTCAGTATAGCTCGAAAAACGACAGAGATTTGTTCTTCTGGATTCGATATTCCTAGTGATATTCTGAGTAGTTCGTACTTTGTTCATCTTCGTGTAAATGTGTTCGTGCCTTTGAGGACTTACCACGTGAAGCCCTGAAAATGTGTGCATTCCACAACGAACTAGAGCTATAGTTAAAGCGATCGCTGTTGATAAGTTCTCTAAGGATGCGCTACGCATTCGTCTTCCATTCAAAAATGACGATATTAGGCATACACCAGACCAAACCAGTGCCTATACCCCAAACAGTTGGGTACCAATTACTCGACTTTGGAAGTATGGAAGACATGCTTATCCCTGACGATGATCGATCGCTCGATCGTGCAAGTGTCAACGGCGTCTCTTTTCCCTGCGCCATCCGCGCATAAAAACGAAGTGGAGCGGCGTTCAGGAAGCGGTGTGTGCGCGCTGGATCGTATCTTCGTTACTTCTAACCCAGTAGTACGGATCGTCTGATGAATCATATCGGTTTTGTAGTCTAATTACAGGAGGCTAATATCAAAAAGGAGCTTTCTGGATGTACTCCATGTTTTATTTCAGCGACAGTGCTCTGGCAGAGCAACGAATCGCTGAAGAGGGGCTTCAAGGGAACTGTTCAATATTGTATATATCTTTGCTATATTTTAATTGGCTTTACTCTTTTGAAAGCCCGTATAAAATTCTCATCATTGATCGATTCGTTCTCCTAATCTTCTTTCTCATATTCCCCAATGAAAATCTAAGTCCGTCAATCATGTATCGTTCGCCAAGGATGTCAAGTCGCTCTTGTTCACACTTCTCTTAGGAGATATCATTTAGAAGATGAGAGTATCCCAGTGTATTAGGTTAGAGAAGAAAAGCACGTTAAAGATAGAGACAATCGATTGCTAGAAAACGTAGCTGTGGTTTTCCGTTTGGTTGCAAATTTATGCAGATCAATGTCTGTTATAAGACGTGATGTGACAATCAGAATAATATATGATGTGATGTTCATACAAAGGACGGCAGCTTTTCGCAAGCGCTTGGAAATCTTGACGTTCTCAAGTGGTTTACTACAGAACGAGTTAGCTAGTGCTAGATTTCTCTGTTGTACGAGAATGCGAAAAACCAAGGATTTCTACCCATTCAAGCAACAAAGAAAGAAGCAGCTCTATTCTCCGAAATTTCTAGACTGCTCGCTTCGTTTAATGTGAAAGAACGAGAATTTGCTGGAGCGCTTGGTGCAATTCTCTGTTTATGTTGTCTGGTTCAATACTTCCTCATGGATATTGCTCAGGAGTTTCAGATGAAATAAGGTTTCAAATCAAGGCGATCATTTGTTCCATGATCGATTGTCGGTGTAGGAATGGTGGAGCTGACGAACTAAGCTATATTCCAATCCTCACCTCGTCTACTATTCCCCATGCAGAGAAGTCAAGCGGGACCTTATTCGGACTGTTGGTTGCAATTGATTTTTTCTATCGTCTCCTATTTTCTCTTGCTTTAAAGGATCATTGCCTTCCTTGAAACCTCATCTTGATAAACCAGGCGTTAATTTTGGCATTGTGGTGAGTTTAAAATTAGCTACCCAATTCCCAGAGTCTTCCCAGCAGCCAGGATAACTCACCAGATCACTCTTTGCGAACACAGTGGCGTCGTAGTTAATCATTTTCCTGCAAGTCTTTACTTTCGAGCTGATCTGAGCTTACGGTCTTTGTGGGAGTTGCAAACCCTTTTAATCGTGAAAATCTCTACCTTTGACAATGGCGCGTCGTAGATGCAGCGCACTGGAAGCACCTTAATCTTCCTATAAGGTGTGTCTTTTTCTCACTCAGTAATTTCTAAATTTCAGCTCGTTTTGGAACACTCATACGAGTAGTTGCGGCAATTTTGGTGGTTGAATTTATGGTGACACCGTCGTTTACACCAATCCTTTTATCAAATAGGGAACGAATCTTTCAATTATTGGCAACTCGTGAATGATCTTGTTTTTCTTCACTTCAACGTTTTCACATGATCTTCATTGCTTGACAGTCTTCTCAACTTGTTCTGAGTGTTCCAAGTTCTAGCTTATGTGAGATAGCCGAACAAGTTTCAGCTTGAAGTGCTCGTGGAGCTCAGTAACAAATGTAATTATACAGCTTATCAAAAATGCTATAAATTGACGCTGAAAAAATTTGTTCAAATTAAAATATGGGCATGATCGTGAATGTGCGCGCCTATATTTTGGTAGCCACGCCATCTGGCCAGCACATTACTACGAATCAGTGTGAGACTTTCAATTTTGGTTGGAAGGAGGCCCCCTAGCGGTGATGAATTAGTAGTTGAGATAAAGAATATCCTCGAGAATCTTGAGGGATATCTGAAGCAAAACGATAGATGGTAAAATGAGTGAGGCAGGGAAGCTCTAGATTCCGCTGAGCTCGCAGCCGAGTTCAGGAAATCAGAACACCGAACGACGCGACGATGATTACTAATGGAAGAGGTCATAGTGCATAGTTGAACGGTTGTACTTGTGCCGGTTCCTATGCGATCGAATACTCGTTCCTGTTGATCGAACAGGCTATGTGTCGATGTCTCTGATCATCATAATCGGGCTAAAGGCTTTCGAAGGATTAGCGGGTATGTTTGTCGTAATGGAAATGGTGAAGGATGGACTTTGATTGGTTGCAATATCAGTTTGGCATAGCGTATTTTCTTTAGTAAATTGTGTTGGCATGCGCATTTGGTTGCACTAGGTCCTCAGAAATTGCTGGATTTATCAGGAGAAATAGCGAACGCTTGGCTAGGGCAGACTGGGCTGAGTTGTAGCTTTTTATTTATTCCCCACTTTAATATGTTCAATGGCGACAAACATACACCCCGGTGCAAAATTATAAGTTCACCCTGCAGTTTGCCCAGAACTATCCAAATAAGTTATTTCCGAGATACAGTAATGTTACCATGATATTCCTCACTATCAAAAACCTACATACACATGTTTAAGGCACGGTGCCTTACCACTGCAAAAAGCTACAAATTTTTATTTGAAAAATAAGGACGGAGATCGGTGCGAAATTATGAGTTCGCTTGGAATAAATCGGTTAGGAGGAGAGTTTTCTCGCTTTAGTTGCGATACAAACAGGTCAAAAACGAAGATACAACTGAAACGTGTATGAAATCGTAACGCCGAAAGGCACCAAGCTTTTTCCGCTTGAGCAAGCTCATGTCGATGCTCTTCATACGGCCGGCCTTTCAAACAAAAAGGTAGCATCTCAACTAGAACGGTTTTTGTGCTGCATCAATCGTTATCTGAAGGACACTGTTGCCTGCAAAAGAAAACAAAAGGTTGGTCGTAAAGGGAAGCTGTCTAGAAGAGATGAGAGCCTTCTAGTTCGAGAGGCCTCTAACAGCACCCTGTCCGCGATGGATTTGCGACGTCAATTGGACCTCCTATTCACGAAATGGACGATACTACGATGCTTGAATCGCACTCCGCACATCGTTCATGAAGTCATGTAATGTAGATTTCGTCTGACGAATAACAACAAAGCTGCCAGGTTGGTGTTCGCCCGTGAACACATCAGCACAAATTGTAAGGAGATGAGTCCAGAATGCCTTTATTTTTTTGGGAGTGCGAAAAAGCATTTTTTTTTTCACTTTTCGTAATATTATCCGTCGAAAATAGTGGAATCCCGATGGACCCGACAGATATTGACGTTATTGAAGAGATTGGAGGAAATATCCACGAGTATGCTGAAGGCGGAGCTTTGTTGGTGGAAGGTCTACGATTTGGGCTGTGATCTGTGGTTATGGAACTATTACGTTCGACTTTGATTCGTGTCGCATGGACAGTGAGGACTACCAGGAAGTGCATGTAAATAATATTTCACCTTATTTCAGAAGAGTATGTAGAGATAATGCCCCGATACATGCGTCGAGGTGAACAATGAACTGGTACCCATAGAATTTCACTTCTGGTGTGGCTAAATTGTTCTCCAGATCTAAACCCGATAGAGAACTTGTGAGTAATTCTTGTACAACAAATGTACAAAAGTGGAACCGCTTACGCTTCGGTTTCTGATTTGAAGGAGGTCATACAGATGCATGGGCTAATATGGAGCAAACTGTTCTTTTTAAACCTATTCGAAGGGTGCCAGATAGAATATTTGATGTTCTTTATAAGAAGGGTGATGTAACGAAGTATTAAACTCAATTTGCTTGTTGAAATTTTTAACATTAGTCGGTTTTTTACAAAGTGAACTCATAATTTTGCACCGATCTCCATCCTTATTTTTCACTTAAAAATTTGTAGCTTTTTGCAGTGGTAAGGCGCCGTGCCTTAAACTTGTGTATGTAGGTTTTTGATAGTGAGGAATATCACAGTAACATTACAATATCTCGGAAATAACTTATTTGGATAGTTGTGGGCAAAGTGCAGGGTGAACTTATAGATTTGCACCGGGGTGTAGAGTGGAACTACTACTATAATAGTTTCGTAAACGTATATGTGGAATCTAGCGAAAGATTTCATCTCCGCGTAATCTCTTATTGGATTCCATTACTTCGCGAAACTAAAAGTTTTGAAGGAGGTGATCTGTCCAGAGCAGTACTTCTTCAAGTGATTCCGAGATTAGTCACATGTGAAAGGGCATATTGCGCTCTTTTTTCAAACAATCTCCGAACGTGACCATCTAATTCGATTACCTTTGTGGTTGGGTGTTTTCTGCGTGTCCTGAGAATGACCAATAAACGTATGTTGCATAAACGGAGATAAGTTCTACTCGGTGCTTAGGTCATTTACAACTTTCCGAACAATAAGCAACTTGAGTTGTTCCGTTTTTTGTTAGTCATTTGAAGAATCTCCTGGCAACTGGCTGAGTAGGTGAAAATGCATTTGCAGGAGCGTTCTTGTTTGGTATGGGATCAATGAAGAGCGGGGCCGAAGGTCCCATCGTCGCCGGGGAGAGTTGAGCGCATGCGGCTTCAGGGGTGTGTGGAGGTGCGAAAAAACTTCCCTCCAGTTCCGCAACTTTTCTTCCCAAAAATTTTTCTCTCTCTCTCTCTCTCTCTCTCTCTCTCTCTCGTTCAGCATATCATGAACCATCCAGCATATCATGAACCTGTATGCTATTGTTATTAACAACTTCTTGCCTTCTATCCGCTGAATCTTTAACGGCCCTTCTGAATGGAGTTTTGAGAAGAATTTTCACCCTCCATGCTGTTTCTTATCGTCCAGTTGCTTCTCTTGTAGCCAGATGGGCAGTGAGTGGAACTAAGGGAGGGAGGCAGAATGTACCGCAGGACATTCGAACATTTGAAGTTTCTGCTTGATCTTTCGTGAATGAAGAAGATTTCTCCCGAGCTGTCTCCAGCCTTCCACGGTGGACGTCGATGGTGAGAGCGGCATTCGTAGGTGAAAACTTCCGGCCAATAATTCCCTTAGAGTTTCACCATTCACTGACCAACACGAGTGAGCAAAGGTATTCCAACCTCTTTAACACTTTGACGACAATATGAGCCACCGGTGGCTCATACGTGTCCGTCCGCGTGGGACATTATGAGCCACCGGTGGCTCATAACATTCAAATCCATATTTCCGGTTGTTGCGAACCTTTTTTGCTAAACTTTTTTGTGTTTTGCAATCTCTTAAGGTAGTGTGATATTCAACATGAGTAAGCAAGAAAAAGGCTGTTTATCTTCTGAGATATTTTGGCTAATGTTAGCAATAGTCAACGAAGGTGAGCGAGGCAAGAGTGATACTGAAAAAATATCTTTTTTCCAAATATGCTGTAGAACAGTATCTTCAGTGTTATATATTTCCCTTTCCTTCATTTAATTCAGTTTGCCGGAGTTTGTCGGAGTTTTGGAAACATGAAAACCCGAAAAGTAAAGCTTGTCCGAATAATACACCCAATAATCAAAATACAGATCATCTTTTGGTGCTGGTCACGAATCCAGCGTTGTTCCAAGACTTCGCATGGCACAATGTCGACTTTGAAGAGTTACAAAATCACGAAAACAATGTTACAATCGAAGCAAGAAGATCATACTTCAGATACGGCAGTGAATATAAACCCCGATAGAGCAAAATAAAAATCTTTTAAAATATTTACATCTTAAGAATAACGCTTATGTTTTATACCTAAGCATTGTGTACAGAATGTTCTCTGCCTCTTGCTGCCCTCCATCTCAAAATCATGAACTTCACCTGAGTCACTCTCTAACAATAACTAGTCAAAAAATTCGCTCATTTCTACACTATCATCCATTCCTGGAATTATGCACCTCATTCTCAGTGTTAAAATGATCCTAGTAAACAAAATAATCCACAAAAAGTGCTGAATAAAGGGGGTAGGGAAAAATGTCTGCCACGTGGGACATTATGAGCCACCGGTGGCTCATGCCGCATGCGCGCGGGCGCAAGCGCGTGTCCCACGCCGCGTCCAGCGCAAAACAGCGATTGTCGTCAAAGTGTTAAGATCAGCTTGAGTTTCCTGGCTATCTGTCCCATTTCTTCCTTTTCTTCATTTTCATTTCGTTTCTGTTCTGTTTCTGTTCGGTTTTTTCACGAATTCTGTCAAGTTTCACGCCTATGAACCGTAAAAAATAAATAAAAATAAATAAACACCATTGGATCGATTTTGGCGGAGAATACTATGACGGAATGGCGGAATTTGCCGTAACTGATTGTGAGGCACTGGGGCTCTCGTGACGTAGACTATGTGTCTTTCGATGCAACGGCATAATTGTTGAGCAAAGAAAAATTCCCACGAAAAGCTGAAACGTTCATGCATTTACCTATGCCCACCTGTAGCGCCCGGCTGCAGCCATGGGAGATTCCCTGCTAAACCACAGCGGCCAGGAACGCAGTATCACGACAACCTTGTTATATGTAGGGCACAGATGTATCTATACAGTACCGGACGTGCCGCAACGATAGAACGGCGACAGCGGCGCTTTTGTGCGCCGAAAGGCGCCGTTTTTGTATTCACGCGTAATGACCCAGACAGAGCTATTCACGCGTAATGACCCAGACAGAGCCTACCTCAGTTCAGTCACATCGCATGCCTAACGGGGGTCCCCGCGTGGTAGCCCTGCCGAAGGCGGAGCGTCATTGAGCGATCAGTCACCAGACGAGGAATCGAAGGGGAAGGGACTGAAAAGCGAGGGGTAAAAAATTCGCTTGTTAACAAGTTATACGAATATGGAAAAGTTGTATATGAAAAGATAGAGCTCGACCTGCTAAGTTCAAATACATACTTATTTTTTTACAAATTAATCAATTTTAAAGAAAATATGAAGTAACGGCGGCTTCTGCGCAAGAAAGCGCCGCTGGCCCTGTTTTATCGCTGCGACACGTTCGGTACTGTACTAGCATGTATGTTACGAAGAGGAGAACATGTTTTAAAATTTTTTGGGAGCAATGGAGCTGGATGGTGGCAGAGGAGATGTTCTCAATAACCTGATTTTTGTAGCATGTGTCTTCAAAGACTTTCACTTCACTGTGAGGCCTTGTGGAGCTTGAGTGTCGTAAAATGTTATCTGTCAAGCCTATTTAATGACAAATATTGGAGAAACACGGGTATTCTGCCTACAGCAGCCATCGTAGAAGCGAAATGTTTGCGTTTTAGGAGTGACGGAGCACTTTGGAGTGCCGATTGTTGACGTGGATATGGTGATGGCGTCGTTGGAGAATGCGATGGCGTCAACGGGCGGATTCTGTGTCGGCCGTTCTTATGTCGTAGGGCATCAGCGACTGTCTGGTGAGACTCGCACGAAATTCTCACTTTTTCTGCCCTAAAAGTCCATGTGCCGTCATCCGATCTATTTACTTATCGTTCAACAGCTGTATGTATCGGATTTCGTAGCATGGAAAAAACTGCCCAGACAGTTGGCTATGTACGTGACAGTGCTATGCCATCTACGAATGGATGGCTCGACGAGAGTGACTGAGGGGAAGGATGCTGTCTGAAGGTCAATTCAGACTTTGTAGCAAACCAGCACACTAATGATAAAAGTAGGAAGAAAGCATAAGGGAGGAAGTGTAGCAGTAGACGCTATGGATGAATCCTTCTAGTGGGCGAGCCGAACAAGGCAGTGTCTTACCTTCCCATGGTACCAATTACAGACCACAGAGGTTTGTAGGGCTCCGAGGATCAGTCGCTCGACCGTGCAGGTGTCGACAGCGCCAGTCACCACTGCATCACGCGCGCCCTTTACTCATGTACTAGCTACTGTCGAGGTGGCTGCGCTAAGTCAGTCATATTCGCCGAGAGTCATGTCGCCAAAGAGTAAGGAGTCTACCAAGAAATTCATATGCGTCGATACATCACCTGCAACGAAAAGTGCTCTAAAAAGCGCAGAGAATTTGAACCGGCATGTTCTCGGGCGCAGTTCTGATCTAGCTTCGTTTAGTCATAATAGACTAGGCAGAAAAAGAACACATTGGCTGACCATTCCTGCAATTTCTTGCCGAAATGCGAATGCGAACGCCGAACTTCTTTGGATAGCAGTTCAGGCGCGTGTTCGAGAAATGTGTTCGTTCTCTGTGTAGAAAATGGCCAATGTTTGCTGAAAATTGTGGAGATGGTATTTCGAAATCAGGAGATACAGTAGCGGTCAAAAAGATATGTCACTTTTCGTTTTCATTCAAAAATAGCTCAAATCGAAAAGACCCTGATACCAATTGATAGTTCTGAGTACTCTATTTAAAATTATGTTGAAACATACCGCTTTTACTAATTCTCTGTTTTTTAAAAATATTTTTTAGTGATTTTCATATGCTATTTTGAACAAAAATATCTCAAAAATCGCTGGGTGTAGGATCAATCGGAGATGATATTCTGCTAGAGCATGATTTATTTATTATACTGTGCTACGAATATTTGATTCAAATCGCCTTTAAAATATAAATTTTTTTGAGCAAACTTTTTGGTGGTCAAAAACCGGTCAAATTTTAGGACCATGTTTTAAACAAAATTCTATATCTTCCTAACTTCTCGAAAAAATTAAACCAAATTTGAAAGTATTGTAGAGGATGATATTCTCTTCAGGGTGGTTGACTTCGTTTTAGGACTGGTTCCTTATTTTGGGAGAAAATTCCTTTTAAAGTTGAGTTTGCGTAAACTGTTGTATCTAAAAAAGTTTATAAGGAACCAACTCAATTTTTTCCACGTTAATAGTAGATTTGTAGTTCTTACAATATCACGCATAAATTAGAATAAATCAAAGTTTTAATAAAAATATAACGCTTTGACTGACGCACGCTTGCCCGCGCCGTACACTATACTGTTAGTGACGGCGCCTACAGCGTGTGTCAGTCAAAGCGGTATATTTTTATTAAAACTTCGATTTATTCTAACTTATGTGTGATATTGAAAGAACTACAAATCTACTATTAACGTGGAAAAAATTGAGTTGGTTCCTTATAAACTTTTTTAGATACAACAGTTTACGCAAACTCAACTTTAAAAGGAATTTTCTCCCAAAATAGTGAACCAGTCCTAAAACGAAGTCAACCACCCTGAAGAGAATATCATCCTCTACAATACTTTCAAATTTGATTTAATTTTTTCGAGAAGTTAGGAAGATATAGAATTTTGTTTAAAACATGGTCCTAAAATTTGACCGGTTTTTGACCACCAAAAAGTTTGCTCAAAAAAATCTATATTTTAAAGGCGATTTGAATCAAATATTTGTAGCACAGTATAATAACTAAATCATGCTCTATCAGAATATCATCTCCGATTGATCCTACACCCAGCGATTTTTGAGATATTTTTGTTCAAAATAGCATATGAAAATCACTAAAAAATATTTTTAAAAAACAGAGAATTAGTAAAAGCGGTATGTTTCAACATATTTTTAAATAGAGTACTCAGAACTATCAATTGGTATCAGGTTATTTTCGATTTGAGCTATTTTTGAATGAAAACGAAAAGTGACATATCTTTTTGACCGCTACTGTATTTTATCAGCATTATCAACAAGATGTTCTCTATTTGATTATCAAATTTTGCCAGTGACTGTTATACGTAAGGACGTGCATGGTACCGTGGCAAGAGGCGCCAACTACATCCGCACGGTCGAGCGATTGATCCCCGCCCGGGGTAACCAATTTTGCCGATCACCTTTACCTTTACTGTTATGTGTAGAAGTCTATCGGTGTTATGACTGTGCTAGGTGCGTCGCGAAACTCGGACGAGGTTTTGCTTTCGTGGTCATTTAATGTTTATTAATGCTCCCATTGTCCTTACCCTTCTAGGGCCAGTCGGGTTTTCCTTCTAGCACTTATCCGAAGCAGTGATGGTAATATGAGGTTTATACGGAGTTTAAAATACCTCGCTGGCTTGGCGAGGCTTGTTGCATTCCTAATTTCCCTCAAACCGTAATTCATCACCGTGCGTTGGGGTTTATTCGGGGTTTATTTGAGATTCATAAGCTATTACTACATCGACTTATCCAAAGTGTTGCCGATCGTACCGGTGCAGCGATGGACGGCGTATTGACCAGAAGCTCCGCTCGTCGGTGATTCACGATTTGCACGCGATTCAGGGTATATTTTGGGGTTGATGGGGGTGCGTCATTCATTAATTAGGCATCAGGAAAGCGCAGCGTTGTTCCTTAACAATTTCTTGTTCCAGGACTTGGATACTGTTTCTCTGCCTCCCTTCCTCCACTACTGGCAACCGCGGCCAGTGAAGGACTGCGGATCATTGACGAACAGCCGGACAGAGTGAACCGAGTTCAGCGTTTTGCCGTTGCTGTTCACCGCGGTTTAGAAGCAGCATTCGAGGTGCTGTACAGTTCACTTACCTATTACTCTTTTTGTTCCCGGCGAATGGCGTTTCTTTGTTCAGCACGTGGCAACGAAGAGCAAAGTCCTTTTCATTTGACTCTTAATGGGCGCGCCCTTCTTCTGCAAATGCCTTTGTGGGAAAGTCCCAAACTGGTCCGATCACATTCCTCGTCCGGCTTTCGATGAATCTTGCATAGTTGTAGTCAGTACAAAGAGTCCGATTTCTGTAGATCAGCCGATTTGGTCTGAGCACTTTATTCGTGCTTAACCTTCCGTCGCCCCGCCTACTTCAGTGCCTGGAACAAGCCGAGTTCAACCTGCGAAACTACCCTCTCAACACCGCAAAAAACGTTCCTCCGCGGCAATAGAATAACCATTGAACAATGGAATGGAAAGCGAATGAAGTGTTCATATCAGTCGTGGGTGAGCTGCAGGAATCAGAATCGTTGCACTTGCCGGATCCATTTTATATGTCGTCTTCAGCACTCTTTGAGAATAGGGCTCGACGAGAAAACTTTAGAAGAATAAAATGCTCTGATGGTGCCAGCTCTGTCGTTAAAATCACGACTCAGAAGGGATTAGAACCCGCGACCGCTGGCTTTCCGGGCACTATGATGTTAGGCCGCTAGTCGGGAAAAGAAATTGTTTAGGCATTGATTAATCCGGCCTTTTTCGATTATTAACCTCTACAGTGGGGGCGGTCATGAACGGTTAATTTTTTGCTTGAATCTCCTCATTAGTGGCCAAGTATTGAGCTGGCCGCTAGTGAAGGAAAAAGGCTGTCTCATGATCGGCCACAGATGCAATTCTTTTTCCAGTGATATGTAATATGACAAGATGTCACATAGAATTACTCGGAATGGAACACACCACATATAAACAATTACAAGGGCATGTAAATTCGTTGAATAGTCCAACCTCAACTAGGACAACAGTTTCTTACACTGAACCCAAGCTAGTTTTGGTTAGCTTAAGATTTCTGTCGCCTTTAGTGTTAAAAATTACTGAGAAGCGTGAAAATCAGATCGAGCTCTCGTTTGTTGCGATGTTTCGGGAAATATATTAAAGTGGCCCAAAAGCTCGTGTGCATTTAGGACTCTGACTCCCTATTATTCATAACTCAAGAAAACAATTAAGTGACCATCGAGGTTATTATGGTTAGTCACAATTCTTTAACCAGTCGCTGGCAACGAATTGTGCTCTACTATGATAACCTTACTACAGTACCGGACGTGTCTTTTGATCAAAAGCCGACAAAGCTAGCAAAAACTGCTTCAAAGCAGCTTTTTCGAATAACTTTCTTATAATTCAACTATTTGTGAAATTAGGCCTAGATTTGAGCTCAGCAGCTCGAGCCCTATCGTTTGGTGTATAAATTACCCACACCTGAGCGTTTTTACAAAATATCGATTTTTTGCGTGTCCCTCGTATCCATCGATTACGTTGTAGTTGACGGGGGCCCCAACAGGGGACCAACGACGAAGCCAACGGGAGGTCTCGCGTGGTAGCTTCTTCGAGCCACCCCGTGGGGACTCCCACTCCTGGCTTGGTGCAATGAGCGCCGCATATTTATAGGCGGCGAGGAGGGGGCGGAGCCTGGTCGGTGCAACGAGCGTCGCATGTTTATATGCGGCGAGGAGAGGGCGGAGCTTAGGTGGTGGTGAGTCACCAAGCGAGGGACCGAAGCGGCAACGGGATCCGAAAATCGAGGGGCCAAAAAAATCGACTGAAAGCAAGTTTCACGAATTTGGAAAAAGTGTACATGGATGGATAGAGCTCAAGCTGCTGAACTCAAATCTAGGCCTAATTTCACAAATAGTTGAATTATTAGAAAGTTATTTGAAAAAGCCGCTTTGGAGCGGTTTTTGCCGGCTTTTTCGGCTTTTGATCATAAGACACGTCCGGTACTGTAGTTATTTTTTCTTTTTCTCGAGTTATTTGTTTATTTCTTACGCCACATAATGTATCGCCAATCATCAAAGCAAATATTAGAAAACAAACACATGTCGTAACGCAAAAAAGTATTATATTTCGAACAAAGGACACGAAGCGGTCAAGATATAAACAGAAGGCTTAGAAACTTTATGCTCTACACTGATATCACATCTAGCGTACCGCGGTCTTATTTTTGAGAGCAAATGCACCTGTGAGACATACAGAAATAGGGAAAACTATCAATCCCAGCAGCAGCAAGCAATGAAATCTACTATACAGGAATACGATTTTCAGGGGACGAATTTTGCAGTACAAGGATTTGAAATGAGTCCTATGAAGCACATCGTTTACCACGGGGACGACAGTGAAAAGAAGCTTGATGCCTTGGTTGATAAGGTGTGTTGCTTAGAATAATTTTGCGTTTTTGTTTGTATATTCCTTGCTGTTTTGTCTCCTCAATCCGGCCAGTTGATCTCTACCCATGCACTTGACCATTCTCTTAATCTCGTCGGGTTTCGTGGTCTTCTCAGCATTCCACTACGTTTTCTGCTGATCCAAAACATGGTTTTCTCTCTATTTCTCTCTCCCTTTCTCTTTTTGGAGACTAGCTCTATGTAGTCCACTATCTGTCTGCAATTCCATCTCTAGCCACCGGGCGTCCTTAATCCAGCTGTAACGGTCTCATTCTCCATCTTGTTTGTAAAGCCAAGGTTTCATTGGTTTGCATATAATTTAAGTCTACTTACCTGAGGAAGTCGTTTTCAGAATTGGAATTTCCATCGTTTTTTTCATTGTCTTCCTTCGGTTTACATTCCTTCTCATCTTACCGATGATTGCAGTTCGTTGCATGTGATGCGTTTTTAGTCGATTAATTTTAGCTGTTCGGCGAAGCTTCCATTATGATCACTCGAGCTCGGTACATGGATCAGGATGAGATGTATCCGATTAAACCGAGGTTGGTTCGATAAAAGCACGGTATTCAATGAAAGAGGTTGAAGATGAGCAAATTGCTTTGAACAAGCCGAAACTCTGAGTACAGAGTATTGACATGGTATACACTCTTCTACTTTCTACACTTTTAGTGCTCGTTTAATGGTGCAATCGGAGATGACGGAAAACGAGATCGAACGCGCACTGGTGTCGATAGCGAACATCGTTTCGGAGCTGTAATTTCATCAGGGCTCTAATCATGTACTAGTTTCTAGTCGACCGGTGCTCTGCACTCGTGTCATTCTTTCTGGCCGCTAGTTTAAATTCTTATCGATTGATTCGATTATTTACTGTACAAGTGTTAAACGTTGCTATTTTGCTGATTACATACCCGTACTACTTAAATTCACGTTGCAATTTTCGTAGATATCACTGCGTTCCTTTGTGTCCTTCAACATTTGCATTCCGTTTTGTTTGCTTTTCTTATTTGTTGACAAGCATTGCAATATCATTCATTCTTCCAATTGCTACCCCTGCCGACTCGCTGAAGCTGGCCTTTTCCTCAGACTAAGGTTGTGATCATGAAATGCTCATGCTAATAAACTTAATGAATCGTTTTTCTTGAATAATGTGGTCCCGCTGTTGTGACGACGTCGATGGCGTTGAGATATTTCGTTTTTTGTATTTATGTGTTGCGGAGCCATTTGTTCC
This sequence comes from Nippostrongylus brasiliensis, assembly GCA_030553155.1. Lineage (NCBI taxonomy): Eukaryota > Metazoa > Nematoda > Chromadorea > Rhabditida > Heligmosomidae > Nippostrongylus > Nippostrongylus brasiliensis. The sequence continues at coordinate 16,614,880 of CP130733.1, read as the reverse complement.
TCCATAGGCCCAGATTCATGAACACAATTGAACCTCGTATTATACCTGAATGGGGGTGCAAACCGGGATTTACCACCGCGTTGATGAATCATGGTTTGCGTGCCACACGAGTTTATGAAGGATATTGCATTAATGAATATGGGCCATAGAGGGTGTTCCACTTTCGTAATTTGAAGACTCCTTAAATGCTCTTCCACGATTAGGCATTTTCAGTTTGATGTGCACTTTCTTCAGCGCCCCTTGGACGTTGCTAAAGTAATGGTAGAACCTAGAAACGTGCTCTTGAAAAACATCCACCCCAAACTGAGAATCTTGTTAATGTTCACATCTTAGGGCCGTTTATGCTCAGCAGCAAAGCAACGCAGTAATGGGTATTGTAGGGCAGGGAAACAGCGGACCGGTGCACAGGTGAAACCGAGTCTTGAGACTTCTGGAGGTTTTAGAGATGGGATGAGTCGCGCCGTGATTGTGGATTATGAATGGGCATCAAAGCAGAGTTAAAATTACGGCACTGCTGAAGACTGGTAGCATCCAGCTTGCTTGCTTTGTGGTTCTGCAGAAAGCTTAAAGTGGTGCAGGTTCTGGCCAGCCTTTTTCTCGGGTTCGTCCACTCCAAGGATTCAAAACTTTTACTAAATATTGCTCTGATAGTGTTATATCGTAATATGAAGGGAATTCACTCGCTTCAATTCTTCGCTATGTGGCGACTTAATGGTGATTTTCCAGCCTTCCGCGCTGATCAATCGAGATGGCTGCTCCCCAGGCTACCACCGACACCGATCTGAAGACATTCCGCGACTTCCTTATGCAGTACAACAACGTCACCGAGCAGTGCTTCGGCGCTTGTATCAACGACATGACGACGCGGACTGTGAGCGAGAAGGAGGAGAAGTGCAGCTCGAACTGCCTCGACAAATTCCTCAAAATGACCCAACGCGTCTCCCTCCGCTTCCAAGAGCATCAGCTGTTGTCAGCCGAGGTTCAGGGTGCCAGCCCTGCCAGAGGATAGATGTATGCTATGTTGATACTCAGTTAAGAGTTCTATGTTTTGAACTTTTTTGTCACCCCACCATCTGTGGGTCTCGTGATCTGATGTTGGATGTGCATGTTTGTTGATTGTTGTTGGACATTCTACAGAAGAGATTGAGAAGTTCGCTAGGTATCTGTTTGCAAACATTGCAAGTGGCTATATAAAAATTGCTTTCATCGACTTGTTGCTGAAAATAGCTATTTTCGTTGCAACGAAAATATATTGCTGAAGTCGGAAGTGCCGCAAAAACTGTGTTATGAACCCTGTAGATCAAAAAATCGGAACTAGACTAGGTAAGGTTACCGATTTTGATCTATCTATGTGTCAAGTTCTTGTGGAAACATATCACCCTCACTTGATTTTCTGATGGTGTTAAGGCACGTTCAAAACCGTTTCCAGACGGTGATTCAAACTCAGTACTTATGTAGTGACATCAGTTCTGTAATGGCTTTATGGGCTCTAAAGACCAGCTAGGGGCTTTGGAGCCCATAAAGCCTTTATACTTCACTGCGTTGCTGCCGCAGTAATGATGACACGATAGGGACTAGCGGCGCGCGGAGCTGCGCAGTAGCGGCAGCGCAGCTGTCGCTTTCAAGGTTTGACTGAAGCAGCGGTGCTGCAGCCGAGAATGTCCCGGGTCTCGGTCGAGTACATGGCGCAATCCTCACCAAACACATATCAGAAAATTTTCATTTTTCTTAGCTTTCAACCAAGCTATGACTCGTTTCGATTGGTTCACTTTCGCCAAAGTTATGGCATTTCAAACAGTGGGTACATTTATGGGACACCCTGTATAATCCAGTTCATCGAGCTAAAATCAATCCACCGCTCACGGTAAGCGCAAGAAATTGCATGGCTCTCCATCCGAGGGTAGGAGGAGCTGAGAGCGAGGAGGTCGCACTCTTGTGAAATCACCTAACCCGATTCACTGTATCTGTTCCCATGTGCGATCACGCAATTGCGACATATCTTCGTGATCGAACACCGAGGTGTAAATTTCTCAATGCCTCAAAATACCACTTGCATATTTCTGCTTTTATTCGCGATTCACCATCGCTTTAGTTTTTCTTTTGCACTTTTTGTGTGTGTTGTATGTTTTTTTTGTATTTGTATAAGCGTGGTTGAGCACTATTCCAATTATTGCACTCCAGTGGTCGAAGAAAGTTTTTTTCTTTTCTGTTTCGCTCAAATTTCTCCCACAGGGGTTTTCTTGCTCATGCTCATCAGGTATCTGACATCCGTTTTTCGAATTTCGGCCGGAGATCACCATGTAAAATAACCTACGTGAACGAAATGAGCCAATTATAAAATTGTTACTAGACCACCCTGGTGGACGATATGCGTGGTCCCCGGCCGAATTTGGGAAAACGAACATCATATGTTTGACCAGCGCCCCAAGTAACCCCAATAAGCGAAGTTGGGTCAAATTGATCGAAAAAATAATAAATTGTCTGCTACTAGAACGTGCTGGTTTTTGACCAACTACATTCACTCATTCATTTCATTTATTGACGCGAGCTTTTGCCCACCTAAAAAACAGCATAAGACTAACAACAACAACGTATTCCAGACAACTTGGCGCAGCCGTTGCGGAAATGCGCTCACCCACCTTTTGCTGCTACATTTAATTATACTTTGCTGCAACAGCTGAGTGTGAACGGGCCTTGATGTGGCAAAACAGCGCCGCAGATGGCCATTTTGGCTAACAACGGTCTTCTTCGATATGGACCCCGCACTTCCCAAGTCACACAGTAAACAATCCCTATGGACCATTTTCATTCAAGAGTGCGCTGCGTTTCCGTTGCAAAACATTCGAACCGACGACTGCAGTCGTATGCGTCCTTCACTTCTCTGACGTACTTACCCTCTTTGTGGTCGCTTTACTGTCGAGTATGAATAGACGTCAATACTATTAACCTTACACCTTACCGAGACACCCGGCAACCGTACTTCGCGTACTTCGCGCATACCCCATTAGACTCTATATTTCCGCTTCTACCGGCTGCAACAGGGGTGCGCATTATGCAGTGGTAAGAGGTGCTACTGATACGTGCACGGTCGAGCGATCGACACTCGGGCCAGCCAGTCTTTTAATCTCCCAGGGTCGGGTAGATTGGTACCAGGCTTGTATGGTAAATTGAAAATTCTGAATTGGGTAACGGTTGGCTCCCTCAAGTCTTTATAAGTCGGTTAAATACGCATTTACAAAGCTGAACGGAAGACGTGCGCGCTCTAGCGCCTTAGAAGAATGGTCAACGTCAGCCAGTTTATCTTTATCTTGTACTCGAATCCAGCTTTGTTTAGGTGATCGCACGTGTCCAGTCTGCTTTTCGATTGCAACATCTTGCCGTCCGGTTGCTGAGTAGGATGGCCTCTGGAGGGTTCCCGCTGTACGTGGAGACATACAAGATCGGTAACCGAGTGTACCGCCGCAATGTGTATAAACGAAACGCCACTAACGGCTCTGAGGACGTTGGCGACGTTCCAGATGCTTACGCAGACGACTACGAGGACGACGCGCCATGTGGAGCGCAGGATGGTAAGCGTGTGGAGTGAATTCATGTTTACATTTTCGTTCTCTTCGGTTTTTGCTAATTTCGCAACCTGTCCAGGGAGGATTTCCACGTCTTTGGCTAAATTCTCTGTAATATTTCTTTCTGTTTTAGCTGTTCTCGCCAAACGAGAACGGCAGCTGTCCGGCGACAAAGACCAGCCGACAAAGTCAGACGAACCAAAAATCTGCGACAGTGATCCACGGATAACATTCGATGGCAAGAAGTACACGGCAGAGTAAGTGCAAGCCGAGTCGCCTTTCCGCTTCGACGACTTTTTTACTATTAAAAACTTTGGCAGGGTCTTCGTAGTTTTCTAAACTCAGTTTCAGCTCCAGAACATTGAATTCCTTCAGGCAGTTGTGCTGCACGCTTTTGTCCGTTGTCTATAACAAAAAGCGTGGCATTGTTCATATAGAACAAATGACACTTAAGGAGCAGTTCCTTCATTCACTACATGGACTAATCTTATGTCATAATTGATAGAAAAAAAAGAAAGAAACCAAAAAATGAACGAAAAGCAATGGATCGTATCAACGTACCCTCCTTCGATAAAAATAGAAGTGATGAAAGCTAAAAATTCAATCGATCGATTCGGGCTTAGATGACCTCTCAACATCTTTGTAAAGTGCTCGATTAACGCGTTATACTTAGCTTTTTATTTGGCAAAGTCAGCACGGAACGGATGTAAACGGATAAAAATGCTTTCGAAGCTTACTTTCGGCTTTCGAAAGCAAGAGCTTGGGACTGTTTGTTCCCTGATGGAATTTTTTGCGGCTATCAACAAATCTGAATGAGAACCCAACCACATGAATTTGAATGAGGACATTTCTGATTTTGACCATGTGTTTTTATTCAATATAAATTATTTTAAAGTGATTTATGGCGAACGTGCGGCAAAAACGGTGTGCTTCATTTATATCGCGTTTGTTCACCGACGGTACTGTACAGATCACAGTACAGCGGTTTTCTAGTGTCATATAATGGCGCCACCAAGTTAGAATGCTCGAGGGTATGAACCGGTGCTCTTTTGCTTAACCATGTTCATCCGTCGTCGCCTTTCTGGTTTGTCGCTAGCTGGTCCGAATTCAGAATCTACGTTCCGAGTGCGTTCTACGGCAAACTGATTGGTGCTCGGGGGACTACCAGACGAGAGCTCGAAGATTCAACCCAATGCCGCTTGACGATACCTCGAAAGGGGCAAAATGGCAATGTCGGTGGGTTACATGAAGTCGCAGACAAAAGGACATGGAATAAATTGCCTTTCGTTGTAGAAATCAAGTCGCTTGTTGGTCTTGAGAATGTGCAACGCTGTCTAGATCGTATCGAGTTCTTAGTGAGCGAAGCTCGAAAAACGGTAACATTCAGCGTTTTATTGGAGAAAATATGCAATAGAACGAAGAAAAATGAATTTTCCTTCGCTATCATTCCACAAAATTTTAGAATATATTATTTTCGAAATTTGGTTGCTTCATAACTGTTCAGTTGCAATGCCTCTTGTTTGGTGGGTTTCAGGCTCCCGTCACTCATTTCTTGGCTATCCCATGCAATCAGCCGGACATTATTCAATCTTTTGAACTGTTCAAAGAGGCTGTGATCAACAACCAGGATGTACCAGTGAGTTTGTAATTACAACACACATGATTTCATCTTCGCGTTATTATTATTATTATTATTATTATTTATTCGTTAACGAGTAATTGAATTTATTGAATCTTTTGATGGGGTCAATGGAAATGGCAAGGTCTTTCGGTTTTTTTACTTCTCCGAGAATTTTTTTACATTTTTTACGGTTGCGGGTGTCCAATGTGCCCACTGGTTTTCTCTCTTTCTTGGAATTTTTCTCTATTCATTCAATATCTATGCCATTGAAGGTGATTTTAAGGAGTCGTCAAGAAATCCGGACCTGTTCATAGCGCCAACCAAGATACACATAACTGTTTGTGTTCTATGGATTTTTGACGACGAAGAGAAGAAAAAGGCCATCGATGTCATAAACCAGTGTCGTGAAGACATTCTGTGAGTTTGACTAATGAAACACATCATTCCGACACATCATTCCGAGACAGTCAAAGGGTTCCGGGAAATATGTGCGGTGGGCGTTATGAGTGGGAAGCCGAAAAAACAGGCGAGAATGCTAGGGTGTTTGTTATTAAGCTCATGCTCCTTGTCCTCTAGAACTCGTTGTCAGTGCAATTTGTCAAAACAATGAGTTTGATCTGTTTCCTCTAGATTGTTTGAGCACACAGGTCATAAAAGCATGTCAGGACACCACTTTCTTTTCTCTGTGAACCTTCAACAACGCCTGTGAGTAACAGGTGCTGTCTGGCGCTTCATTCTGAGGACAATATAGCACTCTGCCAGTAGAAAATGTTGGGCGCGGAACGCAGAAAGCGGCATGGGACACCCTCCATTACCAATGAAACGGTCGGCTATCATTTCAGGATCGACTTTCTATGAACCTCGGCATGTCTTTATCGTCAAAATACAAGTTTTATAAGCGACACCTGAGGTTGTTAAACAGACTTATCCGCAAGCAAGACGGCAAGCCACCTCGCGGGTGGTGTCAACCACCAATCACCCTATTGCTCGGTTGCAGAGGTCACCGGATGAATGAAATCCATCCGAACGAACACCCAACCTCGCGACCTCAGATGGAGCTATCAGTTCATTCGAAACCCGCATAGGTCGGTGAACGGGGTCAACTCTTGGATGACCGCTACACATTCTTCTTTCCATTTGATATTAGGGCCCTTAGCTGATATCCAGAACGCCTCGAGTGTTCTGCGTGCCACGATATAGATCTCGCGGGCCAAAATGGACACCGCTACCTCGACATGTGCACCCTCATGACGTCGCGCTCTGGACTCTCCCAGGGATGTAAATGTTGTGATCCTCCTCAAGCCGTCCAAGTGCTCTTTAGTCCTGATACATAACGGTTTGCCCGTCTCACCTACGTACACCTCTTTGCACACATGGCACGTTATCAGGTACATGCCGCTTGGTTTACAACAAAAATCACGACTCGGGCTCGTCTTGATCTCGCCACTTATCGTTAGATATGGTGAGTTTTGGAGATAATAGCAGTTAGGCTTGAGAAAAATTTCGTGGTTCCCGCCCAGTCGAGGGTGAGAACGTGTTCGCGTTCTGGCGATCCTACATAAAAACTATAGTTTTGAAACACGGGTTCGAATCCCGCCTGATTTGTAATTTTTGCAATAAGCTCAGCATCATCAGCATTACATCAGCCTCTTCTGCCCATTGTACTAATCGGCAGAACACGGTTATAAGAATAGGATATTACATTTTAGAATCGATATTCTTTTGTTCTTTTTCGGTATTCGGATATTCCATCTCTTGTAGTTTTCATTTCATTTCTCCTATTTTATCAAACCTTATTCGCCTCATACTGCCACTTTCTTTTCTTTTCTTCTTTTTTTATCAAACCTCGTTCGGCTTATTCTGCTCCAAAACTTTAGGTATCATTCAAGATGCGAACCGTTCTGTTCAATTTGACCCATTTATTCAAGTCCTGTTGCGTTCTAGTTTCATTAAAATGGTGTTTCGTCGAACCTATAGTGCTGATATATGCAATCTGTCTAGGACTTGAGCAACTTGCTGAACAGTACCTAGCTGAATGTATCACTTGACTATATGAGTTTAATGTTTATCGTAGTTGTCCTTTCCAGAGCGCTTCTTCCGTCAAGTCCATTCGAAGTGGAATTGAGCGGTGTCGAAACGTGGGAAGATGATCCTAAGAACGTCAATGTCATCTTTTCAGCTGTCCATTCGGAGCCGTAAGTATCATATATTTTCCTCGAAGGGCAAGCCATTCTAGCATTTCCTTACAGCTTGCAAAGGATTTGTGATCTGTTGCGAAAGCGTCTTGTCATCTCTGGTTTTTCGCCGAAAACCGAGAAGAAGTTGTCCACAATCGATTCCTCGGTTAGAATGCATATGACAGTCATGAAGAGCGGATACGCAGATCGGGTACAACCGTTTATTAGTAATATAGTTAACCAGATTATGAACAGCAATCTCAACAGAGTCCAATGAGCGATGTGGAGTTGGGAAGTGCTTTAGCTGAAGTGTAATCGAAAATGCAGACGCTCCTGCTAATTTTTTCTGTTGCTATGAAAAAAAATTCCATTGGAAGGTTAACAACTTTATGTTTGTTTGTGAGGACTATGCCACTAACTACCACAATAGGCTACAAACGTGACTTCCTAAAACTTTCTAATTTGAATATCTTCTGCACACTCTCCATGTGTTTAAGTCATTGTTTTCACGGCCGCACTCATTGATTTGTATTTGTTCAGGACGTGAACCGAGGCCGCTGATTCTTTTCGCAAGTTTCGTAAGACACCACATTCCAAGCGATAGAAAGAATTCCAAACAGCTGCAGTAGAAATTCATCAAACAAAATTCATCACAAGCGTGCTAGTACAGCACCGGACGTGACGCACCAATAAAACGGCGGATGCGGCGCTTTTTTGTGCCGATATCGCCGTTTTGCAGTTTCTTCTTCGAAATTGATCTTTTCGTTAAAATTATGTATTTGAGCTCAGCAGCTGGAGTTCTATCTTTTTTATACATTTTTCCAAATTCCCCACATATGTTCTCGAACGGTTTTTTGGCCCCACTATTTTCGGTCCGTCAGTAGGGTTGAGCTAAAAAGCTTCGGAAGGATAACAACAATCAATTTGTAATCGAATAAAGTGAACCACATAATTTAGCTGAAATATTAACAACACTTTTCTTAGCCATCAAGGGAACCTTCAGCAAAGGATACAGTTGGCTGAAGTTTACGCAGTTCGGAGAATGAAAATTGAAAATTGTTTCGGAGCGTCCGTAGCTGTGGTTGATACAATACAACTGTGGAGACAAAATTTATTTATTTAGTTATTTATTTATTATATACGTCTAATGACGCGCACAAACTTGAAGAGCAAGGAACATAGAACTAAAATTCAAACTCAACACGAAGACAAACACGAATTCTAAACCAAACGATCAATAAAGGGAATGCAACCCAACTAATGAAGAGAAAAGAGAACTTATCAGTCAATCTCAAAAAGTTATCCAGTGGGAAAAGGGGACCAACGCCCTAGACTCGTCCTACGCAGCTGCTCACAAAAATCACCTCACTCAGGATCCAGAGACTTAAGCGCAAGCTAGATAGCCAGTTTGCACATAGAAACCGAAACCCAACAAAAATATACGATAAATCGTAAATAAATGGGCCAATAAATTTAAAACCGATGGTAAAAAAGAAGAAATGCTAGTCATGTTTTGACCAAACACAAAATGTGACTTTTGCAGGCTACGAACTAACCAAACGCTCTCCTACACTTCCTCACCCACTGTGGAGGGTGTAGATGTTGCAGAGCACAAATTGCTTGCTGATCAGCACCAATATTACAACATTTTTTGATTCGTTACACAATTTTGCTCACTCTTCGTTTTTCAGACAGTAAATGACATCGGCTTTGGAGGTGAACGTGGAGAGGTGTGCAGTTAAATTAGCAAACAAACACCGTTTATCTATCTGGTGTAGACATAAAATTTAACATTATTAGAGTAGAAATACACTATTATTAATGAACATCACGCTTTCAGGCGAAGCCGCAAGCTTTTGATGCTTCGGTGATTCTCGATGAGTACAAGGATTTCCATTTTGGAAAGTTTACAGTAGAGAAGGTGCGTTCTTTTAACGGCGATTGTCAGCCCCAGGTGATACCAGTTTTAATGAAATTTCTATTCGTTTCCGCGAATCTTCGTGTTTTGCCTCACAACGGCGGCATTACTTATCGCGGAAAGGGCGAGAAAGCTTTTCAGACTCTGTCGAATACCATGCGCTAAAATCAAACAGTTGCGGAGAAGTGAGAAATCGCATCAAGCGCAGCAAACGCGTGACTGAAATAAAACCATGGGGAGCTCCTTGTTTCGTTGTTGAACAAAACTTTTGGATCGGTAAAGAGACTCCTGTGGCACATCATCGTTCAACCTTCGGCCGTAACACTCGAATTTTACTGTTTGAGGGAATCAGTGACTTAATTTGGTTTTTTCCAACAGCATCATCGGGTTCGAAACCGCCCCACCTGGATTTAGGTCAAGAAACTAAAGAGCAGAATGTTAAGGGATTCGAATTGGCTCTTCTCGTGGGAACCTTAAAATCCTAATCGTCACCACATCAAATTTCGGTACGCTTTTTGAACATCGAGCGGTCGTCGACTGGTAGCGTAGCGGCAAGAATCTCATCCTCCACCTTGAAAAGCAGCCCGATTTAGGTTTCGCCTGTTTTTCATGGTGAAACTATCGAATGTGTGATTGAGATTTCGAAATTACGCGAATTTTATTTTTTTCGTGGAAATAAGTAGTACTTATAAATGAAACAAACATAAATATAAAGCGGTTTTTTCTTATAAGGTATAGAGCACGCCTGTAGCTGCAGTTCTGTAGGCTGCTTTTCTTTTCATTTGTAGTACACTTGACAGCCATCGTATGGAATTAGAGGAGTAGGAACGAACACCAACAAACTGATAGTGAGGCCGAAAGGAAAATTAAACACAATAGTACCAAAGTGGAAAGAACGACGCGAGATCCATAATCAAACTCGTAAAACTGTATTGCAACAGCCGAGAAAGATGAATTTCAAATAACCATTACAACGACCTCCTTAGAGGACTCATCATCCTAGCGACATGATCGAATAGCCACTTGTCAATCAAAAAAGACGATGTTCTAGAGGGAGCATGATAGATAGAAATCAACCATTCAGCGGACCCATTACTGCCTTACAAGAAGTACGTTTATGGTCAGATAGGCGTCTGAAATTGTAATGGTTGACGGATTTTATTGATAGTAAATGTTTTAGATTGTGCTGTGCTCGATGCACACCATCGATCCGAATAGCGGCTTCTATCAGCAATCTTTCGAGATGACGCTACCGTAGAGTGCCAATGCTGACAGACAGAAGCCGCACGCAAAAGCTGTAGCAACCAGCTGCGTGCTGTTTCGCGGACTTTGTAGCCGCCGATAACGATTCGTTGTCGCACCGATAGCCAACCATTATTGAACACTGTGTTCAGTCCTATGTGCACTTTATTCCGTTATAATACTCACCACATTTGATAGTTTTGTTTTTCGTGATAACATTTTTAGTCTTTGTATTAACTCTATTTACGTTTCTGTGGACTTTATGTATCTGGCGTATTGTACTCCTAACTTTTCGGTGTACTCTTTGATACTCATTCTTCTTTTTCACGATTGTCTTGAACATCGTAACAAATAAATAAATGAATAAAAACAGTGTTTAGTCTCGGTCGATTTTGTAATCTTTTAATGAAGTGTCTGTTTGATAGTGGCTCTCAATTTCTTTACGAGACTGTACGGAATTTACTCTGATAGGGTACACTCTACCCTCATGTCACATCAATCTGCTTTTGCATCTCGTCTCAACGTCTGCGTAGAATCTGCGAGCTGTTTACTCGTCGTTTGCTTCAGATAGCAATCTTTAGCAGTTGCTGTCTTGATGTTCCCGAGTTCAACGCTGTTCAACTCGTGCCGTATCTCGTTCCTCTTGTAGGAGAATGCTCAGAAAGTTCTAGAATGTTATCGTTGTGTTCCACATATCATCGCTTTCTTGTGGATTAGTTTATTTATCCTCGTACGTTTATTTATCACTCACAATAGACGTGGATGAACATAGTGCAGGGCTAAGAGGAGATAGTGACACTTCTGCGGTCGAGCGATCGATCCCCGGGTGGTAAATTGTTACCAGACTTGTGTGGGGAGGTAAAAATAGGGACATGGTATGGCGGCTGGCCCCCACAAATCATTGTATAGGCCGAAGACGCATTCACGAATGAGGCAGTGCGCACATAAGGGACCGAACAGTGTTGCCCACTTCACTCTTTATCTTTACCCTTTACACAGTAGAAAAATTTTCGAAGCCAATCAGCACAAATCGGCTACGGTTCGAAATTTCCACTTGATTTGTTTCGGGCCTCCGGCGACTGCGAGACGACATTTTGTCGTCATACTTGAGTAAGAGTTATGCAACACGCTAAGGTCTCACTGGTCCATGTGCCGCTTAAGTCAAATTTTATAGTTTCACAGCGATAGTGTGGATACAAATGTGAAACGCGATGATGACCGCATGACACAGAACTGGAGAACATCCGAGAGTCAATCGCTTGGCCTAATAATAGACGTGCAGCGAGTTCGGTAGAACCGTCCGATGTTTGTCATCGGCCGAAAATGGGAAGGCTGATGCCAGATGCGCCAATGCTCCAAATACTGCTCGTTGATAAAAATTAGGCAGATATCGTGAACCACCGCAATTACCGATGCGGGAGAAAATATCGAAATCAGCCAAAAAGACATCAGAACCGTAATCAGCGCACTTAATAGTCATTTAAAACATGTTCATTTGAAATGGATATGTAACTTATGTTTCTATCCAAATGGTACACCGTAGTGGATCTCGCGTAGTGCTGTGGTAAGAGGCTCTTCTGATACCGTCACAGTCCAGTGGTCGATCCTTGCCTTCCATCCCTAAGCCAGCAATTCTAGAGCTGTTTACTCGCCGCTTGCTTCAGTAGCAATCTTCAGGCTTTCATCAATACAGTGTCTGGTAATGCCTGGTTTATTGGTCGCAGAACTGTACGGTAAGGTGAAGACAATGACTTGTATAGCGGCTGGCCCCTGCAAGTCAGTGTACAGGCCAAGTGCGCATTCACCACACCGGTACGATTCAGAACGGAACACAAATACGTGGCGTGCACTTGAGGATCGATGAACGCTGACCCCATACCTTTACCTTTTACAGTCGTACACCATCGAGTGACATTGTCATCAACGCATTGGGATATTTTCTTGTGAATGGGTCTTATTTCGAAAGCGACCACGTCCGAGAGAAAAAAAAATCACCAACTCTGTCCAGTTTGTCCTTTCCTAGTGGAAACAGCGTTTCAGTTTAGTGCAGGAGACTAAAACCATTACGAGAGCATTATTCGTTACCGATACTTACAGTGTCCTGAATCGGCACCAGGACCGGTCTTACTTCGGGTAAACGAACTAAGTCTTCAAACAAACACTGTACTGTCGCTCCGGCGCTAGGTTACTTGGTAATTTCTGAAATGCTCCTGAAAAACTGAATTTAACTAAAGCGGTGAGATGATTCACCCACCTTCCCCTTCTAATTATAAATCCTCTATTGCCCAGATTCTCGCCTTTATCTCTTTATTGTGGTGAAAAGCTTCGGTGGAGTTATTTTTTCATTGAACTTAACTACCTTTGTTGAGAAACATGGGCGCTTCAGTATGGATGAACCGGATCCGGCAGGTGTTCATCTTTTCAATTGTGGCGTTGGCCTCGAATTTCGAATATGGGTTCTCGACCACGTATTTGAATACTCCTGTGGAACAATTCAAGGTTCGCTATCATCTTATTTATTTTCCGTGCCTTTATTTATTTAGTAATTCATGCGCCATATTGCGCGCTAGTTGATAGAACAGTTGTATTTTCTGCATCCTAGCATATTGCTGTGCTGTGAAACAAGAAATGTATTGTCAGTAAAGCAATAACGCAAGAATAGATAGCTAAAGTATTAGGTTGGTGCAAAAGTTTCCGGAATTTTCGGAGTTCTTCGGGATTTTTTCATTTAACTGCGGAATGCAAAAACTTTCCGGTTTCATGTTTTGCATATATATATAGCACATCGATGTTGAAATTTACCACTAACTATTTTGCCTGCTCGAACGGTATTACCAGTAATTATGCCACGTTTTCCTCAGCTGTCACGCGACCAAATTCGCACCTGTCTACTTTACGACTACAAATCTGGAATGAAACCTTCAGATTCATATCGTCGCATGGTGCATTCGTTTGGTGAAGGTGTTGTGTCCATGAGCACGGTCCACGATTGGTTCAAGAAATTCAAAGCTGGGCACTACGAAGTCGAAGACAAGGAGCGATCAGGAAGGCCGTCGGTGCTGAACAACGACGAGCTCCGCGAGCAGGTGGAAGGTGATCCATGCCAAACCGCACGAGAGATGAGCAGCAAGCTTGGGTGCCACCATTCGACTGTCGTTCGTCACTTGGCTGAGATTGGAAAGGTTTCCAAACGAAATGTTTGGGTCCCTCACTCCTTGAGTGAGCGCGACAAAATTCGCCGCATGGAAACCTGCACTGAGCTGCTGTCTAGAAGGCGTACTTTTGCTTGGCTTGACGATATTGTTACTGGAGACGAAAAGTGGTGTCTGTATGTTAATGTATCGCGTAAACGATCGTGGACGGACGTTGGGCAAGTGGGAGAAACAATGCCGAAACCAGAAAAGCATGAACACAAGGTGATGCTCTCCGTTTTCTGGGACGTTCGCGGACCAATTTACTGGGAGTTGCTCCCACAGCAAACCACGGTGACTGCGGAGGTCTACTGCACACAACTGGAGAATTTGGCTGATGCCGTACGAATTAAGCGCCCAGGAAAGGCCGTTGTTCGCTTTCTTCATGACAACGCTCGGCCACACGTCTCTAAGATGACTCGCCAAAAAGTGTTGGACCTGGGCTGGGAAATTCTTCCTCATCCACCATATAGCCCAGACCTTGCCCCTTCGGACTACCACTTATTCCGTTCGATGCAGCACTTTCTAGATGGAAAACAATTTTCTAATGATGAGGAGGTGAAAGTGGCCCTTGAAGAGTACTTTGGCTCAAAGCAGCCAGAGTTCTACGCATCTGGAATTCACGATCTACCCAATCGATGGCGAAAGGTCCTCGAATGTGATGGAAATTATTTTGTTGAATGAGCTCCATTTGTTTTTGAAATAAACATTTTTGATTGAAAATCGTGAAAATTCCGGAAACTTTTGCACCAACCTAATACTAACGAAGCCAGAACTACTGCATTATGGAAAGCTTTCTTTTGGTGCTTTTTTTCTAGTTGACTTCAGAAAGAAGATGGTAAGATGGTTCGCCCTCTGCAGAGATGAAACACACGGCATTTATTAGATTTCACCTCTAGCTAACCTCTCAGCAGAACGCACGAGTCATTCAAAATGTGAGAAGTATTGCCCTTCAAATTAGATATGGGAATCAGTTATGCCTCATTCAGTCTTGAATATTTTTGACACACCTTCTCCTTTGCGTCCTCTCCTTGACGTTGCTACTTTTCAGGTCTTCTTAAATGAGTCGTACGCGAAAAGAGGTCATATAATGACAGAATCTACGTATACCATGTTATGGAATCTGATTCTGAACATCTGGTTTGTCGGATTCTTTATCGGAATCTGGTTCAGCCCACTTTTGAACGACAAGTTTGGACGAAAAAGTGACTACTATTTTCTAAAACTTGTTGTGTACTGTCGTCAGAACTTTGTTTTTACCCTTTTTCCATAGTGGTGTCACACTCGTTGTACGTTCACAAATACATAATACTATGGTCTGAAGATAACTGAGCTGGTTTTCAGTCGGTTTTATAATCGGATGCACAGTGGCGCTGCTGGGTGCGGTGCTTCGACTACTGGCGGTTTGCCTTTACCAACCAATTTTGCTAATAGTTGGACGTTTTTTGACGGCCATGTGCGAGGCAGTAACTTACCAGTCGTGCATTCTATACCTACAGGTACGACTATACCGTTGTATTTATTTATTACATCGCTAGAAAGTTGCCGCAAGGACTCAAGTATTTCATTATGAGAAAGCAACCTTCACGCAACCGGAATCAATATTGCCATTTTCAGGAATGTTCGCCAACACACAAAAGAGGGATGATGACATTTCTCAGCGAAATCTCCTACTCGTTTATGTGTCTTGTGGGTATGATGCTTGGCACGAGTCAAATGCTCGGGGACGACCTCGTCGCTCTGATGACCTTCGCCGTACCATTTTGTAAGTTTTCCATAAATTAACTCGGAAAGTATGTTTTGCCCACACAGAAAAGGGCTGCTCGACAAAAACTAGAGCAAAATCGTACAAAACTCACGAGAAATACTGAATTCATTGTCCGAAAGTCTACGTCACCTGAAATTTCGATTGCTGGTTTTAGTCCGCATGTTCTCAAGTCAAAATTATCAACCAGACCAATTTCTTGACATCGTATTTGGCTTTTATCCATTCCATTGAGGACGGACGTGAACTGGAGCGTGGCAATAATCGAGAATTTAGCTCCCGTGAAAAAATAATCTTGAGAAATGCTAACCCTTACTCATTGACAAAACTTATTCAAAACCTCTTCTGAAGGTTTTAGTAACTTAACTCTCAACCTATGAAGAGAACGACCGCGAATGTGTGGCCTTGCACTCTATGTACGTTTGAACTCCCTACGGTTTCTGTTAATCAAGAAATTGGTTCCAGTTTGCGATTTCATTCCGAGAAATCCTCTTTGGTGACTTCCCGGTGATGGACAAACAAAATCTGTGCATCTGACGGAAACTCTCCCAGTATTTATCCTGAACATCATGGAAGTTCAACTCTTTTCCTACTACACCACTGATAGCCAATTTGAACAATGCTGATGTTTAAAGAACAGTTGTGGTTTGGTAGTATTTGGTTCTAGGTAGGCATTATGAATCAACCGCTTTCGGAAAGTACTCTTGCTCACTAAGTGGACTGTGCAACCAGAACAGCAAAAGTACAACAAACACCAATGCACGATTACGATTATCTGACATGGAAATTGAGCACTAAAAGTGCAATTCTCACGTTCAACAATGCGGGGGAAACGAGGAAGATGACACCAGTGGGTTCGACACTTGTTCGAGGGAGGTGAAGTACCAGCAAAAGGCATAACGAAACAAAAACATATCGGTGTAATGAGTATGTATTTTATTGAAACTGATATTGGAATCTTATACGTTGAATATCAGTGTTTTTTTAATGTCGTTGAGTCTTGTAGTGGTCAGATGGAGGACGTTCGGTAATGATGGGTAGCCCAGTCATGGGTCTATTAACAGTCCTTGAAGAGAAAATTCTGCTGTCTTCATTTCATTAATCAAAAATTAGTTTCAAATGGACGTCACTACAGAGGTGCTAAGGAAAATGAAATTTTGCCAAGACATCGCTCACAGTTGCTCATTTTCCTAGCAATCAAAAAATAATTCCACTGAGTGTCATTGAACGTAATACGTCTACTTTTCGATAAATGGCTCAGTAAGCGCCAGGCATTTGGAGAACATATTATACATGTACGTTTATCCTGTAAACGATTCATTCTTCAGGCTTTGAAAATGAAGAAATAAACTGTTTTAACCATGCATGGGTCTTTTTTCGTTGTGAGAACTTCTAGCGGAGGTGGGAAAATTCCACTAAAGTGGGTATAGATTAATTAAGATCGCTGATCATAGCTGTTCCGCCTAGAATCACAGAAACATCGTCGGCAAATATTAATAGCTTTTCTTCAAATACAGTTTTTTTGTGATTGATAGACGACGAGCAGACTTCTAGGCATGTTTTTCCTGGCGGCACTATTTTTCATGCCAGAAACTCCAAAGTTTCTTCTGATTTCGCGTATGGATAGTGCTGCCGCTAAGCGGTCTGTTCGTTTCTATCATGGCTCGGACTGCGATGTTGACAAGGTCATAACGGAAATAATCTTGGTATGATTATTATTTTTTGAAAGAAAACTTGTCTAATTACTGCGGAATCGTGACTACAGGAATCCGAGAGCCACGAAACCCAGACTGCGACTACATGGAGCTCGATAAAGGAATTGTTCACTGAGCCGCACCTTCGAAGGGCGATCTTGCTCAGCATTTCTGCTCTACAGGTCCCGAAATGTTGATCCTATATGGATTGCAGATCCATCGTTTGCATGTTGATGTATTTTAAGAACACTGTAGCGCTCTGGTCAATGTTGTTATCATCGACATATTTCCTGGAAGAGATTGGACTCGATCGGGCCGTCGCGTCATGGAGCAGTACGGCAATGACCTTGGGCTATGTTCTTGGCACTGTAGCAGGGTCGACGTGGATCGAAAAGTATGTGCATCACATCCGAGTCAGCTTCTGCGTACTTGGTTACCTGGTTGCCTCAGAAAATTGGGAAAACTTCGGTACTGGGACACTTCGTGTCCACCGCGCCCGCCCCCCTCCCCGTCCCTACCCCCCATCGATAGTCTTATTACCTATTACCTATTATATTGTAACCGCGTGGCTTCGCCCCGCGGTTAAATTGAAACCGCGTGGCTTCGCCACGCGTTTTCAGGCTAGGGGAGGAACTCCGGGACGGGTGAGCCATCCTATCATGCTTAGGATGACTCACCCGCCCCGGAGTTCCTCCCCTAGCCTGAAACCGCGTGGCGAAGCCACGCGGTTTCAATTTAACCGCGGGGCGAAGCCACGCGGTTACAATATAATACGTCGGGATAGGCGTTGTAACTATAAATAACATCGATGGGGGGTAGGAACGGGGAGGGGGGCGGGCGCGGTGGACACGAAGTGTCCCAGTACCAAAACTTCACTATCTAGTTACTCTCGTATTTTTCAGAAAGGTGCTATAGTTAGGAATGCGACACAAGGGGCCGTATGCTCGTCTCACCCGAGATAGCTGGGGATGGGGAGGGGCTCCCCGCGCGCCGCCTCCTCCTCCTACGTTTGCGTACTATCTCGGGTGGAGGGCACCGGCGGGGACTCCCCCACTCGTTGCGGGGAGAGACGAGCATACGGCCCAAGGTGTCGTTTGCTTCGATCTGTTCAACGCATTCATGTGTTCAGATTTGGTCGACGTACAATATTGCTGTCGTTTACGATTACTGATAACATCGTATTGATCCTGTACGTTATTTGTGCTGAAATGAGCGCTATAGTGGGCCAATTCAAGTACTTCTGTCTGGTATTGCTCATCCTCTACGCCTTCATTTATGGGTGAGTTTCTATACTGCTCTCAAAGCTATAACTGCTTTTATCCTGCCCAAATTGTAAATTACTCAAACGACGAAGACCAGTTTTCCAAGGAGTTGCTTACTATGCTACACGAAGGCTATGAAGAACGGATTCTAGAACTCCTTTCGAAATTTTGATGAACTGTCAAAGGAGATGGGAACTCTCCCCACTACCTTATAGTACGCATCAATATGCTGTATAAAACAGAGACCACGAAGTCGCTTCTGTCACTGATCGAAAATGCAATATGCGACAAACGAGAAAACAACAACGATAACAAAAACAATCAGATCGCTGTTAAATTTCGCGCTCTGCTGCGATTTGAACTGCGTGCGCAACTGCACATCGCGGACGCGCGGCGAAAATGCAAAATTGATTTGCAATCAATAATTAACGTCCTTCATCGAATTTGCTCCTTTGCATTGGCGCAGTCCGGTGGCACCTCATATAGGCAAAATTAGTGATCGTTCGGGTTCTTTAGAAGGCTGGTATTCCTTATTGAAGGAAAATTCGCTTTTTTCCTTAAATGTCTTCTCTATGTGATTATATGCCTGATTTTTTTGTTTAGACGCGGGGCCACCGGACTGTGCCACTGACGCAAAGGAGCAAATTCGATCAACGACGTTAATAATTGATTGCGCTTCGATTTTGCGTCTCCGCCGCGCGGCGTCTAAACGAGTCCTGAGGGAGTGAAGGGAGCACACCGGCCTCATGGGGAGTGAAGTAAGGCAGAGAGAAACTGGATGGATGTTGTCTTCACCTTTCATTAGCCTGTTGCACTGAAGCCGAATGGCTGGGCTAGGAACTCCCGGGATGGGTAACCTAATACTTTTCGTTTGTCAAGATGCTTAATGATAGAAATGTGGCGGACTGCCTCCTTATTTGCCACACGGGTCTCGGGAGACACCTGCCGCACCTCAAACTTGGGTAATTAAACACTACATAACCAACTTCACAATAAATCGGTAACGATATAACGAGCAATCGTACGATTGGCAGGTAGATCGTGAGCGTCGTCTTTCCACGGAAGTCTTACGTGATATCCATCTTCATGGCGTTCCACTGTCTGTGGAATGGAAGTCCGAGACTTTATTATTAATCTCTCGGAGCTTTTGTGTCTCAGTACCTATGAATTCCTTCCCGCGGAATCTAAACTGCAGTAGCGATCCCATTGCAGCTGTTCACTTCGTCGTCTACTGAATGTGATTGGGTCGTGTTGAGTTGTACCTTACCACAACATAACAGAATATGTGTCTGTATTTCCCTGATTTGTGGCGACATGGACAACTGAAAGTCGTGTACTTGAAAATATTGACGATCGAGTTCATGGAGTGCAGTCCGTTTTACATCTCCCATAATAACGTGAAGAGATCACCACAATCTCACAGAATAGGAGACTAAAAATACAAAAAAGTTGAAGCCTTTCTGAGGCTATTTTAAGAAGGATATGAAATTCTTCAAGAAGCAAGCCCCGTCCTTGCGTCATTCTGACGTAATGAACGCCAGCCCCCACTCCGACGGGGGCAAGACCAATTTAAATACGTACAATCGCCGGAGGCGGATCAATTTGAACTTTAGGCGCGCTAATAAGGAAAACCACGAGAAATGACGTTATATGAACCTTATTGAATTAACGCACACATCCGCTCGGAACTTGATTTCGTGGTGTTCTCCCCGTATCCTTTGTAGTCCAATTGCCTGGTCTCTAGAAGGCTCCCTTCCGATGGATGTATGTTTTTCCATAGCCTCTTCGAGTGCCTTGTCTGAACGGATTAACCACGACTGCTTTCCGCTGAGTTTCATCGCCATCTTATCGTGCTTCTGTGCCGTTCCGTCGGAGTCCGAATGAGTGTGGTTACTGTGCGAATTGACCTCGCTGCTTTGAACCTACACGAGAAATGAGTAGTTAAAGTCGTCGAGCTCACATTTTTTTCTTCGGCCGGATCCAGTGTGAACGTCCGATACCGATGCACTAATTGTGGCGGATTGCCTCCTTAGCTGCCACGCGGATCTTGGGAGACTCCTTCTGTAGCACACCAAACTTGGGTAATTGAACATTTATTACATAACCAACTTCACAATGAATCGATAACAATACAACGAGTTTAAGCTTCATTGAATTAATAGGATACTGAAGTAAAAAACACTTCACAAAAATGAATTGGAACGAGGCGATGAGTAGAACAACGAATCATTGTGAGCAAACGATGGGGTGAAGAGGACAAGTAGTCTCAGTGAACTGTAATGAGAAGAACAATAACGAAGTAGAGTGAACGAGCGAGAAGAGGAATAGAGCATCTAATCTACGTGAACGAGCGAGATGAAAAATGGAACAAGTTTTTCACATGAACGAAAGAGAACCAATTTAAGACAAATTCTATGCGAGTAAAGGAGAACAAGAAAACAAGAATAAGACAACTTATCTACGTGAGCAACGGAATACAAGAGTAAGCGACATATCTACTTGTGCGAAGGAGGAGAAGGTAGACAACATATCTACTTGAGCGATGGAGAGCAAGGATAAGGCAACTAGTCAACGACAAAATAGATAAAGGAGAGGCGGAAAACCGCTCACCCGAACGAAACTGAGACAACTGAATAGTCGATTGTTGCCCTAAATTTGAAGCCTTTGGCGCGCCATTGCTCTTAAAGGACTCTTTGATCAGAGCGCATAGTCCGAGAATCAGAGCGTTGCAATTAGAGCGCGCTTACAGAAAGCGTGGTGAGAGGTGATAGTGGCAAGGAATCGCTGGAAAAGATACAGATGAAAACGATAACCCAGACTCGCAATCCAGAAGTGCAATAGATGGGAAGACCCTAACCCGACACCTAACAATCATACCACCTCACATTACACCTAAGTTTTAGCCCAAGTATAATCCTAAGCGTAATTTACCTAAGCACAAGCTAAAGAAGGAACTGGGCGTTAGGCGAACCACTAGTTCCTTGTCAATCAAGGGAGGGTCTAAGGGATAACGATCGAAAGCAGAGCGACGGTTGAAGCGTAAACTAAGCACTGCAAAAGTACCCAGCAAGAAGGACTCCAACCCCCCCCCGCCCCCCACCCGCTGACAACAAGAATCCACACTATCCACTCAGCCATCTCGACACAGCTGTGGCGTTTTTGGGCTCCTCTATGACGATCCATTCCCCACCAGACAAGCACGCGACCGCACACTAAACACGCCGTTTGGGCTCGTTTAGAGGCCGCGCGACGAAAACGCAAAATTGAAGTGCAATCAGTAATTAATGTCCTTGATCGAATTTGCTCCCTTGCATTAGTGGCGCAGTCCGGTGGCACCTCATATAGGCAAACTTAGTGGTCGTTTGGGTTTTTAGAAGGCTGCTATTCCTTATTACGACAGTGTGGCGTTATGGCACGCCACAGTCTTTGACGACAGTGTGGCGGTATGGCACGCCACAGTCTTGTATTGTAATTTTCTCGATACATTTCAGGATTTCGGAGGATGTTTTTGTGCCACTTTTCAGCACACCTTTGCACATTGTTGTAGTAGGCGTGGTTCATGAAAATGATTCCTAGCTTCTGATTTACTGGAACTTTTGACTGTGCACTAGTTTTCTTTACAAGTTAGAACGAATATTGGTTATTGCAAGAAACAAATAAATGCAAACAAATACTGGTTACTGAAACAAACAAGTAAATACAAACAAATATTGGTTATCAGAACAAACAAATAATAAACAATAAAACAATTGCCTTTTAACCTGAATAGGGAAAAAGAAAATTCTAAACGCTTCCAGCTGTTATTTTTCTATTTTCATTGCAAAAAAAAAAGGCACAACGCCCGATATTACAGAACTGTATATGTAGTCTTCGAGATTTACTATTCACTTCCATTTTCAAAAAATTCGCCGTATGCCTGCATCATGCCACAGCCTCGGCGAGGTAGAAAATGGTTCGGTCCCACGCGCCAGACACGCGAAACAGGCGCTGTCGTCAACATGTTAAAGGAAATTTTGACGAACTCCACTTCTTTTTCGTTTACTTTCTTCCCTATTCGATTATATGACTAGTTTTTTTTTGCTTAGACGCGTCGCCATCCGACTGCGCCACCAACGCAAAGGAGAAAATTCGATCAATGACGCTAATTATTGATTGCGCTTCGATTTTGCATTTTCGCCGCGCGGCGTCTAAACGAGCCCTAAGTAAGGGGAATGAAGTAGATGGACGTCGGGTTAGCGGCGACTACTGCCGAATTTGGGCACAATACTTTGGCGAGCTCACCGGGCTAACAGGCTTACGGTATTCACGGTACACTGCAAAGATGATACCATTCCTATAATTGTTTGAAATCACGACAGAAGACGCGATTATCAGCGACGGCGAGGGCGTATGCATGTAGTGGCGTGTGTGATTTTGAAATGACCCGTGCCAGGTGCCGTACCCGTTGCAGGTCCCGCCGTCCGAAAATTAGATGTACAACATAGGCTCTGCGGTAGGGACTACCGCACCAGGAATGCTACATCGTAGAGAGGGCGATTTCCCCCTCGTTTACCATGCCAAAGACGTAGATCGCGTCGTTTTCATCAAAATTTTCCTCCTTTGTTGTCTTATGCATCTTACATTATACGTATATTCAGGAGCGGCGTTGGTCCAATTTCCTGGTTCATCTCGTCCGAACTGGTCCCTCTCAAGTATCGCAGCCTGACACAGTCCACTTGTTACTCTCTCAACACTATTATTGTCGTTATTCTTACGTTCTCTATACTTCCTTTATACAACGTTGTTGGATCTTACGCCTTCCTCATTCTTTACACAACTCCTTCCGTTGTTAGCATTATTATATTGTATTTATATCTCCCGGAAACTAAGGGGCGAGAGATCCACGAAATCGTAGCTGAACTGGTGGGGAAAACAAAATCGAGCTGATGCGAAAAGTCTGAAGATGCCCTCATCTTGCAGGTAGCTGATACACTCTCTGTATTGATTCTGGAAGCTATGTAGTCTTATTAAACGGTTTGCAAGCAACTGCCCAAAATGCTGGGCACAGCTAGCTGCTGTTAGTTGATGAGAAAGTGATGGCGTGTTAGTTAAACATAGCGATCAATAAGACTCGCATCGTCTTAAAGATTCATATTGGAGTGAAAAGTCTTTAAAAGGTAAGGTCACGGAAATATTAACAGGCACAGGATTCCATTCCCAGCAGATTTTAGCTTGCAATCTCTCTTTAATGTTCTGCCCTACCCTAGAAGATCAAGTCCTCGATGAATTATTGATACCACAAGCTTTCAAAATGAATAAATATCACTCTTCTCTTCCACATTCCTTCTGGACAACCATCGGATCTGCAATTTATATTCTTGAAAACTAAAGTCGGTGTTCTCCGATTGTTGATTTTCTGAACTCGAACTGGACACACGATCCCACACGGCGCTGCAGCTGACTCAGTACTGCTCCACGAACCGTTGCATTGTCGTCCAGTGCAGTTTCGATCGACGCTCCAGCTCGAATAGCTGAAAGATCGTACGATCCGGTCGGTCGACAGCAGCAACTATCGTGTAATGATCATCACTAACACTACCAAGGATTCTGCCATCAATTCGTAATGGGAATGCGATAATAGGGACGGCTCCATTTCCTGACAAGATCTCAGTGATTCTTTTTGCAGGGCACATTACGCCATAACTTCGAAGGTAACGAATTGTTCTTTACTGAGGTACACCGCACATAGTGCTCTTGACCTAAAATGTGAGTGAAATGAGTTTCGCAACGACTGCAGCATGTTAAAGTCAAAATTCTCTGAAGGAAGAACGGTGCGACGATGACGGTGCACAGAAACACAAGAAAATCTTTTCTTATCGAAGAGGACCAGAAGTTACGTTTCTGCACATTCAGTAGATTTTGTGTTACTCTTCGGTAAAAGTCGAATGAGAATGTCGAACGCCGTATGCTTCATGAAAGTTTGAACAGTGAGACCCCTCTCTTCCATTATCAACAAAATATCAAAACACCACTGCTATTAATAGGTTCTAAACACAACGGATATTTTCATTTACTCGTCTACAGCTGTTCTGCATGGCTTCATCCACCCATGTCTAATGGTCTTCTTCTGCAACCGGAACAGCGTATGCCCTTTTAACTCAATCGAAGCGAACTATTTGCCTGTACTGCTATTTTTCAGGCGGTATCAGTCACATAACGAAATACGGTACCAGTGACACTTCTGCCGAATACTCGCTAACAACGCCCACTGAAGAACCCCGGTAGTCTACACAAAGTTCTTATACCTTTCTTGATATCATATGTCTGCGAATCAGCGAAGTTCTACTGGAACAAGGCATAATGTGGTTAAGACAACAATGAGGAGAGGAAAAATTTGTGCCTCGCAGAGATGAAAACATCATGCTAGTAAGAGGTTCTGTATCTAAACCGCCCTTTCGATGCTTTGGCAACTAAAAGGAGTCGAAAAGGAAAAAGAGAAGGAAGTTCGTGTCCCAGCAAGAATGAGTATTCAGCCTGTTTGAACAGCCGAGGTCGTATGTTGGAAGGTGGGTGTATGAAGGAAGGACAGTTAATATACGGGAGAGGATGCTGGGGAAGGGGCAAAAACAGATGCTGGTGCTTCTTTACCCTAAATTAGCAGATGTGAGAATTTTATGGCGATTGTTGAACATGAGCGGTTATCAACCGAACTACATGTAAACATCTCTTGTTAGGCCATTGTTATACCGACGCTCACCCCCCAGCGTCTGTGCGTGTGTTAGTTGTCCAGCCAGGGGCCGTATGCTCGTCTCTCCCCGCGACGAGTGGGGGAGTCCCCGCCGGTGCCCTCCACCCGAGATAGTACGCAAACGTAGGAGGAGGAGGCGGCGCGCGGGGAGCCCCTCCCCATCCCCAGCTATCTCGGGTGAGACGAGCATACGGACCCAGGACAACTAACACACGTACGTCTGCTACCACGGTGTCTGATACTGAATGGGACGAGTTGCGCTGGCAGACGCTGGGGGGTGAGCGTCGGTATAACAATGGCCTTAGAGCAAGCTAGCTGAAAGCAGCGATACTAAACCTCGCGTTGGGTCTCTAACGTACCGATGTTCATGGGAGCGCCATATGAAGCATTCATATCAAGTCTTTCCGGTTATCCGCTAGTTGGCACCAACACTTATTGGAGTCGCCGCTTTTTCTCAACATCTGCCGGCAGTGGTGAATGATTTATGAGATTAAGTGAGGGCGCTATGTGGGTTAGGGGGTGCAGGGTGGTGGTCCGCAACTTTACGTCAACTTTAACGTGTTGTCATTATTATATCTGCCATTGTTTACGATCAACTAGGTCGGTTTTGACATATCTGACATGTAAACACCTAAGAATTGTTCACACCTCAACATGTTAACCTGCTTAGAGTCGACGCAATATTACGGACCAGCACTCTGCATCCCCAACCCACATAGCACCTAACAATAAGTGAGCACAGCGGGCCTTCGCCTTAGCCCTGATAGCATATCAACACTGATTTTGATAAGTCCTTTCAACAACACCTTTAAAGCGCTTGTTACCGCTCTTTCCGAAGCCGCAGCAAAAAATGCATGCAGTCATTTCGTTAAACAGCCGATTCCGTCATCACTGCCACAGTGGAAAGCAAGGCTGTACACTTGATCACCTGTGTCACCTGTCGTCCTGTTGATCTTCGATTTGCTCGAGCGGGCGCCAGTAATGTCTCCATTCGTCCCTGTCGCGTTCCATGGTAGACCAGTGGGTCCAGTCCGCTCGAGGAACACAAAAGCATCGAATTCTTCGTCCAGAGATTTGACGAAGTCCGACCAGCGCAAAGGTGGGCGACCTGGTGCTCTTCTGTCGTCCCGTGGAATCCAGTCAGTAACAGCTCTCTTCCAACGGTCGTCACGAAATCGCATTACGTGTCCGCCCCACCTGCTCTTCGACAACTTGGCCCATGCGACTGCGTCTCTGATCTACGACTGTCGACGTAGCTCGGAGATCCGCATACCGTCCATCGCTCGGATGAAGCGAGTCCCTCCGAGCATCCTTCTCTCTATACCTCGTTGCGCGACGCAAATCGCATGTTCATCCTGCTGTTCATCCTGCAACGCCCAGGATTCCTAAGCGTACGTCAACGCGGGAAGAACCGTTGAGTCGAAGAGATGGGCGCGGAGTCGGGCGTTCTTCGTCTTCCTCACTACTTCTTCAACACTCTTGAATGCGCCCCAAGCCGCTCGTTTCCTCCTGCCCAGCTCTGGACTCAAGTCGTTGGTCATGTTGACTTCCCGACACATAGCTGGAGCATTCAGTGATATTCGTTCCGTTGGGCGAAAATTGGCCATCAGGAACGTATCCATTACTCAT
Organism: Nippostrongylus brasiliensis; assembly: GCA_030553155.1. Lineage (NCBI taxonomy): Eukaryota > Metazoa > Nematoda > Chromadorea > Rhabditida > Heligmosomidae > Nippostrongylus > Nippostrongylus brasiliensis. The sequence goes on along the minus strand of CP130733.1, from coordinate 16,588,091 downwards.
GAACATCTATGTGTCTTCGTCAAGTTCAGCTGCAAGCCGATCTTCCCACACGCATGATCGAAGTCGGCCAGCATGCGTTCTGCCTGGGTGATAAATGGTGTTATGAGTACGATATCAGCCGCAAAACGAAGATGGTGTAACTGCCGGCCGTCGATCTTCACTCCCATGTCGTCCCATTCTAGTGTCCGCATGATGTTCTCGAGAGAGACGGTGAACAGCTTCGGCGATATGGTATCACCTTGGCGTACACCCCTCTTCACGTTGGTACGAACGTTGTTGTAGAATGGTGTGATCACGGCCGTAAATCCCTTGTAGAGCTCAGTGAGGATCTTCATGCACTGACAAGGAGAGCCTTTCTGGATGTGCCAAGCTTTCGTGATGCAATTTTTACCGGATGTAGGGTCCTTTGTAGGTACTCGAAAACCATACTTCATTTTTCCTCTAGGCACCTCTGTGATGGGAAAACGGCTTCCGAAAAAATGGAAGGCGAGCACATCACACAGTCAATATCCACCGTAACTTACCTTAAACGGACGCAAATTCGGAAACTAATGTTAGATTCGTGATCAGCGACCCAAATAACCCCCACATGCGATGTTTGGTTCAGATCGGTTATTTTGACCCAGGCACCTCACTCACCCACCCATACCATAGCTAGCGCTCACCAGTCAGAGCTCAAGAAACGAGAATAAAATTCATGATCAGCAGTTTAGGTGAGACTTTCAGGCAGTTCCTGGGACGAAGGTAGTGGATGCTGAAGATTTTCTGACAGCTAGAGTCTGAATGGTGGCAAATTATTACCAGTGGTTCATTAGAGGCTGACCCTTGGGCAACTCTACCGACACCCGACACGAGGCTCGAGACATCATGGTCACCCATTTCGCCCAAACTTCGCATGTGGGGGTTATTTGGGTTGCTGATCACGAATCTGACGTTAGTTTTAGAGTATTCATGTACATTTGCGGTATCTACGGTGATTTAATGACGTGCAGATCCGATTCATAGGAAAGTAACTCATACAAGTGCAGGAATCCGTGCTATTTACTTACAAAAAAGCATAATCCCCGTAGAAATTGCATCCAGTGATTATGCAAGCACATAATAACGACAGCCGAATAAGTGCAAAATTTGTCGCCACATACGGGATCGAACTCAACAACCCCGCATGAGAGGCCGCATCGCTACCGCTGCGCCAAGTGAACACGTTCTCTTGGACACGGCGGTCCCTAATGAGCCCGCGCGGTCTGAGTGATGTGCTCGCCTTCCATTTTTTTGGCAGCCGTTTTTCCCAATACAGAGGTGCCTAGAGGAAAAATGAAGTATGGTTTTCGAGTACCTACAAGGGACCCTACATCCTGTAAAAGTTGCATCACGAAAGGTTGGCACACCCAGAAAGGCTCTCCTTGTGAGTGGCGACGCCTTGTTTGCACACGGCCTCAATGACCGCTTCCGTTTCGACAGAGTTGAAGGCCTTCTTGAGATTGGTGAATATAAGGCATAACGGCGTTTTTTTTTTGTTCATCGTTCGGAGTTGGGGGTTTGGGAAGATGGGCGACGCTGTCGAAGAGAACGGAGTAGAAGTTGTTGATGGTCTTCTCTCTAGCTCTTCTGATAGACGTGAGGGTTCCATCCGTGAGAAAGAGAGCGTTCATCTTGGCCTTGTATTTCGTTGAGCCCCGACAAGCGTTGCGCATGCTCTTGTTCGCTTCAGCCGTCCCAAGTACTCTCTTTAAGGTCTTCCTTTATCGCTCCTCTCACAACTTCGCGAGCTCGGACGTTCGCAGGCAGTCGCCTTCGCTTCTTGCTACTCCGCGCTGGCGAATCAGCTTCAGAGTTCCGTGAGAAAGGCGTTTCCTTGCATTCCTATGGCTTTCGTCTACTTGAGCACAATGAAGAACGTGAGTAATAAATCTGTTGTATTCCTCGTCGACGTTTTCCTCGACGGAATCTCCCCAGCAACTAGCCAGCGAGAAGACAAGTTCACCAGTGTTCTAGTACCACTCTTCTTGGACTTCATGGCTTTCTCTTTCCTCCGTGTGAAGTGGAGGCTCGCACGGAGGGAATGGTGGTCGGATCCCGTAAAGAATTTCGGAACAACAGCAACATTGGTTAGGCGAAACCTTCGGTTGACGAAAACATGGTAAATTTCGTTGTGGGGCAGTCCGCTTGGAGACCCCCGAGTCCATCGTCTGGAGGCGGGTTTCTGGAACTGTGCTGAAGACGTTTATTCGTGAACACACGAGAATATATGGTACAGCGATGGCGGTCTTATGTAGGGCCCCACGTGGGGCGTGGGACCACCCGATTGGCCAGGTAGTCATAAGTCGATTATCGTGTGACCTATGACACCTGATCTTCTATTCCTCAATACCTCCCTCCGTAAGATGAATGTTATACAAAACAACATTAACTGTCACAATCATCTTTAAAAAAAACTAATAATGAGATCGCAACGACGGGTCTATCCGCAAGCGTTGTGGTGGACGTCGAACGCGTTGTGGTCGTTGCTCGGCTCGCGTTGTCGTTCTCGACTCTGGTCCACTTTCTTCTTCTAATGACGCTCGTTCCGCTAGAGTTGTCGATGGAGGAGATGGAGATGGAGGTGCGCTCGTATTCATGATTAGATCGTATATGTCGGTGGGTGCTTCCCGACTGTTTTCCTGGATACGGTGTCGTAGTTGGTTTGCGTGCCGTCTTTGTGTCGTTCCGTTGACGGTAACGTCGAACACAATGTTTCCTGATACCCACTTCTTCTGCTCGCGTCCGTATCCACGCGCCCACACGTCATCGTCGACTTCAAAAGTTTTAGTTCGAACTCCGTGGTGGCGATTGAATTGGTCTTCCGTTGAGTAATTTCTCGGTTTGGTCTGCATCCTCGGCGTGGTCAGCAGGGATAACGGTGATCGGATCTTCCTCTGAAGGAAGTTTTCCGCTGGCGACAGTCCATTCGGCGATGAGGAGCATGGCGTCCTCCGATAAACTGCTAGGAACTTTTGAAGAGGGTCCGACTCCTCTTCCTGGCTTTCGAGTTTTCGCAACGTCCTCTTGAAGGTGTCAACGAAGCGCTCGGCCTGTCCATTCGATTGAGGATAGAACGGCGGTGATCGAACGTGTTCGATGCCGTTTGTCTGGCAGAAACTGGCGAACTCTCCGGAGGTGAACTGACTTCCACTGTCAGACACCAGCGTTCTCGGATTTTGAGGAACTGAGCGAAGAGACGCGAAAGTTGGCGGATGGTGGCCTTTGTAGTTGTCGACGACATTTCTATCTGGCCATTTCGAAAAGGATCCACGATGACGAGAAACATTTTCCCGTTCACAGGTCCAGCAAAATCAACGTGAATTCTTGCCCACGGCTCCGTTTCCTGTGGCCAAGAGAAAAGTGCTGCCTTTACTGGTTCCTTTGCTTCATCTTGGCAACTTTGACATCGTCGCACGTAGTCTTCAATGTCCTTCGTTATGTTGGTCCAGTAAACGCACGACCTCGCAAAGAGGTCCAATATTCGACGCTGGAGGCACCTCGGGATGACGATGCGTGGAACGAAGAAGAGGCAGTCGTGGCTCAACGAAAGTGCCTGGCGAAGGTTGGCATAACGTGCGGTTTCTCGTTGTGGTTTCTGTGGCCAGGAGTCTATTCGAACGAAGAACTTCATCTTGTGCACTTTCTTCAGCGACCTTCTCCATGTCGATTGGCACGATTTTGCAGGCAGAACGACAGGCTGCTTCCGCTTCTTTTGTGGCCTTGGCGATGACAAGGTTTTCTGTAGGCTGGGCCTGTTCGGTAATAAGTCTGGACAACGCATCCGCTTGACCGAAGTCCGTTGTCCGCCTGTATTCGATCTGGAAATCGTAGCCCATTAATATTAGTGACCACCGCAGAAGTCGATTTGCGGTGTAGGTTGGTGTTCCTTTCTTGCTTCCGAAAGTTGCTAACAGAGGCTTATGATCCGTCTGCAGTGTGAAACGTCGTCCCATCAGGTAGCGGTGGAACTTTCGTACGGCGAACACCAGTGCAAGTCCTTCCTTTCCTATTTGTCCGAACTTTTTCTCCGATTCATTGAGTCGTCGGCTGGCATGACATATTGCCTTTTCTGTGCCGTCTTTGGATCGGTGCATGATTACGGCTCCAATGCCGTAATTGGAGGCGTCAGCTGCCACAAATTGGAGGCGTCAGCTGCCACGTCAGCGATCTCCAGCTTCGGATAGTAGTGGGTGAGAAGTAGCGGCGAAGCGATCACGTCCTTGGCTTGTTTGAAAGCTTCTTCTTGTTCGCCTGTCCACTTGAATTCGGTGTCCTTCTGGAGCAGAGCGTCGAGCGGTGCACGCAGGTTGTGCATTTCCTTCACGAATGTGCCGTAGTAGTTTATCATTCCTAAGAATGATCGAAGTTGTGCCAGGTCTTGAGGTCGCGGCATTTCGGTGATGGCTCGGATTTTCTCTGGATCCGGCCGACGTCCGTTCTTGTCGATGATGACACCAAGATAGTTGATTTCCGGCATCAAGAAGTGGTATTTCTGCAGTCGCAGGCGGAATCCGTAGTCGCGAATCCTTCTAAATAGCAACTCCAGATTTGTGCGCTCTCCTCCATTGAGTCTCGTGAATATTTCTTCGGTCGTGGGCAATGGATGTTGGTGAAGCATCAGCGAATCGTTGAGTCCAGTGGAGAAGTCCGCACAGAACGAATTGATCCGTTGCTCTTCTTTACGACGACTATTGGCGCTGCCCAGCTGGAGTGGTCGACTGGTGACAAAACGTTTTCAGCGAGAAGTCTGTCGATTTCCATATCGACATTAAGCTGGGAGGCAAATGGTACAGGTCGCTTCTGCCGATAAATGGGTTGGGCGTCCGGTTTCAGAAATAGTTTTGCCTGCGCCTTTGTGCAATGTCAGAGGCCCGGCAGGAAAACTTCGGCGAAGTTGCGTTTTATGGAAGCGACCGTTTCGTCTCGGGTGTCGTGGAGTGCTACAGTAGCTGGTCGACAGTGAAACTGATCGTTGAGCTCGCGATACTGTGTCATTTCAACGCACCATTCGAGTCCAAGTAGGTTAGTTGACTCGGTGACGTAGCAGTTTCCTTGCACTGTCGTAGCTCTGCGGTGTCGGTCGAGTATGAGGAAGTTGGCTTTGAAGAATCCCATGATATGCATTGGAGATCCGTCGGCAGTCTAGATCGACATCGTTATACAGCTGAGGGGTGGGGATCCTATTTGGTTCCATGTTCGACGTGAAATCATGGTTGTGTCGGATCCGGTGTCCAGCTGCAGTCTGGTGGAAAATCCGTTTATTTCCACTTTGAGGTAAGTGCGGGCATCCGCTTCAGCTGCTTCGGTATTGTTGCAACGATAGTTTCGTTGTCGAGATCTCGACGTCGAGAATCGTCTTCTTGCGTCGTTGGGAGTCGAACTGCGTTCGTCTCGCTGTTCTCGCGACGTTTATCGGTGACGAAAAGTCACGCTGCGAGATGGACGTTGTCTCTGGTTTCTGTTCGGCTTGATGTGATGAGCGGCATTCACATCCTTTGCTTCCATCGTGCGGTTGTCGGACCTGAGGGCAACGAAGGTTTCGCAGTCGTTCACGAAGTCGTCTAGGGGGGGGGGAAGGATCGTCTTCCTTGAGGCAGTTGAAACGATTGAGAAGTCGAAGCCGTATGTCGGAATGTGAAGAGTCGGTCAATCCTGACAGGAATACCAGACATTTTAGAGAATCGCTGTCGACGTCTTAGCATCTTCGAACTTCTTCTTTATTTTGTTGCTGAAGTCTCGGTACGGGATGTATGCCATCGTCAGCGGCTCGCACGTTGACTGCAAGAACTCGAAGTGTCGCCGAATGAGGGTTCGCTTGGGGCCAAGTAGCTTTGTCAGCTTCTCCACCGTATTCGTTAGGTCTATCTGCCGCGGTTCGAGCGGCAGGACGTAATCGGAATACGTTTTATATACCTGTCTGTCGAGCTTGTCTAGGAGCAGGTTCCGTTTGCTCTCGTCCGAGAACATCGATCCTCAATCTTGAATCACTGGCCCGTATCTTCCGTACCAGTCTTTGGAGGTGAGCTCGTCGTCGGCCTTGAAACTGAACGACGGTAGATCTCTGACGAGGTCGCCGTACGGGTCAGGAGCGGGGAGGGGCATCGTGGTGTTGCCGGCCGCATCTGCCTTGTTATCCAGCAGCTTCTCCATCAGCGAGACCATTTGCTGGTTCTGCTGCTGAAGTATGGATAGCATGGCTGCGACCCATGGTGGTGGGGTGGCATCCGACGACGTGGAAGGCGAAGGGGTTGAAGGCATCGCGGAGAGAATATCGCCACTGTTAAAGACGCTTATTCGTGAACACACGAGAATATATGGTACATCGATGGCGATCTTATTTAGGGCCCCACGCGGGGCGTGGGACCACCCGATTGTCCAGGTAGTCATAGGTCGATTATCGTGTGACCTATGACACCTGATCTTCTATTCCTCAACAAACTGCGAGTTACCATGGATGATGTTCGTAGACATCATGAACTCGGACAGCCTTTCACCCTATTCGTTCCACCCCAGACCACGGACGCCGATGTGAAGTTTCCGACGATCTTCTAGGCCGGATCTTCGCGCTGAATCTCCGACGATGACCTTGTAGAAAGTACGATCTTCCTTGTAGAGGCTCTCCAACTCCATGTAGAATGCCTCGTCTTCTTCGTCATCGTAGTTCGATGTGGGTGCGCGTCCGCTTCGTGTTGTAAGTTGTTCGAACGAATTGATATTCATGGCCAAGTTCGTGTTGACGAGGACACCGATACCACCAACGCCTCTGCTCCGAGGAACAGTTCTTCTCCAGTGTCGAACACGGCGTGTAGTGGGCGGTGTCTTCTCGTCTCGGTCAGTCCGAAGACGTTGTGCCTGATCTTCCTGGCTTGCTTCATCAGATCTTGGACAGACGCATCCGATGCAAGCGTTCGCGCGTTCTAAGTGCAGATCGTCATCCTAGTCTTTCTTTTTTGGCAGGCTGCTACGCTTTGAGATTTTAGCAGCCTCTCCGTACCTGTCCTTCCCAACGCTGCCGTATTGGGGGCTCTTTCGGGATCAGGGGAATGAGGCTCTTTGTTGTTACTATTTTCGGCATATGGGAGCGCACGGGTAGTTTTCCAGGCTCTGCCGTATGGGCTGGATACGGCGGGTAGCTAGCCAGGCTATCCCGCTGGAGCTAAGGGCTTATCTATTAGAGGCGACCCTGACCCGCTTCTCTTAAATTTCCGTGTCTACCGAATGCGAGTTTTTTTTTTGAGTTTTTAGGCCACAGAGATAAACTCCATGAGGAGGTGTCACCGTATGGCCCAGTAGAATCAGCTTGCTCGACACTGATTCCGCCCACGTCTCACGGAAAATTCAAGGTGGCTTTTGGTCCGCGATTAATCCCCTACCCGTCAACTGGGGTCGCGCCACGTAGCCTCGCCACCAACCGGCTGGGGATACTTCTTGAAGGAGAACCTTCGAAGAAGGAGATCCGTGGGAAAACTTAATACTAACAATAAGTAATAAATAATCTTGATACTAATTATTGGTATGGGTGTATATAGCCGAACCGTCTTCAACAACTTAATTATGATGTTCATCCCACAAGAGCAACTTCGAACCGCCGTCTCCAATGGATAGCGAATCCGTTTTGGAGCAATGGCAATCGCTTGCAACGTCAGCTGTACTCAGACATTCTTCTGCTCTGGGTCTCTAGCTGCAGCGGAAGGAGACGCTGGCTTCGAAGAAAAGCCTAGGTCCGAACGGTGTCCAACAGCAGACGATTCTGTCGTTCTGCAAGCTGTTAACTGTTCACTTCGCAAAACCCGAGCTTAACCAAGGCGGCAGGTGATTACCCTTCTGTTCTGTTGTTTCCGCCCATATCTAATGTTCTGTCCTGTTCTTGAAATACCATTTTAAGCTTTCAATTTTTCGTTAGCTGATGAGCTTCAGGTTCAAGTTCAGGTGCTGTTGTATTCATGGCTTAACTTTTTTCTTGTTACCTCTTCCTAGTCGTCCTCTTCAAATTTTCGTATGTCCTATATTTCCTCAGTAACTTTTCAGATCCGAGGATGCCGAAGGAAGCTGGTTATCAGTAGAGCTTCTGTGAGTCATTGGAATATTTATCGAACGAGCAGTAATTATTTGACTACCGATATGTTTTTCGTCTCCGTTCTGCTTTATATTCGTTGCTATAACTTCGATCAATAGAGAGGATTGCGTCGTTTCCTAGCTGACTCCGTTTCCAGATGGCGGGTTGCCAATCTTAATCATGCTGCATTACCCACACCCTTCAGTGATATTTCTAGGCTAGGCAAGGGTTCCACCCCAGTCATCCGTAGCCACAGTCACCAGTAGATCTGGCCTTCAATAGTTGGCTTCATTCGAAGGGCTGCGTGACAAGGTATCAATCGTTTCAGGGTTGTCCTTACGGTGTCGATTTTATTTTTCTTTGGCTCTATTGCTGTTGCACTGTACATGTACCTGGTGCAATTCCGCAGAAGACGGATGTTGAACGGTATGAGATGGCTTGTTGAACTTCACAAATGAAGCTTGATAACAAAATTGTTCTCAGAAGCACGGAGGAAGATATCTCAAGTGGTCGTAACAGCAGGCAGTGGCAGCAACTCATCGAACAGTGTCCTGTCCTCACCAGTTTGTACAACTATCCATAAATTTTTTTTGGATAAACTCTGACATAAACGCTTTAATCTTTGTTTGAAAACAGCATTTAATATACAATTACAGTCGTCAGCTTCAAAGGAGAAGAAAACTGCGTGTTCAGTGGATGAAAAAGAACTGAAAACGTTCACGTGTACTGGACCTGTGATGATGCAGGCTGCGGTAACTGGTGAAGTCGTGAGTTCACAACGTTTCCTTCCGTAACATGAACAGTTCGCTAGACTTTGTTGATCCTATTGCAGCAAATCCTAAAAGTTACAAGTGCCTAATCTAGGTGCTTCATGATCTTACTCTGAAAATATTACAAATAGTAACCTTATGTTCCTACTTATCTGAAGTCCTGTTGAAGTAGAATTTTTTTGAAAACATGAATATTTTCCTTGTCAGAAACATGCTTTGGAAGAAGTACCTTCTCAAAGCTTCCAACGATCTCTCCAATATCACCCGTCCATGAACGAAATTGCTCTGATCGGGACAGATGTAGACAAGATTGTTGGGGTTCGTCGTTCTCGCATTCGCTCAACTGAAAACAATTCTCTTATAAAACCTTTTACAGAAAAATACGATGGAAGAAATAGAGGTGCGATTGTCATCGATTCGATGCAGATTTTCGTGTGTTCTTTTTTCCAGATGGTTGACTATACATTTTACACAAGCTGGGTAACCGATAATTGGATAAGTGTAACCGATGGAACTATTTAAGATGTTGTACCCCACCGCTATGTTGAGCTTTCTCACGTTAAATAGTGTGTGTGTTGATTAGAGTCAGCGTCGGCGTCTCCTCCCGCCGCGCACTATTTCACAAGGCTTTTGGCGAATACAGCTCAACATACCGGTGGAGTACAACATCCTAAATAGTGCCTAACCGATTTAGTGGAAGTACTACAAGAACCTAATCGTAAATCGGATTTTTAATTGTTTACCTTATCAAGCACAATATTCTAGGCTTTACCGGACGTATTTCCGCGCAGACCGATCGGTCGTATGAGTTCTGCAGAAGTGCCGGACGTTACTCAAAACTCGTTCACAGCTTCGATCATGAGCCCTTTTAAGAAGAGAGTAAGTCTCGTTGCTGAACGACACGGCGGATATTTCACCAGTGGCTCCTCCTATTATAAAATCTTGAGCGACGTTGAAGAAAACAGCCAATAACCCCTCGTTCCAGCTCTATGTTGGGGCAGTGTTAGGCCCCTTTCACCGAGTGATCCTGACCACGGTTCACTCCTTGTCATTTTCCCTGGGAGCCATAGGAAGTGAGTGGAACGATTTTGGAGCAAACGGAATGGATTTCCACTCACCCCGGAGCTCCTCCCCTAGCCTGACCGCGTGGTGAAGCCACGCGGTCACTCCTCGTTATGCACACTATTTCGTCGCCAAATCAGCCACTGGGCAGAGAAGCAGAGAGAAGCGAAATAGTCTGCCTCTAGAGGAGAGTGTGCGTAGCGCTAATGACGCAGAGTCATTTGCGTGTCTGCCCGTGGAGCACTATTTCGCAATGACATCATCACGGAAGTCCGTTCCTCCTGTTCCATTATCGCGCTAGTTCGGAAGTGCGACCTTACAGGGCCCAATTAGACCACAAACCGTTAACACAAAACTTTAGATGAATTTATAAGTACAATCAGTACTATCCGGCTGTTGACTTGTTTTCACCTCTCTTACAAGCAATCAGCATCCTTGGTCGAACCCAAGCCTTCACACGCACTACCCTAACAAGAGAGGTCAGTGAACTTCCCCAAAGATTTCCATCGAGACCTATATGGTAGGGCATAGAACGACGATTACACCATACAGACCATGCGGTTTCGCTGAGGGTAGCTTTCCTGAATCAAAATGTAAACAAACGTCTAGTAAGCAAGGTGATGGAACACTACTTATCACTAACGCTTATCTGACAGATGCTTCACAGTATACCGAACGGATGATCGCTGCCGCCGGCCCGGCACCATCAGCTCAACCCGCAGCCCGGAGATCGTCCTCGAGCTCCTCCCCCCTTGTTGCTCACTCCTCGTCCACGCCTTCGCCCGCTGAAAGCTCACTTATCAGATTGAAACATAACACAGAACATCCACTCTATTTCACTTAAAGTCTTTAAGTAGAAGAGAGATTTGCCTCTACTATTCTGTTTAGGGAAATATCGCGCAGAGAAAGACGTCCAAGAGGAAGGATCGAAGCAAGACTGGCGCTCAAATTCCCCTCCGCAGCGATGGTCGTGAGCGGACCACTGGTCAGGAAGTGAAATACATTCCGAGTGAGACAAAGAGGCGCGAAGAAGTCGAGGAAATCACTCAGGAAAGTGTCGAGCCGGTCGAATTGCGAGTAGAGCCACGCAGGGCAATTCAATTAGAAGCCCAGGAGATAACTCAGGAAACTGACGAACCGGTAGAATCCCGAGAAGGGCACCACAGTACTGCTCAATATGAAACCCAGGAAATTACTCAGGAAAGTGTCGATCCGCCTGGAGACACCGCCGGCGAAGGAGGGTCCCAGAGGATTAAGCGACCGGAGACCCGTCAAAGTAGTCATGCAGACGTTTCGCACCGCATAGCGCACAGTTAACTTGCAAAACGTTGTTTATAAGGTGAAGATCTTGGCATTTAAAAGGAGGAGGAGACGACCGACTCGAAATGGCGCAAATTAGTCCGATCTACGCTCTCTAAATGCGAAATCCACGCTGATACATTCCACTATTTTTTGCACGATGAGACAGACTGAAGAAGTCAACTGCGCTGCCGTGAGACCTCCTCGCACATCCGTTCGCTTTTGTTGTAGATCATTGTTAAATCAAAAACCGTAACTGTCTGACTTCATGGTCATCAATTCAAAATCGTTTTAAAATTGAATTCATATAAAGCTGTGGCGTTTAATATCCATCTAGCTCTAAATCAAATTATTACTCGATACTTGTTGAACGAAAATAAAACTATGCTCGCTGGTGTGCTTACACACATCGGTTCGTCTCATAGTAGAATCGAAAACATTCTCAAAGCGCACACTCATGATTATCACGTTGACGACAGCGCCTTTTCCGCGTGTCTGGCGCGTGGGACCAACCGATTTTCTAGCGCGCCGAGGCTGTGGCATGATGCCGGTATACGGCGATTTTTTTTCAAAATGGAAGTGAATAGTAAATCCTGAAGACTACATATACAGTCCTGTAATATCGGGGATTGTGACTATTACTTGTTTTGCAACGAAAATATAAAAATAACAGCTGGAAGCTTTTAGAATTCCCGTTTCCCCTATCCAGGTGAAAAGGAAATTGTTATTAGTTTATTGTTCATTATTTGTTTATTATAATAATCAATATTTCTTTGTATTTATGTGTTTGTTTCAGTAAACAGTATTTGTTTGCATTTATTTGTTTCTTGCAATGACCATTGTTTGTTTTTGCTTGTAAAGAAAACTAGTGCATAATCAAAAATTCCAGTAAATCAGAAGCTAAGAATTGTTTTTACGGACCACGAGGTTTAGAATGATTTCTAATAATGAGGTATTTGGTGGCCAGACAAATATTTCCCAAAAAATCGGGATAAGTCAGAAAAATAAATTTCAAAACTGTGACGCAGCATTGCGTCACACGGTCGTCAATGTGTTATACAGTCGTTCTCAAACCGAAGCAGAACCCTTGCTTTGTAGAGACTAACGTTGAGACCTTATTGGAACATTGCTAAAATTGTAACTGAACAGAGAGAACTTCAACTATGTTCCATGCTTGGAATGCGGGAAACGCCCAAGGATGGGAAACCTTCACTAAACCACCGCTGGGTAAGCTGCTTTGCGCTATTGAGCGGAAGTGGCAGGACGGCCCCAACGCCGACAACATAAAGACGGTGTGGAGATACCTTCATTTGCAACCGTCCGTTCCCGAATTTCGTTAGAAAAATGAATAAATGCGTGGGACAATGTTTTTTGATGATGAGTCACCCTTCATTCATTTCATTTATTGACGGTCACCTCATTCGTGGTTCTACGATTTCCAGGCGAAATATTCCTGAGAAGGATTTCAGATCCTCAGAAGGCAGAATCCTAAAACTTCCAATTTCTGCTCATCCTAAAATGAATGATAAATGAAGTGCACTCATTAACTGCAAAGACTAGGATGACTATAGAAAAGCCGGCCAAAAATACAGTCCCAGCTTCGTACCCCGCACGATAAAATAACTACTTTTTTTTCGAAAAACAAAACTGTTAAGATTCTTCAATTCTCGGTTTCGAACAGAGTTACGATCGATTAACTGAATTAGACGTGTTTCTGTGACGTCCTCACAAAAAGTCGGTTTCACTATTGCCCGCTCCTCATGGAATACTGCGTGAATACGTTGCCATCTTATTATAGAAAACTGTGTCCTATCATCGCGTTAGCTGGGATTTTAGAGGAAATAGATTCTTCCCGTGAGTACCTGAAATCCTTCTCGGAAAAGTTTCTGCTAATTATAGAAACGTGAAAATTTTTTCGTAGCTCAATTCATCTGTTTTCATTATCTTTCTTTCTTGTCTATCTTTCTAAATATCTTCTCTCCTTTTTATGATTTTCAATGAGCTTTTATACTAGTTTCTACAACTGGGCGTATGGTTTGTGTACGCTGCGCATTCCTTGATGTCAATATTCAACTTGCCGGGCCGAGGAAAATTCCACTGTAAAGTTGAAATGTTTCTGAACGCATCCATGTACAGTGTACATTGTACACCTATGGTGGGTGGCCCCTAATGCATGCTGTACCTACGAGCCGTATGTTCCGAGATGTGGGTAGTGACCAGCTGCTGTGGTGTGATGGCGCTGTCAACTCCTGAGTACTATAATAGACCGGGAATATTCCTGTGCCAACTTCAGCTAAATAGGTGACCTATGTAGTTATGAGAGATTTTGATCGGAGTCCTGCTAATTGTTTTACGGCCTCTCGAAAGGAACTCCAGTGGAACTTTTCATTCGAGTAGCAAAAAATCGATTTTCCAAAGTTCGAGAACCTTTCCCAAGAAAAGTACACCAGCTCCAACAGAATCACTTAGTTTTTGTTAGTGAATGAGAGTTCTCCTACTCAAATTTAACACGTTGCCGACCGACGTAGACTACCGCCTGGGACAGTATGAGCCACCGTGTGGCTCATAACCATTTAAGCTGTTTTATAGCAAAACGCGTGTGTTTTTTCGTACAAGTTGTTTTGCTTTGTAATCACTTCCGTAAGACTAAAACACGAAATAGGTGGGCCGAGAAAACATTATTTCCTTCGCGAGATATTTTTGAAAACGGGTGATGTACTTTACCGATCTGGTGTATGGTGGGGAGGTCATGATCAGGACCACTAGTTTTGCTCGAAATCCGTCCGGGAGGGTCTTTGAAGAGGTGATTACCAATCCGACATCTGTTCTTGGGAATCTCCCTGTTTGCGTTGAATTTCAGAATTCGAATAGCCCTGACTTCAGTCGAATGCAATCTATTTCTAAGTATTTGACGTGCAAACGTCTGGTAGAAATAATTGGGAGAAAGGTCAGTTCCAACAAAATATTTTATCTGAAGGGAGCAAAACTGTATACGAAGAAGACAAAATTATTTCAGTTACATCTTTAGGACAAAGGACAATCAGATATTAGGAAGGTGCAAAGTTGATTCCGAATTTCGGGCGTTGCTTCCTAGCAAACTAGCAAGAAGAAGTATTATGCCGTATCTGTAAACAAATGTATATGTTGCAAAAATAGTATTTTATAGGAAAGTATGAAATCTACCTATACTGCCGATGTTCACCTATATTTATCAATATTTTACCTATATTTACCTATTTACCTTTATTTACCTACATTGCCGGAATATTTATCCAGTTTCTCAGGATTGCTCATTCCTACAACCGTTGGCATCACTAACGTAACAAAAGAGAGCAAAACAGTAAAAATTTGCTTTAAAAAAACGCTGAAAGTGGTGGTCTGAGAAAAAAGTCTACCGCCTGGGACAGTATGAGCCACCATGTGGCTCATAGCGCGCACACGGGCGCGTGCGCCTGTCCAGCACTCGGCTGAAAACGCGGCGGTCGTTAACGTGTTAAAGAAAACTCTAACCACACACAGAGGGTTGTGGAGATTTGCTGCTTAAAACTTCACTATACACAGCATTCTCGCTTGCGCTATGCACTTTTCCCCATCTTAAGTTTTTAGATTCAAGCAGAACACATTACTGTTCTGAACAGTAACCTGATGAAGGGAAAGCTAGGACCTGTGTAACCCGTGCTACATTTTGAAGCAAAATTCACATATGATTGTTCAATCCCTCAATTCTTCTCAACGGAGGGTTAACATCAAATTTCACTCTCACAGCGCTAGCTGAATGGCTAAGAGAGCTGAAATCGATTAAAGTCCTTCATAAAAATATATTGCTTTGTCTAACAGCCCTCTCACACTCGGGCGGCGCCTTGCGCGGCGTCGCCGGGGCTATGATGAAAGATAGGGCGTGGCCGGCCCAACGGCGTCGTCAGCGACGTCGCCGGCGAAGCCGCCCCCGGCGCCGCCGAGGGAATGGTGCCGGGCATTTCTTGTCGGCGGCGGCCGCGATGGCGCGAACCGCGAGCGCCGGCAGCGACAGTTGGTGGGCGGAGCGTTGGTCCTACCCCCACCCGCCGTCGACGACGCCGCGCAAGGCGCCGCCCGAGTGTGAGAGGGCTGTAACACACGCTGTATGCGCCGTCACTACCAGTGCAGCGTACGGCGGCGGCCAAAGGCGCGCGCAACTAAGGCCCTTGGTATAGGCCCTTGGTATACTTCCGTTGTCCGTCGCGGGGGATCGCTGCGCAACTGTTACTCGTCGCAGTGAATGGTGGTCGGCGTGGCAGTTGTCCGCTGCCACGCCTCCCGTCTGCGATCGACAACGACGGCCGGGCGACAGGGCTATGTTATAGTCCCGTCATCGATCGCCGACGGCCGGCGACGGCCAGCGACGGGCATGGACCATTGATGGGTTTTATAAGTTTTTTTTGTGTTTGCCTCCCAATTTTTTCTACGTTTGACACTTTTCTGGCTTTGTTCTTGTTTTGGGTCAGTGTCTGCTAAAATTGTGTTATTTTGTAGCTTTCTTTTGCTGTTTCTTTTTCTCCTCAACTTATTGTTAGTTTTTCAAAAATTAAGAAATAAATAGAAGATTGAGTACAGTCTAATTTAAATTTTTTATATCCAATTCAAATTTAAATTATATTAAATTTGAAAATATCTCTGAATTTAAATTCAAAAAAATTGCATTTAATTCAAATTTGTAAATTCAAAATTGAATTGAAACAGTGAAGTGAATCTAAATTTATTACTCATTTGTTTTTTTCAATTTATTTGTAGAGAAAAAAGAAACAGAATCCCGAATCAACCACTACGCTAGCGACATCGACATAAAACAGGGGAAAGTCCGAAAAATCACAACAGAAAGATCAGACATACAAATAAAATCTCAAATAAGCACAGCCTTGCGGGCTTTCTGAGGTACGGATCACGAAATCGGCATCCGCCTTCTGAATTCTGACTGGAGACCACCCCTTCTACTTGCAGAAGCAATCTGGGTGATGCAGGTAGTATCACCGATTTGGTTGAAATCTCGTCTAGGGCGGTATTTGTACATGGTGATAACGATTCTAAAGGTGGTCTTTCGAATTTTGGCCAAGGATCACCCATATTCTCAAATTGGCTGGTCGGGTCCTGGCAATGGTTCGACGCGCGAAAGCGCGCTCCAATATGAAGAATCGCCGGTCGACGTTGGCCGTCGTTGGCCGTCGCTGGCCATCACCGGCCGTCGCGGGCCCTTGGTATACTCCCGTCGGCCATCGCCGTCGGTCGCCGTCGGTCGCCGTCGATCGCCGTCGCCGCGCATACGACCGATGGCGATCGACGGCGATGGCCAACGGGAGTATACCAAGGGCCATACTCCCGTTGTCCGTCGCGGGGGGCGCTGTGCAACTGTTAGGCCCTTGGTATACTCCCGTTGGCCATCGCCGTCGATCGCCGTCGGTCGCATGCGCGGCGACGGCGATCGACGGCGACCGACGGCGATGGCCGACGGGAGTATACCAGGGCCAGCGACGGCCAACGACGGCCAACGTCGACTGGCGATCCTTCGCATTGGAGCGCGCTTTCGCGCATCGAACCTTTGCCAGGACCCGGTCACCCAATTTGAGAATATGGGTGATCCTTGACCGAAATTCGAAAAACCACATTCAGAATCGTTATCACCATGTACATATACCGAACTAGACGAGATTTCAACCAAGTTGGTGATACTACCTGCATCACCCAGATTGCTTCTGAAAGTAGCAGGGGTGGTCTCCAGTCAGAATTCAGAAGGCGGATGCCGATTTCGTGATCCGTACCTCAGAAAGCATGCAAGGCTGTGCTTATTTCTGATTTTATTTGTATGTCTGATCTTTCTGTTGTGATTTTTCGGACTTTCCCTTGTTTTATGTCGATGTCGCTAAAGTAGTGTTACTTTGAAGCTCTCTTTCGTTGTTTCGAGATTCTGTTTCCCTTTTCTCTCCAGCTAAATTGAAAAAAAAACAAATGAGTAATATATTTAGATTCACTTCAGTTGAAATTCCTCCTTTAATTCAATTTTGAATTTACAAATTTAAATTTAATGCAATTTTTTTCTGAATTCAAATTTAGAGAAAACATGGAATTGAATATAATTTAAATTTAGATCGGATATAAAAAATCAGATTGGACTGTATTCAGTTTTCTATTTATTTCTTGATTTTAAAAACTAAGTTGAGGAGAAAAAGAAGCAGCAAAAAAAGCTTCAAAATAACATCATTTTAGCAAACGCTGACCTAAAACAAGAACAAGGGCAGAAAAGTACAATAGAAGAATCAAACATACAAAAAAGTGGGAAACAAAGACAAAAAACTTATCAAATTCATCAATGGTCCATGCCCGTCGCTGGCCGTCGCCGGCCGTCGGCGATCGATGACGGGACTATAACATAGCCCCGTCGTCGGCCGTCGTTGTCGATCGCAGACGGGAGGCGTGGCAGCGGACAACTACCCCGCCGACCGCCATTTACTGCGTCGAGTAACAGTTGCGCAGCGCCCCCCGCGACGGACAACGGGAGTATACCAAGGGCCTAATACGCAATCTAAACTCTAAAAATAGTTTTCTCAGAAAAATAAAAGACCACCACTAAACAAAACTGTGTAACTCAAAGAGAATATCATTCTCTATAATAAGTCTAATTTTGTTGTAAACTCCCTAAAAGTTGGAAAGATACAAAATTTTGTTTGCATACTGGTCCTAAAGATGACCAATTTTTGACCACCAAAATATTTGCTCAGAGAAATCTATAATTTAGCGTCGGCGTTCTGAACCAAGTGTTCCATTATAATAACTAGACAATGTTCTATCATAGTAACGTTTCAGATGCTTAAAATAGCATATGAAAATCACAATGAAATATTTCTTTAAAAGCGCAGGATCCGCAACAACGATATGTTTCGACGTATTATCAAATAGAGTCGCCAAGACTGTCGATTGGTGTCAGATTCTATTCGATTTGAGCAATCTGTGCATAAAAATGAAAGGTGACATATCTTTTTGATTGCTACTATGCATCGCGTTAGAGCGCTTTTATTTCGAAAATACGCCATTACAACATTCCATCCAAACGTGGAATGCGAGATTGAATTCGTTCTCATTCTCGTGCAACGCGTCAGTTGTTCGATGTGCATATTGAGCTCGATATGAACGAGCACTTAATGTTCTAACGTCATCGGTCGTTCCAACTATTATATTTTGCACGTCACACTCATGCTCCAGAACATTCAACAAGATCGTCGAATACTTTCTCAATAATGAGCGACTGCCCATTATTTTTCGAATATTCTCTAGCCTACATTTAGGCCTTTCACCTTCTACAACATCTATCCTTGTTTTTGCATTTAATTGTTCTATGATTTCATGAATTAATGTAGGGAATAATCCTAGTATAAATATTAAAAATTAATGAAGCCCATTGTCACGATGTCCGCATGTCCGGCCATTCATTCTTTGCCCAATTTAATTATGATATATGACAGCAACTGTCAAACGATCAAGTCACCCTCTGCTCTATTTCTCACCTTCCCCGGCAAATATGGTAACACCCGAGCACGAAGAGATGAAAGGCTTGAATAGAGCAATTTATCTTTTATCTCTTACATTATAGGGGCGTGCGTGGGGGTATTAGGTCATTTCATAAGTCCTTGCCGTTTTTTTCATCGTCCTTCTGTAAGTTTAATAGGAAAGCTCTGGCAAAGAGCTGTATACTGTTCGATAGAGAATTGTTTGTAGTTTTAGAATATGTACTTCGTTTTGATGGAAACTCGAACTGTTGCTAATTTTTTTACCAGTGAAATGGAAGATGAAATGTCGCAAAAATAGCCCTTTGCGGCACGCAATTTTCTCCAAAAAAGTGGAACTTTTTGTAAGTTTTTGCACAACCGTTAGAAAGAGCAAGTCCTCTCCTACAAGATGTTATATTGTGTTTTTTTATTGGTTTTAGTTTTTGGCAACTTTAAAGCTCTCTAGTCAAGTGGCTTAGAAGTCGTTAATTATTTTCTGACTCAACGCTAGTTCTTTGTGTGGAGACTTTTGCAACTCTTTCTATGTGTCTTGAGTCAGAATTTCATGCTCTATCAGAAGATGTGCCTAGTTTTTCACGTCGCAAAATTTTGAACAAAATTTAGCAACAACGACTACCACTTGGACGCAGCACCAGTAATCTTTCTGTTGGAATATTTTTGTCAAACAATATATACTGTTCGAAAGAGAAGAACTTGCGCTGTAAGATAGCACATTAGAAGTTTTTACACATATCGAATTGCATACGTTTTTAGCTCGTTGAAAGTGGCGATAAACGAACCCTCCCGGCGGTCCGATGCCGAGCAGCTCGGCCTACACCACCGCCGCGCGTTGGGCGCGACCGCCGCGCCGTCGCGTAGGTCAATCGCGCGGCGGTCGCGTCAATCGTCGACTTTTGGGTCACTCGACTTGAGAGCCTTAAAGTTGCCAAAAACTAAAACCAATAAAAAACACAATATAACATCTTGTAGAAGAGGACTTGCTCTTTCCAACGGTTGTGCAAAAACTTACAAAAAGTTCCACTTTTTTGGAGAAAATTGCGTGCCGCAAAGGGCTATTTTTGCGACATTTCATTTTCCATTTCACTGGTGAAAAAAATTAGCAACATTTCGAGTTTCCATCAAAACGAAGTACATATTCTAAAACTACAAACAATTCTCTATCGAACAGTATACAGCTCTTTGCCAGAGCTTTCCTATCAAACTTACAGAAGGACGATGAAAAAAACGGCAAGGACTTATGAAATGACCTAATAATAATGCTACTGACGCCCACACGGTCGAGCAATCGATCACCGCCCTAGCTAGCCCACCCTTCCATCACTCTGAGATCGGGTAAATTTGGTATCAGACATGCCTGGGAAGCTGAAGACCATGATTTGGTATAGTGGATGGCTTCCGCAAGTCATCGCATAGGTCAAGTACGCCCCCCATGTCTCTACGATTCTGAACGAAACACGAATGCTGAGGAGCGTCCTTAGGGTACTATTCAACACCATTACATTACATTACATTTGCATTTGCTTCCATTTTTACATTTGCTTCCTAGGCCGATAAGCCACTGAAAGGATGCGGAAATGTTATGCGGATCGAAAAATGAACCACTGAGAGCGTAAGGAGCACCAGCGTTACGCTCAACGTAATCTGAGTCCATTTCTCTCACTTGTAAAAGGCGTGAACCCTTAGCATAAGAATGCTCGACCTTCAGAATGCTCGACCTCGCGGAAGACTCGTCAAGAGAGAAACTGCAACCTCGCCCGCCGTATTCAGTGGGCCGATCGTCTCCTGTCTCAGAACCTCCATTGCTTCGCAACCACAGACACCAAGTGCAAATGCCCTGTTTCCTATTCGTCAAAATCTGCATCAGTACGATAGTGAATCTCGTGATAATTTATTTCACATTCGAATTTTTGAGTGTTTAACATACGCATAGTAGGCACACTGGTAAGAGGCGATACCAATACCCACACGTTCGGGCGATCACTCCTCGACCAGGGTGTCTACAGGGTCAGATAATTTGATACAAGACTATCTGGGAAGGTGAACACCATGACATTGGCACCGATTGCCCTCTGAAGTCATGTATGGACCGAGTACGCATTCCCCATGCCTCTACGATGTTTTAGCGTAGAAGACGAATACGCGGCGTGTCTTTATCGAATTACGCTGGAACGACCCCTTTATTTTTACTTTTTACTGGCTTTATCTATGTGAGCGTAGTTGAGGTGGCCGGCGCTTTGGTTATTTCAGGTTTATTGAGGTGGGAAAACCCGCGCTTCTGGCGAAAAATGTTTTTAATAGCGCAGGTAAAGAGGGTGGTGATTCCTAGATCGGCCGGAGAGTTATAGAATAGTTCATAAAAGGAAGTGGCAACCGGAAACCGTGTTTCAACGATATGATAACAAAGCGTGACGCGTCCTTTTTTGGAGAATGATTTATGTCGGGATGGAGATCTATGGGTCGTGACCACTTGATAGATAAACTAATGACTATCGACGGGTGTGTAACGCTAAGATTGATTCAACTTGGCCGGACGTGATCCACTTCTGCGCGCATTAGCGTTTTACACTCGACATTGCAAACGTTTTTCAAGTTTTTCTAGGACTGTCCAACGTTTCTGGAATCGCCTTCTACCCCTTGTAGCGCAGAAGTTTGCCTCTCGTGAAGGATGACAGTCTTTTCTAGCTAATCTGCAGGTGTTTTATCAGAATTTGTCTAGATGAACCAGACCCGTTGGTTGGATTGCCGTTTCTATATCTTCCATTCTTTTTTGCATCTTATCGTTAGGTGCTTGGACAATTTTCAGATGTGAAACGCATTTCTCCTTCATTCTCCTTTGGAATTAAAATACATAATAGTCGCGCTGATATTATATGGTCTCTGAACTCCAAAAACCACTTCTCGGGAGGATACGTTCCCCTGAATCTCCTGAATTTGTGCGATACTTTTTGTTCGGGGCTTCCTTAATTTGACACTCGGCTGTTTGAGTTGTAAATAAAAGAGCTAATGTGTAAGAATTCGATGTAAAACTTTTGTTGTCACTGTAAACGCCACAGTTATGTAGCGGGCGCATAAAATGAAGTCCTCAAGTTGTTTAGTGAACAGCTGCTATTTTTGTGACCACCGTTGCACCACCCTTACAACATCTACTTCTACTAAACTTAATTGTGACCCGTAAAAGTGCGGTAATAAAACTGGACTGTTTCGATTATAATTCGTGTTTGGATTCAAGTACATAAGTGATTGAACAAACGTAAAAGGTAAAGATTGGTCAGTGCTTTGAATTATAATATTTTGATCAGTTCCCCATAGACGACCGCCGCATTCGTGTTCAATTTATAATCCTAGTGTGGGGGACCACTCAACCAAATCAGTGTTTTTTTACGTTCTCAAATAGGGTGGTACAAATTTACAATACCCTGGGAGATAGAATGCTTGGTTGGCCCGAGCGACGATTGATCGCTCGACTGTGCTAGTATCAGTTGCGCCCCCTATCAAGTATCGCGCGCGCTTTTAATTCATTCAGTAAGTAACAAAATATCCAGTTCATTAATGGATTCATAGGTGGATTTCATAGATGGATTTTCCACAGATTTCTAGATAGAATTCATAGATGGATTTTATGCACATAGTTACTCTGGAACACAAGAAATACAATCACTCGCATAGACTTTTCAGCAAACTCTCGGCCAAAATTCCTTTTCGAGACCCTGCTTTGAAATCACTTGTCGTTCCCCACGATGTTCGTTCCCCCTTCGTTCCACATGAAGTCACGTGTGATGTGGACAAAGTTATTCAAGCAGCAATGAATATAATGATCCCACAATCAAATAATATATGTGCATCCTGTGATTTTCAGACACGACACCAGTAAATTATAATTTCCACCAACATACGAAATACGACACGTTTCATAATTATGAATGGATAACGTCGCTCGAGGAAATTTTGATATTTCTAAAACGTTTCTCGAATCGTCCGGCTCACTCTCAGTCCACATTACAAGAGATAAATCAATAGTGCTTTCCGTGAATGGAAAACAAGCATTCAGTCAGCTCTCACATTTCTCCACAGAAAGCGTTTGTTCCGTTATCCAGGTGTCTGAAATTTGTGATGTATTGATATTTTTATCTTTATATCTTGCAGATGCGCAGTTAACACTCAACATATCCAATGATTATGTGCAAAATATTACTAACACTTGCAATTTTCACCTTCTTCGACACAGTCGCAGGCAAATTGGTCTCAGTTACCGTGGTACGTGGTGTTTGTGTCTTTTCATCCAAATTTTGGTTGTATTAGGGTGTCCGGAAAGTATTTGCCGAAATCACAGCAATGTTCAAAACAACACAGTTTTTAAACAACGATTTATTATACTACCAAATAATTTCCATCTACATCAAAAACCTTCCTCCAACGTTCCGCTAGACAATGGATTACCTTGCCGTAAAATTCCCGCGGTTTGGAGGCAAAGAAAGCACTAAGGTCGTTTTTGAGGTGGTCACGATAATCGTAGCTCTTCTGCTCGCTTCTGCGGAGTGGCCGGACTCGAACTCGTAAAGAAGAACATGCCGAATATGCAGTGACGCATCGGCCATTTCAAGGAGAAAAGCGCGTCGAGAGCAATATCGATTGTGATGTGTGCATAGATCATGTCTTTATACAGCATCACTATGGAAACTTCCTGATCATTCGTGCAAAACCTGTGATAACTTTAAATTTTCGGCAAATACTTTCCGGACACCCTAATATTTACCACGCTATTGTTCCTTCATTCGTAGATGCCACAGACAATTAAATTTTTAAATTCAAGATTGAATTGAAGGAGAAATTTCAACTGAAGTGAATTTAAAATTATGGTTCACCTGTTTTCTTTTTCAAATTACACTGAAGAAATAAAGGAAACAGAATTTCGAAACAATAAAAAAGCTTTAAAATAATACTATAATAGCGGAGAACGACATAAAAGAGGAGGAAAATCCGGAAAATCACAGTTAAAAGATCGGACATACAAATAAAATCAGAAATGAGCACAGCCTTGTGGGCTTTCTGCGGTGCGGATCGCGAATTTTGCATCCGTCTTCTGAATTTTGATTGGAGACCACCCATACTACTCGCAGAAGCAATCAGGGTGATGCAGGTAGTACCACCGATTTGGTTAAAATTCCGTCTAGGGTGGTAATTGTACATGCTGATAACGATTCTGAGGGTCGTTTTCCGAGTTTCGGCCAAGGATCGCCCATACCGTCGCTTTGGGTGGTCCTGGCAACGGTTCGATACGCGAAAACGCGCCGCAATGTGAAGGATCGCCGTCCATCGCCGTGAATGGAAAGCCAGCATTCAGTCCACTTCACATTCCTCCACAGAAAGCGCTTGTTCCGTTATCCAGGTGTCTGAAATTTATGATGAGTTGATCTTTACACCTTTATATCTTGCAGATGCGCAGTTGAAGGCCCTTGCAGACTCGACGACGCGACGACGAGCATTCTCGTCCAACGCGGTGGCGTCGTGCAATGCAGTGTGTTGACTGTAGAGTACACGGCACCGCTTGGACGAGAATTCTCGTCGTCGAGTGTTTTGCTCAAGTGCACTTATAACGGGGGATTCGACGCGCAAACTGCTCGTCGTCGAGTCTGCAGGGTCCTTAACACTCGACATATCCAAAGATTATGTGTCCTGGCCGTCACCGCGCATTTCGCCGTCAGCGACGGCCGACGGTAGTACACCAAGGGCCCGGACGAGCGTTGAGGGAACGGACCAATCGCTCGTTGCAGTGCAGTGCACTGCGACAAGAGCGGGGGAGTTGTGCGAATGTTGCGAAATTGCGCCCGGGCAACGGCACGACACCAGTCAGCGAAACCTCTCCGGGACAATTGACATAGACACGTCTGCTACCACGTGTCTGATACCGAATAGTGTCAGTTGCGCAATCCATCGCTGAGCGAAATCGGTGGCATAACAATGGCTTAAGACCCCTTCAGATTTTACTGCGTTGCTGCCGCAGTAATGATGAAATATAGGTAGTAGTGGCGCACCTGCTGTTTTCAGGGTTTCACTGCGGCAGCACTCAATGACTGCCGCAACAAAGAATTTCCCGGATCATTCCCTGCTTCAACTGCCATAGCGGATCTGACCTTGTTGGTATAATTTTAGATGAAATTTCGCTTAGAACGGTTATCAGGGGGCTGATTACGAATCTTTCATACGTTTTCAAACTTACGAACAACACCCAACCATATCGTCAACTAAGTGCCTAATATCGTTTCGAATGACGCCCGTTCAGTGGGCTGCCGTAAAGGTGCGCAGCTATTGCGAAAATGTGCCCACCCCATTCTTACTGCTCCACTTGGTTTACTCCTACAGTAATCTAAAGAGGCCCTCAATTCAAGGCCGTGGGAACCACAGCGCTATGAAGGCGAGAAGGATTTTCATCGAAGTACTGCGAGCGATTGCTTACTCGAAGCAAAATTAGATGGGTAGGAAGAGACACCTGCTTGTTATGTTTGCGATCAATACCCGATCACTTGTGGAGGTTGTCCTTCAGAAAGTATGACAAATGAACATTATTTTAGGTTGCACTTTCTTTTTCACCTTTGAGTTAGCGATCAATGAATCAAATCTGGAGAGCTGATAAACAGTGATTGAATTCAACACATTCAGCTTTTCCGTCATGGAGCTCGGGCACCTACTGACAAGCTCTTACATTCAAATGACGAGCGGCTGTTTCCTAATGGACTCGGGGAATTGACTGCTGTGAGTTTAGTTACCAGTTTTCTATTAAATAATTCTGAATGAGCGAAGAAAAGAAACATACCACTATGTGTCCTTTCCATTCAGAAGCCTTTTTGCTTCCCTGTAATAACAGGTAACCATTAGAAATGGGTTGTGTTGATACTGCATCAAGAATTTGATATGTAGTCGAAGTTGATCACACGCGGTAGCATGAGTGATTCTGTCCCGGCAGACTAGAGACTGCACAGGGCTTCATTCAAATCAGCACAATAATAACATTCCGCTATTCTTTCTATTTTGACAAATATGCTCGTACGAAGGTCCATGTGGTGCAGTGGTAAGAGGCGCCACCTCCACCCACACGATCGAGTGATCGATTCCGGCTATAGACCAGATGCGCCTCTATGATTCTGAATGGAACATGAATGCGACGGCACGTCCTCAGAGGACTGGTCAACATCGATACCTTTACCTTTTTTCCCCTTACGAAGAGGACGTGTTGCAGTAACAAGTCCAATGATACCTTTTCGGGTTCCGCTTCTGTCGACAATTGTTTTTGATAAATTACGTGCTTATTATCGCCAAAGATGTTGGTTTCAGCTAGGAATCGATAGATCCTTCGAACTTGGCACATTCTTGAGGGAGCTGTACGTTAAGACAGGGTTTCTTCGGGCGAAGCTCCTACCATCTCAGGTGAGTCGGAGATGCTACTGCAAGACTTTTAATTTGCTGTAGTACAGTCAATGAACTTGTTTATGCCCAAGACGTTGAGGCATTATCGAAGATTGGCAAACAATTTACGATTGTTTGGAGAAGCCGTATTTCGTATTCCTTCTTAATCCTTGAAGTCCTATGGGTCACAGGATTCTATCGCCATTTCGGTACAACAAAGCATGTGCGATCAATTTGCCATTTGCTTATTCTACCTCTACAAGTAAAAAAAAAACAGTTCTCCGCATGTTTAGGTTTACTTCCGCAGTAAGGCCAATAATCGCTGTCTGATGACGGCAGCCTTGGTGGCAAACGGAATGTTCGACGCATCATCCGCTAATGGCAAAGTATCGGTTCCGGTTTACTCTCAAGAAAGCAATGATACGGTGAGTAACGGACCGTTAGTCATGCTATATTGGTCATTAGCAAAAAAACATGGCACTATTCCGCTTATAACGCTTCAGTGGGCGGAAGTCATTTTTTTACCCAGTATGGTTCAACATCGCACACAGTTGTATTCTGGTGTGCTGATCACGGATCTGACATACATTTTTTTGAGTTTCGACCCAAGTTGGTAAGGAAGACATTCGCATCAGAATCGTGACCATTGTGCAAATCAACTTCGCTAGGCGGAGTTTGTGAATCCGATGGTTCGATGGATGTATGGGCGGCAGACACATGTAAACAAGCAGTTTATTATAAAGTTATCGGTAATAACAACCATTTGAGAGAACAAATAAACAGCAACGGCACAACAATAAGAGAAGGCGATCGGTACGACGGTAAAAATTCGACCGACTCCGCCGCAGGCGTCCAGCCGCATCCTCTTTATTCTTCGCGTGTCCTATCAATCGCGCTCTATTTGTTGGATCTCGGGGGCGGAGTGAACGGTAGACGACGGCTTGTTGAAAGAGTTATTAGCAACTTGCAAAACACAGTTAACAATCGTAAACAACGGGGTTTATATAAACGCTATATAACGTTCTCGAAGTTCTAAAAGAGGTGGAGCCAACCCGCCCAGAGCGGCGGTCAACAATTGCGGCGGTTTTGATCACTTTTGATTTTTGATCGCCTTGGCTCCGTACCCAACACTATTGGCCTGTGATCGATTGTATATGCGATGTATCTATTGAGCTCGATCTTTGGGGCCTAGGCATGATCCCTGTTAACAATAACGGTGACCTTTGGTCGTAATTTGATCAGCACCTAAATAGCCGCAGCAGGCGAAATTTGGGAAAGGTCGGATGAGGAACTTTTTTCGACGGCTGTATGTAGTACAGTAAGTGGAGTAGAGCCAGAAACACCGCGAGATTTGGGGGCGGTTTCGCACCTCACCCTATGACGCATTTTTTATGGGTGCGACACACCGTTTCAGCAAGCTAACATCGGTGTCGTCAGTCGAATCATATTGATAGTGTACGGTAAAAAGGTAGAGAGGTAAAGATGTCGGCGTTGATCAGTCCCCGAAGGACGCGCCGCCTCATGCGTGTTCAATTCAGAATCGTAGGAGCTTGGTGGATGCGTGTTTGGCCTATATAATGACGTGCGTGGGCCAGCCGCTTTATCAAGTCACTGTCTTTACCTTCCCAGGCAAGTCTGGTACCACTTTACCCGACCCCAGAGGGATGGAAGGCTTGGTTAGCCCGGGCCGGGGTCGCCCGACCGTGCGGGTGTCAGTAGCGCCTCTTACCACTGCACCACGCGGGCTCAGCGTATGGTAGTGTGCTATTCTCACACTTCAGCAAATAGGAGATAGTGTAAGCATTGCAATGGTAGTGAACGAGTAAGCATCGGAGAGATGGGTTTCTGTCATGAACATTCGCTACATAGGCAGAATGGTGTAGTGGTGCGATGTCCTCGCGCATTCGAATTGGATTATTTGGCTGCACACTTGTACCGCTCGGTCCTGGATTAGCACAGCACTTATCAGCGACAAGAAATGTGTCTGTATTCTATGAGATTAACAAGTGAACCACATAACGCGGACATATCTCAAACAAATGCTACTATATTTCTCTTCAGCTTATTGCATGCGCGAAAACTAATAGGATTAATTGAATAATTTCTACCATAAGTCCGCTCGAAACTATCACTCCTCAGGGCGCCTATCGGGCTTTATCGCCATTGAGCCGGGATCGAAAACAAGTAACGTCGAAGACAACAGAGTAATTTCATGTGAAATTCAATGGAACTGGACAATTTCAGTTGTTGGGTGGTACAATAACATGCGATCTTGAAAGAAATCGAATGTTTGCTACATGTGGAAAATATCCCATGCTTCACTACGATCACGTAAGTTCGATTATTGTCTTTGTCTTGTGTTTGAAGTCTGTTTATTTGAACTCAATCCAGTTTACTGAATACGAGGGTTTCGTCTATGACTGCATGGGGCTACGCAAGAAAGGTGCCATCTATCGTGATGGTAAATCGTTCAGCTATACGGACACGATTATCAACATGGTGGGTGATATCGCTTCTAATTTTGGCCAGGTAGGCATTGACCGGGACTAGATATGTCTATTTTTTGATCGTAAGGTTAGTAGCAATGCTTTAGCAATCACTGTAAGCCTGTCCCGTTTTACTGCGTACCAATTGAACCCGTCAGCGCGGCCCCCGGCGTGCCACAACACCCGGGCCCATCTAATCTACCTGGACATAGCGCTGATCGTTTCCATTTTTTTATGCGCAGACAGGGCACCCAACCAACTGGCCTAACCAACTTGTTATCACATTACACACTTAAATATTCATTCATTCGGGTGAGGGACTTTATGCACGGAACCCTAGTTGCCAACTCATGGCGCGCGCAAGGTGACAGTACCTGCGGGCCATTGGCAAGTTAACCGAGTGCACCTGCACCCAGGTGCTCGCCGCGCGCGATTTTGGTCGAGGTTCTCGTAAAAGCGATGGTGACCTGACGGAGGACAGTCATCGGACCGACCAAATCGGGAGCGAGAGCCACGGCTTGCCGATGCAGAGGGTGCGTAAGGTAGTGTAAGCAGTCGAACATGCACAACACCTACACATGCCTATATCAGAATTTCGAGCTCTATTCAGCGGGCTCAATCGCAATGAGGGAAGACTGTCGTGAACACAATTCTGTGCCAAAATTGCATATAGGTCTCAACTAGGATATTTATTCTAGCAAAAAATGGAATCGTCGGTATCCAAGAAATGGATTTTTGTCGATGTTTCTTCATGAAATTTTGGCACAGAATTGTATTCTCGACAGTTTTCTTCAAATTCGACTGAGCCCATTGAATAGAGCTCAAAATTCTTATATAAGCATGCGTAGCTGTTGTGCATTTCGACAGAGTCGAAAGCCTTCTTGAGATCGATGAATATGAGGCATAACGGCGTCTTGTACTTCAGGACACCTCACTGAGCCTGATCACGGTGTGGATATGATTGGTTGTACTGAACGCTCTTCGAAACCCGGCTTGCTCGCACGGCAGTCCTTCATCTATTGTTCGATCGATCCTATCCAGAATGACACGTGTGAATAACCGGTAGACTACAGACTGCAGGCAGATAGGGCGATAGTTCTTGATGTAGTGAGCGTCCCCCTTCTTAAACAACAACATCGTGTGAAGAGCCTTGCCAGGGTGTTGATGAGGGCTTGCGGTAGATTCCACAGATGCTCGGGTCGGATCCTTTCGGGACCGGGTGTTATGCTATTCTTCATCGATGAAATCGAATGACGAATCTTAGGAGGATCGCAGGGATGACATATACATCGTTCAGAGTTGGGTATTCGGGAAGGTGGGCGAGGCTATCGAAGAGATCGGGGTGAGAGTCGTGGATGGTCTTCTCTGCAACCATTCTGAAAGACGTGAGGGCTCCATCCGGGCGCAGGAGAGCGGTCATCTTGGTCTTGTATTTCATTAAGTCTCTACAAGCGCTGCGCATGCTCTTGCCCGCATTAGCCGCTTAAACTACAAACTGTACACTACGACTGTACAAACAACTGTACCTACTCTCCTCTCCTTAAGGTCATCCTTTATCGCTCCTCTGCATAAATTCGCGAACTCGGACGTTCACAGAAAGTCGCCTTTGTTTCTTGCTACTCCGCGTTGGCGAATCAGCTTGAGAGTTTCGTGGGGCAGGCGTTTCCTTGTATTTCTGGGGCTCTCGACTTTTTGATCACAATCACATATGTGAGCAATGGATCTGTTGTATTTCTCGTCGATTTTGTCTGACGGAATCTTCCCAGCAGCTTGCCAGCGAGAAGAGGTAGCAGTTCACGAACGTTCTAGGGCCTCTCTTCCTCATCTTCATGGCTTCTCTTGCTTCCAGCGGGATGGAAGCTTGCACGGAGGGGACAGTGATCGGAACCCTTAGAGAACTTAGGAACGACAGCTGATTTTTTGAGAGTCCACCATCTGAAGGCGGGTTTCCGGAACTACGAGTTACCAGG
Organism: Nippostrongylus brasiliensis; assembly: GCA_030553155.1. Classification (NCBI taxonomy): domain Eukaryota; kingdom Metazoa; phylum Nematoda; class Chromadorea; order Rhabditida; family Heligmosomidae; genus Nippostrongylus; species Nippostrongylus brasiliensis. The sequence goes on along the minus strand of CP130733.1, from coordinate 16,557,491 downwards.
AATGGTTTTCGTCGACATGATGGATTCAGACAGCCTTTCGTCCGGTTCGTTCCACTCCAAACCATGGACATCGATCTGAAGCTCTTGCGATGGCTTTCTAGGCCCGATCTTGACGTTGAAATATCCGACGATGATCTTGTAGAAGGTACGATCTTCTTAGCAGAGCTTCTCCTTTTCTATGCAAATTCCTTGACTTCTTTGTCATCGTACTCCGATGTTGGTGCGTAGATCACGAAAACCGTCAGCGCCGGCACCGATCCACGTCGCATCAGCCGTAGACGTCCGATGTAAGTTGTTCGACCGAATCGATGTTCATGGCCAAGTTCGTGTTGATGAGGACACCGACACCACCAACGCCTCTGCTGTCGCATGTTTCGAGGAACAGTTCTTCTCCAGTGTCAAACACGGCGTGTAGTGGGCGGTGTCTTCTCGTCTCGGTCAGTCCGATGACGCGGTACTTGATCTTCCTGGCTTGCATCATCAGGTCTTCGATAGACGCATCCGATGCAAGCGTTCACGCATTGTAGGTACAGATCATTCTGCCCCTTCTTCTTTTTGACAGCAAGTCTAGGCTCTGAGATTATAGCAGCCTCTTCTTACCCATCTTTCCCGCCGCTGCCGTATTGGGGAATCTTTCGGTTTCAATGGAATGAGACCCTTTCTTGTTACTGTTAGGCATATGGGAGAGGTACGGGTGGCTTGCAGGCTCAGCCGTACGGGATGGGTACGGCGGGTAGGTAGCCGAACTGTCTCGCTGGAGCTAAAGGCTTATTTGTGAGAGGCGACCTTGATCCGCCTCCCTCTTACCTCTGTATTCATTGAATGCGAGTTTTTAGGCTACACACTTAACGTCTGTGAGGAGATGTCGCCATCTGGCGCAGTAGAATCAGCATGCTCAACACTGATTCCACCCACGTCTCACGGCAAGTATAAGGTGGCTTTTGGTCCGCAACTAATCCCTGCTGGAGATTTTTCTTGAAGGAGACCCCTCAAAGAACGAGATCTGTGGCTCATAAACCCTATACCTATTAATGCCTACTAATTTTTGCGGTAGATGAAATACAAAGTGTGCTGGTTTGCTAATTCACCAATGTTTATTCAATCACGGTTATAGCTTCCCTTGTCGTTTTTGAGGAGCAAAACGGATTGCGGCTTCCGTCTTGGTTCGCTCCGCGCAGGAACAAAATATACTGGAGTTGGTTTCAGGTATGCATATTGATACTTGCTCGGCACTTCTAATGCGTACCCTGCCTTTTCAGGTGCAAAACTTCATCCTTGGCTCAGGGCAATATCACGATCCAAATGTACTACGCCTTAAAAGTGGTTTTCTTCTCCACACCATACTCAGTGACTTGAACTCGAACTGGGAAATGTTCAAAGCAAACGGTTCCTTGGAGGAGAGAAAGTTCGTAGCTTACTCAACGGTTAGTCGGTCATTTTCTTCCTCATGACTTTCCGAACATATTAAATCAAAACCATAGGTAGGTGCAGACCAGGAGTGGTCAGCCTGGATTCGCATCCGCGTGACCAAGATGAAGTACCTCCCCACGTGCGCGAACGGTGTGGGCACTCAGTTGATGAGACAGAACTTTCACGCAGCAACTATAACTATAACTAGCGACTTTTACGAACTACTGAAAGGTCGACCATACAGTGTGGTGATTGTCTCGATCTCAGTTATGAAGTGACCACCCGAGTCAACAGCGCGTGATTGAACTGGCGCGATGCGAGAGGTATACTCTGCGATAGGAGAATACCGGGGCAACTGAAATCGATGAACTACTGAATGGTCGTAAAACCAGTTGTTCTGTATGCAACTGGGCGCTACCTTGCTGTCAAAGGAAATAAGCATTGTTTTTTCCGGAATGTTGCGATGGCGTGATACGGCTAGACCATAAGGTCCCTGTTATACACCCGTTCCCGGTTGCCGATCGCCGGCGACCGGGAAATGCACGGCGAAGGCGACGGCCGGCGATCGGTCACATAGGAGCGCGTTTTCGCGCAATTGTTTACGCGAAAACCACCGTCCGTTGAGGCTGGCGATCGCCGGTCGCCGTGCACAGCACAGCGATCGTCGGCGATCGGCCGACGGGACTATAACGGGGTCTGGTCGCCGCCCGTCGTCGGAGGGGGTGCGGCTGCCGAGACAACTCGTCCCGAGGCTGCCGTTCACAGTGTCATTTTGAGCACTCCCGGCACGATCTGTACGAGTTGCGTTTCCCGATCGCCGGCGATCGGCCGGCGATCGGGAAACGCAACTCGTACAGATCTCGGTTCCTGAGAACGAGACCCGTTCGATATGCTGTGGAGACGTGATCAGGAAAGCTGTACCCTTTATTAGGGGTACGGCTCGCTAGACTGTGGGTAGGAAACTTGTGCTAGAATATTTATTCCAGCAACGATTCACCAACAAACAGCCCCGATCATTCGTTACCCTGCTATTTATGCAGGCGAATGATACGGGAGGCTGAACCTACGAGTATCAGTCGGCACGCTCCTGTTTGAGCCCTTCCGAATGATACACAGAAATTCATGCTATCACATATTTCCTATGATTTGTAGCGTTAGGGTCACGCAGAGCGAGACAAAAGCGGTGACACATTGTGTTATATAGGACTTGCTCTCCACGTACCAGGAAGAAGACCGAGAGGATATCTGAAACAATTTAGGCCAGATACGATACATGTGATACGGTACATAAAAATTGATAGCGCGGACGTTGTTTCGATGCGGACAGACGCTAAAGAAGAAAAGCCGAGTAGAAAAAAACCAGAGAGAGTTCAATATGAAGGTTGAACAACCATCACCATGTGCTTTGCATTGTAATGGCTTCGAACATTTGCGGAGCTTTTCAAAACCATCACGCCCATACGGTTAATAGTGAGTATACGTTTCAGCAGGACTGGTTGATACACGCTTTACTGAATGCGCTTGGAGTACACACGGGCAGTAACGTCCTACCCACATACGATAACAGCAACGTCTTGCCGAGCTACAACTCCCTTATCATGATAGAGCTGCACGAAATCAATGGTCAGCCGTTCGTGAAGGTAGGGTGAGCTGAATTATTTGGCAGCAATTTTACTTGTTTTTTTTTCTCGACAATGTGCTTATTGTGGGTCATTTTTGCTATCCCTAGCGCTAACGGGGTGGTTTAACAAAGATCGCCGATCTGGTTGGAAATTTGTTCAAGACGGTTATTTTGTATTCTGATAGCGATTCTGACGGCTGCATGTCGAATTTCGGCAGAGGGCCAGCCATATCGTTAAATTTAGTGATCGGGCCAAAACCAACGATTAGGCTGGAATTTTGTCTAGGAAGACAATCTGCGACCCTCATGACGAATTTCGTGTCTTGTTCCCAAACTTCGGTCGATTTCGGCAGATTCACGTGGGTACTACTTTGCGCCACTACTCTGAACCTCCCCCACGCATTCATCTTGCCTGAATCTTATATTTGTTCCACAACGTTTTTATCCCGATCAGGTACGAGGTACGTCTTTCATGACAGTCGCTCCGTCTTCTTTCTCTTTGATGCCGTTCCCGCTTCGTTGCGGTAACCACACTGCCATCTTGCCAGTCCTCGATCGCAGATTCTTAAGCGCCGCTTTCTTGCAGGCGACCATCAATCCGTCTTGTGATTGTGACAGTTTACCTCCATCAGCCTTCCTGTCACTCGGACCTGACGTTGGTACCGACACCCTTTTCAGCTATCTTTAAGCTAGGCAAGAGTTTCTGCCTATGACGGGAACCCTGATCACCGAGATCATGTACCTAGGCTCTTAACCTCTCGGCCATCCCGCCTTTGTCTTGCCTGAATCTGCCATAGCGGAATTCGGCCGGAATTTGCAAAACCAGCATCCGAATCGTAGTGAAACAGCACTAACATACCTGTACGGAACTATTTATTTACAACTCCATTGCGATCAATTGATTTATTTTATATCCATTGCACAAATGTCATTTCAGCTGTGGTATAGGGATCATGTAACGGTTCAACGGTACGACTTAACACGTACATTACGCGGATGTGAATCACTGGATATGTGCCCGCTCAACAAAATGCTCAACTGCTGTACGCAGTACACGACCGCACATCCGATAGAGGAGTGCCACCCGAACAAAACCTCGTAGATGCGATACCTATGAAACGTGCGCTACCTACTCACAATTGTTGTTTTCGCTCACCTCCACCTACTTACGACTTCTTTATTTTAACCTTCCTCAAAGGCTATCGATAAGGCTCCCCGGTCTGCATTCCTGATTCCATTCACACCAGCATGAAATGTTCCTCAGTCTTGCTTAATGCTTAGATATGACTGTTTTATTTGTAAAACTCTAAATCGTTCCTGTACAATATTGCAAACTTGCATCTGTCTCTGCATAACCTGTGATTAGAACGTACCACTTAGCTGCGCAATCAACATCGGGTGCTCCGTCTCATGAGAATTTGTAAAATTCGCTCATAAAAGAATTGAGAGCTAGCAGATGTAGCGAGTTTAGAAGGGCAAATACTGTAAATTTCTCTGTCACGTCTAGCAACGCTCCCTTATGCAGTATGAACGCATAAACCCTTATTGTTAGTGAAGCTAGCTCAGTGTTCGAGGAAACCTTTTGACATTCTTCTTGGCGAAAATCCATGGGAATCTAAACGTCACCAAATCGTGCTTCTGACTTTCGGTGTTTCTAAGTCCTTCTCGCAAAGTGGGATCGCTCAGATTCCTTCCAGCGGTCACTAAAACGAGATTCTAGGTCGAGGTTCCTCCTTGGCTGCCATATACTTCACATGACTAACCAATCATTACACTTTAACACATTTGCCTTGTACAATTTCTCAGAGTCGTCATTGCAATGAATATTTGAGCTTGTACGTGTCGAGCACATGTATCATGCGATTTATCATTCGAATATTCTCCTGTTTGGGCTGACGTAAACTCTAGTGACAACCGATTCTTCAGTTCAGAGTTGACAACAGAAATGAAACAGCTTTCCCTCAGAAAACAATTTCCAACCATTGGTTCGCATCTGTGGCCCTGACTGGACTTTGTCATTCTTTAGTTTTCTCCCAGGGTGCTCTCGGAGTATGAGAAGTGAACGGTCGTAAAGTCAATCTTATAAATAAACCTTATATAGACCCGACGACGTGCAACTTAAGCGACGAATTAGCCGTTATAAATGAAATTGAGCAAAACACACGGCGACGAGCATTCTCGTCCAACGCGACGTTTTTTGCCGCATCGCGGCAGCGAGATCTACACTTCACAACGCGCGGTCACCGCCACGGTGAAGACTGCGAATTCGTCGCACAATTTTTTGTCGTCTGTTCTGTAACGGCCCTTTGAGTCGTTTTTACAGTAGCGCAGTCATGTCAACTGATACGTATTGCATTAATTTCAGATTTATTCTTTCAACATGGGTTCAGAAGCAATTTGGACGCGGTTCATCCATTTCAATATGTGTATACAGATCCATCATTACTGGAAAGTTACGGGACACGAAGAAAAAAAAACTACACTAAGCAGAACTGGACATAACTTCCTTCAGATACACTATCAGCTACCCGAACATCCATACCGGTAGTTTCATTATGGTTCTGATAGAACTTCCCTAACTTCACTATTCTTGATCCATCGCAGTAGTACAGATTCTCGTTTCGGTCCGTGGTGATGAAAACAGCCTTCGGAAGAGCTGGGCATGTTTTCAACGCTTCTGAAAAAGAGGAGTTCGTGGTCCAGTAGGAATTATGTAGGTTTCTACTGATAGTTTCTTGCCTTTTTTCGCATCGTATACTAGGAGGTGCGGATCGGTGGCTGGAAGAAGGAACACAATGTTTGTTGTGGCACAAAATGTGAAGAAACTTCGCATAGGAGAATAAACGACCTCGGACCAATCTGAAGGCGAATAATACAGCACGGGAACTGGATCCAATCAGATGTATTGCGTGTCATAAAGTTGGCACGGTAGGGGTAAGCCTCAAGTCGAACATGAACTGTCAAACCATTCCTGAGAGAAAGGACCATTGTATGCAAAACAGAGCGCCAAGACTTCTATAAAACCGTTTCTAAATATAGATCGACGATTCTATCTCTATAGGGGCCGCTGATGAATGACAGTTCTGTAAATCTGATAGAAAGTGGGCAAAAAGAAAGATCCAATGCTCTACGTGTTGGGGTTTTGTCTAACAAAAGGGCTCGACGCTTTGATGGTACTATGCGGAAATCCAAAACGCTATTAATGCTTTCTTAGACGATATCTCGGTCTTGTAAGATAGGATTTTGTACATAATGTCGAAGTCATTCCCGTCATGCACTTCATGCTTGTGCCTTCCCAGCGGTAATGTTATGATACCCCTTCTCATGCTGGCGAGATGTTCATTTATTCGTGTCAACAAAACACGACCGGTCTCCCCAATGTACTTGCCGTTGCAAGCCCTGCATTCAATCTCATACGCCACCCCTGATTTCTCTGAATCTCCACTCTTTCCGTAAGGACAAACAACGCTGTTCTCCGGTACACATTCAGTGTCGTAGAGCCTATTTCGCGAACTGACGTTTGATGTTATCGTTCGGGATGTAACAAGAACGCCATCATTTTCCGAAAATCTTCTCCACCCTGCTAACCTCGTTCGGCACAGCAGCATACAACAGTCATAACATCATGCCGAGGTTTCAAGAAGAGAGAACTTGGAGAATTCTACACCTGATGATAAAGCCAAATGCGAGGGTAGGACTACCACGAAGAAGTTTTCATTTTTTGTGGCTTCTAGAACGAACAGCTATGAGAATCAATGTTAAGATGCCCAAACCGCGCAAAACATAGAACTGGCTCATCACGGCAGTGGAAAAGCAGACTATTATGAGTAGAAATTCTATGAACATAATCTTCTCAACGCCGAATGTCACTGACTCGCAACCCTGAAGAAGTCCGACGTAAAAACTACGGTACAGAAGTGAAATTATTATCCATCCGGAGCTTCCTCGTCGACCCATCGCGTATTTCGAAATTTGTAATTCTGTATCGTGTTATTGCTTCTTTAGAGCTTGTTTTCGCCAGTAGACAACTTTGTGGTAATCCCTTGTATTGATGGAGTAATCCGATTGATCTCGATAGTATTGTTGTTTTCCTCATGACGTTTCGCTACCGGGCTACTTCCACCTCTTCTTCAGATTATTCACGGCTGGAGGATTTGGGTACGAAGCTGTGCGGCTGAATAGTCGTCCTGCTTCACAGTGTCCTGGAAAGAGCTGAGACGCGGGTTCGAATCCCGCCTGGATTACGATTCTTCAATGAACAGAACACCATCGAAACACCCATAAATTTCGTTAGATAAAAAAGGTAAAGAGTACTGTACGTTAGAAATATCCAGCACTCACCTATACACTCCATATCAGTCTGATCCAGGCATTGTCGTCGAAGTAGCCTCCCTTCACAGGTTATCGCCCACACACAGGTAGGAGAAGCCACAGAGATCTCAGCGATATCGAAATCGCTCACGATCTACAAGTAAATATCACGAAACTTGTCTTCTATGTGGGAAAAACGAATCACCACCAACATGTTTCCAAGTGGTTCCTTGTGGATGTCCTTCAGTGACGCCTTGCCGAAGTAAAACTTGACGATCTCGCGTAACGGCCCAAAGTAGAGTCTGAAGCGAGATAGTGAGGAGGAGCTGATCAACAAATAGAAGGCATTGAGATAACTAACCCTGTCGCCCTTTGTTTTCTGGATGTCGAGCGAGCGAATTGGAGGCGATTCCACTGCAATCCAAGGTCCTCGACCTTCATAACGAGAGCGTCGTTGCCAACAACGACGCCTTACGCGGTCCTACAAAAAATGCTCATAATTACCTTTTCAGGTACCTTCTAGTGCTACCTTCTAGTCAGATTTCTGGATTCTTTTTGAAGTACATGTACCCAGGCGTGCTGCAGTGGTAAGTGGCGCTAATTGACACCCGTACGGTCGAACGATCGACCCCTTCCCGGGCCAAGCATTCCATCCCTACGAGGTCGTGTAAATTCTTACCAGACTTGTCTGGGAAGGTGAAAGCACTCATATGATATAGTGGCTGGCCCCCGCAAGTCATTGCGCAGGCCAAAAATGCATTCACCATGCCTCTACGATTCCAATGCAACTTTAGATAAAAATGGAACTTTGAATTGTGGAACATTGTGTGAGAACGTACTATGGGATTCTTCGGAATATTTCATCCTTAACAATTTATCCCGATCAACCAAGTGGTCCGCAGCTCTTCATAAACTTCTTATCTTGTTCATGATGTCCTTCGGGGCTGCCACTATTCTGTTAAATACCACACTAATATCATGTTTCTTTACAAAGCTCTTTTTCTGTAATTTCTAGGCAATTCAAGGGTTTCTACCAAGGACGAGATTGAACCCTGAACATCGAGTTCGCTAGCCTACGCTTTTAACATCTCGGCCATCCTATTCCTCAGCATCGATCGAGGCATACTTACGACATTTTGAGTGGCATTCGACTGGATCTTTTGGAAAAGAGACAGATACCTTCTTATTCTTGGGTACGGAAAAACTTCCATCGATAGATTCCGCGTAAGTCCAACCCTCTTCGTATTTGTCAGCATCTACAAGACTCCATGTCGGATCAATCCACATCCATTCTCGAGACGGCAGCCTAGATGACCTATTGCTACCCAACACGGAAGAATATGATGGAGGAAAGAATTCTCACCTTGTGTATAAGCCGCTCACCGCACGGTAACCTCCCATCCACGCTGTAACACCATTGGAAGCACCTTGAAAAGAGGTGAAACCGCGAAGAAAAGCGTACTTCTGGTACTCCGTCACCTGCAGTAAGAAAATTTGATATTCTTTGTTGAAACCAATAACCTTAAAAGCCACAAACCTTTTTCACAACCTCAGTCTTTTGCGTAAACTGATTAGCTACTGTGCCAGACAGCAAACTGAAGTCGGGTGAGAGAGTATACGCCGTGCCATCCTAAATAACGTTGAATTGAAACTCTTTTGTCATTATTGCTGCGCTTTTTTCAAGTTGCTGCTGTGTAGAGTAGAAAAGTATGATGTTCTGAAGATGCATGTTCATCATAAAAATCGCGCCTCAGGAGAGATTCGAATCAGCCTCGTGTCAAAATAGGCCCGTCTCACAATCAGTCGTAAGTTTAGCAATGGATGTAGCACTAGCAGAACGTCAAACCCTCCAATCTTTATTGATAGAGTATTTGACGAATATCACAGGTCGGCGCTTATTAGTCCTCTAAGAACCCGCCACGCATTCGTGTTCCATTCAAATCGTGAAGACATTTTGAACGCACATTTAGCCCATTCAATAACCTACGGGGGTCGACCGCTATGTCAAGCCACATGTCCCTACTTTCCCAGACAAGTCTGGTACCAATTTACCCGACCTCAGAGGGCTGCAAGACTTGTTTTGCATACATTGGTGACCAACTGATATATTTCGCCTTCGCTTCATAGAATAATTCAAGTTATCCATTAATTGGTTCGGGACCAAGAAGCTCGCCATCAAGATAGTGAAAAAGCAACATTCTCGAATCTCTTTTTGGCTCGCTTTTGAGATACAGATCCATGGATTTCTCACTTCAATTGATAAGAGGTAAAGTTGCTGTTAATGACTGATGGAAACTCCATTCCGTGTCACTGAAACATATTGTAGCTGTGATACGGCTATGCAACTATGTACGTGCTTTTGTAGAGAAAAAGCAGTATGCAGCGATATGCTTGACTGTGCGAGGCCTACGATGCTTCGAATATAAAGTGAGTACACAAAAATAGGCTTCTAAAACAACCTAGAACTTGAGTATTCTTCCTCAACGTAACAGCAGCATATCGAAAATTGAAGATTTTGGTCTACAATTCATTTTAAAGGGACAGGAAATTGTGCAGGTTGCTGGGACAGTACCACTTGGTTTACCACCAAGTTGGTGAAAAAGCAACATTTTTGAATCTCTCTGTTACCCCCATTTTGAGAAACAGATCAATAGATTTCCCACTTCGATTGATAAGAGTTAGAGTTGCTGTTAATGACTAATAGAAACTCTTCCCAGACAAGCGTTGTGCGAACTTACCCGACCCCGGAGGGATGAAAGGCTAATTAGAAAGACATTTTCTGAATAATATTTCGTGTTGCTTTTCCTACTAATGAACGACCGACGAGCCTTGTAATGACCGAGCTGCCCACGTACTATTAAGGGAGGCGTTCCAGCCCTACCTCAAACGCTCACCCTTTCCTTACCCATCCCTTCGTTGTAGTAAACTTGAGTGGATATAACCCAACTTGCTCAATTCAATTTTTCCGAGAGGGTCTTTTTCATACCAAGCAAGCAGCTTTTCCGCTGATACTTCGCCGTGGTACTTAACTTTGGAATTTGCGAACATAGTGGAGCCATTTTCATCGCAGATTTTACATTGTTTTATATGAATTTCAACACAGAAATTTGCTACAATCACTCGACCACTAGACCGTTCAGTTTTTATGCCCAAAGTTAAAGAGCAAATAGTCGCTCACCTTAGCGAGAGCCCATACGACACCACTAACTCCGGCTGAGATAGACTGCATGCATCCAGGCACACAGATGCTCGATAAGGTTGGCGATTCCGATGAGGTTGACTTGAAATAAAATTAGGAATATTCAGCAGTGAAACTTCATCTATTTAAAGAGCTTACAGGAGTGGAAAAATGGACTCGAATTTGACCCTCTTGTGAAACGGTCCACATTGTGCACGTCGCTCCGGCGGACAGCAGACGGCGTCGAATTACCGAAAACATTGTTTACTTGAGATATCGTAAGAATAATCAGAATTTCCAACTACACGATTAAATACATACAGTAGCGGCCAAAATATATTCAACACGCGATCGAGATGCGATTTTTGCTCCAATTTGACGAGCTCGTTCTCAGCAAGTTAAGAAGATTGAACAAAGCCAAGTACATCATTCGATAGAGCGAATCTTTCTCTATCAAACGGTATGTGAGCCGTTTCTGAACGTGCTAGACCTGTTTTTGTCATAAAAATTTTCACTTTGGCGGCACGTAACTTTTTACAGGGGAGATGCTCGGAGTAGCAAAACATTTTATTTGGAAGAGCTAACAATTGTCTTTCAAAAAGTGTACTAGGATTCAAATTTATTTATAGCTGTGAAGAATAAGAAGTCATTTTTGAAACTTCTACGTAGCATACTAAAAACGCTTTGTCGAGGTAAGACGAGACAACCGTCATGTCCCCTATACATTACTTCTTTCACAAAAACATTTGGTCAAAAAATCTCATCATTGAGAAATATCATAAATTTTTGAGCAACTTCAACCCTACTAGGGTGATGCAAAATTTGAGTCAACTTTAAAATCTGCTGCTCTTTTCTTAAGAGCAAAGACTGATACCTCTTACCTTGTTCATCAAATGGCCTAAGCAGTGGACATCTCTCAAAAAATTTATTGGATTCATCAGTGATCAGATTATCGGTGGCAGCTTGTCCTAAATTAGTTGGTTCGTAAGGTATCACCCTTCAGATCAGAAAACGATGTCCGATGAAAAACAGCGTGTATCTGTTGTCTTGCATAATGACGCAATGTAGCTGTCGCGGTAGGTCACTCTACAGCTGAATTAGGAGACGCGGATGGCGCAGAGGATGGAGGCGTCATCACCGCTCAGAGGACTGAAGTGTGATCTCGCCCAAGACCAAACTAAGTTTTTGTTTTCCTAAAGGACCTCGTAGTCGATATCAGGCTTGTCTGTCGAAGTGAAAACACCAGCTTTTTCAAAGGCTGATTTCCAGAGGTTATTAGGGCTGAATAGGCAGATGACGTGTGCAGTTATTTTATTAGAACAAAGCACCACAGTCGTGAGAAAAATAGATAATGGTAACAGCATTAAATTAGCAACATAACATACTAGTCTACACCGCCTTCAGAAGAATAATAACATCAAAAGAACATTAATACCTAGAAAATAGTAATTAAAAAACAACAACAAAACAAAAAATGTACAAGGAACATCAAAACAGCAACACCTGATAGCAATTCTTGAGAGCCTTCAAAACATGACTACAAAAACAAAAACATGTTACTCGTAAACTATTGAGTGAGAATCAGAATCGTCGCGCAGCCGTGCGCGGTCCTATTTCCTCGATTGAATTTGATCTAATATTGAGCCAAAGCTTGTAAGCTCGCCGAGAACTTGCCGCGGCGCTGCGAGCTGATTCTCGATCGTTTACGAGTACAAAAAATCTCAATACTTGGTTGCAAAGCCTTCTGCGTCGATAACGACTTGGCATCTTCGTGGCATCGAGTCCAGCAAGTTATCTATGCAAGACTGTGGAATATTCTTCCACTCTTCTTCGAGCTAAGCAATTTTTTCAGCTGCATTTTTCGCTCTTCTACTCTTCATACGACGTTCCAGTTCTTCCCACAAATGTTCGATCGGATTTAAATCCGGAGACTGGCTTGGCCATGCGAGAACCTGTACGTGGCGCCTCTCGAACCAATGTCGTATGTGGGCAGATGTCCGTTTTGGGTCGTTGTCTTGCTGGAAGACGAGCTCTCTGCCAATGGACTGAAGAGCGAATGGGCGCATCGTTGTTTCCAGGATCTCTGCGTCTATCTAAATTTCCATGGATTTGTCGAAGAGGCTCGATCCCGTAGCCGCTGAAGCAGCCCCAAACCATGACGCTACCTCCGCTGTGCTTCACAGTGGGCAGCTGCTACTTGGGATCAAATCTTGCTCCAACTGGTCGTCTGATGTAGTTAATACCATCACTTCCCATTGAATTGAACTTCGATTCGTCGGAAAATAAAACGTCGTTCCACTACTGTCGAGTCCATGCGACGTGCTCTTTAGCCCACTCGACCCGGGCTTCACGGTTTTTCTTTGAGATTAAAGGCTTCTCGCAGGACGCCTTCCGTGGATATTGGCAGCTTTTAGACGCCTCCGGATTGCCCTCACCGAAGGAACTTCGTCGCTGGTAACGGCAAGTTCGTCGTGAACATCAGCGGCACTCATTCTCTGATCCTAACGACACATCCGGACAATGCTTCTATCAGTGGCTCTTGAAGTCACTGGACGCCGCCTTGATTTTGTCGCTGCCTCAGTAACTTCACTAGACGTCACCCTCTTCAGGAAACAGCAAATGGTAGGCCTGGAGTAAGGTCAAGCTTTAGGGTGAGAATCGCTAAAGATTCGTAATCATGTTTCTATTAGGGGGCTTGAAAGGTGGGCGTAAAACATCTTGCCTGAGGAACGAAACTCAAATTTTCCATTGCTATGATAAAGGTGTGGTTGAAATTTCAAAGCAGAAAGCTAATATCGTGCTTGATCCTGACCTGGAAACGTTAAAAAGCTTTGACAGTTGGTTCTGACTCATTCCTTGCTCGATCCCCCTCAAAATGGAGCTGCGGACTTCAGCTGACATGTGGCGGGCTCCATGTGTTTTTACGTTGACCTAAATTTGGCCTTTACAGTGAACACTACCCAAAAAATCGTAAGGAAAAAATATCTGAGTTAAGTTCAGAGAGATTTCGCAGTGAAGAAAGGCTCGAAAATCAGTTTGCGACTTAGTGGTGCAGTAAAGAAAGCGGCCACGAAAGCAATACTATGCGCAACTCGGTGCATAATCGCATACCCAATCCTCATTTTCATCACTTCTTGAAAATTTCTGATCTGACAGGCATGTTAGTTACCTATTCAGCCCTAATAACCTCTGGAAACCGGCCTTTGAAAAAGCTGGTGTTTCCACTTCGACAGAGAAGCCTGATATCGACAACGAGGTCCTTTAGGAAAACAAAAACTTAGTTTGGTCTTGGTCGAGATCGAACTTCAGTCCTCTGAGCGGTGATGACGCCTCCATCCTCTGCGCCACGCGCATCTCCTAATTCAGCTGTAGAGTGTCCTACCGCGACAGCTACGTTACGTCATTATGCAAGGCAGCAGATACACGCTGTTTTTCATCGGACATCGTTTTCTGATCAGAAGGGTGATACCTTACGAACCAGCTAATTTAGGACAAGCTGCTATCGATAATCTGATCACTGATGAATCCAATAAATTTTTTGAGAGATGTCCACTGCTTGAGCCATTTGATGAACAAGATAAGAGGAATCAGTCTTTGCTCTCAAGAAAAGAGCAGCAGATTTTCTAAAGTTGACTCAAATTTTGCATCACCCTATTAGGGTTGAAGTTGTTCAAAAATTTATGATTTCTCTAAATGATGAGATTTTTTGACCAAAACGTTTTTGTGAAAGAAGTAATGTATAGGAGACATGACGGTTGTCTCATCATACCTCGACGAAAAGTTTTTAGCATGCTACGTAGAAGTATTAAAAATGACTTCTGATTCTTCACAGCTATAAATAAATTTGAATCCTAGTGCACTGTTTGAAAGATAATTGTTAGCTCTTTCAAATGAAATGTTTTGCCACTCCGAACATCTGCCCTGTAAAAAGTTACGCGCCGCCGAAGTGAAAATTTTGATGACAAAAAATGTATGTCCTAAAAAACTCCTTATATTTTTTAGGTCTAGAACATTCAGAAACGTCTTACATACCATTTGATAGAGAAAGGTTTGCTCTATCGAATGATGTACTTGGCTTTGTTCAATCTTCTTAACTTGCTGAGAACAAGCTCGTCATATTGGAGCAAAAATCGCATCTCGATCGCGTGTTGAATATATTTTAGCCGCTACTGCATATCAAAGAAAAATGGAAATTCAGAAACAGATACAAACTACAACATTTAGAGAACCGACAAGGTCTAGGAGGAAATTGCAAAAACAGCAAAAAGAAGAAGGATGGGATTGCAAGCCACAAATATTGCCACCCAAGCCAATGAAAAACATTCCGGTCAGCGCAGCGATTTGAAGGCAACATGGGAGGTCTCAACATCGATCAACTGTCCCATTGATTTTAGAAATTTGGAAAATGGCAAGATTGCAGTAAAACTGCAAGCTGGCTTCTAGTAAAGAGTGCAGTCGTCTCGCTCAAGTGAACACAAAAGTAAACATTGTGGTAAGGGAAGGAGTAGTATTAGGAGAGGAGACACTATACAGGGTTTTCCAAAAAGATGTATACACTGTTTGAAATGCCATAACTTTAGCGAAAGTAAACCTATCGAAACGAACCATAGCTTGGATGAAAGCTAACATAAAAGAAAATTTTTTGGTCTGTGGTTGGTGAGGATTGCGCCATATACCCGACCGAGACCTGAGATTTTGGACCTGATTGATAGTGCATAGGTTATATGCTTGCTCTAATTTGGTTGTAGACAGGTGATATCGCTGCCATGAGTTACCTCTGAGGCAGTTAACATTTCGACTTGCCGCAGCTTTTGCTTAAGCATGGAACAACATCAATATCGATCAATAATTGTAACCACTGTTTGAGGAGCTAAAGCTCCTCCAACAGTAGCGCAATCATAGGAAAAGAATTTAGAGGAATGAAAAATATATGAAACACGAAGATTGCGCCATGCACCTGTCCGAATCGTCAGATTCTAGACTTGATTGAAAGGTCACGGATAACATGCTTGTTCTACTTTGGTTGCCAGCAGGTGATATCGCTGATACGCGTTTCTCTTGACGCGGTAAACATAAAGACATCAAAACATAACAAGTTTAACAACATAACAGTTGCTATTACATGCTCATTAACAAGAGTCTTGGGTTTTTGAACAGAGTAAGCAGTATTGTGCAAAAACATCTTAAAGTGCATGTTAAACTTGTTACATTTTGATGCTTTTGTGTTTATTGCATCAAGAGAAACGCGTATCAGCGATATCACCTGCTGGCGACCAAAGTAGAAGAAGCATGTTATCCGTGAACTTTCAATCAGTTTTAGAATCCGGCGATTTGGAAAGGTGCATGGTGCAATCTTTATGGTTCATACCTTCTACATTCCTCTAAATTCGTTTCACATGATTGCATCCCTGTTGGAGGAGTTTTAGCTTCTCAAACAGTGGTTACAATTATCGATCGATATTGATATTGTTCCACGCTTAACCAAAAGCTGCGGCTAGTCGATACGTTCGCTGCATTAGAAATACTCATAGCAGCGATATCATCTGTTTACGACCAAAATAGAGCAAGCATACAACCCATACACTATCAATCGGGTACAAAATCCGAGTCCACGGTCGAGTACATGGCGCAATCCTGACCAAACACACACCAGAAAATTTTCTTTTCTCTTAGCTTTCATTCAAACTATGATTCGTTTTTATTGGCTCACTTTCGCCAAAGTTACAGCATTTGAAGCAGTGTAGACATCTTTTTGGGACACCCTGTATTGACTGCTCATACCTGCTGAAGCAACTCATGCCATTCGTCCCTTTCCAATTCTTGAACAAATCCTATCTCGATCATTTCTTTGGCGGCAGAAAGTCGGAACTCCAGAACAATGCAGAACATCGATGTAGCAACATCGAAATCCGGGGAAGACGACGTCAACTGAAATGCAACGCAGAGGTCGGCGCGGACTATCTCGCTGGGCTATAGATATCACTAGGTTTCTCCTTGCCACGAAGTGTACACGTAGAGATAAGATTGAAGTCCCTATATCTGTAACTTATGGTGGCCAGATGCTATGCCACATCAGCTACTTTACATTCTCAGAAAAGTTTGGTAACAACCTACCCGACCCCGAGAGATGGAAGGCTTGATTAGCCAACGGGAACGACAGCCCGAAAAAAAGAGGAAGATTTGCTCTATCAGAAACTACGTGGAGCTTTCTTTCCCGAATACTTGATAAGCAGGCCGTCAAAGAAGGGTGAAAGTCTCGGCTCATCCGAGTATTAATTGATTCTTGGCGGCTACTGTATGTATAATGGTTCAGATGCCCTGTATCAAAAAAAATGCAAGCCAAAGTGGAGGACTGCTCACATTTTATATCGTTCGCAAATTCTATAAAGAAAGACAGAAAGATTCGAAAAAATTCCGAGGTTGAAATGCACTACCTCCTGTAAGGGCATCAATACAGCATTCCCCGTAGCGGGATGAAAGACCATCTGGTGAGACTCGAGGTGAAGAACTCCGTTTCGGGAACGCTTTTCTCCAACCACTCTCAGCTTAGCTGTTTGCTGTCGAACACTTTGTGGAGATTCCTGTTGGTCTTCAATTAGCTGCTGGAACAGTACAGAGATGAATTGCGGTGCGGCAAACACCAAATCAAACTGACGTACCTCTAGACCGTTGTCCGTTGATTTGAATGCTTCCCAGCAAGCTTCGTTCACTTCACAGAGATTTTGTAGAATCTGAAGTTTAAATTTGCCTTCACGCTTATTCCATCTGCTCTCTATTCATTTGCAGCATTGGAAGAATTGACTAGCTACTCCACGGTTTAACTGCAGAATTACGGGAAATACGTTCTTGGGAAGAAATGGGGTGAGTGAAGTGGAGAAACAGGTCGTTTCACGCATCCTTTTTTGTCATTCATCTATCATACATGACAAATACTCACGTAGACATCCTCAGCTTGATATCGATTCATTATTTTACAAGGGGGGAGGATGGCCTAGAGGTTAAGAGCTAGACTCAAGATTTCTATGATCAGATTTAATCCCGTTCTAGGCAGAAACCTTGGCCTAGCTTAGAAATAGTTTGAAAGGGTGGTGGTACCAGCGTCAGACCCGGGTGAGAGGTCGGCTGATGGAGGAAAGCTGTCAAAATGTCAAGTCTTTTCGGTAGCCGCATGTAAAGAAGTGGTGCACAAGATGAAAGAAAGCAGCTCTTGAAGAAAAAATGCACTCCCCCTCTCACTACTCTACATTGGTTCTCTGCAGTAGAGTCTGAAGAGACCCTTAGAATTGCCCCACTCGCGCCCTAGCTGTTTGACAGTGTATATTATTACTCTTTATTTATTATTATTGTAACAAAGCCTGTCTGTCTAAACCCCGCTGCTCTATAACTGGCGCGCCTTTATGCGGTCTAATAAATGAATAAACAAACTGTGAAAACTACCTGCTTCCTCCAAATGGCATCACGAAACCGAGTCGTGTTCGCAACAACGACGTGAGTGTTCACCCAGTGCTTCGGTAAACTCGAATAAAGAGCACCGCTATTCACCACCTTAAGAATCCATTATGTCTTTTCGTATGTTTGACTGAGATCGCACCTACCATCGTCCATTTCTGTCCATCGAATCCAACCCTCTCCACCAGCCGAACGAAACTCTTTCCTGTTGGTTCGGCTTGTGAAACACCATCCCGCAAGTATACAACACCGGCGTCGGAAGTGCCCACAACCTACATACATGTAGTTGTTGTTAGTATCATAGGATTACGATTGGTTTCGTCGAATTCTATCTCCTGCATAGAAGCTTTACCCGGAATGAATATTTCTTTTCCACAACGGCTTAATCCCGATCAGTTACGGGGTACGTCTTCCTTGATAGTCGCCTAGTCTTCTTTCACTTGGTGCTGCTCCCGCGTTTATTGAGGCGCCACACTGTCATCTTGTCTCGGCCCAGAGCTCCATGGGAGGTGGTCATATAGCCCTCGATCGCAGATTATTGAGAGCCGCTTCCTTGCATGCGACAATCGATCCGTCTTGTGATTGTGACAATTTTCCTCCATCAGCCGACCTGTCACCCAGGCCTGACGCTGGTACCGACACACTTGTTAGCTATTTCTGAGCTAGGCAACGGTTTCTGTCTGGGACGGGATTAAACCCTTATCATCGAGATCATGAGCCTAGGCTCTTAACCTCTCGGCCATCCCAGCCCACCCAAAATGATTATTTGAGTAACGAAAACAACCTGGCCAACGAGTTGTGTCCAGAGCTGGGCAGTAGGAAACGAGCGACATGGGGCGCATTCAAAAGTGTTGAAGAAGTAGTGAGGAAGACGAAGAACGCCCGACTCCGCGCCCATCTCTTCCAGTCCACGGTTCTTTCCTGCGTTGACGTAAGCTTCAGAATCCTGGGCGTTACGCAAGCAGGATGAGCATGCGATTTGCATCGCACAACGAAGTAGAGGAGAGTGATCTTCGTGAGTGATTCGCTTCATCCAAGCGAGAGACGGCATACGGATCTCCAAACTACGTCGACAGTCGAGGAGCAGAGACGCAGTTGCATGTGCCAAGTTGACGAAGACCAGGTGGGTATGCGATTTCGGAACGACCCCTGGACGAGAGCCGTCAACGAAATCACAGGTCGCCTACCTTGGTCGGACTTCTTCGTCAGATCCCTGAACGAAAGAAAACGTTCCAATTTTCCCCGGGTTTCTCGATCGAGGAGAACACATTTCCTAACGTGATTGGCGTCAGGGACGATTGAAATCGTTGTTGGGGCCGCTCAAGCTAATCGATGAAGAGCAGGAAGATAAGTGGCACAAGCGAGTGAAAAGTACTCCCTAGCTCTCACCTCATTTCATCCGCCCTTTAGAGTATCAAAGAATCATGTCCAACCTGATCATCGGTATTCACACATAATCCGTAAATTTCGCCGCCACCCTCCGAATAGTTGGACTTCGCAAATGACGCCTCACTGTGATCCTTGTTCTCCAAGCGTTTGACAAACAGCTGAAAGAAGCATATACGTCATGAGTTTGAAAAAAACTTATTTGTCACTTCTGCGCGACTACTTGAAACTACCTCATTGTAATTTCAGTTGTTAAATAAAATGAAAAATCGAAGGAAAAAACAAATTTAAGGGCAACATTCCTATTGAGCTTCTATGGTGAATGTCAACGATGAGCCGTTGACCAATTAACGTGCCAAGTATGAATGGCTCTAACAACAAGGAGTAAATGGAAAGAGCACAAAACTCCATTGCTGTCGTCCTTCTCAATTACAGTGTGCATTGAACAAGCTATCCTGTCTTGTGCTACAGCCTAACTCGGATAATATCTTCATAATTCACACTGGAGTGTTGAAGAGAAATTTAATACACATCAATACACATCACTGTTTAGTCGTGATTTTTTTCAGTGACTTTTCGCACTTCCTTTATCGTGGTAAATAGTATCATTTGACCAGTTGTTCGTTACCCATACTGTTTGCATAATGCTAGTGAATTCGTAGATAATTATTAGAATTTATAACGGTGCGAGCTACTTTACTTTCCTACTCGTCGGTGTTTGAACCAATGTGCTGTTCAGTTGAATGTATTTCGATCGAGTAGTGAGCAAGAACCGCGCTCAGACGCACACCGCTGCATTTCACTTCGAATTCTAGACAATTTACTTATCCGCCTTGTCATGCCATCTTGATGTTTCGTTTTCTAACCGTTTCTATTGTTGTAATGTTGTTTGAGTAACTTTTTTCCACATTTGGCATGGTCTGTTAGTTACTGACCACGGCTTTATGAACGGTGATGATGTAAACTAAACTAAACTAATGAATAAGTAAACAACTAAATAAATAATTTTAATCAATCGATATGCAACAGACTGCTGAACCTGAAGCGACGTACACTTATTATAGAATTTATAGCCAAACGGTTCATTCTACACAAACCAAGTGCAGCTGAATATGCTCAAATTTCATCGTTGACACTACCCGTGACCTTTGCCGGACTTTAAAAGCACCAACAAATTCTTTTAGGAAGACTATATAGGGACCTACCTGCCCATTCACTGCGACTGTCCACATAGCCGACGTTCCAATTGCAACGAAGGCTAGAGGATTGTTCTGCGGCGTCGCCAGAGGACACCAAGTGATACCGTCCCAGCAATCTGCCAATTTCCTGTCTCTTTTTGAATGAATTGTCCTACATCACCTTCTTTTTGTCGTTTTTTGTTTTGTTTTGTTGTTGAGGTTGTTTTAGAAGCCTAGTGACCTATTTTTGTGTAATCACTTTATATTCAAAGCATTGTAGGCCTCTCACAGTCAAGCATATCACGGCATACTGCTTTTCCTCTACAAAAGTACGTACATAGTCGCATAGCCGCGTGACTGCTACAATATGTGTCAGTGACACGAAATGGAGTTCCTATCAGTCATTAACAGCAACTCTAACTCTTAATAATCGAAGTGAAAAACCTGTGGATCTGTATCTCAGAAGCCAGTAATACAGAGATTTGAAAATGTCGCTTTTTCATCAGCTTGACGGTAAACCTATTGATCTAGAACCAAAGCGAGGGAAATTAATGAATAACTGAGCTGCTTTATTTAAAAAAAGCGAGATACGTCAGTTGGTCACCAATGTATGCAAAAACTGTGGAAGCGAAAATGTACAAAACAGATCAAGAAGAAGGTTCGCGAGAATCCCTGAATTTTCTTTTACATGGGATCGCATTGTCAGAGGGCGCGCATGGCACAGCGGTGCAGCGACAAGAGGCACTAGGGGCAATCCTACGTTCGATTGATCGATCCCGGCCCGGGCTAACCAAGTCTTCCACCCCTCCGGGGTTGGGTAAATTGGTACCAGACTTATCTGGAAAGGTAAAGACACTGACATGCTGCAGCGGCTGGCCACCGCAAGTCACGTTGTGGGCCAAATACGCACTCACCATGGCTCTACGAATCCGAGTGGAACACGAATGCTGCGACGCATCCTCAGGGGACTCAACAATGCGGGGACCTTTATCTTTACCTCATTTTGAGCTGTACTAATTTTTGTTAGCCGTTAAGATACAGCACAAAAATCACTTCCTCCTTGAAGAAACGCATTGTCCTGGAATTATGAGAAAAGCATACTATAAAATTTGAACCTTTGGTGATTCCGCTCCTCAAATACAATCGTCCGTCCCATGTCAGCACCACCAATGTGCCCAGTGAAGTTGAGCAACTGATCTTCGACACGTCCTCGGTTCCGTCTCAAAGCAAAAGGCAGTGGAGAATAAGAATCATCGCCAAATGCACACAAATCACCTTCACACTCGATGCCAGGAATCTTCTGCCATTCATCGCCACCTGGGTTATTGCAGTCGATGCCAACCCTTCTGAAAAGTTCACAACTGATGCGTGGCAGATCTTGAGAACAAGAAAAGAGAGGAAGCCCTATTAGAGGAACAACTCGCTTCGATACGCTTTTTACGTTACTCTTCACGAACCCACCTGTACAGCGTTCCATCATTCGATAAGGCGAATAAAAGACAGTTTCGATCAGGAACAATATCAACACCTCCGACGGCGAGCGCTGTGAACACATCACCTTCACTTTGCAGCTGAAATAAAGGTCACAGATTCATAAACAAAACAGAGGGTTTTGGATTCCTGCAGGTTTGTAAGCCCATTTCGCAGTGCCGACTTGCCGCAGTTTTCGTGAAAACTGGGGTGTCCGTTACCCGGCTGTAGGCTGACGGAATTTGGCGCAACGGCTGACTCACCGGCTCGACCAGAAATTGGCATTGCGCCGTTAATACTGCAAGATATTTGAGCCCAAAAATGTATTTTTCGGGCCACTACGATTCCAAACGGGAGTCGAGTGTGTGGCGCGTCCTTACGGGACTGATGAACACATCTTACTCAGTTTACTCAGTGTACGTTACTAGGTATCATGATATCGCGTTGCGAAGCGCCATAAGGTCAAACAGTTCCCCAAGTATAATATTATTTCTACTGAAGTCCGAATTTCTCCTATTTATTACATTTAGTCCGAATACTTTCCTATTTTTTACACGTTGACGACAGCGCCTTTTCGCGTGTCTGGTGCGTGGGACCAACCGATTTTCCAGCGCGCCGAGGCTGTGGCATGATGCCGGCATACGGCGAATTTTTTTCAAAATGGAAGTGAATAGTAAATCTCGAAGACTACGTATACAGTCCTGTAATATCGGGGATTGTGACTATTCTTTTTTTGCAACGAAAATAGAAAAATAACAGCTGGAAGCGTTTAGAATGTCCTTTTCCCTATCCAGGTTAGAAGGAAGTTGTTATTTGTTTATTGTTCATTATTTGTCTATTCTAACAATCAATATTGGTTGGTATTTACAGTAGCGGCCAAAATTCTATTAACACTCGGTCGCGCAGAAATTTCTACCCTTCTTTGATCGGCAGCCAACGAAACAGTTCGGAACTTTCGAGGAAGCTGTGCACAGTCTCTGATAGAGCAAATCTTCTTCTTTCAAATGGTGTACAAGAAATTTTCAGATGTGCTGAATCTGGAGAAATCTAATAGGATTTTTGAGACATACATTTTTCTTCACTCCAAAATTCACTTTGGTGACGTGTACTTTTTCCGCAAAGAGCAATGCAGAAAAACTAAACAATGTTTCAGACAGTGCAAACAATTCTCTTTCAAACAGTGCATTTTGTTTTTCCATTTTCTATAGAAATCCAGAAATACAGTCTTTTTAGGGAACTATTCGGTATTTCACCAATTTTGCGTTGAATGAGCTAGATAATATAACCAATGTGTTTCGCATGCCTTATTGCCTTTGGGCAATAACTTTCGGCAAAACACCTCGTGAACGCAAGGTGACAAGAACTTTCGAACAAATTTCCACCAAGCAGTGTGGTGCCAAATTATGGGTCCGCCCCAAATTTCCCTGATAGCTCACCAAGGGCGCGCTTTCGAAGCCAGAAAATACAACCATTGTATTCCACATAATTTGCTACCATCATAAAAAAAATTTGAACAAGATATCTCGTCTCGCTGCAAGCCATGAATTTTTTAAAAATTTCAACTAGTTTGATAGTACACCAACAGCGCGATCTCGAGGGTGGATAAGAACACCATGGCTTTCTACGTGTCAGATTACATTTACAAAAAAATCTTGAGCAGGATAACTTGTTAGCGCCGGACGCCATGAATTTTCAAAGAAAAAACAGCAAACGGCGAGGATGATAGCTTGCGACAGCTTCCACGAATCGAGGTCTATTGAAGAAGAAACTCTTTGATCATTTGCTGTTTTGCACATCACTTGTCTGCGAACATCTTCTACAACTATTAAATACACTACTGTTGAATTACCGATGACATTTATCTTAAGCACTGTCGATCAGGTGTAGAAATTGGTATGTCGTAGAGGTGCATGGCGTAATCCACACCAATAACATGACATAAGATCTGCTTCTCATGTGCTTTCGTATGACTTATAACCTATCTTTGAATCCTCACTATCAGTAAACTTATGGCTCCTCAAACAGTGAGCACATTTTTTAGACACCCTGAAGCGTTGCATTTCATCGTGAGTTTTCACTTTGAAACTGTCTGTAATTCTAGATTTGTAAAGAAGAATGGAAAACAAAATATACCGTTAGAAAGCGAATTGTTTGCACTACCAAAAAGTTTGTTTGGTTTTTTTTGCGTAGCTGTTTGCGGAAAAAGTACACGTCACCAAATTGAATTTTGGAGTGAAGAAAAATGTATGTCTCAAAAAACCTCTTATATTTCTCCACATTGAGCACATCTAAAAAACTTTTGTACATTATTTGAAAGAGGATTTGCTCTATCAGAAACTGTGCGCAGCCTCCTCGAAAGTTCCGAACTGCTTCGTGGGCTGCCGGTCAAAGAAGGGTGGAAATTTCTGCGCGACCGAGTGTTAATAGAATTTTGGCCGCTACTGTATGTGTTTGTTTCAGTAAGCAGTACTTGTTCGCACTTATTTGTTTCTTGCAATAACCATTATTTGTTTTTACTTGTAAAGAAAACTAGTGCACAATCAAAAATTCCATTAAATCAGAAGCTAAGAATTGTTTTTACGGACCACGAGGTTTACAATGATTCCTTATCATGAGGTACATAGTGGTCAGACAAATATTTCCCCGAAAATCGGAATAAGTGAGAAAAGTAAATTTCAAAACTGTGACGCAGCACTGCGTCACACGGTCCCACGCGGCCTAATATGTGTGACGCAGCATTGTGTCACACGGTCGTCAACGTGTTAATTTATAATAAAACAGCTGATTAGAGAAGTTCTCCAATACTCAATGAATGTACCTACTTCTGCCCATTTTTCGACGCTGGTGTATCGCGTATATCTCTTCCACTTTCTCCGTCGAACGAACGAGCTGACGCTTTTCTCTGGCGTCCAAACGGCTCCGGCGAAATTCACGGCGTATTCCCAGCCCTAAGAACAGTAGGCTGTCGCATTTCTCCTTTTATTCAGCACGACCACCGTGAAGTCACATACCTCCTTGTCATACTTACGCACGTCAGCAGCCACAATCCATGGTTCCTCCCATCTCCACCCGTCTGCTTTCAACTGGATGCCGGCAACATTTATGGCCTTCGAACCATCTTCGTTAGAGAATGAGCTTCTGTCAGTCGGAAGCGTTCGTGATGACCACCCGATCATTGGATACCATCGCTGGAAGCTCAAAAGTTGAGTGAAATTCACGAAAACTCGCCTCATTCGACGCCTGTTCAACTCCCGTTCTTTTCATAATTCGAAGCTCGAAATTCAGGTAGAACTGTAGAATTTGCTTCGAATTATCACATCTAAATCGGCTAAAGAGTCAAAGTCATCAAGCTCGATAACATACCTGATTATTGTAAATCTCCACCCTTCGTCGAATAGCTAAATGAGAACTCAGAACAAACTGAAACACGTTGCCTCTCTGATCCAAGGCGAATGCAGCCTGAAAAAAAGCTGGTATTTTGACGATGAAATCTATGGATGGTGTATTAGACAAGTAGGCATTCACGATAGTTTGTTATAAAAAAAATTTCCTATTCTCACAGACACGAATAATAAATTTCGAAGCCTCTGCATCGTCTCAATGGCCTGAAAAATCTAAGAATGCGCTTCGAAGATCAACGGACCAAAACCTCTCGCTGAGTAAGGGACGACAAATACAAAGCCAAAATATTGAGGACATCCAATAAAAACCAACGTTGGGCCCTTACCATGCTCTGAGAAGGCGACTCCTTCATGGTGGACTAAGGAGATAGTCCAATTCTCAGGCTTGGCAGTCCTTCGGTAGGTAGAACATACGTCTCTAACGACTGTGAAACATGTTCGGGCTAGCAGGAACTTTACTCCTTTGGCACCCAATGAAACTAATACCAGGCATGGCGGTGAAAGACTCTCGAACTCATTTGCGAAATGTCGAATCAGAACAAACTTCTTCTCCCACGGAACTTTTCGGTTGACAGAGTGCGAAAATATAGATTCCAAACTTCTAGCTCCCATTCTCCTAAATCTTGCCCTTACGGTTGAAACTTCGGCATTTGTTTCTTTTCTTTTCACTGCCGCTTTGTTGCACTTTTCTCTCTAATTGGATCCACTCGAATCGTGTTTTCGTCGCCTTTTCAATTGGCTAGTTCGCGTTGTTTCTACGCGAAATTGAGTGTCTCTCTACCAATAAAGTAAAGTAAAGGAATAGTACAGAAACAATTTAATCATCTTCATCACCGTTTGCATCTAAGCTCGCCTGATCTTATCAGGCCTTTCGAGTTCTCTACCTAGACTAGTATGTAACTTCCATATAAGTCTCACAGTGACTGTCATCAAATTCATCAATAACCAACTACTTTCTTCGAGAAAGGCTAATCACCAAGTGTTTGTTATTTGTTATAAAAGTATATATGTCAATCACTAGGAAGCCGTAATAGCATATCGCACTGACTACTCAACCCTTCATCGGAGAGATCTACACAGAACACAAGGATTTGATTGTGAGTTCATTTTCTTCGAGACTTGTCATTATCGTTTTTGCAAGAGTTCCGAAAAGGAAGCCTTAGTAGTGTTTAGTACGAATTAAAGAATTGAAAAAGCTCCTTACATAAGGAACTGCAACAATCTGTCGAATCTTCAGCTGCTCGCCGTGGGCGACAACAGGTTCAGGCTTCCATTGCGCATCGGTAATGTGTTCTGAACGAAGCACGAATCAGTCGTGAACCATATTTATTTCTTTATTTATTTCGCACACATGACGCTCTCCACACTATTTCCCGATAGGTTCCCCATATGGCCTTTCGAACACTCCTCTCTCTTTCATTTCATCTTGGGCTTGGCGAAACACTTCATCCATAACTGACGCTTTCTGTTCAATCCTCGCAATGTATCAATAATTTCACCGCCACACTTCAGCAGTTAAAGGTTTAATTCCCTAAACTACAGCTATAATAAGCTTTCCCGTTCGATATCAAGAACAAGAACAACCAGAAAGGAAGTGCTGAATGTTGGCCAGTCTGATTAATGCAGAAGTCTGCGACAAGACTTTGATACTACTTTTATTGATGGTGATGAAGTCGTCCGCAAAAACAGCGCAGACCTCAACAGACTCTTAACGGCCAGGCTAAGAGTCCAATTCCAGAGTCCAAGATCCGTAGATCAATTCAAGAAGATGGTGAAAAACCGATGGATAGAGCTGCAAACTTAAAACATTAAGAAGAGATCAGGTGGTTGATGCATAATTATCAGTGCTTCTTCCGAGAACTTTCATTCAACAGGAATAAAAAAATTACAGGAACAAGTTTGAACGGTCATTAAGGCGCTAAACATGGACATAGGCTATTGTTGTGGAAGTGACGATAAAGGTAAAAATAAGGGTAAGTTTAGAGAGATCGGCGTTTATCAGCTCCTAAAGGCCTGTTTACAGTCTTGCTGCCGGCAGCAGCAGCAGAAGTGGAGGATAGGGGGTTTAACGCAGTTGCAGCGTCCGGCAGCAGACCGACAGCAGGGGGGTGTTTCAAGTATCGACAGCAGCAGCAGGGGTCCCATCGCGAATAATACCGTACGATTGGCGCGCCATTTTGAGTGGGGCGCAGGCAGCCATATTCATTCGCCGGCAGCCATATTCATTCGGTCCCACCACGACAACTTCCTCAGCAGAATTTTGGGCCCACGCCCCGCCCCCATTTTGCTGCTGCTGCTGGCAGCACGACTGTAAACAAGCCTTAATGACGAGCTGCCGCATTCGCGCCTCGTTGGCCCTTGCAGAGTGTTGCTGCTGACAGCAGCAGCAAAAAGGGGGCGAAGCGCCTGTCCACTGAGGACCACCGCTCTGCTGTCGGTGTGCTGCTGCGCTGACTACCGATCGATTTGCTGCGGCAGCAAGAAATGACCGAGACCATTCCGTGCTGCTGCTGCGGCCTGCTGCTTGCTGTTAGGCCCTTGTTAAGGCCTGTTTACAGTCTTGCTGCCGGCAGCAGCAGCAGAAGTGGAGGATAGGGGGTTTAACGCAGTTGCAGCGTCCGGCAGCAGACCGACAGCAGGGGGGTGTTTCAAGTATCGACAGCAGCAGCAGGGGTCCCATCGCGAATAATACCGTACGATTGGCGCGCCATTTTGAGTGGGGCGCAGGCAGCCATATTCATTCGCCGGCAGCCATATTCATTCGGTCCCACCCCGACAACTTCCTCAGCAGAATTTTGGGCCCACGCCCCGCCCCCATTTTGCTGCTGCTGCTGGCAGCACGACTGTAAACAAGCCTTTAAAACCTCTGCAGAGTGTTGCTGCTGACAGCAGCAGCAAAAAAGGGGCGGAGCGCCTTTCCACCCAGGACCACCGCTCTGCTGGCGGTTTGCTGCTGAAATCGGCAGCAACGCCACAGCAGCAAGATGACGTGTGCTGGCGTCATTTTCTGGTGATTCGTGCTAGGACCTCTAGCACGAATGACGTCCCGTCTGGCGTGGCGTACCGATCGATTTGCTGCGGCAGCAAAAAATGATCGGAACCATTCCGTGCTGCTGCTGCTGGCTGCCAGCTGCAGCAGCAGCACTCTGAATAGCCTCCCTGCTGTGGGTTTGCTGCGCAGCGCTGCTGCGTTGCTGCTGGGCTATCCTTCATCATTGCTGCTGCTGCCAGCAGCAACACTCTGCAGAGGCCTTTATACGTTCGCTCACCCCCCAGCGTAAGGCCTTTGTTATAGGTTCGCTCGCACCCTGCGAAACTCGTCCATTCAGCATCAGACAGCGTGGGGCCAGACACGTTAGTACGAGCTATCCCGTCGACGCGACTCGTACAAACGTGTCTGGCCCCACGGTGTCTGATACTGAATGGACGAGTTACGCTGGGTGGTGAGCGAACGTATAACAATGGCCTTAGCTGCGGCAGCAGCACTCTGAATACCCCCCGGCTGCAGGTTTGCTGCGCAGCGCTGCCGCGTTGCTGCTGGGCTCTCTTTCATCATTGCTGCTGCTGTCAGCAGTAACACTCTGAAAGGGCCTTTAGAATCGTAGATGCATGGTGAATGCTTATTGTGCCTGTACAATGACTACCAGCCGCTATACCAAGTCAAAGTCTTCACCTTCCCAGACAAGTCTCGTACCAATTTACCCAACCCCGCAGGGAATGAAGGCATGGCTAGCACGTATGAGGAACGATCGTTCGACCGTGCGAGTGTCAATGGCGCCTCTCATCCCCGAACCACTCGCGCCCAGAGGTGACGATATACATCACAAATCATTTCATTGCTGGAATTAAAAAGCGATCGGTTCCTTTGCTGCTGGAATGTTTGTAGATACCCCATCCATCCTATTTTCACATCTTTCCACAGGCTTCTTTAGGTATCATCGTATGATCATCAACGTCGGACTCTCTAGCTACTATTCGATCAGTCTTTTCATCCGCTGCCTAATGTGTCCGACTGTCGAAACATGATGGCTGTCCACTTTCGGCCTTGCCCAAGGAAGTACCGCCAGATTTGAAATGGACAAGCCACATTACCTTTGGCTGTTTCTTTGCGACAAAGTTCATTAGATCGCGAAGGGACTTTGCTTTCCATCTTATCTCACAGAGGGCACCGTGATATGACGAGTAACAATGTGGTTCAACATGTATATTTATTTGGGGTGGGCGCGCTACAGTGGTAAGGGGCGCTACTAACACCAGCACAGTCCGGCGATCGATCCCGACCCGGGCTAGTCAGGCCTTCCATCACTCTGAGGCCGGGTAAATTGGTACCACACTTTCTCTGGGAGGGTAAAAACACTACCTTGGTAGAGCGGCTGGTCCAGTCATTGTATTGGGCAAACACGCATTCACCATGCCCCTACGACCCTGAATGGAATACGAATGCGGCGGTGCCTCCGTGGGGGACTGATTAACACCGGTATCTTCGACTTTTACCTTTTATTTCTATTTTGTGGGGTGGCATGTTTCTATTAAAAAGTATTTTCTGCTTCTACTGAATTAAATGTGTTAAAAAACGCGTAATTATGCACCAATTCAATAGTCTCTCATAATCGCGCCTTCATTAGAAATAATCAGAATTTTTCTTTAGAACGCGAACCTATTCGATTATCAGCGGTCACTCGGTATGGAACACCGTTTGAGTTCAGCAGCCATAGATAGCCATTACCCATGAACACTTCACTCGCTCTGAAAGCAAACAATACGAGAAAATCGATATGCTCACGCATGAAATGTCATTATGCTTTCGAAAAGAACGAAAAACTGAGCAGCACAGCCGCCTGATCGATAACGTACGACAGCAAGAATGATGATATAGTTAACTATAAAGAATTTGAATGGTATCGGAAGATAAGCCACTTCCACACCATTTGATAGTAAAGAAGTTCGAGAATATAAACTGGCTTTCCGTATTTTTTCGGTAACCAAGGCGACTGAGGTTGTATAACCCTTACCAGATGGCTTTTTGAGTTTCACTTTATTTTCTCTACGGATAGGAGACTCACTGCTGAAACTACCTAGCACTTGGAATAACACCGACCTCGATGCGTCACCCATAAGGGGCTGGACTGACACATTTAGCAATTGAATGACATAGTCCCCGTAATTTCCATCTTTTCTTTACTGATTTCTGTAGAAGAAACAGCGAAAACTGGTAAGCTGTTCCTATTCCCAAACAATTTAACCTTTTTCAGTCAAGGGACCGTAAACGAAATCTGCAGTATCATGGGTAACGTACAAAAGAACTCTGCAGCACGTCCGGAGGAGTTGCTGAAGTGTCCAAGTGAGTCCCAACAGCCAAATTCCTCCAGCAGGACGGTAACCCCTCTACCCCTTCAGATAAAATGCTTTTCCCACTCATCTACTTTCCTAAGGACTCATGGCAGGCGGCTTGTGTAGCTGTTGGTTGACAGACAATTTTTCGTAGGCAAAAATAGTGACAGGCGACTCTTGGCTCCCGAGGAACGGCTTGCCATAATTCCACACGATTTTTTGTAAAAAAAAAATGAGCTCCGCAACAAAACCATGGTTCTGTGGAGTTAAAAGGTCACCAAACTCAATCAGAGTCACAATGCGGCCATGTTTTTTCTTGAACCTTGCGAAGGTCATGCTTCCAGCGAGTACAGTCTGTAGTCCCCTAGAATTTTTTTTTCCAGAGTTCAGAACCAAGTGTCCTAATCGCTTGATTTCACGTACCATCCTTACCAAAAATGGATTTTTCTTGATAATAAAACCTACTACGCTTCAAGCGATAGATGAGGTAGGTCTACCTCTTCAAGGATGTTCAGGGTAAACTAGTGCATACCAAGGGCCAATCTAACTAAGGGTAACAGAAGATATGCATTGAGTGAAGGGTAGCTCACGGATTATATTAATAGTAACGAAACCGCTCGCCTTTGCTCTAAAAATAATTTTTTTTTCCAACACCTCTCCTCAGATGCCCTCTGGCACTTTAGCCGTTCTTCCTAAAGAGCACGCTACTGACTACGGTGATGCCCGACTCAGCTCTAAGAATCTGTAGTTTACTCTGAATTGAGCTAAAATAAGATAATAAAGAGCAACCAAGGACAATCTATCGTCGAATAGTTTATTAAGAAGATAGGAAATTCACTCAAGCAGAAAAGGATCTTTCCTTTGATAAAATCAACACTGGTTCTAAAATTTAGCACAGTTCATTCTTTATACAGTCTCTTCACACTTCAAAAGAATAACGTTAGTTACTAATGCTAATTTCTAACACATCTGGCATCACAGAGTAAGCACATGACAACCTAGGACAGAACAAATAAAACGAGAAAGTATAGAACAACGAGTAGTAGATCGACTACCTATGTCTCGGAACCTTTCCGAACAAAATCGGAAAAAATCGCACACACATAGCAGAGATTTGGAAGAGAAGTGTCAACATTAATACGAACGAAGTAACGTATTGTCACGGGGGACAAATTTTCCAGCAACCCATGTATACGGAATGTCTCGTTTCACTGGAGAATACGGAGTCTCACCTTTTGTCCTTACTTATTTCCCATAGATGCTTTGTTCGTCTGAAAACAAAGTAAATGAATACAACGTCACGCTAGCAAAAACAATATGCCGATACTGATATGTCTCTACATTGTGCAAAAAAAAACAGCGGAAAAATCTGTGTCATTTACCTGTACAATGCCGATGATCATTCCAAAAAGACCAATGGCGGATGCAAAGATTTCAATGATGAGAATCTTCACAAAAAGAGCTGGATTAGCAGCATCGGCAATAGCAGCACCAGAGCCAACAATTCCTGAATATCCATTCCACTATCTTGTTAAATGGAGGGTCAGCCACTCAGTTTTGAGATGTGCCACTTACCGACTGCCAGACCGCAGACCAGGTTGCTGAAACCGACAGTGAGGCCGCCTCCGAAGATCATGTAACCAGCTGCAAGATTACGGGCAAGAATGGCCACTTGATCAGGGTTCGACAGATCGAGTTCTTCACGTTTGAACTCCTAAAATGCTCTCTTTAACGTCAATTTTCATCATTAATGATAAGGAAGCTATTTTCCATTCATGCCCGGTCTATACAGGAGTACCACAACACTGAGATATGTCAATCAAAGTAGGATGAGACATACCACAAGCACTGCTATTCGATACCTTTACTGAAGCAATGATCAAGATTATTGACACGAAGAATAGAGCCTCCAT
The DNA here is from genome assembly GCA_030553155.1 of Nippostrongylus brasiliensis. NCBI lineage: Eukaryota > Metazoa > Nematoda > Chromadorea > Rhabditida > Heligmosomidae > Nippostrongylus > Nippostrongylus brasiliensis. The sequence continues at coordinate 16,524,843 of CP130733.1, read as the reverse complement.
GACGGTTGGGACTTATACCTTTTTGCGATACAACCCGTCCAATAGGACTGTGTACTACTAGGAGGATGTACTTTTTTATAAATGTACTTTTCCTTATAAATACAAAATTATAAGGACAAGTTGAGGTCTCAACGGCTCTACTAACACCAAAGCCAACCTGTAGGCTTATCTGAGGAGAAGGAGATCATATCGAAAAGTGAACTTATGAGAAAGGTTGGATTGCCACCATTCGCCTGTCCAATACCCTCATGCGGCACTCTTTCCAGTAATGACATCCGCGCTGCCTCCAAATGAAACCGAACATCCCCATTCAGATTTGAGGCAGATCTCTCAGGAGTGATCCTGACGTGAACTCCGAGGCACTGTTCACATCCTCATGCGAAACCTCCTACCAAACGAACTAATGCCTGCGTCAAATGTGACACAATGATATTTTTTCCAACAACGCACGCAATCGCCAGAAACTAGTTCGACGAACTAGTTAAGCCACGACGGAAAGACAATAACTCGAATGTAAATTGTGTTGGCCGGTTCAGCGGAGGAAAGACAATAAAAATTGCAATAAAGAAGTTACAAAGGAATGCACCTAAGGGTACAACTCAGACAATCTTTATCCTACCGAACTTGTTAAGGGAACCTAAGGAAGGAAAGTGATGTTACAACCGAACGGTTTTGAAGAATCTATATTTTATATGGAGCTATGGGTTCAAATGTGAGATCAGAGTCCGTATATGAAACAAAGTACGCGTCAAAAATATGTATTCGATTAGGCCTATAGATGCTAAGTGAGTGGGAGAGCAGCCAACAAGAGCTTTGGGGAGGTGCATTTTCCGATTCTTAATACCAATTGGAGGTTTCCGTGGAAGAAGGCCGAGGATTTTTCGCTCTAGTTGCACCCCCCCCCCCCACCATTGTAGCATCCACATGTAAATCCGTCTGTGAAAATTACAAACAATACTAAAACACAAAAGACAGAGAAATAGCATACATGAACCAATCTCCTACCTGCATTTTTCCGACGAAAACGAATGCCATAATGATCCCGAAAATAGCGACAGCTTCACAGAAAATAATAGAAACCAAGTTCTTCGTTCTGATTCTGGGAGCTTTCACTCCACCACCAAGAATAGATGAGCCGGTAGTGAAGATTCCCCTGAAACTCGAAACCTAACTCCAAGAATCACACGAGCTAGGTACCATTGGTTACCATCCAGCTCCAAGTACAGAGAGTGACAGAGAGAATCCAATTCCAAGTCCTGCCCACATATGCGGTGACGTGCTAGTAAGGAACCAAGCGATATCGAAACGGTTTCCTTGTCCGGTAAGCATATAATACAATGCTGCAAAAGGAAAAGTTTTAAAATAGAAAAGATGAGAAAGCATGACAGAGGAAAAATTAACAAAATCAATGTCTGCTTAATTACAGTAGCAGAAAACCCAAACACAAAAAAAGTTTCCGAAGCTTCATGACGCCTTACCTACGCCGACGAATATGGCGATAGCGATTACGGAAACGGCCCCCGTCGTCTTCAAAATGGCTCCGGCTGCCATTCTGGAATCAAATGCGTGCGGTTCTCGAAAATGTGTTAGTGGCATCTTCAATTGTACGAAACGCTAATAAACACGGAAATTTCTGAAGCACTACAACGACATTGTGCATGAAAAATGCACGTAGTGAAGGCTACAGTTGTTATTAAAATGTCGCATAAAAAGGAGGAAATATAGTGAAAAACAGAAGATAAACGGTGAATCAATACTTAATCAAATGATGAACCACGAGCCAAATATTGCTACCTAGTTCGCAATTGCAAAGAAAGAAAAAATGTGTATAAGTAACCATTCCATTTAAATCTACAAGATTCAGCTGATTTCTAAACCAAGATTTAGGACGAAACCACAATTCAGTCAGAAATTAGAAGAATGGATGCCGGACACGGAAACAACAAATGTGTCCATACAAGAGGTTTCAGCGAATTCGTTGCTTCTAACTCGACCAGCCATGTGAAAAGCATGAAATCAGATCAACACATCAAGCACGCAAAATAACTCCCCAGACGAAACATTAGCAAAATCGGTGATCACTTTAGTAGACAATACCAAAATAACAACCACCCAAGTGCCAATCGCAGCGCTTAAAATTTACCATTATAATAGATGGTGGGCGGCTACAACTAGGAAAACGCACATTATTTTCGTGATCACCTCCATAGACAAAGTGACGGCGAATCAATTTTACCAAAGTCGGCTTCGTGGTGTCAGAACTTTCGCCCAGCACCCCAACCTTCATACGCGAGATGAGATCTTGACATTCATAAGGATTTCACAGTTATGACACAAAATAGGCTGTTTATAGCCGATACCAATATCAAAACAACAAAGCTTAAGACGCCCTCGCGGACGAAGCTGCGCGTTTCACAAAGCAATCTCGGCAGAAACAAAACCACGACGGGAATAACGACAAAGCTGTTGTAAAATATCCCAAAAAAAGCTGCGCTTAATGATAAAAAACCTGCATAACGATCATAGCCCTTCAAACACATAACCTCCTACAGGTCCTGGATATCGAGGTATACCTCACGGTCAAATATTTTCTCCATTACGCTATCGCGAACCTTACACCACACTAAATGCATCAAAAAAGTCTAAAAATAGCAATTACAATCAACAACAGAGTGACGGCTCAGCTGGCTCAATTGGAGATCATTTTCTGCCCTCGGTCGATCTCGCGGCGCACTTTACACGCCACAACAAACCGGTAACACGCAACACGACGCATAGCAGATTGCCGCTGTCTAACGTCTGCGTCCTCTTATATTTCTTCAAGTTAAGCCGTGGTGGGGCTCTGCGATCGCAATTATAACCCACGGCTCGCCGTCGCGCCGCGACCGCAGCGCGTCCAACTCTACTGGGGTTGGTCCACGGCGGTCCAAGCGGGGCGCTGTTGACGACATGCCGTGGACGTCGCAGTACTGTTACGATTCTTTTGTTTTGTTGGTCGAAGGGTTGTACTTTACGACGTGGAGCACATGAAAAGGAACAACTATACAGCTTCGTTTAGTAGAATAGTGGGGGTTGTCTGATGTCCGTTTTTAGGAGTTACAGGTGGCTTCAAGCAAGAAAGGTAGGCAGTGGGATGGAACACTTACTTGAGTTTATCAAAACCGGTCGAAATACGAGGAGGTGACATAAGATTCATGATGAGAACCTCAAATAGGACGATATTTTAATAACACAATTGGAATTAATAAATTTTTATGATTTTAAGAGTTAGTTTGATTGAAAATAAATATTCTTCCATCAATATTTATAAAAAAATATCAAGGTGGTTTATCGGTTTGATTAGAAAGTTCCAATCATAAAGATATTGGGACCAAACAACAAGTGTTTGGTTTGTGATCTGGTTTTGTATAATTTGTACTAGGCTGTCTTTAATTATTCGTTTGGAGTTGGCTAAACCTGGGATTTTGTGGTCAGTTATATAACACTATCATTACAGCCGATGCTATTTTGATAATTTTTCTATAGTAATGCCAAGAATAGTTGGTGGATTTGGTAATTGAATGTTACCTTTAATGTTGGGTACACCGGATATAAGTTTTCCCCGTTTGAGTAATTTAAGTTTTTGATTGTTACCAACTGCAATGTTTTTAATTTTGGATTCTTGTTTTGTCGATGTGGGTTGTAGGATAAGTTGAACAATCTACCCTCCTTTAAGCACTTCAGGGCACCCTGGGTCTAGTTTGGATTTAGCTATTTTTAGTTTACAGTGTGCGGGTTTGAGATCAAGGTCAGGGAAAGCTGGAATCATACAGTGGTTGGGGAAAGCTGCAATTATACAAAACGGAATTCTAGCAATGATAATAATGAGGGATTGATTGTGCTTCAATTATCCGAAATCACACGACAACTTCTTTGCAAATTGTCACCTGAGTAATAGGAACGTAATTGGGAATGTCTTCTACCAAACGAAGTTTTTATTTGTTCCTTTTCATGTACTTCACATCGTAAGGTACTACATGGTCCCTTCGCCAACAAAACAAAAGAATCGAAGCAGTACAGCGACGTGGAATATCTACGAGGTAGTCCACGGCATGTCGTCAACAGCGCCCCGCTTGGACCGCCGTGGACCAACCCCAGTAGAGTTGGACGCGCTGCGGTCGCGGCGCGACGGCGAGCCGTGGGTTATAATTGCGATCGGGCTCTGCTGCCTCGTCGCTCAGCTGCTGCTGGCTGGCTGAGGTTCGACGATGTTTTCGTTCCACATCAGAGAGATTTATTCGAAGAAATGTCTCTTTTCCTTTTCTTTCCCGCTGGTTCGTCGAAGAAATGTGGCCTGAAGAACTCTTTGCAGCTTTGTCAACTGTAATTCACCAATTTATTAACAGCTGCCCTCGGAAGTTTCGCGAGTTTTCCATCTCTCGCGTATAGTTGCGCCCTGCATGATCTTCCTGGGCACTGTGTGTTTGGCGGGTGATCCTTGATAGTAAGGTACTCCACGGTGCTATGTGGGTTTGCGGGATGGGTGCAGCTAAAGAGAAAAATTGATCGAGCCGTATTTTTTCCACAGAAGCCTGGTCAAATTGGTGTTTCGATATGGAGAATTTCCTCAGTGGTAGTGTAATTTGTCTTGGTCAACACTTCTTCTGTGAGAGTTTTTCGAGCCGCTGACCACAAGGCTAATGTTCGTGATTTTGGCTGCCGACCGCCCAATCGTTCTTGCCCGACCAGCCTATGGGTGGTGATTGTTGACGTTCTTTCTGAAAACGGATATCGGTTTCGTGCTCGCGTCTCAAATAATCGTGGTTCTATGAAAATTGCTAACTTTGTCTCAGTTGCCGTAATTAAAGTTTCGTATAATCTGAAATTTCGAAAACAGATGTCAGATTTGTGATCTCACCAAATAACCCCAGTAGACTGAGTTTCAGCGAAAAATACTTTTTTGATCAGGGACGGATTCTCGGGATCGCGAACTTTTGAACAATACCTAGGATGCTTAGTTCGTTGCCAGATTTTAAGTCCAATGTAGGTCTCAATATAAGTGGATGGACGCAGTTCGTTAGTCATTTTCTTGGTGGGTGCTGTCGACTCTAAAACTTGAGTTGGTTTTTATCGACTTCTGCTCTATTGGTTTCCAGGCCATTGGCATATGTATACAATCAGAACCTAATTACACAAATGGCAGTACTCCACTCTTTATATTCCAGTGCTCAGGCAAAGTTTTTCAACTGATTTTGCCTAAACTTCGTTTAGGTGAGGGTGCTTGGGTGTTGATTTAGGGTGATTCTCAAACATGTCCGCCATCCGTTTTTCGCCACGGAATTCATTATCAGCGTTCTTAAAACAGCCTTTTAGATGACGTTGGGGCAGAATCGATTGTCAGCTGAAGACAATTGCTCCCTCGCTTCTGTAGGTCTAATCCGTCTTTATACTGCTTGTTAACCGCAATGAACTCAGTGTCCGCCGCCGTTCTTGATTAGGTTAATTGTTCCACAGCTTCCTGTGTTGATCTAAGAACAAGTCGGATTTTGTCGAATAAAATTTGCATAACCTGCTTACCTCACTGTGATATTATTGTGATCGTCGCTGAAATGTCTCCAGTTACATCAACGTTCGCGGCTGCAAAGCCAAATACGTTGTGATTTAGATAGTGGACTTAACTGGTTTCTAACAGTAATAATACGCCGCATATACTGGTGGGAACGAAGTTGGATGCGAAAGCTTCTAGGAGAGGTCAGTTTACCATTAACGTAATTTCTTTCAATGTATCACTCCTTTCTATTGTTTTTGACTGACTGGCTCGCTTTCCATTATGAAAACCCAAAATCAACATTCTTATGCTAAATTTTTGTTAACGATCCTACCATCTATATTTGGCTATATTCGTCTTCAGGAGGAGAGTTGTGTAGAAGATAAGGTGATCATCGTTAATCAGTCTCGTAAAGACGCGCCACGCGCCCGTCTTCCATCGAGAATCGTAAAGGCTTGTTCTATGCAGCTCGCAATAAATATGGGCAAAGTTTGATCGCTTAACTATGCGGGTGAAAGTGACCGTTCTTCGGCAAATTTTACGCTGTGACCAAGCTGTTTTGACATGGTGTGGATTACAGTATCATGTGCCACTTAACACTTAACGCTTCTAATTACTCATTTGTACATTTCTTTGTTGTCTTTCGGAAAATACAGCTTCACACCAGGCAGTTAACACAAACCGCTTCTCAGGTACATTGTCCTCAAAGTTGGCTAGTCTACCGCAGGTAACTCTGGTGATTGTCATTTCGGTTAATGATGATTCTGGTTACAGGGTAACCGGTTTTCTTTATAACATACCCCTCCTCACCAATGACGTGTCGTCCATTGTCAGGAAGAGGGCTCCTGTCTTCATCTTGAGACGAAAACTCAATATCTAGAGGTGTGGGAATTGACAGTAGCATGGATACCATTTCTTCGGCGATTGAAGAGGTATTTGAATCGGTAATCTTCTACCTTAACTTCTGCGCAAGTATCACCAACAGCGGTAATAAAACGGTAGAGGTAAAGGTAAAGCGCTTAGCGTTGATCAGTTCTCTGGTGACGCGCAATGCGTTCATCTTGCCCTCAGAACCATAGAGGCATAGTGAATGCAAGTTTAGCCAATGCGGTGAATTACAAAGGCTAGCTGCTGTACCTAGTCAATGTCTTTACCTTCTCAGACAGGTCTGATAGTAATATACCCGAAACGAAAAGGATGAAGGCTTGGTTAACCGGGCTAGGACTGAGCGCTCGACCGTGCTGGCGTGAGTAGCGCTTCTTAGCGCAGCACAATCTGCCATTATAGTGGTTAGAAGTTACACGCGATGAAAGTGTTTGGGCATGGCATGAGATGTGAGATGGTGGTGGGCGCAGAAGTGGACGGGGCGCCCAACGAAACAGAACCGCTGATATTGTGTATTGATTGAAATTTTCTGGAGATGGGTGGGAATCCCGCTAATGCCTTCGGAGACAGTTGTCACGTTCTCACTATTTTCCGTCCTTCCTGTGCTAGAGCTAAACAATTTTTGTGAGAATTGGTGTTGTAGCAGGAAGTAGATATTTAATGATTTTTTCTGAGTGCTGCTGTTTTCTTGAGGTCGCATGAGTCATATCGAAGTAGGTTGTTGACAAAGTGTCCGCAGAAAGGTGTGGGACCATACTGCTTCAATACATTACTAATCCACAACTAACGCAGTGGCGTTCTTAGAACAAGTCAAGATAGTGTCAATAAAATCTTGTAGTGACTTGTAATAAAGCCCCTATAGGCATGACATCGCACCATTTTTGATTGATGTTGTCGGCAGATGTACAACATAATGGGAGATAAAGGTTGGCTGAGCTTTGAGAGCTTCATTTCAACGTCTTTCAGCGCATATTTTTTGTTGTTATTGTGTTTGATAATGGGTCTGCTAGTGCAGTGGTAGGAGGTGCTACTGACACCCGCACGGTCGAGCAATCGATTCAGCAGGGCTGACCAGGACAATCCTTCCGGGATTGGTTAAATTGCTACCAAACTTGTCTAGAAAGGTACAAACACTGACTCCGTATAGCGGCTGGTCCCCGCCAGTCACTGTATAGACCAAATACGAATTCACCGTGCCTACACGGTTCTGATTTGAATACGAAATGTGACGGCGTGTCCTTAGAGGACTGATCAGCGCCTTACCTTTACCTTTGCCTTTTACCTATACCCTTCAGAAATCAGGTCCCAGGTTATTAGGGGCGGGCGACGAGAACGGGACGAAACGGCGCGGCGGAGAATCGCACATTTTGGTCTAGCTCGCTGACCGTTCTATATTGTGTGAAGTGTACTGACTCATTGTTCCTTATACTTTGTCATGGAATGGCATCATCTAGTGTGATCCATCGAAATTATGAAAAGCGATTGCTCTACACTTTTTCCTATAAACATCATCGCTCCTAATCCTAGACCGTGATCTAATCGCTAGGGTTTCTTTTACAGATTTTCACGTACAGAGCAGAAAAATATGGTTTTGATTCAGTAGGGATAGTGAAAATATGTTCAATCCGGTTGCTTCGCAGTCATCGCTAAGGACTGATTCCGTTCTCCTTCAACTGTAATGCTTTCTAGGAAGAGCCAGAGTCGGAGTCGCTCATTTCGTCACCAGTTCGCTCGGCGCACTCCTCCGTTCTGAATCGCCGTGGAATCCAGGTACTGGTTTTGTGCGTGTTTAACCTAAGCTATCGAGAATTCAGTTTTTCTTTGGTCATTACACTGCAATGTGTCGAACGACTGAGCGCTTTCTTGTTCCTTTCATTCAGCGGTTGTTCGTCCTTAATAATCTTTTAGCTGTTCTTCGTTTATGGTGCTGGTGCATGTTCCATGGTGCATGTGCTATGGTGCATGTTCCATTGCACTTGATTTTTGCTCCTACGTTGGACTAACTTTCCAGTATTGAGTTGAAACTCTCAGTTTTGTTTTGCTCTTGAATTCTCACGAAGTGTTCGCACAATGCGGCAGGAACGTAGTGAACATTGTTAAAAGCGCTCATTCATGTTATCGTTTGTTCATCATTCGTCACGATCGTTGTCGTCGTATCGCTTCAAACGTTCACGCTTCGATCTGTTCATTCGTACAGAGTTTTTTTTAGTTCTCTGTCCTTCTAAAGCTTGGCGTTGCTCAACTGTTTCGTATTCTACTCAGTCAGACATCTTACTAATGTAACATTTCGGCCTTTTCTTTCGTCTACAGTAGCTTTGGTGGCCATGGTTAGAGGTTTGGCAGCGTAAATGCGGCCTCTATTTTGTTTAGTTATATATGCGAAAGCTTTTTGGAATCCCATCTAGAGTTTAGTAACGGAAAAGCTGTGACGCAACGATAAGTATTTTGTAGCGAGCGGCATGTGTTCATTGATATTAATGAATTGATATGGTCTTAAGTGGTATTTTTTGTCATGCAGGCAGTTGATAACCTTGAAGACGATGCTGTTCATATTCCAGAATCATAATTTATCGTTCCTAATGTTTGGTAGTTTAAATGCCCAAGTTTCGAATTATGCTTATTAGTTATGTATGTAGTTGACAAGATCTTGGGATATTGTCGTACTTGAGTTTTTTTTCCAAAATATGAGACCAGAGATAATTCTGTTGTCCATCAGAATTATCACTTATCATTTTATCATTTTGTAATTCTGATATGAACGAGCATCACAAGCCACGTTTTCAGATGGAACGACGTAACAGGGAAATTTCACTCGATGAAGTAGAAATAGATGGTCCTGCTCTCGTCCACGTCGAAACAGGTGGAGGTATTTATTTACTTTCATTTTCCATGGTTTTTATGGTATTCTCGTGGAGCGAACTGGAACGAACCTATCAAATTCTCTCATAAATTCGTTTTAGGTGGTTACGCGTCTTTTAACTCCGCCGGCCACTCAAATGATCGCGAGGAGGAGGATTTCACCGTAGAGAATGCTCCTCCTTTGTTCAGGTTCGGTGTTATCGTTGAAAATTCGTTTTGTTTTCTATTGCTTTCATTTTCAGTAAATATGGAGACTTCCATACGATAGATTGGCAGCGAGATCTTGCAAGAGATCGCCTGCGTCATAAACTCATTGTTGGAAAAAGGTTGGTATAGCTCTGTGGCAGATAACCATGTATTGAACCCATGTAAAATGGCGAAACGTGACTTTAGGGCTGATTTTCCTCTGGGCGTAGCGCAAAGTGCTTGGGATGCCGGTGCTGGTTGGATCTGCGTTCTCATGGTGGGATCATTATATTGCAGTGCGGACTTATTTTCGTTTCGTATTGATTGTGCTTTGCTCTTCAGGTCGGTCTTGCCGCTGGAGCTACTGCTGGAGTAATCGATATTGGTGCTAGGTGGATGAGCGATTTAAAGGTTCGCGGCTTCTGCTGTTTTTTTCGAGTACTAGGTTCTCAAGTTCTCCTTACTCAGCACCTCCTCCAGCTCTATTCGTTATTTATTTTTTTTTCGCTTTTTAGGATGGTATTTGTGCTGACCGATTTTGGCTTGATCGTGAACATTGTTGCTGGTCTTCAAACGACACGGTGTACAAGGTTTTTTTTTAATTTTCTGCAGCGAGGTATTTATTTGCCTTTTCTTCTAGCAGAATTCTCTTCTTTTCAGGATTCTGACTGCAGTGCATGGACTGCCTGGCCGGAGATGCTTAATTATTACGGAAAGAATCCATTTTTCTACGTTCTGGAATTCCTTTTCTACGTAGTGTGGGCTGTGCTAATGGCCACATTGGCAGTTGTACTTGTGAAGGTGAGCGGTTTTCCCAGCTATTTTATTCAAGGTATTTGTAAGTGTTTTCCCTAGGTGTTCGCTCCGTATGCGTGCGGCTCAGGTATTCCTGAGATCAAGTGCATTCTATCTGGCTTCGTTATTCGTGGATACCTGGGAAAATGGACTTTTATAATCAAATCTGTCGGTCTAATTCTGGCGTCTGCTTCAGGTTTCATTTCAGATTGTTTTTTTTGTCGTTTTATTTAGTTATTGCACATATATAAATTGTAACCGTTTCCAGGACTGTCACTCGGTAAAGAGGGCCCAATGGTGCACTTAGCCTGTTGTATAGGAAATATATTTTCCTATTTGTTTCCCAAGTACGGAATGAATGAGGCGAAGAAGCGTGAAATCCTCAGTGCATCTGCAGCGGCAGGTGTTAGCGTTGCCTTCGGTGCTCCGATTGGAGGTGTTTTATTCAGGTAATCGAAAATCGAATTTTTTAGTGGGGGAGGTTAACTATGAGATGCTTTTTATTTATAGCTTGGAAGAAGCGTCGTACTACTTTCCACTAAAGACAATGTGGCGGTCGTTCTTCTGTGCTCTTGTTGCAGGGATCATTCTTCGTATTGTTAACCCATTTGGCAGCGATCAGGTATATTATTTAAACTTTTTTTAAAATGAGTATCACTTTCGATATTCCAATTTTATTAGCGACTATGAGGTTGTTAAACATAATCTTACCCGGCTAACGTTTATCGCCTCCGCCAAAGCCTGGAAACTCGAAGATATTCGTAACACACCCGCCGAAACACCATTCCAACTAGCAACCGTCGTCCTGAAAGCCAACCGGAACGGCAAGCAAGACGGCAAACCAACCTCACCGTTGGTGTCGACCACCAAGCACCCTATTTCTCGGCTACAGAGGTCAGCGGGTGAATGAAACCTACTCGAAGAAGCACCCGATTTCACGACCTCGGATGGAATTATTGTTTCATTCGAAACCCGCATAGGTCTCTGAACGGGGTCAGATCTAGGGTGATCGCTATACACTCCTCTTTGCGGTTGATATTGGGGCTGTTAGGTGATATCCAGAACACTTCGAGTGTTCTGTCACGATATCGGGCTCGCGGGTCAAAATGGACACCGCTGCATCAACATGTCCACCCTCATGACGTCGCGCTCTGTGCTCTCGTAACGGTGTGGATGTCGTGATCCTCAAGCCGCCCAAGTTAGTATCACGTTCGAGTTTTTACAGACATCCTTGTTTCACGTCGACTACATGATGAAATGGACATTCGTCGAGCTGATTCCCTTCGCTGGTTTGGGCCTTTTCGGTGGTATACTTGGTAGCCTCTTCATTTTTGGTAACATAAGGTGCGTTCATTTTGTGCATTGTTCAATTGTTCCGTTAAGGTTTTTTCTCACTTACAATCTTTGAAGGTGGTCTCGCTATCGAAAGACGTCGAAAACGCTAGGAGGAAACCCAATATATGAAGTGATTGTGGTTACGTTCCTTACCGCTTCCATTTCTTACTTCAACCCGTACATGAGGAAAAGTGCTTCCAGCATGATCAAGCAGGTATGTAGGCCATTTTCTCTACGGCAATTATCGTTATTTTGCTCGGAAATCTTGCCATGCGAATATGATGCTTGTAATTTCGTAGTTAGGAGAACGACATTTTGCTCAGCATTCCAACAGTTTGCTTCATTAGCTATTTTCGTTTTCCTTTTTGCGCCCGTGTGGTGCAGTGGTAAGATTCGCTCCTGACACCGGTCGAGCGATCGATCCCGGCCGGGTTATCCTAGCCTTCCATCCTTCCGTGGTCAGATAAATTGGTTTCAGACTTGTTTGAAAGGGTGGGGACACTGACCTGGTATAGCGTTTGTCCTTCGCATGTCATTGTACTGGCCAAATATGCATTCACTGTGCCTGGAACACCGATGCGGATGCGTGTCGTTAGAGGGCTGGTCAACGTTGACGCCTTTACCCTTTTTCACCTTATTTTGCCTTTTCAGCTTTTTGACAGATGTGGTCCGGAAGACTATATGGTGAACCTGTGTGATTATCAGAACAAAACTTTCACAACCAACAAAGTTGATGATAACTACCACACTGGGGTTTTCGGAAGTGGAGTGCAGGTAGGATTTCGAGTCTATTCCCTATTTTTATGAACTTCTCTTAGGTTCGTGTTTCAGAGTGCGTTCTGGCAGCTGATTGTGGCGCTCATATTCAAATTCATTTTTACGATTTTTACGTTCGGTATAAAGGTAAGCTTCGGAAACATCTTCATCTTTTTTACTCTGAGGTTCCTGAAACCATATTCTTAGGTGCCATGTGGACTGTTTGTGCCCTCTATAGCAATGGGAGCCATTGCCGGAAGATTAGTCGGGATGAGTATGGAGAGCGTGTTCCGAAGTGTGCAGGTGAGTTGATTTATTGAATACAATGTTTTTTTCGTGTCCAGTTATTGATTATATGTTTCTTTCCTTCTTGTTAAGTGTCTGTATAAGAAATATTGCAGATGCAAAGTGGACATTCGACGTACTGGGCTTGTCAAATTGGAAAAGACTGTGTTATGCCAGGGTTGTATGCAATGGTTGGTGCGGCGGCGGTTTTGGGAGGTGTCACCAGGTGAATACTTCTCACGTATTTTTTGCATACAACGTGCTCGAGTAATGTTTTTTGTTTTCTTTCAAATAGAACGGAACTAAATTATGTTGTAAGCGGTCCGAAAACGGTGATATATGGAGGAGAGCGGGTTTGGTAAACTTCTCTGCTGAAAGAGGTTCCACAACGACCCTGTTAAGCTTAGAGGTTGACTGTCGTCTTGCGATATTATCTTACTTTCCGTTTTTTACTTTTTTAAATATAGATCTCCTGCTCTCAGATGTTGTGTCTTTTTCATTTTGGTTTGGACGTATTTCAAACCAAATTGGACGTTTTTCAAACCACGTCGGACATTTTTCAAGCCAAATTGGCTTGAAAAGTGTCCAATTTGGTTTGAAAAACGTCCGACGTGATTTGAAAATTGTCCAATTCAAAGCGAAAATGGTATATTTCGTGAGTGGTTGGTGTACTGCAGTTGCCGGATGGGAAAAGAGCTCATCTTGAGTTTTCTCTAGAATGACCGTGTCGCTCGTCGTGATCATGTTCGAGTTGACTGGAAGTCTTGAGTTCATCGTGCCTACCATGGTTGCGACAATGTTCTCAAAGTGGATTGGTGACGCGATTTGCAAAACTGTGAGTTTAAATGTTTCCTCTAGCTTTTACCTCTTACAAAACTTCCTGTTTTATGCCATCTCTAACGTTGTTGCATTGTAGGGTATCTATGACGCTCACATCGAATTGAATGGTTATCCATTCCTGGATAACAAGGAAGAGTACCCTTACTCAACAATTGCTGTTCAGGTTGGTTAATGAGTTGTCTTGTTGGGAGTACTGTTCACTGCGGTACAATGTTTTTTTTTTCAAAAAATGTCTCCTGTTCACCAATTCCGTTTCAGGTGATGCGTCCATGCCCAACTGCTTCCGTCACCTCTAGTAGCACTCCTGAGGGACATCCAGAAAGGAATGAGCTTTCCGTCATTGTACAGGTTGGTTTTGCAAGAAAGGTTCATGTTGGTGCTTGATGCATCTATCTAGTGAACAAATCACTGAATTTGTAATTTTTTCGACATGTCTTTTTGTAGGACGGCATGACAGTTGGTGATATAGAACAACTGTTACGTGAAACTAATTACAATGGATTCCCCGTCGTTGTGTCTACAAACAGTATGTACCTGGTTGGATTCGTAACTCGGTGAGTCATGATTGTCATTTTCGTAATTTCTGCTTGTTTTTTTTGTAAGATTTTGTCTAAGCGAAAATATTTTCCACTGATTTCATATTGATTTTTGTTGTTTTTTACTGTTGAATTTTCTTCAGAAGTATTATTGAGCGTTCTTTTTCATAAAATTCCGTTGGTACCGTTAAGTTCTAGTGCTGACGGAGTCTTGAGGGACTCTGTTCAGGCAAACTTTACCTCCAAGCTTCGTGGGGCAGTTCCGGTTCGAAAATCTCCTTTCGCAACTATTCAGTCTGCGAATTTATTCGAGTGCACAACTTTCGAACGTATTTTATGTGATTAATAGGCACTAGTATTAGATATCGGTGTGTGGTATTTTACAATGAAACAATGAAAATTCCTGTAGTTTCTTGAAATGCAAAACACACACATCGCTGCTCCGGTCACCCCAACTATGCTCACCATATTGGAAAAAAGGGATGTTACAATATATTGAGCAAAATATGCATTCATTTCTACCAATCTGTTACCTTGCACAAGAACTATTTGTCAAGATTATGTTGTATTGCTTATTATCTGCTGAACTTTCACCTACTGGCTTTTCGTTACAGACGTGATCTGCAACTTGCGCTCCATGCGGCTCGGAAAACCCAGCCGTACGTGGTAACCGATTCCGTTGCGTACTTTACCAATCAGGTACCTGATCCGGCTGCAGGAGGCCCGGCTCCTCTACGGCTAAGAAAGATTATTGATCTCGTGAGTTGATGAAGCCGAAGCGTTTTTTGAGTGATTTTTTTTTGTTTTTTATCGAATTTCTGGTTTATAGGCACCCATGACTGTTACTGACCAGACACCTATGGAGACTGTCATAGATATGTTCAGAAAGCTCGGTTTACGACAGGTAAATTTTTATGCATTGTCTTGTTTTCTACCTTTGTTTCATATTTCCGTTTTTCAAATTTTCGGTCAAATTCAAACTCTTTTGTAGGTTCTCGTCACGAAGAATGGAAAAGTACTTGGTATCATAACCAAGAAAGACATACTACAATTTATGCGAAATGCACAGTCGGGTTTCACAAATCCTAATTTCAAGTAGTGTTACTAGTTTAAGGTGATGTCTTCGTTTATACCGTTACATCGTCAGCATTACTTATTTCTCGATAACGTTTGCTCTATTAACCATCTTATCAACTTCGCAGTCAGTTTTCTCCTAGAGCTTTCCTTTCCGTACCAAACGTGCACATTTTCCAATTTCTGTGATTTCTAGTGCTTTTCTTTGTCAAATTAACAGTGTTCGCCTGTAGAGACGGCAGTATTGGTGCTGATCTATTAATTTTGCATTAAACTTCCCAGTTGTGATTGAGATTTGTTCACGTTCTTTTCATCACTTGTTTCTGTACATTTTGCATAATCGACGTTATTTCTTTTGCCATCGGAACACGAGTGAGTGTAGTCATTTATATGTTCAATGGGTTTTAGAATAGACTTCTATCAGTACAGTACGTGGTTCTGCTTTATCACAAATAACCTATCGATATCATCTTCAAAAATAAATGCTTTTCACACGTCGCTGCTGTGTTCTAGCAATGTTGAGACTGGTCATGAGACGTATTTGACGACGTGTGGAGAATGCCACATTAGTATGACTGCTTTGGAGGTTCGACGCCATTATTGGCGAGGGAGACACTTTGATTAGTCGTTTTTCCCCCGATAGAAAGACGAGTTTTTTCAGGCGATAAATTCAAGCGAATACCGCGGGACTACAAAGTTATGGAGGCGAGTTCAGGTTAAAATCAGGTTGGACTTCATATTTTTGTACCCATTGATGAATCCTGCAAAATCTGGGGGCATTTCAAAACAGTGGTCGACAGCGATCGTTCCTCTGCCTAGAGTAGGATTAATATCCGAAGAAGTGGCGAAAGCGACAAAAGATCAAGAGAGTTTGGTGGGAGATAATCTACCTTCCAATACTTTTTCGTAGCTAATCGACGATGTTTGTTTGGAATATAGAAATGCGCGTGCTCCTGAATACCGTTCCCTTATTTCTCCCATAAGTCCTGTTTCCTATACCTGTAAAATACCGTAATAGTAGGTATTTTCGGTGATTTAGCGAGTTCGAACGAGCGCTGCGGGACTCTGAGAGATTTTGTGCATATGATAGGCAGGTTAGGTCGACATAGGAAAATTACTACGTTTTCTTATACTTTGAACTTAGGAAATATTGTTTCCGAAGTGGCTGCTTGTTGACGCTGTCATGAACCGATTTCAACGGGTATGTGACTAATTTGCAGGTTCAAGGGAAATGCCGGTTGCGGTTTCAGCTCCCCGCATTAATGCGGGGATAGTGAACGACCTGGAAATGCTGCTGGAAGCATTCAAGTCGAAGCAGTCGGTTCGGTGAGTTCTAGCTAAGGTTCTCTGTCTCCTTACCGCTCGGTTAAATTACGTAAACGTTATTCTTCAAACAGTGCATTGTATGTCAGGTTCCAAGAAGAAAGCTCTGATCATACGAACATTTAGGAGATTTAATTGATTGATTCCGAAGAGATTTGGGAGATGTAAAGTAGCAATGTATTTCCAATCGATGCCGAATTCGAATTTCAGGCTTGTGAAGTTCCACGAAGTTGCGAACCATTTCGAATTGTTCACTGTCTATTCCGGCCGAATGCATGTCTCTGAACTTTTAGAGGTAAATGGCGGTAACGTTTTGATGTTACAAAAACTATATGTTTTTGTTTATAGTTTGCGGAATTGTTATTGAAAGCCGCGTTTGACTACACCCGACCAGTGAGGCAGTGTACGATGGGAAATCGGACGCAGCGAACTCTGACGGTTGGCTTTTTATACACTTGTCAAGCAAGTCGTTATTCTGGGCCACTATGTATCGGTGTTTCTAACACATCGACGGTGATCTTTGGGCCATATTTAGCTGCGCCGTCGGACACTTTCTCGGAACGCATCCGATTTTTGGCCCTTACAAAGCTTCAAAACGCTTGGTGGTGTTTTCACTGGACTAAATAAGTGATTTTAATAGTTAAGTGAGCCTGGCGAAGAAGAGAAAGAGAGGATTCATGACACTTATAACCTTACCATCTTGGCTGATTGGATTCAGTCTTGAAAGCACTGCAGGATTCATCATAGTTATCCTTTCAACAAGTGTATTCTTTGATTCGAAATCTCTTGCGTGCTCTTTTTGTTGTGCAGGATTTTTATTAAGTTCGCTTAGAGTTGGATAGCTTTTTGTAGTTCCTTAATTGGAAGGGTGTGCTTCTTCCATCCAATTATGAGAGTATTTTCTCCATTCATTGAACGAGTTTTCAATACTACGATTGTCAACCATATGTCGAATGAACTACGGGCGCTTAATTTGACATATGGCATAGTTGATGACTGCTGGTTTCATGGTTTTATTACCTTCTCCGTTTTGTTCACTCCTCATTGGCGCAAACAGCTTATAAATTCATATCGAAAACAGGGACTCACGCGTTTTGCAATTACAAATGTTTAGGAGAGAGTTTTTGGAGTCTATGCGACCTACGTCTTATATTACGCACAGCCGACTGACTACGTTTCTAAGGTAAGCATCGATCGTTTTGGAGCTGTATTTGCTGTGTTCCTCGATCTCTGTACTCTGTCTCATGTTAAGATAATGGTCACTGCGGAGGATCTGGTTGGGCTGAAGCAGTTCGTCACAAGTGTGTTGCTGCCTGGGCGACACTTGGACACTATTGGCTGTATCTACAAGTTAATGCTGGATGACGCATTCAGTGTGGTGGCATTCTCCAAATGTGTGGGTATTTTTTGTGTGTTTATGTGAGTACTTCTGAAAATTCTTCCGTTTTTAGTATGATCCCGTCTGTCACAAAAGCTACCGAGTCACACCGAGTGACGACATTATCGAAGAAGATGAAAAACATTTTCCTCTGGACGCGACAAAAGCTGTGATGGAGAATCCCATTTTGAAGGTTTTTTATTTCACTTCTTAATTTAATATTCATTTTTATTCATTCTATGACTACTAAATATACAAATCGAATCTGCACGAGTGGCTTGTATGGTGACTTTTACCGTATATAATCGAGCCAGCTACTTCGGCGGTCGCCCATTCCTTACGTGTCTGAGTTTCTATTCTGCTTCATCATGAGTAATACGGTGTGTTTCACAGTACATCGGCCTGACAGTTGACTCGCGGTGAAGACTTCGAAAAATAATTAAAAATAGTACGAAACTAGTCTGTTAATTTCCGCTTTTTGTTTAGCGGTTTATAGACGAGACCTAGTTGATTGACTTATATATTTGGAGATGCTAGGTTATTCGCAAAACACTGACATCGGACGGGAATTGAACCCGCGTCTTTCTGTTTCCGGCAGACTGCACTAACCACTGTGCTACCGATGTACTACGTTGCGAAGCTCCTAGCATCTCTTTCTTAAGCCCGGTCGGGCTGTGCTATCAGCACTCAGCCGTAATCACGGCAATGAGCCGGTAAGCCGATATATAGCTAAACAAAAAGCGGAAATTAACAGACTAGTTTCGTGTTATATCAAAAATGCTATCAGCTTAACTGGTAACTGCCGATATCGGCTTACCGGCTCATTGCCGTGATTACGGCTGAGTGCTGATAGCACAGCCCGACCGGGCTTAAGAAAGAGATGCTAGGAGCTTCGCAGCGTGGTGCATCGGTAGCACAGTGGTTAGTGCAGTCTGCCGGAAACAGAAAGACGCGGGTTCAATTCCCGTCCGATGTCAGTGTTTTGCGAATAACCTAGCATCTCCAAATATATAAGTCAATTAAAAATAGTATTTATGTTATGTTCAGGAATCATATCAGTCTTGAGAATTTTGAAAAAAAAATACTCGTACACTAAAGACCAGGGTAGTCGAGGTAGCAGCTATATTTTACCATATTTAAAAAAATTACAAACTTTTCTTTAGGATTCCAAGCTCTTATTATTTTACTAGTTCCTGTTTTCCGTTTTTATCCATCGTATTGTTTTCTTTATTTTGATTCCTTTTTGTCTTTTGTAATCCCTTTCAGTTCTTCCTTGTTCTGTTTTTTATTTCGTCCTTTAGTAGCAGAGTTTCTGTTTGTTTGGAAATTTTTGGTTCTTTTTGCGCGAGTTTTTCTACACGTGTGGAAGCATACGTGTCTACAATAAATAAATAAATAACTTTTCCACATCGAAGAGCGATGTGAATCGACTACCCAACTATGCTAAGGGATTGGTAAAGTCTCCTTGGGTAATTCAAAGCAGTAGCAGTATTTGGGCAGCGATCTGAAATTTTTAAGAAATATTTTTCGAAAGTCATAATATTTATTTCACACTAACCACTCACCCTATGCTAATCTACATAATCTTGTGTCATCTTTGACATTGTCTTCAGTTCTGTGTAAATATATTGTCCAGTGTCCTGCAAGCTTGAAGATTCCCTTATTTTAGATGTCCGCTCTAGCTGATCGAAGGCACTTACGTATTGCTTTCTGCTACGAAGCTCATTTTGACGTACGGGCTCCCAATTTTTTTAAATGTTTCACCCATATTAGAACACTGCTGGTACCCATGAAGGCATCTCCATAGGTGCGCTGAAGTCTTTGATGAATATAAATATCAGATTGTTTCTCTCTAATAGGGACGATACGCTGTAACGTCACAGATGCAAAACAAAATTCAATTAACAATTTCAGGGGAAAATGTTTGGACATAAAGCCTACTTACTGAGATTCTGAGGTCGTTCTTGCTACATTAAAGGAATTTGACTACTAATAACGGGTTGTTCACGACTTTCAGTGCTTCTTTTGAATCTGTTACCTACATGGATTATACTGAGATAAGCCGTTGCTATTGATTGATGTTCCTGTTTTTTTAGACTATGCAACATGTCAACAAAGAGATGGAGAACACACAGGCTCTGCTGAATGACGATCTTATTGTTACTGAGAAAGGGGACAGTTTTCTGAATCGAATAAACACGTTGGTCTACTTTGCCTTTATTCGTGATGGTATATCGTTAACTAAAGTTTTCCAGATTATATGCATCTTTGAAGAAATCTGTCGAGGATTTTGAGAAAGTGTATGAGAATAACGCGGAGGTACGATTGTAATTGACATTTTTTCTGAATTGGATTATTTATTGGATTGCATCATGGAATATGCTTTCTATAAGAGGGGAACTACCTTTCCTTTTTCTTGCTTCTCATTGTCCTTAGGTACTCCTAAGTATTATTAGATGAAGACCGCTTTTCCTTCTTTAGTTGAGAGAAAGCCTTAATTTATTAGGTCGGCAATTGTGCTCGTTCGACTGACGCATTTTGTAAACAACTTTGGTGGTATATTGAATGAGAAATCATCAGGAAAAGTACAGTTAAAACATCCTGAGCTTTGCTTTAAGGAAGGATCCATTAGCGGCAGCAATGGCGAAGCGAGTCCTAAGAAAAAGAAGTGGGATGGACCAAGCCGAACATTGATAAGGGACAAAGCCTACGCCTCCTCTATTCAGTATGCCAGAAATCGTCGATATGCGGATCCGAACATGCTCGGTATACCATCATACTATATTTCTGTGGCTATATCGCTTGTATTGGGCGCGCGTGGTACGATGGTAAGGGGCGCTACTGTCACCAGCGCGAACTAGCGGTCAATCCCCGCCAGGGCTAACCAAGCTTTCCATCCCCTTGGGGTTGAGTAGATTGGCACCAGACTTGTCTGGGAATGTAAGGGCTCTGATCTGGTATAGCGACCGCCCGCGCAAGTCAAGTTAAGTATAGGCAAAATACGCATTTTCCATGCCTCTACGATTCGAATGAAACACGGTGCGTTCAGGGGACTAATCAACGCCGACTCATTTGCGATTAGGGCGCATCACTTCGAAGTTAATCATTTTGAGAACAGACCTGTCTATTGAGGTGACAATGCTGGTTGTTAGCAAAAAACGCGGCTCGAGCGCGATTCGAGCCGTTATCTTAAGCCGCTCGGGGTATGGTGAAGTTGCACCGTGAGCCGTATGCTCCGCTCTCCTTCTATTTTCTTTTTGTTGTGCTCTTTTCAGGCCGTTCTAATTCAAGTAGTTCACTTCCAGAGAACTTTCCCGATACTGATGAAGGCTCCATGGGTGACAGTCGGTTAGAAGTAGTTGATGATCCACAACAGACTCTTCAACAAAGCAGTACAAGTCCGAAGAAACGCAAGCGGAAACCCAAAGTGTACGTTTCCAAATAATTAATATTCGGTTAGTGTAAATAAAATAAAAACGAACCTTCTTTCCAGGTCGGCTGCTAACGACGTGACGGCCGATAATGAGAATTTCGAAAGCAGCAACGGTTCGATTGAAGTTAGTTGTCTGAACATTTCCTAGCCAATTTGCCTGCGCCTACCGTATATTCCTTGTCCTTTTTGTTTCAGATCCCTTCTTCGTCCACGGGTCGTCAGAAAGTGAGAGCGGGAAAGAAAACTAAAGGTTTATTCCATCACATAGGATGTGTTTTGTAAAAGATAATTAAAAATCACCAAAGAGCGCTGCAACAAAATTAAAAATAACGGAAGAATTTTTTAGGAAGTGATGCTCCAGAGGCGCCACGGCAGACCAGTCAGTCTTCTGTCGACGATCTGTCCGCAGTGACCGTCAGCTCGGAAACGAAAGTCGGGTACGCTGCTTGCTATTATCCAGCTTATATTGAACTTGTATTTCCATACCCTCTATGTAGTTAGTCAGGGTCCCGCGTGATGCACTGGTGAGATGCGCTACGACACTGCCCGTTCTAACGAACACTTCAACTCCTCCCCGGTCGGGTAAATTGGTAGCAGAATCGTCTGGGGAGGTACAGACACCGATTGGGTATAGTGGTTGCCACCACAAGTCATGATGTTAGCCAAATTCGTCTTCACCATGCCCCTCCGATTCTGAATTGAACACGAGTGTGTCCTTAGAGAACTGATCAACGCCGGTACCTTTACCTTAACTCTCGCGGTTGGTGGATAACGCTGGGACCTTGGCAGGCGTACTTCGCAGAAAAAGGCTTAGTGGCCTTCAATTTCGCCCAGTGAAAGAGGAGGCTGATGAAAAATGTTTAGCGGCTCGTAAGCGGTACTATTCTATGGAACGAATTCACGGGTCTGTCGAATCTTTCCATCTGCTTGAATTTTCTGTTTAAAATACGCTCCGCAATTTCCTTAACACATTGACGACCGCGCCTGTTCTTTCGTTTTCGCGCGCGTGGGATCAACGCGCGTTTCGACCCCTGCAAATGCGACCCACGGATGGGCCGGATTGTCCCAGGAGACGGTTTTTTCGACGTGATATGCTTTCGCACTATATATCCGGACATCACAATCATGTCCAGCGCTCTTGATAACCTCTGTGCTCGAAGTTAAACATAGCTTAGGTCAAATCGGTGGTATTGGTTGGATTGGACCACCTTTGTTTATGACCTGGGTCGTCTTCAATCGTAATTCGGAAAATGAACATCACCATCGTATTCAGTGCCCTCGATAAGTTCAGAGATGACGTTTAACGACGGTCGGCCGAAAAAAGTTTCCTAGAGGAAATTTGGAAGACGCAATCCCTCTAATAGTGCCGTAGTTTTGTTTTTATGTAGTTTTGTTTGTAATGTAAATACATGTGCTTTGAGAAATATTTCACTGAGCCTTGATGTTTACAGCTTCTTCCGGGTGATGGTAATGCGTTCGTTACAAATAAAAATCGGGAGTTTTAACCATTCAAAGTTGAAAGTTGTTTTCAACCATTCAACTCACAATCAGTTTCAGACCGACATCATCGCCGAAGAAACCGCTACGTCCAACTGTGGATGCTGAATTTGAAGGTGGGAGTAAATAACCACCTCTAGGTTTTTTTTGGCTTACGCGTGCTTGAGGTCCTCTTGAGTCACAACTTTTCTAGATACCATCCTCTTAAAGTCAATTAATATAGCTTATCCCTAATTTTAGCTTTGCTTTCAATGCTTCCCATTTTAAGAATCAAGGTTTCTTTTGCAGCAGAGATGAAGCGAATGGAGGCGCTGCTAGATGACATTCAAGGTGAACGAGTCAAGGAATTACTCGGGTGAATGAGAAGTACGGTGAATTATTGGTACTTGACATCACTTCAGTCACGCATGTTTGTACACTATCTGTTTTCTACTTATATATTGTGTTTCTGTTTTACACGCCGTCAGATTACTAATTTGCTCAAATTGTACTAAATTGCTGTCCAGGTATGCGTTGCTTTACAGTGCCAAATAAGCTGGTCTTATTCTTTCTCCGTGGAAATGGTTTTCCTATGGTAAAGTGGCAATAGGCGCAGCTTTCACTTTCTCAATTGAGCGATCGATCCTCGCTGGGACTAACGAAGCCTTCTTTCCCTCCGTGGTAGGTTAAATTGGCAGCAAACTTGTCTGGAAAGGTGAATACACTGACTTGGTGTAGCTGCAGGCTCCTCACAATTCACTATGCATGCCAAATACGCTTTAACACGTTGACGACAGCGCCTTTTTCGCGTGTCTGGCGCGTGGGACCAACCGATTTTCTAGCGCGCCGAGGCTGTGGCATGATGCCGGCATGCGGCGAATTTTTTCAAAATGGAAGTGAATAGTAAATCTCGAAGACTACATATACAGTCCTGTAATATCGGGGATTGTGACTATTCCTTTTTTTGCAATGAAAATAGAAAATTAACAGCTGGAAGCTTTCAGAATGTCCTTTTTCCTATCCAGGTTAAAAGGAAATTGTTATTTGTTTATTATTCGTTATTTGTTTATTCTAATAATCAATATTTGTTTGTATTTATGTGTTTGTTTCAGTAACCAGTATTTGTTTGCATTTATTTGTTTCTTGTAATAACCATTACTTGTTTTTACTTGTGAAGAAAACCAGTGCACAATCAAAAGTTTCCCAGTAAATCAGAAGCTAAGAATCATTTTCATGGACCATGCTTCCCATAACAATGCGCAAAGGTCTACTAAAAAGTGGCACAAAAACATCCTTCGAAATTCTGAAATATATCGGGAAAAATACGATACAAGGCTGTGGCATAGCATTGCGCTACACGGTCCCACGCGGCCGCTTGAGCGTGGCGCAGCATTGCGCCACACTGTCGTCAACGTGTTGAAATTGCTGCTGCGATGCTGAATGAAAGACGATTGTGCGGCGCGTCCTTGCGGGACGAAGAATTTCGGGAGTTTCTTCCCTGCAGTTGTTTCTATTTGTTGGTTTATAAGGTTGTTTTATATTCCCTTCACATCTTTGCGAGCTTGTTTTGTTAAGTACGTGAAACTAATGTATATGTTGATTACGAGTCCTATCATGCATTACTAGTAAAGTGTTCCTTTTGTTTGTAATATTTTGACTGTCAGAGTGTTCATTCACACTTTACTTTGATTCACTGATTCGAGGAAAACTATTGTACCGAAAGAAAAATCATATAATATATAGAAGTGCTGGCTTCGCTCTTGCGAGCGGCAGTCTTCTAGATCTCACACAATTGCGACGCAAGATGAACATAAGGAAGGCGAGGCTGTCCAAACGACGAAGGACTATATCGTGATAGATTGTATCTCTGATAATTTTTTCGTGTTTTCTGACGAAGGTATGTGGCCATTGTTTAAATTATAATCAACGCTCGGATCCTCTCTTATTTTGTCTTTTGCACTTACTAGTGTACTTAACTCCGGGAATGTTCGTGAAAAGAATGTCCTCCAATTGATTGCTGTTTGGGTTTAGAACAAAAGCGTCTTGGTTATGAAGTTATGATTCATGATTGATGCTTCTAATACATTAAAGATGAAAGAAGACGAAATAGGGTATCGGGACTCTATCGCTCTTTGTAATTCAAACCGTTGTAGCATACGAACTTCTTCATTTGGGTGATGGTATGGGTTACCAAGTAAAGATAGGAAGACAACAGCTCCTTACAGAGTCTTGTTGGGAATTAAATGGTTGCAGTCATTCAGATGCTTCCCGACTACGGGACGAGTTCCGAATAATTCCAAGATCGCTCAGTGAAACGGAGGAGGAGGTGACGCCACATTGCTTGTCACCAGAGCAAGTTCTCCTGCTTGTTCAATACGGTATTTGTTCATCTTTCTAATGTTATTGTACCATTCTTCTAAAGGAAATATTTTTGGAAGTGCTTCAGATATTGCTAAAGTTCGCGTGGCAAAGAAGAGTCTTCAAGGCTGCTCTACGAGTGATCCTGTTCCTGTTTCACTAGATGTACCCATTTCTCAGGTATGTGAGTGGATTGGCCAGCTGTATTTCGTGGAAAATTCATGCTTCATGTTAGAACGAGGAAGAGATGGCAAGACGGGCTGTTGTTGGTAGAAAAGCGAAAATGCTGAAATGTGCAAATCTCCCCTGCGATTCCACAGCGAAGCAAAAAAGGGTAATATCTTCGTAGTGCTTGATAGTGCCTGATGGAACTCTTCATCGCAATAAATTGAAGGTAACCAGTCGGGACACTGAGGGTATTGAGGCGACAAGCGAAGAGATCTTCGAGGCTGTGATGGAGATGAGGGCCGCGGCTGCTTTGAAGAAAGAAGCGCATGCGAAGCTGAAACCGAGTAAGCCTGGTCATTTGGTTTCCTCACACCTTACATTTACATTTATACATTTGCATACTTTATATTGTAAAGTGCAATTGAGTTGGTATTTTGGCAAACAATGATATACCCAAACAATACACCGACAGAGTCCTCCAGACTATGGAAAGAGAATAAACTGATAGTTCTGCTAGTTCTAGTGACGCAAACAGAAAAATAAGGGAATTGTTACCATGGGTTATGAGTGGTATAATAGGGCAGATTATTGTCACTCATTGTAGTAAGCGTGGTGTTGTGGTAAGAGGCGCTACTGGCATCCTTACGGTCGAGCGATCGATCTATATAACCTCTTAAATTCTGGGTTGGACATCCATTCAGAACAGAATGCGGCTACGTGTCCTTCGGGACTGATCAGCGCCGACGCCTTCACCTTTGCGTCAACATTTACAATTATAGCAAGGTTTTAGATGGACAAACCCATTCCTCCTATCAATTGCACTGTAGTTTTTCCCGGTTTATCACTGGGTTAGGCTGATGTAGATAACCTCCTTTATTGGCTTAACATTTCGAAAAATGGATCGTGAATTTCGGGAGAGATAATGCGATATTTGATCGAGTACTTGCGAATTATCCAGACCTTTGCAGATGAAAGCGATTGCGCCAATCAGTCAGCCTAGAAAAAATTCTGTCAACCCTGTAGAACTCAAGTGCAGAACGAAACACGCCTATGAATCAGGTCATAATTAACCTGGCGTAGTTCGATATGGCGGTGTTATCTTTCCGTCTTTTACCTGAAAAGAACTGTTGATTGATTAGAGCCACTTCTTGGGCGGTAGATAGAAACGCGCTTCCAATATAGAAGTGATCCTAGGAAAATCTTCTATCTCTTCTATCCTAGGAAAATAGTAGAAGAGTCCAAGGAAAAGAGAGGAAAAACGAAGGAAAAGATTAGAGAAGCAGCCTGCTCTTCTTAGTGGAAGATTCGCAAAGTCGGACTGACTTTGCCAGTCATCAAAGGTCTATGGTATACTCCGGCAACGGGCCCGTCGCAGCGGAGCTAAAAATGCATGGTTTCCCTCTGTACAGCACTGCAGCTGGGTTTTTTATATGCTGCTGTGAGCGGGACTCGGAGCAGTGCTGCCCGACCAATACAGCTGGCGCCGGCTGATTGCATCGCACTGCGCTCGGATAGTTAAAAACTTAGGCCTATGGTATATTCCGGCAACGGACCCGTCGCAGTGGGGCTAAAAAGGCGTGTCTTCTCTCTATACAACCACTCCTGCCACAGTACTGTCCTGAGAGGATCTGCACCATCCTTTTGCCCTTGCGGTATACTATCCGTGTCCCCGCACACAGCAGCATACAAAAAACCCAGCTGCAGTGTTGTATAGGGAGGAGCCGTGCATTTTTAGCTTCGCTGCGACGGGTCCGTTGCCGCAGGATACCATAGGCCTGTGTTTTTACGGTCTGAATGAAACGTGAGCACTATATTAAGCAAGTTTTCGAACGGAAGTCCTCAAGATGTAGGTAGGACAGCAGAGCAGAAAGATTACGATATTGTGTGGATTCTCTGCGATTTTCGAACAATAGGGCCAAATTCATCATCAAACCCTCAATCTCTTGAGTAAATGACATAGGTGGTCTATGAATGTTTTGGTAGTATTGTCGTATGGTGTTTTAAAACTCTTCAAGATTTACGTGGAGAAGCTCGCGCGACATACCTTGCGCAGTTTATATTCGACAGCAATGTGCTATCAGTAACTGCCATTTCAGAACCTGTAGAGAAAGCGTTCGAGTGGCTGGATTTGTATGAAATACCAGTGCCGAACACTCGGGAGTTCCGTGCAAGGCATGCTGTTTTCCACGATCTCTGGTCCAGAGGTTACTATCTGACGAGCGGCTTGCAGTTTGGTGTAACCTGGTTGGTGTATGAAGGTAAGAATCGCGTTTCGCCGGTTCCTTTGCGCCAATATACGGAAAAAGTAGAACACTTTTCAAGGTTTGCCTGGAGAAGCTCACGCGACATACCTCGCCCAGTTCATCTTCGACAGCAATGTGCTACCCGTAACTGAAGTAATCGGGCTGCTTCGTGTGGCTAATCAGGTTGATTTGTATTGTGTAATTTGAATAATTGGCGCGGATGAGTGGTACGTACCGCTGCTTCCGCTCACGCGGTCCAGCGATCGGTCCTCGCCTAACCCCCAAATCATGCTATGGTTACATGAATTGATACCAAATTCGTCCTTGAAGATGGATACGCTGACCTTTTAAGTGTCTGGCGCCGAAAGGTTTTTGGCGCCAGCCACTTAAGAGGTCAATTTTCCCTAAATTGTCCACTATCAGTATGGGTACCAAGCCGATTTCTTTGGCTTTATGTACGGAAAATTCACGTGAAGTGTTTTCTAGCAAAATTCTAAAGTTTACATTTCCATCACTCCGATTTTCACATCGATGCTTTCATAGTCTCCTCATTTCAGGTGAAGAAAACTTTGGTTTTGGCTGTCGTTTCATCTGACTCCTATAAACCCTATTACATGACCATCGATTGGCTGAAAGCAAACGACGGGGAAGATGAATTATAATGAGCATTACTTGCACCCGCTTTTCCGCTTTTACGCCTCCTAAATGTGCCTTAATGAAGGTAGTTGTGTTTATTATCCGTTATAACATTCCATTCCGTTGAAAGTCTGTCGCACTTCCAAGTTTTTTATGTTACAACGACACCTTCGAACCTTTATTCCGTTGGGTGTTGTGCTATTTCTTCGGCAGCCTTCGTTTGATTCAGTGTTGTGTCTCGAATTTCTGATTTGTCTTGTTCGCTGCTCAGAATAAATCCTCCTATGTTGTTCATTCGGTATGTCTTTGTTGATTTCGTTGTGTTGATTCTGTTTCATAAAGTGTTGTTGTTGGCTTTCAGTTTAACTTTCGATTGTTCCGTAAACGGTATAGTCCAAGAATTCCTGGACAGTAATAAATGGCTTGATTCATTATCGGTGGAGAAACCTGTCGTAAGGGCTCGGCACACTTTTTGGTACCAGCGGCGGCGGCGGCAGCTGCGGCAGTTGGTGGGAGGAGTAAGGCTCCTCCCACCAACTGCCGCTGCCGCCGCCGCTGGCACCAAAAGTGTGTATACACCCAAACAACGACAAAAACAGTGAATAAAAAAACAACCAACGAAAAAAGTCAGGAAAACACAAAAAACACGAAAAAATGAATTGAAATCTTCTGTATAGAGATCCATCTACGCACGATTGTGTTCGTGTAATAAATCAATCAAAATCAATCAATGACGGTGTCCGTCCTCTTTGTGCAGTGGTCGTAGACGCACCAATTGCATCGGGCCCACGTCCCGGGGCACGCCGCCGGCGGCGCCACCACAAAAATGAAAAAAAAAACATTCCCTCGGCTGTGCCGGCGGCGGCGCCGTCGGCGATGTCGCCGCTGCCACCGCCGCTGCCGCCGAAGTATGCGTACACCCCCTCGGGCGGCATCGCGGCGAAATCGCCGGCGACGCCGCTGGATCGATACTGCCCTATCATTCATCATTGCCGCTGCCGCCGCCGCTCGCCGCTCCAAAAAGTGTACCGAGCTCTTTAGGTTTTCTCGAAGCGATCATGATGATCATCGATCTACTAGTTTGGTTTTGTGGAAGCCCAGGTCGTTCAAAGCATACAATTACGGCTTCAGAAATATGTGCGATGTAGCGTGAGCACTGAATAACCCTTGCGGACATACACATGGCTCGGGCCTAAACTTCATTAATTGATGTTGCTGTGGCGAAGTCTCAAATTAGAATGGATTTTTTCACTCGTAGAAGCGCTGGTTAGTTCGACCGTATTTTGAGTTCGAAGCAAAATATTCCAGGTCTTTCCCTGCGTGATGTCAGAGAGTTACGATCGTGATAATTGTCGCATAACATTTTTATTTTGTACTCTTGTATATTTCGACGTGAGGCTCCTGCCCACGTGGTGAATAAATAATCATGTAGAGGAAACCGATGTGAGGGAAATGGTGGACAGTTACTCACTTATTTATGCGCCATACTGCGGGCCTGTTGAGAGAACCAAACAAAGTAACACTAAACTGAGAACAGTAACTGGGAACAACACCTCAAGTAAGCAAATCATGTGAGCAACTGAGCCTTAGTGGAAGTATAGAAATGCATTATACCCGGCGGTCAGTTTTAGACTGCACCGATCGCCTCTATATAGCACTGCAGCTGAGATTTTTGTATGCTGCTGTGTGCGGGGACTGGTCGTGCAGCACTCAGCCGGCGCCGGCTGAGTGCTGCACGACCAGTCCCCGCACACGAGGGACGACGAAAGCCACAGTACTGTCCTGAGAGGATCTGCACCATCCTTTTTGCTCTTGCGGTAAACCATCCGAGTCCCCGCACACAGCAGCATACAAAAATCCCAGCTGCAGTGCTCTATAGAGGCAAGCCATGCATTTTTAGGTCCGCTGCGACGGGCCTGTTGCCGGAGTATACCATAGGCCTAACGGAACTTATTAATAATTCGTAAGGGATATTTCGAAATTCCGATGGGAGAAAAGTTGAAATCTGCCACACTTCTATGAATGTATATACCCAAAAGGAAAATATGAAGGCTCGTTGTTGACATGGCGGAAGCCTCTTGTGAGATCTGCTGGGGAATTGATGCGGGCGGTCCACGCGACGACTCTTCATTGAAAAGTGCGGATGATTCGTAAGGGGAGGTGGAACACGGGGAAACCCGCTGAAATTTAATGTTGCTGAAGACGTCGATGCACGAAAACCAGCGAAAGGGACATTATACGAAGGAAATCCTGTAAGAACATAAGTGAAGATTGGGTTGAAGGGGAAACTCTGAATTAAGGCAATCAGCTAGGTCAAACAATGCACTCCAATGTTCTTACCATTACTTTGATTAATAGTACTGGTGTTCACATGAATTGTAATAATAGTAATAATAATACTGATAACAATAATTAAATCACTACCTCGCGTATTCTGAAGTTGTCAAGGTTAGAGAAAGCTCCTTTCGTTACCTCTCCTTTTATACAGTTTTTGACCCTTGCAAAGGTGTACCTTTACAACTGCAAGTGATGTTTCGATCTCGCGGCCCCTAGGCGGAACGTTGATGTCACCAACTGTTGGGATCACATTTATCAATGAATAGACACGTACATATACGTTCCAATTTGGATGGCTACTTCACGCTTTTCGTTTTAATTTTTCATAAACCGTAGTTTCGCTCTAGAAAGAGAGCTTAGCTGCTCATGAAATTATTACTTTCATGTTTTTCTTCCACGAATTATTAATAAGTTCCATTAGTTTACTGAAACCCGAGGCCGCCGTAGACCCCGTAGAGGTCGCCGTAGCCAGCTCACCTTCGCCGCGTAGTCGCCGCCGTAAAGCGACGAGGAGTCGCCGTCCACAAGGCGATTGCGATGGGTGCGTCGCTGGGCGAGTCGTCATTAATTGTATCCACAGGAACTGGCGCCCTACCTTGGTCGAGCCAACATTGCAAACAAAAGTCCCTCACTAGACCAGAACCATGGTGACCCCTACCTCCGACTGTTCACACCACGACAGCATGGTGCCCTCCCACAGGAAAATGAGCAAGGAGGGGTTCCTCATAGTTTACATGGTCACGACAACAGTATTGTGACAGTAAGCCGAACAGGTGGAAGTAGCAGAGATCTAGTAACTATTTTTTCTGGTTCCTTGTGATGTCCAGTTGAAAATAGTAGGATACACCACGGTTACGATTATATAGTCTGTCAACAGCCGTAATGGTATCAGCCTCATTCAAGATGATCGTCTTTTTTATTTATTTATTCATACACCCGCGGGTACGCTAGAACTCATTGCCAGTAGACAGTGCCGTGGATAGCTAGAAGTTGTCGAAAGAACGAAACACACCGATAGTAACGCAACAGTCGAAACAAGCAATTCGTGAAACCTACAACGCCTGAACTAGTTTGGTAGCTTCTACTTATTCATTGGCGCCTGTCCCTCATTTAGCAGCGTTTGCTCTAGCTAAGTATTGTAATATCTGCCAAATCGACTTTTCCAAATTCTTTTCCAAATTCGGTCTTCCTCAGAGCGAGTTTAAATTTGGAGGAACCAGAACATGACGACAGAGAAGCAGATGAACGCTCTAGCCACTTTGTGGCCCGTAAAAAGAAGAAATTCGCCCACACTCCTTGATGGTAGCGGCTAATTCTGTGGTTAAATCGCTGAATGGATTCCTTTTACCATGAGTCGGCTTGAACTTCCAATATTTCAAAGGCTGGAGACAAAGGTAGTTCACCTTCAGCAATCTTGAAAGCCATAAGTAAATCTGCAACGACACGTCGATAGTGAACAGTTTGCAACTTGAACTCTTTAATTTATCTAGTGCGATAATCAAGAATCTCTAAAGGGTCGCCAGGTTTAGCAATGGCTCTGCAGAACAAGTTGCGCGTGAAGGTTTTTTGAATTTTCTTGAGAGAATTTATTTATTTATTTATTTATTTTTAATTCATGTCTTTACGGAGATAGAGACTCCAAATCGGGGGCCGCTACCATCAAGCACCTACGCTTTGTATAGTCTCAGCCAAATACGCTGATCCGAACAATGAATGTTCCTAAACAAAAGATACACCAATCTCAGTCCTTTCGTTGCAATCTCCTGGACCTGCTTGCTATGTTGCATGTCCTTTGAAAGGACTCCTAGATCCCTTATTTGGTCACAGGGGACAATGGGAGTCTCATCCGGGGTGGTTACTTTCAGCGGTTCCGAATCAGGCGAGAAAATGTAACATTTGTTCATGTTAATAGGGAGGCGTCCGCTAAGTGCATTCTATCGTGCAGGCTATAGAAGTATTTAGCATCGCTGTAGCATCCCCAGTCTCACTTTTATCATATGTCACGCACATCTGGACGTCATCTGCGAATGCTGTCACTGAAATCCTTGAATCAACCTTAGTCTGATTCTCAAGGTCATAAGTATAGATAAGGAAAAGTATTGGCGATAGAGAACACCTTGCGGCACTCGCGAAATGCAGTTTCTGGGAGAGGACAAGTGGTTTCCAACTTTAACTCTCACATTCCAGCCAGCCAAATAGGCTTCGAACCATTTCAGGAGTTTGCTATTCCGATGCTACTCATAATCAAAAGGCGAGAATGGCAAACTTTGTCGAATGCCTTACTGACGTCAAAATATACTATGTTACCTTTTTTCCAATATCCGTAGCCTGAATCCACGAGTGAGTGCTTTCAAGAAGCCTTGTGCAAGTTGATGCTCCGGTAAGGAAACCATGTTAGGCAGGAGAGAAACACTTGATCTTCCACGTCTGGCTCTCGATGAGTCTTGGTATTGTTGTCAGTGTAGCAAGTCCGGTACTTGAAGCCAAAACCAAGGTTGATATTACTTGGACGTTTCGGCGTCCTCGCCTCCTTCCGAGCCTGGAACAAGTCGAGTTCAACCTGAGAAACTACCCACTCTACACTGCATCAAAATTCTAACTCAACACTCTAAACTCAACACTTCCCCGAAAAAATAAGAGGAAACTGAATGACCATCGAGCAAATAAAATGGTTAGAAGAGGCAAACCTCTGACTAGTGGAGTAGTGAGGTCCACTACACACGCGTAGCTGGTAGGATAAGTGGGTGACTGAGATTCCACGCTTAGAGGGCTTCTGGAGCTTGACCTGGTAGGTCAGGACCGCACCTGTTTCGGAACGGTGCCAACCCCTGGGTCACCGCCACACACTCGTCCTTCCTATTGATTCTAGGAGACCTGCCCGCAATCCAAAGCGCTTGCAGTGTACGTCGCGCCGCGATTTCGGATTCACGCGCTAAGATGGAGACTGCGACGCTAAAACAGCTGTCCGCGAGCACACGCACACTGTGGTCGCCAAGAGGGGCTACCGGATTGTACTTTCGCAAGCCATCAAGATGCTCTTTTACCTTAAACAAAGGGGCCTAATGTCCCCCCAACATACTCTTGTTCGCATGACAGGCACTCGATGAGATAAACGGTACCGGCAGCCATGCAATCTCCTGCTTTCCCATAGGGGCAAATGGTACAATCCGGTGTGGTGCATATGCGGTCACATAAGCGATTACGAACAAGCCGGCTTTTTTGAGGTTTCTGGGTGGTATTTCTACCTCCCTTACTAACTCGTGCAGATCAGCCTTCCTGAGACATGTTCGTATTGCATGACTTTTACCGTCAGGGATGAACGGCACAGGAAATACAATTTTTGTTCTGTCTTCTCCTGGTCTCTCTGTGCCAGCCGATCTTCTTCTGCTTCCATTTGACCGCTCCTAACAGGGATCACCGTGACGTTTAGCGATGTCGCGGGCCATGCACAAAGTGAGGCGCTTTTGGGTGGCATCGGATGAAACTATAGATGCGGTGAACATGTTACCTGCGATGGCTTTCTTAACCGCCGCAGGATGAGCAGAGGAGTAGTGCGCGATGACATTTTTGGAGGCAGGCTTCCGGTATCATCTTGTTTTGAACCCCCCTCGTAGTTTTTATTATTTATTATAAGTGGACGTGGACGTTGAGGAAAGCCAGCCACCTGTCTGTTGGTTTTTCCCGTGTGAGCGATAGGTGTTCTGACTGCTCATTGAGTATCGCAGAGCGACCATTCATGTCCTTCAGTGTTGGGCACACCACAAAGAAGTCGTCAATGTACCGGCAGTAGAGAGTCGGCATCCGTTGCAGTACTGGCGACTCGACTTTGAACATGAACGTCACAGCCAGGACTGTGACAGGCTAATCTCTGACCCATAACAAGGCCTCTCACCTGTTTATAGTATTCGCCAGACTACCTGAACACATTGCACTAGTCCGCGTTCTTCCTTCGTCATTAATTTTCCAATGAAAATGTTCTGGAACGCAGGTAAGGAACGTAATCTTGGGGCACAGCCCAGCGTTTGCAACTAGAGGCTTAGGCAAACGCACACTTAACCGACCTCGGCTTCCCATCCATCACTTTACCCATCCCCTCGGCTTCCCATCCATCACTTTACCCATCCCCCGTTTGGCAGGTCTAGCCTCAACCTGTAAACAATCAAGGATATCCGTGACGACTTTTCCGTATGTACCTGACGCTGGGAGGGCGGCAAAGCGTCATCCGCCTCAGGCATGCCATACATGACTACGGATCTTTCCCTCTTTTCAAGTTCATAAGAATTCGAACACCAAATGGGTATCCTACTGACGAACGGAATCAAACAACGGAATCTTCTCCGGAGCCTTGTTGACAAGAATATTCTGTATCTCATTCAGTAGTCGAATGCCATCAGTTCCGAGGAGCTGAGACGGATTCGAGGGCAAAGAGCTGACTGTCGAACTAGTACTACGGGCATTTTGGTATGGACGGATCTGGGTGGCCATCGGAAAATCGATCAGAGCGGTCGCACAGCACCAGCGACAGGCGTTTTGATTTCCATTCTTCAACAAATAATGATGTGGGGTATGCCTCATCTGGAATGCTCGACTCACATTTATTATATGTTCACTCAAAGAGCGAGAAGAAGGAATCATTGGTAAATATATTTATTTTCATGTCAGTATTGTACAAAAGAGGACACCAGAACCAAGTTAGTGATCACACACGAGACTGACTCCAAAAAAATTGTTTAAAGAATTAATTAATGCTGTGAAGAAATATTTGAAACAAGAAATGACGAGTGCAATCGAAGCGTCACTGGAGTAAGCGAATGCGCCTGACCATAGTGCTAGTTTACCGGACAGCTCTAGCTTCCTAGTAATAGTGTTCAAGGCCGGCCATGTGCTACCTACGACACTGGAGCACGCACCTGGGAGATCCATTGCGGGGCGGGCCCTTTCGAGCTCCTTCAAACCGATACGCACCCCAGGCGTTAACCGTCAGGTCAGGCACGCAGCTGGAAAACCCCATACCGGAGCGGGTACTTTCGGACTCTTTTAAATTGGTACGCACCCCAGGCGATAGCTAGAAATGAGGTGCACTGGGAGACCCTGACACCACTACCTCCACGGCAAAATTCAAGTATCACCTGAATCACCTCACCTGACGACCCGTTCCTCAGCACGCCGATTAGACTTGCGCGGGTCCCATCTTCTTCTCCAACTTGAACGGTCGCGGGCAGCAGTACGCCAATCGACACGCAGCTTCATCGAATTGTCATCACGTACGTTGTTTCTGAAGGCCAGAGAGTCTTGCCATCGTAATGGCGGGCGACCGCGAGGTCTTTTTTTGTCGTATGGCCTCCACTGGATAACGCTTGTACTCCAACGACCGTCGTTGCGCGTGATCACATGGCCAGCAAAATGGTGTTTGGCCTCGTCTGCATGCAGCACGATGTCTCGGACTTTGGTCATGGCTCTCATATCGTTGTTGTGCAGTCTGAGTAGCCGTTGCTTGCGAAGAGTCGTCCCGGCCATCCTACGCTCGATTGAGATCTGCACTCTACGCAGCTCGTCCTCAGCTTTCCTCGTTAGGTCCAGGTTTCGCAAGCATAGCACAGTGCCGGGAGAACCGTGGAGTTGAACAGATCGGCACGGAGCTTGGAGTTGCCACGTTCTAGCACTGTTCTTATGTAGTACGCTGCCCAGCCTGCTCTCTTCCTTCTTTCGATTTCCGGCTTCAAATCATTCTTCATATTCACAAGTCGGCCAAGGTAGACGTACTCTTTAACGTCCTCTAACGCGACTCCTTGGAGCAGAACAGGCTCTAATGAACAGAAGCTGTTTCGCAGGACTTTCGTTTTGGTGGTGTTGATAGTCAGTCCAGCTTCCTTCCCCGCCTCGTGTAATCCGTTGAGCATCCGAGATGCATCCTCTGGCGTTTTCGTTACGAAGACGATGTCATCCGCGAACCGCAGGTGATTCAGTCGCACGCCATTGACCTCGACTCCAAAGGGTTCCAGTCGTAGCGACGGATTGTTGATTCTAAGCATGACGAAAAGAGGCATGGAGAAATAGGGTCTCCCTGACGCACGCCTCTTTCGACTGCTACTGCGACGTCGCGACAAAAAGGACGGAACACGGTATGGCAGCCAGTGTAGCATTCCTGCAGGATCTTCGTATATCGAGTTTCTACGCCTTGCCCTTCCAGTGCTTCCCAAACTTTCGCGGGTTCCACGGAATCGAATGCTTTCTTGTAATCCACGAAAAAGAGCACCAGAGGCTCATGATACTCCTGAGCAACTTCTATCAAGCGGCAGCATGTTAGTATATGGTCGAGCGTACTTTAGCCTTTCCGGAAACCCGCTTGTTCTATCGGCTGCGCCTCCTCAAGAGTTCCTAGAATCCGAGCGAGAATGCAACGCGTGAAAACCTTGTACAGTACCGGCAGTAGCGTTATTGGGCGGTAGTTCTCCAGATCTTCTTTGTCTCCTTTCTTGAAAAGGAGCACAGCTGATGAATTCTTCCACGCAGTTGTGACTTTGTACTCTGAGATATACACCGTGAATCGTTTGGCCAATGCACAGTATAATTTGTCCCCACACGCTTGCAATAACTCCATACTTAGTTTGTCGCTTCCTGGAGCCTTTCCGCGGGGCATGTTTTCGATAGCGTGACGCACTTCCGATCGCAAGATCGAAGGTACCTCTTCTCCAGCCGGCTGTTGTCTGTTAGGACGAAGATTCGACTTGTAGAGGTCTGTGTAGAACTTCGACACGATAGATTCCATGCCTGCTCGAGAAGACTGTCGCGATCCATCGGGAGCTTTCAAGCATGGTATAACGACGATACTCCGCTTCAAGTATAATTAAGTATAAAATTCAAGTATAAGGAGAGAAAATTACTTTTCAGTGCAACCCTATGAGTTGTCAAACAAGCATGGTGTGCGTACGGTCAAATTCCCCCAATACACAATGCCGATCTACTCGAGAACGTTCTACGGCTGCATAAATAGCAACGACGAAACAGTATTGGTAGTCGCACCACCACGTCCGCCAGCGTCAAGCCGATCAGGACCATCGCCATCCGCCGCCAGGCCAACGGGACCAGGAGCCATCCATCCGTCTCTACGCCACTCACGCCGACAGCCCTGAAGCCACAGTAGTCGCTGTCAGCCGCGTCCAGCCCGAGCCGAGGACACCGCCTGAAGACGGACGAAGCTCGCCGCCCGACGAAGCCCACGTCAAGGGGAACGCGTCGCGTCACCGAGCCGCACGCGGTACAGTTTTGCTATTGTGTTCAGTAGAATACAGATGAATTTCATCAAAAGTGGCCTGTAGCTATTAATTGTTATTTGTGAAGCTTATTGTTGATCTGGCCATAATAACTTTAGGTGGTAACTCGTTCCAGACGGCTACCGCGCGAACTATTCTAAGCGGGATTCAATGAACATTTGTGAACGTATTTGTAATCGGAAAGGGTGACCTCTCGTCCTACCGCTGAAATTAGTAAACTCTAGTCACTGGAATCTATGGTTACTTTCCGAAAGCGATCCTATAAATTAGGAGTTGGTCGAAGATAACGCGCCTCAGACTCAAAGTTGTTGTGTCGAGCTGCGGAAGGCGCTCTTTCTATGTTGTCGAGAGTAAGGAATTCCTTGCAAGCATCTATTTCAAAAATCTCCTCTGCACCTTTTCTGCTTTCCTAATGAAGCACTCTCTTGTTGGGGACCAAACCGGAGTACAGAACTCAAGTACTGGCCTAACGTAGGTCACAAATAGCTAGAAAAGTGTTTCAACATTGCGTGTTTGGAAAGCTCGAAGAATGAAGCTTGATTTAGCGAATGCGGCTGCCGTAACTTTATCAATGTAATTGTAACAAGAAAAGAATGTAATTTTGGGTTTGGTACCCGATTTCACTCCAGAACAAGCTTACACAAAACTACAAAGAATTTATTAGAACAAAAGGATACAAGATACTAACGTTGAAAACGATGCTCACTCGGTACCAGATAACAAAGAGACAATAAATGAGGGATCTATAAATAATACTTCGATGCACTGGTAGAGCATGGGAAATGTAGGCGGAGCGTCCGGTACTTCATGGTACAGATACATCTCGCGCGGATATCTACCATCCTCCATGGGAAAGATGGGCGGAGCATCTGCTGGAGGGGATTCGAAATCGCCAGCACCCATCTGATCCTAATATCACCTAAAATAGAATAAAAGGACGTGGTCGAATGCTATTTTTCCTTACATAATGGCTGAAGGAAAAATTATTGGTGTACGTTACCCGTTATCCCTAGGTCACGCAGCGAAGCGCTGGCTAGAAGTTGGTGGCCGCCTAGAATGTACGTCATTTCAGGGTGTCTTGATCCATTGTGCATCACAGTGGTCTTTTCGTACGTAATTTTGAGATCCCACTTACTTGACCACTGCGACACAGCGTCCAGGGCTAGTTGTAGCACGCGGCTGTCATTGAAGGCAAACAGTTTAGAATCGTCGGCATATATTGAACAGTAGATTTCCTGAGGAAGACTGTTGGGTAAATCGTTGATATATAGGAGAAACATTAGCGGTCCTAGCAGGTGCCTTGTGGAACTTCGGAGCTGGGAGTTTGGTACGAATCGCAGAAGGAATCGTTGATTAGCACTTTTTGACTGCGCCCAAAGTTGCATAGAGTGTCGATGGAATTAGAGATAGTTTCGTTAGAGTGAGACTGGTTTTAATTCACGCACACCGATAAGACCACACTTTATGACAAAACGTACGAACAACAAACACAACAATAAGAATTGCAAGGTCACTTGTTGGGAGAACTAGATACGGGGAGAAGAAGAGGAAGCCACGGTCCAAGAGGCGAGCGAGGACGGCCGGGCCTGCTTAGACTAGCACCTAGAAGAATCATGGAGTAAAAGAAACGCTAAAGAAGACAAAACTAAGGAGCACCCAGCTCCACCGCTGCTGCAGAAGTACACTGCCCACTTTTTAGGCCTAATTGGGTGTCACTTCATTCGCGAGCTACCGTACCGTACCCACTGTCGCCACGGGGCGCGGTTGCTGCAGATCACACCGAGAACACGAGGAATCACAAAACGAACCGGCTCCCAGCCCATCCCAACACGCCGGTTCCTCGGAGAAAGGACCGTTCCACTCGGTCCCGCCTCTAGTCCCGAACAGGTCGGCTTTCCCCGATGTAGGGATCGCCTCTCAGACCGGTGTTTCCTCTGCTGCTTGCTCCTCTCTCGACGTTTTTCTATTTTTCCCTCATGTATGCCCCTCAGTGTTATCCACCGCACCGTACCTGGGGCAATGTAGCTTCTGCGAGCAACAGTAGCTACCGTGGGGAGTCTTCGACCATCGTCGAACTGCTTCTGCGCAACCTTATCACGGGTTTCGTTCGCTTTATCGTCCCCCGTTGCCCGCACCAACTGTAACCCCGACTGCGGTAGGACGTTGGTGAATAGAATTACTTCTCCATCTCCAGCCCTGGTCACGTATGCCTTGGCTCTTACCTCTCGCCCAGCAGTGCCGCATTCTTTCAGTTTCACCTCTACAACGGTCACAAAATGCAAGGTTTCCCGACGCGTCATACACCCGTTGAGAATCATCATTTGAGAACTCTGGCACATCGCTGCGTATGTCATACCCATCGTTTTTTGCTTGGAGCAGAACTTGAGCCGGAATGATGGAAATTTCAGACTCTGTGTCCAAGAGCCCTTTCCATTTTCTTCCGAGCAGCTCGAGTTCCGTTGACATCTCTTTCCCGAAAAGAGGACACGTCACTGTTTCCCCATTTCGAGCTTCACGCACGTGACTCCATGTCGATAACTCGGCATGACTTCCCTCCCAGGCGAGCCGACAAAGAACCTCTTGATGAACCAACTACAGCTTTATCCACGCTTTTGCTGCAATCCCGTGCTAGATGACTGGCTTCCCTACACTTGTAACATAACGTTCCCTTTGCGCGGCGGTCGTTCCCTTGCGGTCTACCATTGCCCGGCGCGGGAGGACCTCTAACGGTATCCTTCACTTTAGGCGGCTCCGCCTTTCCCACTTCGGGTACTTTCATAGGGGCGCTGACCCCAATGGACCCATTTTTCAGGCTCAGGTTTCTGCGCTCAATCCTCTTTGCCGTTTCCTTCAGCCTACCGTACGCATCTCCCTCATCTTCGAGCGCCTCAATCAAATGATAGGAATCTTGCCAGTGAGCCAGTTGCTGGTACAACAAATGAGCTCGCTCTGTTGCAAGGGCCGGCTCAGTCATCTCGGGATACGCGCGACGTGTGAGCCTTTCCAGCTCCACACAATAACGGTCACAGTCTGTCCTTCCAGCTTCCTCAACTTCTTTAGCTCCCCTAGAGCCACTATTTTGTCATTGCGTGATCCTGTCCTACATTCTCTTCGCATAGCCTCTACTAGTACCGCAGAACCTCCATCCCTCTCGCTTCGAGTCAATGCTTCGTACTGATTCCTGGCCTTAGCAGTCAATTTAGCTCGGAGAAGCGCGCACAATTCGACGTCAGACCAGCTACCACGCGGGTATTTCAGGGTGAACGCCTCTAAGCACACGATAAAACGCTCTGCTGCGCGCAGAGCGACCGTTTTTTCCGCTGTCGCAGCTCTTTCTGCTGCGCCTCATACTTCTGGCGCAAGGCTCGCAGCTCCTCGAGCTCGGCTTGTTGACGGCGCAGTTGTTCCTGCAACAATTCTTTTGATGCGATCGCATCTGCCAACACGTCAGGGACGTGCTGCATAGGCAAACTGCTGTCAGCCACAATCATTCTCACCCTCTCTAGCATTGATGGACTCCGCTAATGGCTCCACGAACTCATCCTTCGACTCACATTCTAGGCTGTCCATCACAACCCTGACCAAAGTCGCCAGCGTCGCGGCCCTCTTTGCGCGCAAGGCTCTCAACCAGCCCTTATGTGCTTTCCAGTGAATCCCTAGCAACCAATAGCCTCTCTATTTGGGTTACTGATGCGCATAAGTTTGGCGACTTCGGTAACCACTCGCACGTACGTTTCCTTCACTGCTTTTCCAAGCTCTGCGCATACCTGGAGGGTTCCTGAGCTGTCCTCCCCGGCTTCCAGCCCATCCCAACACCAATCACGAATGACCTTGAAAAATCCGAAAGACATCCACTGATACCGTATGCCCGTAGTTTTACAAGAAGAAGCTACTTACCTGTAGCTCCTTATTGACGAATCTATAGGACGACTTTATGTTGCCAGAGGCTACTATCCTGTCCTCAGTTTTTCGGCTCACAATCGGTTTCGCCAGTTCTTTTGTAAGTTGGAGGGAATCTACGATATATCTGAAGTCCAACGCGGAAGCGCGCGGGAAAAGGTTTGGATACCTTACGAGCCAACATGTTTATATGTGCAGGAAACTGATTGATGCAGTCACTACGCTTCTTAACGGGAATATACCTTTGTGTCAGCTCTTCGCAGTGGGCCATATAAACTGCACAACAATCGTCAGCGGATGTACAACAAGACGAAGCCTCTCGCGATTTGATGCGTAAGAGGTGGCCACAGATAGCTTCATAGTCACCATTGTAGTAATCAAGGTAGGCGATGGAGCTTCGACAGGATGAAGAAATTGAGTTGCCGATGTCAATTTCAAAAGGAATCATGGAATGGTCGGAGGTTGAAAACAATGGCAAAATGCTTAGGTCACGAACTAACTTGGGATTGTTTGATAGCACTAGATCTAGAATATTGTCACCCAGCGTTGGACCTGAAACAAGCTGCTTGAAAGCACATTCCAAACAAAATTGTCGAAATTTTCGGGCTAATAAGCAACGAGTCCCAACTAGGCTAAGGCTTATCATTCCACTTAATAGACGGAAAGTAAGAGTCCCTAAGATTTATGCAGTTAGAACAAAATTCAACAACTTCCCAAATGTAAGTAAGCGCCTCTTGGAAGGAAGTAGAATCACGGGAAGGGCTGAGATATGTGAGGATAAAAAGAATAGAACACCGCTCAAGGCTTACATTGATTGTCAAACATTGGCAGTAAGGAGAGAAATTCTTAGAAGAATGCAGATGATGGTGAAGGCCGGACTAGGTAAGAGCCAAAATTCCACCGCCAGGGATGTCATTCTCTCTATTACACCTGTACACCACATATGGAGCATCAGGTCAAAGGGACGCATCATTTATATTATAGATCCAGGTTTACACCAGGTGTAAGCGCCTCTTGGAAGGAAGTAGAATCACGGGAAGGGCTGAGATATGTGAGGATAAAAAGAATAGAACACCGCTCAAGGCTTACATTGATTGTCAAACATTGGCAGTAAGGAGAGAAATTCTTAGAAGAATGCAGATGATGGTGAAGGCCGGACTAGGTAAGAGCCAAAATTCCACCGCCAGGGATGTCATTCTCTCTATTACACCTGTACACCACATATGGAGCATCAGGTCAAAGGGACGCATCATTTATATTATAGATCCAGGTTTACACCAGGTTTCAGTCACAAATATCATAAGGGGAAATGGCGAAATAAGAATGCTGAAGTCCGGAATTTTACTACAAATTGAGCGTGCGTTGAGCATAGAAACGATATAAGGTTCTTTTCGGGTTACAGATTGCCCTTCATTTGAGTGAGAAGCAAATTCGAGATTTTAGTGAGAAGGATCAGCATTGAGAGAGGTGGGGGAGAGAAAGTGATCCCCGGTAGCAATAAGTGAAGGTCTAGGCACGAGATAATGTGGATTGAAATCGAGATGGTACAAGCGTATTTCTTCTAAAGCTTGTAGAGCTAGACAGCTCTTCAACTGAGCTCTCCAACGCAGTGTGCCCGTGCTGCTTAGGGAGCTCACATGCATTCTTGAGCTTGACGATGTCAAAGT
Organism: Nippostrongylus brasiliensis; assembly: GCA_030553155.1. Classification (NCBI taxonomy): domain Eukaryota; kingdom Metazoa; phylum Nematoda; class Chromadorea; order Rhabditida; family Heligmosomidae; genus Nippostrongylus; species Nippostrongylus brasiliensis. Next base: position 16,481,572 of record CP130733.1, on the reverse strand, counting down.
CGCGAACAATGTACATCAACTTCCCTTCAGCAGCGCTGTGCTGACCTGCCTCCTTGCGTAAGTTTCTATCCAATCGTAATTCTTCGGAGGTGTAATCTCTGCGAGCAAAAGAGTGAATGAATTTCTCTGTCAGGCTCTGACGTCGGATTCCCATGTGAGCCAGGAGACTATCCCTTACCGTTAGTTCTTGACTGGGCAAGCATATCTTGTTAATGCGACCACGAGACCCAGGTTCAGGTGGTAGTAGCCGGCCGCCTGCCTGTGAGAGACAATGCGTCCTTTATCGAACTCACGAATCAGTTCTTCATTACCGGACGTCTGCACTGCTTCCTTCACAATGACCCTGTCAAAACAGCGGGTAAGTCCTCCGCTCTCCTGCTCTTCGAACTCTATTCTCGCGATTCTCGTCGCCTTCTCGTCTATTTGTTTGCTGTCAGCCTTCACCTTTACCAGAGTCGAGTGAATGACACTCTTGTTCATTGGCTGAGCCACATCAGTGGACCAGAACCTCGTATCCAGCACAGAAAAGCGAGAGAGAATTTCCTGCTGAAATTCCTGAATCGCCGTCACCTGATCACGGACATCCGTAAACAGGCTATGGTTGCTTGCCGAATACGATTCAAAATGCTATATCAGTAGTCTGGCCCACAACGGCATGTCACCAGTAAACGATATCATCATATCACCTCTCTTATTCTGCGATGCCATTGATCAGTATTGATGGCGGAATCGATGACCTAATACCTTGACGGGATGGTATCTGGAACAAGATGCGAGCAACGGGAACAAAAGTAGTCGGGCAAGTTACTGTTAGCTCACTATGAGGAGAGTGAGTTTATGATGGATAAAAAACGAAAGAGAACAGGAGAACGAGAGAAGAATTAGTAGAGAGTGATTGGGCGGGAAACGTACGTAGTGGACTGCTGCTGGGAGGAGCAACCGCCCGCCGTGACACACCTAGGCAGAGATATCAATGATAACGTAGAAGAATATCAATGTTGTTATTGTTGCTGAGGGTCGGACGTGAAGCGTTATGTTATTTGAATGATACCTGCTACACTTCCTTGTAGTGGAAAGTAAGGTTGGTCTCATTTTAGCGATTATTCTACCAAAACCAGCGGTCTCAAGATGGGGAAGAGCAGAAAGAAGAAGAAGGTTCGCTTGTTTGTCCCTCTCGGTGCTTTGCTTGCGCAGTACAGTACAGTAGATGGCCGTAATATGTATAGTGCTACATTCAGGCGATGAAAGACCTTATTCCCTCCACTCCAACGGCGAACATCAGCGAAACTATGCGGAAGGAACGAGGTTTCGAGGGTGAAGTCTTCGAGAACGTGAAAACGGCAAATTCAGCAGATTCAAGCAGTTCGGTGCGTCCTATAGCGAATAAATGGGTGCCAAAGATAGATGTGAAGAGGATCGGTCGAGCTCAGACCTCTCACTGATTCAGCTTCCCCTCCACTATCCCTTCAAACTCACGGGGCTCATCGTTTTCTACGGGGAGTCGTGGTGGTGCTGTTTATCCTTTGATTCTTCAGCCGCTTCATTTAGCCAATTTGCTGAAGAATGATAGAGGGAAATCTGATACCTTATCACAGTTTGCAAGAACTGCTGCTACTGCTTGAATCACCGCAAGGCCCTTGTTATACCTTCGCTCACCCCCCAGCGTAACTCGTCCATTCAGTATCAGACACCGTGGGGCGAGACACGTTTGTACGACTTATCACGGTGACGTTGGCGTGGTGAGGCTCACGGGCTGTTATGCACACGCTCGCGTACCTTCCACGCTCTAGCCGCTGCGCATTGCACTGCGATTGACCCTTTCGCTGGGGGTGGGTCGATCACCTCGCGCATTGCTCTGTATGCTTCGGGCGCGTGCGTGCGTGCCTCGCGTGCATAGCGTCTGAGATTAGCGGCGCACGCGATCACCGCTCGCAAGCCGCTGACGCTCACCGCGAGCGAATGTATAACAAGGGCCTAAGGAATGAGATTTTCACGAGCGATTGAAGGCTGTACGAGAGAAAGAGATAAGAAATATGGAGGGGTTGAAACTGTGATGCGGTGAAGGAAATATACATTAAAGAAGCTGCTATAAAGTCACTTGGCGATACAATTCGTGTTCAGAGTCAAAGATCACTCAAATCATCGCGATCAATTCGACGATCCAAGGACAAGGTAAGTGCGGTTGTGGTCGGTGAAAATCTCATAATACACTCAGGATATTTCAAAACTCGTAATATTGGACGCCATGCTGGTGTTCTCACATCAGAGCGTATCCCGCAGCTACTGCTCGGCTCACTTTCCCTGATTTCTTGAAATTGACATGAACTGAAAATAAAAGGCAAAAGTATCTACTGAGTCTGTTTGAGTCTATATCCATGTACATATATCTTACTTGCTTTACTTTGATATTTTGATGGTCCTTTCTTCAGCTGGAGATCTTCTACATATATCGAGTATAGATTAAAAGCAATAGGTAAAGGTGACGGCATTGCTTAGTCCCTTAAGGACGTGCAGCCGTATTCGTGGCCAATTCAGAATCGTAGAGGCTCATTGAATTCGGCGTTTACAATGGCTTTGAAGGCCAGTCGCTCTACCAAGTCAGTGTTTTTACCTTCCCAGACAAGCCTTGTACCAATAAGTCTTTTACTCGACTCCTTAGGGATGGAAAGCTTGGATAGCCTGGGCCGGGAGCGATCGCTCATTCGTGCGAGTGTCACTAGCGCCTCTTACCACTGCACCTTGGCCGTTAGCGTGGACTAATTACGGTTGAATACATTAATAACGTAAGAGCTATAACACAGCTTAGCAGACCATTGAATGTGTTGTCAAAGTGTCATTGTCACACCTTCGACTTACGTTCTTTGAAGTACTTATTCAAGTCGCACTTCAATTTCGAATTTCCTACAAAAGATATTATTCTTGGATTGCATAAAGTAATTACAAAGCAATGAATATTGTTTAGATAGCGAACGTGAAGATACTTCCCTCCCAGCCTCCAATCCAGTTTGATAACGACATCCTCTCAGTATATACTCAGGTCGAAAATTTGTTATTTGTCCGCCTTGATCGTGCTACGAAGTCACCGTTTTAGACACAAGGAACGATCTCGTTGGATTCCGTCTCTGCTATAGAATCAGGACCAATAGAGGAATTGAGAAAAGAGCATAAGGTTTGAAGAGCTCTACGGATTTCTATAGCAGCATGTTCAGGATTCTCTTAGAACATTACCGAGCGGATGAAGGGGGTAGTATCTTAATCTGTCCATCATTTCAAGAAATGAATTTGCAGGAATGCATCGAACCACCGGAGAAACTTTTGGAAGCAAAGGTATTGACGACCTCTTCAGTTGCTCCCCTGAAGGCTCCGCATGTGACCGACGCGTTGTTCTGTGAGCGAATACACCCAGACGGACCATTTATGGCTGATCATCGCAAAGGAGACATGGAAATGGACTTTGTTAATCAGGTTTGTTCGGATTTCTTGATATCCTGGCTCCCTTTTGAGCTTTGCACTCGAAAGAAAGAATGGAGATATTCTTAAGATTGAATGCTTCTGCAACACGAGGTTGTTAGGTGTACAATCTTTATTCAATGGCCTAGCGTTTCCACCTTCTTTTTTCTGAGGCCTGAACACAGACCGAAGCTAGTGACTCAACCGTCTTTCCCACCAAAAGCCTCAGACCTTGTCATTTTTGACCAGATGTAGAAAAAACCAAAAGTCACTTGAAAGAAAAGTGCACACTCGTACCATACTTATTTACTCGCGTCTCATTTCATAGCTCTTATAATGGTCTGAAGAATGGAGACCATTCAAAAGAATAGGGAATTTTAACTCACGCTGATGATCCGTGTCCACCACACCATGGTCATCTCTACGTGTTTCACCTATTGACTAACCAGCTATCCATTTTTTGTGTTACTTTGGATCCTACTCGACTTGTGTAATCTTCTATATGACTTGGGCCTGGCAGCGAGTGCCGAGAATAAGAACCCCTTAATACATTAGTATCAGCTGTCTAACCAGCCATTCGTTTTCTTCCTTTTCTATCTTTTCTTCATTTTCGTATCATATGTTTATATTTTGTTGGTGTTCAGTTTTTCTTCGAACTACGTTAAGTAGCACGCCTATAAGTGTGAAAGATAAATGAAGCGATGGGGACAAGCCCAATGGAACTCATTGTCAGGCGCTCATTTTATGGCTGATTGTTCGCCATCTGGACAATATTTACCACATCGACCTCTAGTTTTTATCGTGTACGTTGACCAGTGAGCGATTCTATCGAACGCCCCTCGTTCTTTTTTGCCCCGTGAACGACACGTGTTCTCATGTGTTTTTGGTTGTTAGGAGCTTGTCGGCACTCGGCACAAAAACAGGTCCGTCCTGAACTATAAGAAACTCAAATGTTTTGGAACCCTGGACGGTAAACCACCAGCGAGAGAATACTCTAGGTGTATCCTTACCGTTATGCATAAGTTCATGTTGTAAAAATAAAGCGTAACATTATCAATAACCATCCTTGTAGACGGGCCTGGAACTAAGCGAAAGATGTGTACCATTACTTTCTTCTTGACAATTTAATTTATTTATTTGTTCATTTGAAATGCACCGAAGTGCGCCCAACTCAAGCAACAAAAACGAAACTTTGGGCAAATTTAGTGGCATCGGTAGAAAACATACAACGGAAAAAGAGAGCAACCTAGAAAGCTAATACACATATGTGACCCTAAGGCAAGCAGACCACATAAGCTAACAATAACATCTGAAATCCAGGTCCACTTGGCATGCAGGATGAGTGTGGGACCCTGATGGTGAAGAACACTGGGAGGCCAGCACTGCAAGTCAGGGGAGTGGGCGACTTTGGATACCAGCTTACTGGGTTACTCAACACCATCAGGCTCCATAACACTGATTTACTTTTATTCCAAAATTACAAAATCCAACACAAAACAAAAAACAGTGAAACCAATAGCGAAACACTGCTGGACGTTAAACAAGATAGAACTAATTACACATACTAGGAAGACCAGATTCCCGCAGTCACTTAGGACCCACCAGAATACCATTTGACATAAGGTCAACGATAAGTTATTGGAGGTTAGCTGAAAAGAGAAAACAAATTATTTCCTGACAGGATGTTAAATCCACAGTCGATAGCCAGTAGACAATAATTGCAACCGCTTAACGGCAGAGAACAACGAAGCTTGTGATGAAGAGATTAGTGGAACAACAGAGCCTAGGGCAAAATTACATAAGATACAATTCAAAATTCACTTCAATTTGCATTAGATACAATACAAAATTCACTTATGTCTTCATTTCCTCCTTGTAGAGTTTATTCGCCTCCTATCCAGAATTATAGAGGCATGGCAAATTTGAATATGGCTTGTACAATGACTTATGGGGACCAGCCACCCTTCGGGGCAGTGTCTTTACCTTCCCGCTCATGTTTAGTGCCAATTTCCCCGACCCTGAAGGAATGGAACATTTGGTTAGCCCAGACGAGGATCGAGCGCTCGACTGTGCGAATGTCGGTGGCTTCTCTTGCCACTGCATCGCGCGCGCTGCACTTGATACTGTACAGTGAGCCACTACTTAATGTGAACTGTTTTTCGCCCCAAGGATACTAATCTGCTGACGACAATTTCGCTGCATCCTTCTTTGCGAGCAATTTCCAAGTGGAAGTCATAGATCAAGTTAAGTCTATTTCAGTTAATTGCCAGCGTCGTTGGAATCGTTAACCACTCACCCACTGCAGATCAACTTGAGCTCAAAATACTATTAGAGCGGGAGGCAAGTTTTTAGTAGTTGCTAGCTTTTTCAACAAAGGAAATTTATTGAGAGCATATGTTAAAGATAAAGGCTGGCCGGGACGTTAATTGCTCTCGATTAACAACATCGCCATGAGGTAATCGTAAATTTTTCAGGACAACGGTTTACCAAAAGTACGGTTCGAAATAATCCCGAAAGTCCGATTGAAAAAGCCAACGGAGCGTCTGAATCAGGCCTTTGTGCAATACGCTAAGGTATGTTTCATTGGTGAATAACTTCTTAATCGATTTCATGGTAAACATTTGACGCTTCTGTAAGTATTACTCAAACCAGATGCGGCTGATTGTCTTCATAGGGAATGAGACGTTTTAGTCTGGTGTTTACGGTTACTTTCATAGATCGTACTTCCATTTTCCCTAAATTACAAACAGCGTTAACGTGTTGGTGTGCTCCATTTACCTGCAGTTCGCTGCAGAAGTTTGGGTTGTTATCTTAATGCTTCATCGGAGTTGGTGACAAAACAGAAAGCAATGCACAACAACTTGCTGCTAGGAGAACACCAACCAGTTAGTACGGCACGTTACCTACGAGCAAGGTTTAAGGGAAAATACTGGTGCTCAGCTGACAGCAACCTCAATTCAAAAGGCACGACGATTTCTACCAACTAGGAAGGTCAGTGAGCGTGGTCCAAAAATTTCCAAGGACACCTGTACGGTTGTGTAGGGTATTGAACGACGATAGCAAGAATAGCAAAAACCTCACCTGTATCACATGTCGTCCTGTTAATCATCGATTTGCCCGAGCGGGCGCCAGTAACGACTCCATTCGTCCCTGTCGCGTGCCATGGTAGACCAGTGGGTCCTGCTTGCTCGAGGAACACGAAGAGCATCGAATCGATCGTTCAGGGGTTTGACGAAGAAGTCCGACCAGCGCAAAGATGGACGACCTGGTGTTCTTCTGACGTCCCGTGGAATCCAGTCAGTTACGGCTCTCGTCCGACGATCATCACGAAATCGCATTACGTGTCCGGCCCACCTGATCTTCAACAACTTGGCCCATGCGACTGCGTCTCTGATCTTCGACTGTCGACGTAGCTCGAAGCTAAGTATGGCGTCTCTCGCCTGGATGAAGCAAGTCACTCCGAGCATCCTTCTCTCTATACTTCGTTGCGCGACGCGAATCGAATGTTCATCCTGCTTGCGTAACGCCCAGGATTCTGAAGCGTACGTCAACGCAGGAAGAACCGTAGAGTCGAAGAGATGGGCGCAGAGTCGGGCGTTCTTCGCCTTCCTACAACATACCTCAGCAAAAATAGACTACTTAGTTGTATACCCGTTCGATGTTCTACAAAACCATATTGGTCTCGTGGAGAATCATTGGGGCACGCTCACGGACCTCCCCAGTAAGATTATCCCACCGCTCTCTGCAAACCGCTTTGGACGTGGTTCTACTTATCCTTGCCATCGGTCGCTCGTACTCAACTATTCTCGTAGATTAAGCTCACAAGGGAGGTCAGTAAGAGTAGGACCTCAGGGAGGTCTATATGTTCTTGTAGAGCACAGAACGAGGATACGGTAACGTTTGTTTCTGCTAAATATAAGTGGGTGGTCCAAAAAAGGCGAAAAACTTCACTCATTGAGTTGTTGCGAAGGTGCTTCTAAATCACAATCAATCCTCATTGTCAGCTCGGTGATAGAAGAAAATGGTGCTGGTTCGGGGTAGACAGATGTAGCCAGAATCATAATGCAGCCTACCGGTGGTTGTGCTCAGCGCTCGGACGTGTTGTGGGCCTCGGGGTGTTCAGCACGAGACTTATAGAACGTGATCTGAACGTCAACCATTCAAATCACGGAAGCCAGACACCGATCAGTGTGATTGATTATCATTCCCCGAGGCGGAAACAACAATCCTTTATCTTTATCTCTGGAAGGAAATCTTTTAGGAGGACCAAACACTGAAAGAACTTGGGGTGTCACATCCCTCCACCTGTAGTAGACGTCCCTGTAATTTAGCGCTTTCGCTGCGGCAAGTCAACGTACTTTAGAGGTTACAAAGGGGTGTTCTAGCTCCCACTTCCCAGACTTGTGCTTTCATTCCCAGTCCGCGATCGGACATTGAGCAGAAAGTCTGGCCGAACGCTATAAAGTCCGACGTTTACTTGAACGTGCGTCGAGTTCTCGATGAGGGAAAGCGATGGAACGTAGCTCTTCAATTGCCGGAATTTTAGGCTCTTCAATTTTACGCCCCCACATACAATCACACGGTTCTGCGCACTCATTATGAACAGCACCAAACTATTGCAGCGCTCTCAGCGAATGAAAATTTAGCCGAATTTTCAGTTCCACGAGGAAATGGGAGTGATAAGCGACTGCGAAACAGCTATATCCCGGCTTCAGCAGGTAACGTAAAAGGACCGCTATTCATTTGATTCTCGAATGGTTGTAACAATTTAGGCGAGCGCAGAGACCTCCATACCTCCTGATCGTCAACAGAGATCTGGATCACGGTTCTCTTTACTAGCCGTATTCAATTCCATATTTACAAGGCCTGTAAGGAGCTTCTGAATAGACGTCACCTGACCTTATCTCTGCATCACTGGTACTACATGTTGTGGTTCGTTAAGTTGAAGCCTTCATTTAGGGCCGTGAATGGAAATGACGAAGGAAAAACGTTGATGAAATCAAATTCGACATAAACATTACTCTCTCATCCGTGATTATTAACTTTTTTCAAATAAATGTATTTGCCGTTGTCACCTGTTGATCGGCGGGATGGTCATCATACTTCATAAAAAATATTCCCTAGTCATGGATCTGACGTCAGTTTTTTTGCAATTTTGTCGGGAGATCACCTACATTTCCAGTAGAGACAGTATATTCACGATAACCGATTCGGCTGGAGTTTAGTCAAGAGGGAATATTTGGGAAACTGATTACGAATCCGATCGACGTTCGTGATCTAGCAGGTGCCGTCGATCGCTGACGGGAGGCGTGGTATGCGGACAACTGCCCCGCCGACTACCATTCACGGCGACAGAGTGTCAGTTGCCCAGTCCCGTCGACGACGGCCGACGGGAGTACACCAAGGGCCTTAGACGTCGGTGACACTTCAAAAGCGACTCCGAAATAGGTTATTCACGACAAAAAGGTGATGCTCTGTATTTGGTGGAATAGCAGAGGTTTGGTGTACTTTGAAGTTTTGGATTCGGATCAAACAGTTTCGTTGGAGAACTACAGAGATGGGTTGTACGAACCGCTGAAGAACTGCGTCGTCAAGGTGTCGAAACGACGACGATAGAATCCCTCCACACATGTCACGAAAATCACTTTGAGAAAATTTTATTGGGCTGAGAAGTTCTGCCTCATCCGCCATGCAACCCACACCTGGGCACCATCCGGCTACCATCTGTTCCGATCGATGCAGCACTACCCGGGTGAGAGAAAGGTTTTTTCAAAGTCCGTTCTTGGTCTCCAACTACTTTAAGTCGCAGCCGACCGAGTTCTTCGTTTTACTGCGAGGAATCCATTCTCTGGGTAGATGTAGACAACAACACGTCATTGATGGTAATCGGTATTATCCTTCGATCTAATCCTGTTCAATTTCGTTTTTATAGCAGAACAATTTTTGCCCTCAAACGCGCACTTCGTTCCGAACAACCAAATAATTGTAGCCGGTAGGGCTGACTTTGGACTGCTCAGTCGCAGATGTCTGGAAAGGTTTTTACACAGCTTGCCAGCTGTGTGGCTTTCATGAACGATGGAATCAAAACTGCTTTCGACCACATGGTGATCGTCGTTGTTATCAGTCTCCGCTTTGTTATTTGTTTTGTTCTGCGCACATTCTTCGTTCCGTATTTTCTGCCGAGAAGACAACAATATTCCCATCTATCGATGATGAACATTGTGGCCTGGAGGCTTTGTGAAAGGTCATAGTCCGACAAAGAATCCAGCACGTAATTTAGTCACGATATTACACGAACTGTTTTCGAACAGCATTGTTGTCGTTCGGTCTTCGTCAGAGGCCAGCGGGACATCGTCCGTAAAAGTCTGTCAAGGCTAAATCTGGGCTTAGCAGTCAACATTGTTACCATGTCTTTCGTTACCTTCGTATTTTCTTGGATTGTCCCGATCTTAGAGGAGCGTAGATATTTTTCGCTCAAATAACAAATCTCCAACATACTTCGCAGATCCTGCTAATCGATACCGCTAATATTTTCCAACAGCTTAAAAGCCTCAACATTCAAACCTACACCAGCCATTTTTACCCAAATTATCGCCTAGGCGGGTTAATTGGAGTATTGAACACGATTTTGACGTCAATCTTCGAAGCAATGCAATGATATCATATTGTTAAAGCACAGTGTGTCCGTGGCAATCGTGATCTAATAGTAAGAAGTGCTAAGTATTGCACTTCCACCCCCTCTAGCGATCAATCCGCCCAGGCTAACCAAGCCTTTCATTCTTGTAGGCTCGAGTAGATTGATAGCAGACTTGTCCGCGAAGGTGAAAGCAGAGGTTTTTCAAGAGTGCTTAGAAAGCATTTAACCTTGTAATTGTCCCCGAGTTAAATGACTGCACTAGGCGTGATAGTTTAGTTTTCTGTTAGCGTGTTGCTTCTTCCTTATCTTATGTTGGGTAGTATCCTGTTTTATCAAGCTGTGCTACTCTACATTTTCACTGTTAATGTCATTTCCTAATTTCGTTCTTTTTGCGTTTTACTACGCTATGTTATTCCCATTGTTTTTTGAGATTGCACAAATAATGACGATAGATTTTGTCCTAGATTCTATCACCTTCTTACATGCCTAAAGCGTGTAATAAATGTTATGTTACGAGTTGGTTTGCGGCTAACGCACGCAAGTCATTATACAGACCAAATACTCATTCATCATCCCTCTGCGATTTGAATAAAACACGAGAACGGAACGCTTCGTTAGAAGCACTGATCAACATCTACCCCTTTACCTTTCCCTTTTACCTATACCCTTCAAGAATCCGGTCCCAGGAATTAGGTGGGCGGCGACGAGAACGGGACGAGACGGCGCGGTGGTGAACCGCGCCCTTTGGCGCCGTTCCAAATGGACCGGAATTGCCTCCCCGCTACTCGTTCCCTTCGCTGTCACTGGGAATATTCTTCAAACCACTCCGAATATGTTTTGCAACTGTGCGGAGGCCTTGGATAAACCAAATTTCTTATTTGTTTATTCTCGGCATTGCTCCAGCGCTTCAGTTTCAAATCTGACACTGGTTGAAAGATCCAACTCCGGTGTGGTTGAAAACCTTTTTTCGTTGGGGTTAATTGTGGACCTGACTATGACACTATTCAACTGAACGAACACCAGTGCCTCGCCAGACAGACCTCGCCCTTGCCGGTTCAGTTTCACCGGCGGTTACATTTCACAGTCCTCGCCCGGCCGGTCCGGCAATGGCGAGGTCTGTGAAACGCAACCGCCGGTGAAACTTAACCGGCGGTTTCGTTCATGAATCCCGGCCCAGGGGCCGTATGCGCCCATCGCCCGGCCGGGCGAGACGAGCATACGGCCCCAGTACCCGATTTTTCAGTCGTCGGAATTCGCTGAAACTTTACACAGGGCGGTGATTGAGGGCGCTGATCACGAATCTGCTGTCCGTTTTTCATGTGGGTGGCCCAGTTAGGACCACCCAAGTAGTCTCGGACCACCCACGTGAAAAACGGACAGCAGATTCGTGATCAGCGCCCTCAATTACCGTTCTGTGTAAAGTTTCAGCGAATTTCGACGACTGAAAAAATCGAGCGCTGGTGTCCGTTAAGTTGAATAGTGCCCTGACTATGAATCTGAAATCGTCCCTACCCGAATTAGATAATGATTGTAGTCTGAGCACGAAATTCGCAAAACGAACATAGTAATCGTATCATCCCCTCAGATAACCTCTGCAGACAATGTTTCAGCGATTAATAATTTTCTGACCAAAATCCGATGTGTGGAGTCAAAACCTTTAACTAGTGCATTTTCCATTCGATTTTGCTCACATTCAGTCAAGTGGGTTAATTGGGGGATTGATCACGAATCTGTTGTTTATGTTGGAACTAGGACCCATAAACGAATAACCTCAATCTGCCAAAATCGGAGTATTTCCTTGTTTGCCTACCTGTGGTTGCTGGTCTTCCTTGAAAGTTGTTAATTAATGTTCGATTTGCGTCTGATGGTGTGGTTTTTACTCCTATTTGTCAATAACTTTGTTTGATTGTGAGCACTTTGTACCAGGTAGACTTGAATGAAATTAAATTAAAAAATGTCATATCGAGTGCTATTAGACAGACATAGGCAATTGGTAAAACTAAAATGTGTTTTATAACTATCGATAAGAATATTAAGTCTCATATCAACTAATGATGTTTTGTTTCCTCGGCTAATGTTGTAGTTATTCTTTTTCACCTCTGTCTTGTACAACGTAGTCAAATAGATAATGAATGATCGTGATCAGCACCTAAAATAATCTGCCCTAGTCGAAATTTGGTCCGGTTTGGTTGAAAAAAGCTTGCTCTGAATGGTAGAATGCAATCAGTGGCAAACCCATTTTCTCGCAGTGTTTTATTTTTGAATGTCTTCTCCGCTGATTCAGTTGCAAAGCATTTCTTACTCTACTTTACATCGATACATACGTATCAAGTGGGCTGACGCATAAGTGGTCATATTCATTTAGAAGTATTTTTGTGTCTCCTAGATAGTGTTTTCGTCTAGTGCATACCTTTTTCGATGGCTCTAACACTTCCACCTTTTTTTCAGCATGGAACACAACATGACTATGATGGATATGGTGATACACTTTCGTGAAAGGGAGATCATTCTGTTCTCCTTCTGGAAAACGGGAACAGTTTCAGGTTTGTCATTTTTATATTTTTAAATGTGATAGCGGTTAAATCTAAAACGCACTTCTAGGGATGGCTGTGTCGATGTTTATTTCGTTTCTCCTTTGCATTCTCTATGAAGCCATCAAAGGATTTCGTCTCTTTCTTGCGATCTATCATGTGAAGGTGAGTTTCTTGTCTCGGGCTTTGCTAGTGTCCACTATTTTCACTTTACTGTAGCTTTCGAAGCTTGTTTTTTCTTTTTCTTTGAAGTTGGTGGGTGCTGGTCGTTTATGCTCTCAGGTCGTTTATGCTTTTATTAGGTTCTTATTTGAATTTCTTATGGTCACTCACTAGCAACAACTTTCCCAGCAGGAAAAATCACCAACATGAACAAGAGGAGCTGAATTGCTTCCTTTCCTGGGGGTCGCTGCGTAACCCGATATTATTTATAGGTGAGTAGGTTCCGTTAATCTAAGAATTATTGATGCAACCTCACCGTTTTGTCGTCCAAGTCTTATTTTTGCCAGTCGCCGCAAAAGTAACGTTCTTCGGAAGGTAACGAGAGGGAATAATTTGCTAACTAAAACACGTCTTTACTACTAATTTCTTTCGAGTGCAATTTATGATTGAAAATTGGCCTTTTCCGTTCGAAGCAGTATAGGGTGCAGCTAGAGATTTTTTTCGTGGACGTATTTTTCCTAGAAACCTGTTCATACTGGTGTTAGAGTATGGAGAGTTTGAAAGTACACATTTGAAAATAGTTTAACCTCAATGAGGACTCAGCTAAGTACAGTAAGTTCAACATTTCTACTGGTTGCGCCGCCACCCATACACTGCCTTCGAGAACAACTATCCGATAGTTTATTACTATTAGTTTACTCCTAATGATAAGCTTAGAGGTGGAAACTGCCTAACATATGACAAAATGTAGTGCCGGCTCTCTTTGTAGCTACTTCAGATAAATTTCAATTTGTTAGGCATTTAATTAGATGACCTTCATAGTAATATGAGCTAGATGGGACTTATACGGGTCCTTATTACAAGTCGAGCACTGCCATTCCAGTGCCGATGAGCGTACCTTTCTCAACAGCTTTTTTCTCATTATGGATACAAAAGCAATTGAAGAGCTTCTGATTCTGTGGTCCCCAAATTGTCGTTGAAATCTCCTCCCTTTCGGAATACCAACTTCGTTATTACAAATAAGTAATATTATGTGGATCGAAAAACGTTCAGCAGTATATTGCGTTTTTTCTACAGTAACCCCTTATTGGTTGATTTCCTAAAGCGAGCAGGTGGCTGATCTATTTTTCACTTTTTGTGGCAGAATATCGATGTGATTGTCCATTACGTTCCTTCACAGGTGTATTAGGTTTTTGCAACTCGTCGATGGATGTAGATATGGATTAGTTGCAGCATAGAAAGCGAAAAAGTTGTGCATTTATGGATGAGGTATTGACTGATGGTTAGTCATAGGGTTGGATCATCATAAATACCCCTTTGCGTTAGAAATCCAAACTTCTGGAAGTCGTTGGCGGCTGCTGCAGAACCTGTCTGACTATTTACACCCTGTCGGTACAGAATTTACGTGTTCATACAATTGGTAGCTTAATTTTTGATTCATTTGAATTGTGCTTGTGACTGTATTTTCAACGCTATGATATTGCTCCGAAACTTCTACTATGTAACCAGATGGTAGCTTTTCCCCTAAGTGATTTACTCAATAATGTTGTAATTGTACTGATGTTCCATCTACTTCAATAAGTTTTGGATTTTTAGCAACGGAGGGCAAATGCCGCCATGAGCAGCTCTCAGTCACCGCTAGCAGATTCGGCCGATAACATATCTCAGGATACGATACCGTTTGCTCCCATACTACAGATCACAGGGTATGTTCCCTCGTTTCAAAAAAAGCGTAAGGTTTCACAACTACTCGACTTTCAGCCTTACGAAGCGAGTGTTCTCTGGGTTCCGGTTGGCGCAGGCGGCTTTGTATGGGGTACAAGCCATGCTTGCATATGTGCTCATGCTCATCGTCATGACATTCAACGGGAACCTCATTTTGAGCATTGTCGTTGGAGAAGCAGTTGGTTATTTGCTTTTCACCGGTACTCCTTTTGTAGATTCCCATTTGTCAGATTGCTGTTGAAACCACAGATGTATTATTTTTGGATATTTGACCACCGTGTAATTCTTATGATTTGTTCGTCAGTATTAATTCTTTTTATCGTTTACCATGTACCCACGTCACAAATTCGTATCTTCGCAGGTTTCGAAGTATTCTTAGCCGACAACTTTGCTTTAGATTATTTCGGGCAGCTGCTGATTGATTTTGTACATTTGCTTTTGATTTCATTTGGACAGTGTTGTTGGTTCTGTTTAGGTAAGTTTATGTTTTCTTGGGTAAATAATCTCGCCAAAATAACTTTTCGTTCTATATGCTTAGCTTTGTGTTTTTGTATGTTCAGTTATACGTCTACATGTCCTTTTATATGCTTTATACGTTTAACGTTGCTAATGTTGTAGTGCATTCCAGCCAGAAGGTATATGTGGTTTTCCGCTATGTTTAGTGTGTGTAGTACGGTTCAATTCGCGGGATAACTTTCAAATGTGACCAGGAAACAGTTCTAATCACTTCACCCAGAATCTGCTACTGGAAACCATGTGATGCTGTGTCTTATGGTCCCTGATTTCTGTTTTGAATCCCTTGGCTGTTCCTTACTGACCTCTTTATGTCATTTCGAACGTGCCCTGTGTTGCACAAGAAAAAACATTTTCCGTGTGATTCTGTTCTTTTGTGACAATAAATCATACCATATTCCAGCCTCAGCATCGCGAAAGCTCTGTGCGCTCTGCAGAAGTTCCTGAAATTCTTGGCGTTTTCTCCCACCAGTTTCATAGTTTTCTCGTGTCCTCGTTCATTTCACCATCTTGATTTTTCGTGCTGACAATGTGTAGATAATGTAGTTTTTATATTATAGAAATTCTTAGCACGCTTTGCGGAATTTGTGCGATTATTACAACGAGGTTGAGTGGAGCAAAAAGCAGCACTAGAAGTAGATGTTGTTTTGATGATGCTCCGTATAGACCCGAAAAGCGGATCGAAACCCACCTGAGCGGCAATTTTTGCGATGATCCCACCACAGTGAATCATCTACTTTTAGTGTACTTAGTAGCAACGCGCAAAAAGGCGTCTGTAATTAAAAAATAGTTGAGTATACTAATCAAAATATGAATGTAGAGAGGTGTCATCCTGCTTCGTCAAAGCTAGAGTTTAATGAAAAGTAGCAGCTATTTTACCTACATTTGCTTTGGAAAATTCAATACTCACCGGCTGGGAATACACCCGAAAGACGTGTTTGTCAATCATATAGCCATCTGCGATTATAACTTCCCATTTCAAGCGTTGGATTGGTCTTTGGAGCACATCTATGACAAAATATCCTGTTATCAATAAGTCTAAAACAGCAGAGTAACCGCCGTATTTGTGTCAGAACTATCATCAGAACGTTCAGTCCCAGGAGGACATCGATGTAGCTTATTTGATAACATAAAATAGTGATTGAAACTCGTCTATGTAGGCAAATAGTCCGGTACCACATTGCTAACATCTATTTATTTATTTATTTGTATACGCTGTTTAAGACAGACGTAGGAAAGTGTAAAACAACAACATCAACACATAAAACATAAATGTGCCTAGAACAATCAATTAGTGAGAACAGAGTTTGCTGCAAGGCGTCTGAAAGAGGCCTCAGAGTGAGGGATGGGAGCAGTTTTCATTAATTGAAGATAAGCAAGACCTGCTCTAACAGTAAAGAACTTTGCTCTAATGGTAGATTTAGGTCTGGGAAAATGTAGCTTCCATATCCCGCCCCTTGTTATAGATGGACGTAAGGAGTAAAATTGGGAAAGATTAACCGCGGACCGACCATCCAGAAGTTTTCGAACCATTCGTACATCGAACAGTTTTCGCCGTGATTCCAGACTTTGAAGACCGAAATATTTGTTCCTAACCGCGGATGAAGGAATCCTGCCATACAGAAATCCTCCTCGCCGTATTAGGATTTTTCTGGTAAAGTTATTTTGAATACTTTCAAGCAATGCAACATCTCTCTTTTTGTGCGGTGCAAAAACAACAGTACCACATTCAGCTATGGGCCGAATGTAAGTCTTATATGCTTGGATAAGCACTCTGCTGTCGTTAGTGGTCAGCCCCCTGAGTATGTTGTAAGTGCGAGCATAAGCTTTCCTGTAAATTTCTTTATAATGAAGTAAAAAACTGAGTGAATTATTATAACGAAAGCCAAGGTCTTTAACTTCCTTTACTTTGACAATTTCAAAACCATTAATGAAATAATTACTCGAATATACTGAATTTCCCAACCTCATATGGAAGGTTTTCTGCGGCGAAAGCGGCAGCTGCCATGCTTCAGACCATTTGGCCACACGATCAATTCCCATCTGCAGAACACTGGGGTCCTGACTACTACATACTTCCAAATAGATTTTCAAGTCATCGGCAAACTGTTTAGTCGTTATGTTCAACTGCCTTAAGCTGTCACCTAGATCGGCTGAGAATATGTTGAACAGTATTGGCGAAAGAACTCCGCCTTGGGGGATCCCGCTAATAACATGAAATACCTGCGAAAAGGTAGAGTTCACGCGCACTTGAAAGGTCCTTCCTGTGAGGAAACATTTCAGCCACTCATAAACTTTTTGGTGAAAACCAAGCTTCTGCATCTTGTAAAGAAGTTTTTCATGAGTCACTCGGTCAAAAGCTTTTGCAAAATCTAAATATATTACATCAATGCCTTTTTTGTTATCCAAAGCGGTAGTCCAGTCATTTAGGGATTCTAACATGTTGGTGACGATGGACCTACCCCTTGAAAAACCATGTTGCGACGACGGTATTAGACAGTTGTTCTCCAAATGTTCAATGATATGGGGCTTAAGAAGCTTCTCAAACAGCCTACAAAACAGTGACGTTATACTTATAGGCCTATAATTAGATAGTTCAGAGGTAGGATGATTTTTTAAAATTGGAGTTACATAAGAATGTTTCCATAAAGAGGGCACCTCTGAAAACATGATAGACTGGTTGAACAGATATGAAAGGGGAAAAGCAATCGTATGCGCAACCTTTTTAATGAAAACGAAAGGTACTTCATCAGGAGTAAGTGAATAAGAAGTTGGCCACTTCTGTAACGTATCAAAGATAGTATGCGCATCGAAAAAAGGGAAAGTTTCCATTTGAGTTTGAACTACGGGGGTGAAGCTAGGATAAACACCATTGTCAGCTACAAAAACTTTGCTGAATTGCTGTGCAAAAGCATTAGCCTTATCATAGTCACTTAATAGGGGTTTGCCCTCCAGCCTCAAATCAGCATAATGTGTTTTAGTTTTAAGTTTTGATTTGACGAATCTGTAGAAGCGACGTTTGTCCTTGGCTTGAACAATCTTTTTCTCAACATTCTTATTGAACTTGCATAATCTCTCGTTGAATTCTTTCGCGAAACGTAAATATTCAGTCCAGTCCCCGGTGATTTTAGCAGAACCTAAAAGACACTCTTTGTGATCCAGCACGTTCTTCGCCGCCTACTACCCTCTTTGTCTATCTTCGGTCCTCATGCCACTCTCGTCGTCGGGTTACTCACCCGCCGCTGGTGTCTGTCGGTGAACGAGACTGCTACAGTGCTCCAAGTAAGACAAGAAACAGGCAAGAGAACATCGCTGAAGATTTCGAGAAAGACTTTAAGGGCTTGAAAGAGGTTGACACGTCCGAAGCGAAACAGTTCATAGCATTCAGTGTTGACTTTGAACTGTTATGGATTCAACTCTGGAGGGATCTCACCTTTCTTCTCATTCTTTTGAGTTTTTCACACCTCATTTGCATTTAAATTCTAACATACCTCTACTTACGACTCTCTACTCATACATTTAAGTTTTACATACATATACAGGGTGGCAAAAAATTACGTGCGTGCTGCATTCGTTTAATTTCAACTGTTGTACAGTACCTTTCTGCATACGTTTTTCTTCTAAATAAAATAAAATAAATAAATTTATTTGATGCTCATTATCGGTTTCTCAAAGGAAAATTTTGATTTCCAATCCATTTCGAAAAGCTGTTCAACTCGAAGGTTCAACTTCTAGGGTTGGTGTTCTTCTATGGGCCGCCCAGGAGATCGTGAAGCAATGGGATGGCAAAGTACATGTTCATCCAAAACCCAGAAGTGGGCGTTAACGAACTGTCAATATATGAGAGTGGCATGGTATCCTTAAGAAGAGGATAGACTAATAAAATGACGTGAAGTTGATAAAAATGGCCGTGCAGCTCGAACATTTTTGCAAATCGGTTCAAATGATAATACGTAAAAAGCTCAGACATTGAAGTTATCGGCTATTTGGAGCATAAACTCTTATCAACCAAATGTAGCACGAATCGAAAGAAATTGTGGGAATTTTACAAGGTGCACCGCAATAAGGCCGCAATGAGGGCAACCTCTGTCTCGATGAGAGTTTTTTTTTTACTGTCAACGTGGTTTAAAACTTTAAAATCACTCTCAATCTTCTTAACGCAACTCCATTGAATTACTGCAATCGAAAAACCACAGTGAGATTCTGATATCCAATAAAGTTAATGGTTTCAGGCGATTTCAGTGCTTCAGGCAAGACTTTTATTTCTGTCGATAGAAAGGAGAAAAGCAATGCGAAATTCTATGAAGAAGAGATCACCAAAGAAGCTGTAGTGTCTCTGAAAAATCTTGAGGCAGAAACGTAGAATGGCTTTACACTAATTAAATTACATTTATCGAATAAATTAAGACAAAACAGGTACTTGGAAACACATAGTAGAATAGTGCTCCAGGCACATTGTTATTTTTTTAATTGTTGTGTTGTTGTTTTTAATATGAAAGAAACTTATAAATATGGAAAATACTCCCACGGAACGAATTTATCTATTACATCCTTGAGATATGAAAAGAAACATATTGTATTTCTCATCGACAGACGTCATTGTTTCAGACGTCAGGAATCGATCCACAGCACTCTATGAAGATAGATATTTATGGCATTGTAATCAGTTTTCGAAAAATCTCTTTTTAAAACAGGAAAGCTTTGCACGCCACACCCCAAAATCTGAAAAGAGAAGCTTTGATGATCACTATTCCCAACCGGAGACAAAAGCGAAACAGTGGAAATGAGTGCAGAATCGTTACAGAACAACAAGTCTAAGATGTTTGCATCTCTCGTAGGATCTTTTATGAACTGATAAAAACCGTGACAAGCAAGAATTTCCGAAAGAGGACTAGTAAGGTCTCTATCATTATTCCAGCCCGCCCAGTTAATTTCTGGAACATTGAAATCTCCTACCACAATGACTGGTGTCTCTATGATTGCCAAGTCACTTATTGCCTTGGCCAATTGCTCTGTGAATGAAGAGATAGTAGAAGGCGGCCTGTATACTAAGACAATTCTGAATGGTAGGTCCGGATGGTGAATGTCCGCGGCTAATATTTCGTACCCATTACGTACTGATTCGGATAGAACCACTGAGTATGATAGGGAACTTCTAATAAACATGGCTACTCCACCTCCTGGTCTATGACTTCTATCACAACGAATTACAGCATACTCGTTAATCCAGTCACTTAACATAGACGAAATTAAATGATGGCTTTTCAGCCAGGTTTCCGTCAGAAGGAACAGATCATATTTCGACATCAACGCATTAAGAAACGTAGCATTCTTTGGAAACGACCTAATATTCGTATAGAAACACGTAAGCTTTGAGATAGCAGGAAGAGAAGATCTTGAGGAAGAAGTGGCATACCGAGGAAAGGATCTTAGTTTCCCTGTTGTTCCGGAGCCTTAGAGAACAATTGAGGTGTACGAGACAAAGAAACAGAGTCAGAGCGGTTAGCTCGTTCTTCCCGACGCCGCTTCCTCTCCGAGTCGGTGAGGGACTCCCTTAAGAAGACCCCTCTCTCAGGGAAGAAACGCAGCCGTGAAGCCCTTCTAACCGCCATTCTCTGGAAATATGTCGAAGGTAACACGACTTTCATAAGCCTACTTTTGTCCTTATTGGGACGTCCGAGCCTATACACTGAAACTGGAACGCACTCAATGTCCAAATGAAATAATACATTCATGACGCTCCTATGATCATATATTACACGTTCTCTAACACTGGTGCTACTCAGTTCAGGAATGCCTGAGATAACAACAGATCGAAGTCTTTCAAATTCGCGACAATCGACACTATTAAAGTGGGCGCGGTCAACAACATTTAGATCACTACTAGAAGAATCCGAAGAGTCCGAACAAAGATTAGAATCTGGAGAGATTCCAAGTCTCCTACGAAGAGCGAGGTTCTCTTCACGGAGCTTGTCTCTCTCCTGCTTAACCAAACTTAGCTCTTTGACCAGCGAGTTGAAGGCGAGCTTGACGCATTCCGGCACCTGCGTGGAGTCGTTGAGACCTCGAATAGCTTCTTCAAGACACGGCTGTTGCTCGACTGAAGAGACCGGTGGAGACGACGGACAAGACCTTTTGACTGCCTGATGTGACGACCTGTGCATTGCAATATCGATTTAGATGCGAACGTGACGGCCACTGCGAAATATTCCAATCAGAAGGAAAACTTGACAGATGCAGGATCCGCTGGGAGTAGCGAAGTGAGTCGACAATACTCGATAATACGGGCGCAGAAACTCGTAATGGAATAAACTGTCGCACTTGTCGGTAACGGGTAGCAGTAGAATAACGATGTGAAATGCCACCGTGCGTGCTGGTCGATCTATGCTGTTTTGTGGCTGAATCACCAACACCTTCACCCTGAGATAGGAACAGCTGGGCGGTTCGTTTGTTGCTCTTGTCTGGACGGTTTAGGAAAGCGGTTATACCATGGGCGAAAAGAGCATTGCTCACGCCGAATCGGCTCCGCGACTGGAGACGCGACCGGTCAGTGTGCCACCGTGCGTGCGAATGGATCTAGATCTAGATCTGGAGTTATTACTTTACACATTACTTTAACTTAATTCACATTTGATATTGCTAGCCTACTTTTGAGCAGCTGTTTGTGATTCTTATTCGGCTCGTTCCATCACACATGACTGTTAGTTTTGTTCGTATATTGTTCGTTTTCTTCGTTCTCTCGTTGCTGGTCTATTTCTAAGTTGTTGGCTTGTCACGCTGTCGAACTATGGCACGCCCTACGTGAAGAAGATAAATAAACAATAGAGTCACGATGCTAGTGGGGAGCCCAAATCTACTGAATTTGGTCAATCATTGCAGTCATAATGTGACTTTTGTGTATTTCGTTGTAGTTATGCGGACTCTGGTCGATCTATGCTGTTTTGTGGCTGAATCACCAACACCTTCACCCTGAGATAGGAACAGCGATCAATCCCGGAAGACTGCTGGCTTTCAGATACGAATTGACATTTACACGTTGACGACAAAATGAGTCACCGTCTGACTTTTTGTGAATATTTTATTGGCAAAACGTTAATTCCGATGACAGTGAATGGGTACTGGTGTTTTCGTCTTATTGTCCGTTCCCATAGCTGTCAAATCAGCGTTAGCTGATTTTCATAATACTGCCTAACAGTTTACCTCGAAGAGAGCTGTAGTGTTGTTAGTGCTCGGATACAAAATGAACTTCAGTACCTCAATGGTTCGCTATACTCTTTTGACTGATAGCAAGGCCTCTTCCACTATAATATGTGCCTCAGGGGAAATCATCGTAGTGAATAGGGATATTCTAACCGTTAATTGGTATATAGGCCGCCAAACGTCTGTTCGCCAACCTAGTTAAACAAATAAATAAACACTCTAAGACTATGTCAACCTATGGCTCACACAGCCAGCAGAAAAGTGGAATTGTTGTTCTTACTATGCTTGGTAGAGTGTTCAAAGAGGTCAAATTGTTCTCAAACTCAGTTTGGATTTTCAAATTCTCCATACACTAACAACAACCTGGAAGCGGAAAAGCTTTTTCTCTAGCTGCAAATACCCCTTTTCCCACAACTCACACGGCACCTTGAATCGCCATCAGCATGCAAAAGAACCTCCCTAGAGCAAGTTTGAGCCAAATATGAAAAGTGTAAGAGCATTATAGAAGTGCTTTCCTTTCCTTTTTAGATTTTCAAAACAATTTCAGTGATAAGCAGCGATAAAACCACCACCAATCGTTTGAAAATTGAATTGAAATCCATCCATCCAAACAGACAGCAGGGTTGCGCTTATTGTATAGGAAGGATACTCCGACACTTTCGACATGCGGTCGTGTTTTGATCGAGGAGTGATTAGTCAAATCCATGTGTGGATTATTCGTTTCAATAATATTTTTATTTGCGGCTCGGTGTTGTAGGCTGTCTACGGATAGAACTTTTTCCGTTTTCCTAGCTGTCGCAACAGGAGATCTATATTCTCCCAGAGCAACCTTCATCAACCATTCCTATGTCCAGCAAAATCTTAAAAAAAGAACTAAAAACGATGGGCAGATGAAGATGAATACATTCGAGCAGACTCGTGAGAGAGTTAGAGCCAACGGTTTTTTTCGGAAATATCTTGTCAGACAGGATTTCGAACGGTATATGTGTTACCAGCCGTTCAGCGTCCTAACGGCCGCCGAACGTCTGTTCGGGAGCTTCGCTCCCAATTTGTATAAAAAAGGTGTTGTTTTTGAAGTTGCGGACTGGGTGGACGTGAAGTTTAGTTTACTAAAAATGGTTAATATCAGTCAAATGTTGTATTTTCCTCTTTTGTGAGAAGTTAGTCTGTTTGAAGTTGAACGGGGAAACATGACTCATTGGTTTTCTTGATAAGTTCACTGGTTTTACAAAGTAGGTGTTCGGGATCAGAACGACGCTGCTGGTGATAGTCTGGCTCAAAATGCACAATCAACGATATATAGTGAGGATCGGTGTAGATCAACTGTAAGGTATTTGAGCAGTACGTGAACTGAAAATAA
Organism: Nippostrongylus brasiliensis; assembly: GCA_030553155.1. Taxonomy (NCBI): domain Eukaryota; kingdom Metazoa; phylum Nematoda; class Chromadorea; order Rhabditida; family Heligmosomidae; genus Nippostrongylus; species Nippostrongylus brasiliensis. The sequence goes on along the minus strand of CP130733.1, from coordinate 16,457,994 downwards.
ACAAAAAGCTAAGATATGCAGCAGCGTATTGAAGGATTAGAAGATGATAAGGTCGAATAGTAAAGGTATGACTTACCTCGACAACGACACGGATAGGAGGAATGGTCAGTCCACGGGAAGGAGCGTAGCCGTTGAACTGGTCGTAAAACTTGCTCGATGGACGACGTAGCACCTGCGGTGCTCTTTGCATGTCTCCTTGTAGACAATCAGACTGTCATGTCCCGTTGTCGAAGTAGATATGAATCTCATATAACGTAGCTGACGAATGATGGTTTGTAGAATCTTCATGGTTGTAGATGATCTTCATGTTCATGGGTCTGCCCATGGAGGAGATGTTCTGTAGGAGACTGTCCACGAAGTTCAGCTCGTTGAGCACATCACCTTGGCACTGTTCGCTGAGAAACAAAAATTTTCACTTGAACCGGTGAGTCTGTAGATGATCTTCATGTTCATGGGTCTGCCCATGGAGGAGATGTTCTGTAGGAGACTGTCAACGAAGTTCAGCTCGTTGAGCACATCACTTTGGCACTGTTCGCTGAGAAACAAAAATTTTCACTTGAACCGGTGTGTCCGTAGATGATCTTCATGGGTCTGCCCATGGAGAAGATGTTCTGTAGGAGACTGTCCACGAAGGTCAGCTCGTTGAGCACATCACTTTGGCACTGCTCGCTAAGAAACAAAAATTTTCACTTGAACCGGTGTGTCCGTAGATGATCTTCATGGGTCTGCCCATGGAGAAGATGTTCTGTAGGAGACTGTCCACGAAGGTCAGCTCGTTGAGCACATCACTTTGGCACTGTTCGCTGAGAAACAAAAATTTTCACTTGAACCGGTGTGTCCGTAGATGATCTTCATGGGTCTGCCCATGGAGAAGATGTTCTGTAGGAGACTGTCCACGAAGGTCAGCTCGTTGAGCACATCACTTTGGCACTGCTCGCTAAGAAACAAAAATTTTCACTTGAACCGGTGTGTCCGTAGATGATCTTCATGGGTCTGCCCATGAAGAAGATGTTCTGTAGGAGACCACTAAAGAAGCTCAAGGAGTTCACCTATGCTAGTAGCACATCACCTTGGTATGGGTCCCAGGGAAAGCGTCCTTTGCGGAGTGCGTCCTATCATTGAGCGTGGGCCGTGGACCGCACACCGGGCGGACGGACGGACAAACAAACAAACATCTCTTGGTTATAGTAAGGATAATGTGGCCAAAATGCCGCTCGTGAAATATGTCGCTCAGAGGTTCAAAGTTATGCTAGTCCATGCTAAAACTGACTACCTGGTTTAACTAATTTCTATTTTTCCACTGATTGTGAGGCTCAGTTGCTCATATGATTTGCTTATTTGCTTATTTGAGGTTTTATTATGAGTTACTGTTCGGAGTTTAGTGTTCTTGTTGCCGTGTTTGGTTCCTTCAATTGGCGCGCAGTATGGCGCATAAGTAAATAAATAATTTGCCCCGCCACGGGGATGCCTATTCGTACCGGCAGGTTCAACATAAGCTTGAGAGATATTAAGAATTACTTGTTGAGTACCGACTTTTGTCGCATTTGTTTTTTAATAGCATTTGCTACAATTATGAATTTCAGAAGAGCGCGTGTGGTTCAATGGTAAGGGGCACTATTGACACCCGCACGGTCCAGTGATCGATCCCTACCCGTGGTAACCAAACCTTCCGTTCCTTCGGGGTCGGGTAAGTTGGTACCGGACTCGTCTGTGTAGGTGGAAACATTGACTTGATATAGCGGCTGTCCCCGCAAGTCATTGTATGTGTAGTTCAAATACGAATTCACCATGCCTCTACGATTCTAAATGGAATGCGGCGCCCATTTTTCAGAGATAATATCTTTTACTTTCTCTTCACTGAAGATTCGCCCGGAATAACTATAGTGTACTACTCCCACCCACTCTAGGTGACCTGATTTCGTCGTGTCGTTGTGGCCTTCCTTATCAACACGTGTTTTCCGCCGGATTCTGTTCTCGTTTGTTTTTCGCGTCCAAAAACTCTATAATACTCGCACCAACACCATGAACAAAGTTCAGCGGCATTAGTCGAACATTTCTCTCGATCGCAGATCGGGCGATCTTTCTGTCGAGTAGAGTCCGACTAGCTAGAACGTCAACTTCTGATAACATCTATTCCGCCCACCTCCGGTTGTGGTTGCGGTGGTCTCTACGCAATCCGACTGTCATCAACGCCTTTTTTCGATTTTGTTTACTATCTGATGTTGTTGTGAATAGGAGATTCCCTGTGTGATTGAGCGATGCATTCATTGTACACACTATATGTTGACTTGTCTACAATTACTATCCTGTATTCCTATTAACAAAAATCCATGCGTTTTCCCCATTTCCTTCTGATAAAGGAAATAAGAGACTTTTTCGTCTACTATAGGTCTCCTTTCTCCATTTAAAAAGTTCGTATATTGACGGAATGTCTTGGGCGCTGTGACAGAGCAATTCATAAGCTTCAGAACTATACATTAATTATCCCCATCTAACAAGTCGTCCATTCGTCGATATAGGTTTATCATTAAACCACAACGGAAATTCCTTTTTTTCGCTCACGCTCCTACTGATTTCCCCTTTTCCTTATTCGTTAATCTAAACGACTCTCCAATGGAAAACTGCTTACACAAAATACCTCTAAAAAGCGCTTTTCATAGGCGAGTTTACTTCAACAATGCAAGAAACACGTACATACAATGTAAGAAGCACCTCGCATGGTTCCCTGATACATATTATATTATCACTAACCTGTTGTTTCCTAAGGGTGTGATTCAACAGGTCATTTCTGCTACGTGAAGCTTGTAGATAACAGTAGGTATGACCTCAGTAACTGTTCGAAACGAAATACACCAATACTCGTTTACTAGCAGAATTTCGTTTACAATGCTTGTAAGGCCCAAGTATTTATATATGAATAATACATACATTGTGTTACGGTTGGTCCCTAATAAGTACATAAAGAGAGCAAAGGGCAAGGGTTGAAAAGTATTGCCCTAAGTCAGATGAGCCTTTTTTCATACTTTGATAAAAACTTGTCATAAGACTATCTAAAATCATATTGCCGGACCATACATATGCTGCCGCTTATTGCGCTTTTACCGACATTTAGGCTATTGCATCATTAAATCAATGTTACTGTGTTGTTTTTTGGTTTTATTTTGAACTTATAGAATGTCCTACTGTTCGGTGCGACAGTGATACTCTCACAATGATCGCCTTCCATATCGTTATATCGCGTGCCTCAATAAATAAACAATTCTTTCCTTCCCGCTCATTCTCCTGTCCATTTTAACCTTACTTCCTTCTTTGTTGATCTCAGCGACTCACTTTATCGAAAAACAAGAAGTTTTGTTTTTTTTTTCGGAAAACGCGTAGGTTCAGTACCAGGGGTGTGCGGAAATTTTTTCAAAAAAGCGGAAGACGGAACGGAAATGGCCAAAAATGGTCGGAAACCGGAATACGGGACTCGGAAGCGGAAATACTGCAGAAATCACTAAATTACTGGAAATTAGCCAAAACTTGACCATAAAAGTTTTCATTTCTGTTTTTAAAAATACCTATAGAACGCTCGTTTTGCTTCCACTGGAATGTGTCAACTATTTTGATGAAAGCGTTCAACATTTGGTGACAACTTCAGAGTAAGCGGTGAAAATTACTCATAGAAACCATAGCAATTCCATACATCTCTGTAAACTTCGTTATAAACCGAATACAAGCACGTAGAGAAAGGCATACTTTTTTGGCGTGATAGGCAAGAATGCTTTCAAAATTGAATTAAAAGCCTAAAACGAGCATTTTCCGGCGGAGAACCAGTAGTTTTTCAAGATTTTCGGGGGAGAGGCCTTTTCTCAGATCATTTACAATGAAACCAGCAGTAGAAAATCTCTCGCTCTCCCACCTTGTGGCAGGTGGCGACAACTACTTCACCTCAAGTTTTCTTAGAGGGGGGAGGGGAGGGTGGTGTGCTTTGTTGCACTGGTTTCATTCTACCAGAATTCGAATGGATCGTATCGACGACAGCACAATAACTTCAGTCTCCCTTGTGTTAGCCTGCACAGTGGAGATCTTCGATTTTTCTTCCGTTTCCGTGTTCCGTCCAAAAAAAAAGAGCGGAACACGGATACGGTACGGAACAGCAAAAACATGCGGAAACCGGATTTCGGAACACGGAAACGGAAGTTCCGCACACCCCTGTTCAGTACATAATTTTTGTGGTGGCAAGATGAGAATAAAACACCTCTAGGTGAGGCATACTAACTTTGTATATATTGTTAGCATACCGATAATTCGATGAGAACTAATTTTTGAAACTTATCCCCACGTTTTAGATCCTTTTGACAGGGAACCGGACATACAAACTGATATCTGTTGAGTTTCGCATAAATATACATGTTTAAATGTACATATACCTGTACAAAAGGGAATGTGGACGCCGAAAGCTCCTTATTTCCTCTTTTGGCAATTTTCATCCCGTTCAATTTCAACAGTTCCTTGGATCGAATATCTGTGTTTAATGACCCGCTATCTTGATGGAGCGGCGGTTGCAAATTCTGTTTGCAGCCGGGGATGTGAATCAGCTGACACGTGGGGTGAACAATGGGGGGGGGGGAGGTCGGGCTTCAGCTGCAGCCGGCTGATTCGAAAGTGATGCGGTCGGTCTGTATTGGCGCTCGGATCGATCTCGGACCCGTTGAGCCTCAGTCGTTGCTGCAGCAGACTGGCTGGCCTAGTCATGCCAGTGACGCAGAGAGATGTCCACTCGGTTGCAGCTGAGCTTCGCTTTCCCGCCATCAGCACTTTATTCGTTCGATTGAGCACCTCGCCGCTCTCTCTTTCAATTTGTCCTTTCCATGACTGCGCTTTTTCCAAATACTGTCACTTTCTGTTGCACCTGGTCCACAGACTGCATCCGTCGAATCATATTCATTTTTACTTTCGGTAGTCCGAAACAACTGTTTAGAGCCCAAGGAAGATAGCACTAATGGACAGTTTGAAATAGGTAGCCTTACGATTTAAGGGCCGTAGTAGATGCCTATCTAGGCCTTCCAGGAGCTATGTCTAGTACTCAAGAAAGCTACCACTTATGGTATGAGCGACTAAACCCAAGACTGGGAGAAATTAAGGTCGTTTCCAGGGTTTCCCATAAGAGCGTGCAATGAGGCGTTTGAGAATTTACAGTGCTTCTGCAGGGTGCGGCACTAAAATAGGGGACAAATTCAAATTTCCCACCACATCGTAATTTAGCCAGAGGTCTCTTCAGGTCCTAATTCACATAGTGAATCAGGACCTGAAGAGAGTTCCTTACACCTCTGGTGTAGAGTGGTAATCTCGTAATGGTCTCAATGCTGCACACAAGTGCGAAGCACAACCGCAGAGCAGCGATTATCGAAAGCATTCGCGCTGGACGTACATCGATTGAAAGAATTCGGTTCTGCTGATACGCGAGATCGACAATTTATGGTGCTGTGGCAAGGTACAGCACTTCCAAGGAGTCCCAAGAGAGTTCGTTACACCGGGCGACGAAAACCCATTCGTGAGAATAATGTTTCAAGAGCTTCCACTGTTGTGGAACGTGCTCAGGAGCTAATTTTAGAGGATCCGGGCGAATCTTTCAAAAAAGCTGAAGCTTCTCAGATACTTCATTCACAACAGAGTTATGGCTATCTAAACAAAACTCGCATGCTTTCGAGGAACTCTCTGAAGACAACTCCCTTCATTTTCTTTAGTCTTGGATACGTTCAATCGTAGGGATCGAAGTGCTGGAGGTCGAGCAATCACTGTATGACCGCTCTAGAGTTTTTGGGATGTTATTGTTGCTAGAACCTGATGTAGTTTTTCTTTACTCTGTGTATTTCCGCGTGGATCGTTCTGAATAAGTGCATAAGTATGTGGGCACTTGTCTATTCCTGGATCGACTCAGTCTTCTCTGTCGTTGAATAGTGCCGAAGTCTTTTCTTGGACCGACATCTCTAGCTTATTGAGACCACATGTGTACTTTCCGATTAAGTTACATTAATGTCCAAAAACTGAAACCATGTCAAGGTTAAAAGTGTAGGTGTCGGCGCTGATCAGTCCCTAGGGTCCCGATGCGTAGTGCGCTCAGAATCGTATAGGCATGGTTACTGCGTATTTGGCCTCTACAATGACTTGCGGGGGCCAGCTGCTATACCAAGTAAGTGTCTGTATCTTCCCAGAGAAGTCTGGCACCAATTTACTTGACCCCGAAGGGATGGAAAGCTTCGTTAGCCCGGGTGGGGCCGATCACTTGATTGCACGACTGTCAGCAGTGCATCTTACCATTGTACCACGCTGCCCTTTGAAACCACGGACGAAACCTTATTCTTATCGACACTACGTTCTATGGGTCAGCTCTCAGGAATAAGTAGGTTGCTGATCGGCGTTATAATGTGGTTTACGAAAGCTCAGAACTACTATATAGGGTGACAACACTATTAGTGAGATTGAATTGGAAGCTACGAGATGATCCATTTGTTGTCAGTCCGCCCACTATACAGCCAGAGTCATTTTAATGTCGTAGGTGCATTTCATCGAATCACTTTTTTCAAAAAAATTGTCCGGGCTTTTGCTAACGATATAGCTATTGAACAGCCGGATTCCTACAGTAGAAACGAAACAGATGTTATTGTGAACAAATAACATGAAAAGTGAATGACTGAATAATTCGGTGGTCGTTCGAAAACATGGGAACCTAGGAACGGGCTAATACTGTGCTTGCTTAACATTCTCCCACATTTAAAACGCGGTGTTGTCATTAGATAACCAATTCATTAGATGTCAATAGATCAATTTTTCGCCAAATTCGTGATTGTTGTGTGGACCTTTAACTGGAAAAGGAACAGGGTTTTTATTGACATAATTCAATTGAATAAAGCTGTAATATTAGTAAACGCTGTGCATTTATGGGCGACAGACAGCGATACAGATGAGTGACATAGTGTTGTAGATCATGTTTTGAGACAAACCAGCTTGTGACCTAAGTTTTAAATCATTAAATACGAAAAGGTGACTTCACGTGAGGTAAGCGGGAACGCCGTGGTCCCACGTGCCGGACACGTGAAAATCGCCCGGTCGCTATCGGGTTCTAAAAGGAGGAGGAGAACGTATCAATTTCGATATGGCGACAAAACAATTAGGGTTACATTTCAAATTCAGCTGGATTTTCTGTATTTTCCAAGGTGAAGAACTTTGTTTTGATTTTTCACAATAAAAACATTAATTTCAACCCGCTGCCACCTTATTTGTAAGCCTACAGTTTTCGTTGTATACGTCAATGTGTAATAAATAAATAACTAAATTCTGGTCGATCTTTTTGTTTCTTGTCACCGATGAGACGTAATAAATGTATCAGTTGATGAATCTCATGCCGGTGATTATTTTGAACATCAAGCATGGAAGCTCGAATGCTTCAGTTTCAAGAATCGGAGGCAAAAGGGTAGTTGCCTAGCCTTTTCCAGTTAAGTAGATATCATGCGGAGCTGGGTTCGTGAGGACAATGAGGAGAGTTGGTAGAAGTATGTCAACAACACAATCAGACCTCTGGATAACTCAAAATGGAATGAAAACCTACGAATGCAGAATTTTGCTGGAGAGGTGGGGGCCGTGCATTTGTGGCAAAAGTTGGACCCTCTATCCTATCCGTGGTCTAATGTAGAAACTGAGCAAATTCCACTTTTTCCGTCCTCTCACATTCGTTTTGTATTGAGTGTTGATATCATAACATCTTCTTGCGTTTTTCTCACGTGGATTTGCGACCATGGTTGAGTCGTGCCCGCAGTCGGGGCCGAAACCTTGACCGTTCTTGGCTTCGTTCATCGTGACAGCTACACTACGAACGGCGACCTCGTCGAACAGGCGTTCAGACCTCTGGATAATATGGAATGAAAACCTACTAAACATCTATGTCATCCTCTCACATTCGTTTTGTATTGAGTGTTGATATCATAACATCTTCTTGCGTTTTTCTCACGTGGATTTCATTTCGGGGCCGAAACCTTGACCGTTCTTGGCTTCGTTCATCGTGACAGCTACACTACGAACGGCGACCTCGTCGAACAGGCGTTCAGCAAATATTACTAAACATCTATGTCATCTTCCCTTCTTCATTTGGCATTCTTCGTAACATCGAAGACTTCGTGACGAGGACTCCTATTCGGAAATGAGCCGCTTAGGAAACACTTGGTGCGTAGTTGCTTCAATTCTGTCCACCTTTTTTCACACCGTGCTGTCAGTTAGTGGCCAGAATTCACGATCTCTGCCTGTTATCAGTGTGCCAAATTATTCGTCACTTTCACAACAACGTTGTTTTGACGATTTGTGATCAACATCACCATTTTGCTATGAAAGACCGATGGCAGAGCCGAGCAAATCAGAAAAAGCTCGTTCCAACGTTTTTGCAAGCTCTCCATGGTCACATTTTTCCGATTTGAAGTTCTCAGAACAAACTTCCTCCTGATTGTAATAGGCATTTCTCTGAGCTCGCGTCAACATTTAGTAGGGTTTCAGTTCCTATTTCATTTTTCTTCTTATTATTGCTCACATTGGGCGCTCATAGTGCAGTGGTAAGAGCGCTAGATCATTTTACTGGCGAACGATCCTTACCCAGGTCAACCAAGCCTTTGGAGATTGGGTAATTTGCTACCAGACTTGTCCGGGAAGCTGAGGATATTGGATTGCACTGCGGGTAGCCTCTGCAAGTCATTCACCATGCTTCCTCGTTTCTGAATGCAAAGCGAATGCGTAGCACTAAGTATTGTTTATTTATCTATCATTATTATTGCTACAACCAATATCAAGAAAAAAGGCAAAAATTGAGATAAAGATTTTCTATGCGACAGAAAAAGGCAGACGAAACAGGATTGATCAGCCGCTCAGAATTTATCCTAATCAGGCAACCGTTTGAAGGACAGCAATGCCTTATCTTGAGAAAAAAAAGACCTCCAGTAATGTTATTTCAATAAAGTAGAGGAAGAATTTTCGCAGATTGGATTTTCCGTTTTAAATGTGCCGAGCGTAGGTTGCCCAATCTCGTCTGGTTGACTAGCCCTTTCGTTAGAGTCTGTACATCGGAAAATTTATTTCTGATCCGAAGTGTTGCAAGGTCAAAACACATGTTTTTGTTTCAAAATTTATTATTCGAAAGTTTTTTTTTCGAATTCTTTAAAATTCCAAGCACAGAGTAATACAGCAGCTGTGACATTGCGTCCTAAAGCAGAGTGTAGCATATGATCCTACTGCCTACAAATGCCCAATATTCGTCTGCGGTATCTATCGCTCTGCTGCGTCATCTGCGTCCCTGCCTACGTTTGGCCACTACCGTGGAGCTATGTACACTTGCTGCCGAGTATGAATGGACCTTTATGTACGTATGCTGCCGGTTTCTTCTCTTTGTTTGATAATGAACTTTTTCTGATTTTGTTGCGCAACATTTAGTATGCGTGAAAGTTGTCGTCGAAAGCTAGTTTCATTCAAATGCCAGTCTTCGTGTGTAGAACTGTGGAAGTCCGGAGCATGGGTTGCGCCTCGCACTCAACTTCCATATTATTAGCTTTCGAAAGCAGTTGCAGAGCAAAGTAGGTAGTTATGATTGAACTTTTTTTTTTATGTTGGAGAAGAAACTTCCCTGTTCGTTTCTCTGCGGAAGGTATCTGCTGATGCCGTTCAAAAGAGAAGTCTTCAGTTTATAACTATGTCCGTTGCTCCTTGCGCGATGGCAAACAATTTCCATATGCAGAGTTGTGGCTGCAGTGTAAAAAGCCATGAGCATTCCTCGGATTCTTATTACACACATTATAATTGTTTGAACAGGCTGCTGGCGTGTTCAGTGGTGGGTTCTTCCTTTGCAGAAATGTTTGCGCTGACGTTTACTCTTTGAATTCATTCCTCCCAGACATCCACGTCCAGATTCACTACTGCCACGCCTTCCGGTAACCTTAACTGATAACCCACTCATGGTGAGTTACCAACACGCCACAATATAAAATCGAGGGGAAAATCCACAGTTTTTGCTGCCACGGAACGGTATCTTGGCATACACCGCGATAGTAAATAAACCGCCGGTTTCGTTCATGAAGCTGGCTCCAGTGTTTAGTGTTTCTCCCAAACAACATGAACTAAATTTCATTCATTTCATGGAAATGAAATAAAAAAATAAATGAGTAAAAAGTACAGACGAAAACATTCAAACTGGTCCATATAGTTATCGGATACTCACGTTCAAATTGCAATCGTTTTGGCATTATTTCATCTCCAGTTTTAACCCAATCACCCTAGGTAACAGTGCGGGTAGATCTGGCCGAAAGTCGAGAAACTAACATCAGATTCGTGCTCAGCACCCTATATAACCTCCATTTCATTTCATTTATTGACGCGAGCTTTTGCTCACGTGATTAAAACAGTATAAGAATAACAACAACAACATAATCCAGACAACTTGGTTTACGACAATAAAACATAATTAGTACTGTAAACGTAAAAAACTCAGAACAGTAAACAGACAAAACATCATGAGAGACATTAGGATAAAGTAAGAACAACTGGCCAAAAGAAAACTTGCTGTCAGGCCAGTCCCTTCATTATACCCGGGACCCGGGGACAAGAATAATGTCAAATGCTTTTTAACTACTCTCTTGAAACTAATCAAGTTCTTTGGAAACTATACCTTTCTTATTTAACTTAGCATACTCCAATCCTGTACGTACTGTGAAGAAGCGAAGTTTGAACAGAATTGGGTGAAAACCTCCACCGCTTCCACTGTCCCCTTTACTGCAAGAAGTGGAACAACGCCCTTGATTATATCCTTATTCGCGGAATGTTCAATGTCCAATTCAGTACTTTTTGTGGGTATATTTCTACCAGAGTTGTCTGGTCGACAGCACCACAAAGGACAGTCGGTTTGCACTCTCACCTTCGATCCCGGCGCCCCCTCCCCGCAGCCGATGCAAAGTGATCTTTGCTCAGGGGCGCCGGGCAGTTCTATTTTTTCTTTGCCGGCTCCTACATTCCATCGTTGTTTTTTGTGCGGTCGCTGTGATGTCGAGTCTTCTCAATAACTTCCTTTCCAGTGTGCTTCGTTCACGTGAACATCTTGTTCGATCTATCGATTTTCGTCAGACTTCCCTACTTTCCGAAACATTCAGACAAAATTTCAGACCTAAGATATGGTTGGTGTAGCCGAGGAGTCCGAATTGTGCAACGGGCACCTACCTGCTAGCGGGGAACCACTGAAGAAAATCGACTCGTTGTCGGCGTTCCCGTACATGTGAGTGCATCCATTTATCATTCTTTATTCACCTTTTATTAAGGGAGAGAAAGTGAGGAGGTCATCGGTACCTTCTCCATTTTTTATAGATTATTTAATTTGCTGAATTTTTTTGGTGCCTTGTGGATTGTGGGTGCAGCTATTGGAGTGTCTGACATTGAGTCCAAAAATGCGCTCAAGCTGTGGTAGTTGGGGCTCTGAAAATAGATATAAACGCTTGTTTTCGGATTCTAGAATAAGGGCAAAGGAAAGAAAGTTGGAAACACTGCCATTGCTTTGGAATATAATGTAGTGATGGGAGAAGCGCCAATTCAGCCTACAACTGCATTTGCATTATTGAATCCTCGTACCTTTTTTTACCCCTGTTCGCAAGTTTATGTTTGTTCTGTTGCTTTACTAACCTTGCCGTATCACTAACACCCCTTCATATGACTGAAAAATAAACATGGGACTAAAAAATTGAAACCGTTGATATGGAAGCATCATAGAGTCACGCGAATCTTCTCGTGAAGCTTACTCAACTCTCCAGGAACTGGGTATGCTAGTGGTGCATCCTTCCTCTGACTTTTGAAGAGAAAACCTAGGTATTTCCCTGAACGTCTACATCAAGAACGCTCCGTAGTCCAAGTCGAGATTGATAACGATTATGAAATCGAGAGATCGGCTTTGGTATAATTAGGATATTTGCGTGTATGTAGAAGTGTCCACTTTTTTTCAAAAAAGACCAACATCTTGAAAAATGTGTGGTTCTTTTTTTAAACCCAGTTGCTGCCTACAAACCCGACGAACCTTTCACCACAATCCTGTACTTGCTTTTCAACAGGTCACCTCATGACTTCTTTCTTCTTCTGCGTATCATTATTGGATCCGAATACATCTGTACCCATTTACAACCAGATCTCGAAGTTGAAGATACAAGCCGCAATCGTAGAAGAGTGTAAGCCTGAAGAATGCAGAAAAGCAAACGCAGGTGCAATTGGTGGAGATCACGAGCTTCTAACTCTAATATCTTAGCCGAAGCTTGAGCGTTTACTACTGTAATATTCAAAAACCGCTCCGTTCTAATTCTGCGCTTTCATCAGTCTAATGAGCACTTTGCCATACGGGCTGTTGACTCGACATGTTTTTCCTATGCAATCGATATTCCGGAACCTTAGTGCAGGCCTTGGGCGTTGATTCGCCTCATTTATTCCTGTTGCTTTGTCTCATCTGTCCTGCGTTGTTTCTGCTTTTGAAAATTCCATTTTGCCCAAAATGCCGTTCGCTCTCTTAAAAGGTAACTAAAGAGCATATTTCTGAAATGGGTTTCCATGGCAGCGATGTCAGGGTGAGTAAACCCACTTTCGTTAATTTGGTATGTTGCTGAACTTTCCGTTAATCTCATGAGTTTAATTCAGAGGAAGCGCGAACAGTTTGCACGAGAGGAGCAGCAGTGAAGACGAACATGTCTCGTTTGACGTATGTTCCATTTCAACGTTCCAGTGATGTCTTATCGGTCCTTTGTACATTTGAAAAAGACTCCACAGACCAGGCATAGGTCGAAAAATTAATTTTCGCTGAAACTTCGTCTATGGGGGTTATTTGGGGCGCCGATAACGAATCTGATGTTCGCTTTTCGATTTCGGCCGAGGACCACCCCTATCGTCGGTTAGGGCGATCATGTCAAGTTTTCAGATTTGGTTCAAACTTCGTCCAGATAGGTTATTTTGCATGGTGATCACGAATATGATGTCGATCTTCCGAATTCCATACAGTTTTGACCGCTACAGATATTTAGGTGAGTAGTGATGGCTTGGGTAATCAGCCAGGGTGATGGCGCGGAGGAGTACCTACCTCAATCTGCCGAAATCGATCAAAATAGGTTATTTTGCATGGTGATCACGAATATGATGTCGATCTTCCGAATTCCATACAGTTTTGACCGCTACAGATATTTAGGTGAGTAGTGATGGCTTGGGTAATCAGCCAGGATGATGGCGCGGAGGAGTACCTACCTCAATCTGCCGAAATCGATCAAAATCTGTGGAAAAGACATCGGATTCGTAATCAGCGTTCCAAATAATCCTCCACGAACGAAGTTTTGAGGAAATTTTGTAAAGTCTAAGCCCGGTCCTAGGAGTCGGAAGTTCCAACTATTGCCAAAGATGTTCCTAATTTTAGCTCTATTTGCAACTCTAAAGATCTGTATTAAAGGTAACACAAGGAGCTAAATATGTTCCACTTCATGAGAGAATCATCCGCAGAGTCAACGATAAAACACCTTTCTTTTCGCTAGAATTCTTCCCACCAAAGACGGCTAATGGAGTCGCCAATTTCTTCACCAGGTACCCTTCTGAAATTCACACTGCAAACCCGATATGTTTTGCAAATGTTAACTATTAGATTGGATCGTTTCAATGAAGGAGGACCACTGTTCGTCGACATTACTTGGCATTTGGGCAGCGATCCAGGTGTGTATATATGGATTTATTTTTATTCATTTAATTATGACACCGTATGAAGGCGCGCCAATTATGAAGCAGTGGTTAGTAGAGAGCAGGCTGGCATAATTTTAATGGCAAGGAATGGGTAAAAATTACCAAACACCTTGAATGACTAAAAAGCCAGACGTTTTGAGGCTAGAACCAAGTGGATTTGTCAAAATTTCATTGAAAATATAGCAGATTTTAATATCTACCTTCTCTCAAGCCCTAAATTTCTAAAGTCGCAAAAAAATGCGACGAATTTGATGAATCAAGTCTCCATCTCTATGGTAGATCGTGTGGAATTTCGCTGGGAAAGGGTTGCTTTTTTCACAACACAAAATATTATTCTATCGGGCCATCGACACCTAGGACATCCACAGATACTAATAGTTATGAAACGGAATTTGAAGTGGTAAAATGAAGAATTTAAGCACTCAGAAAACGCAGCCTCAAGAATTCCTCAATGATGGGAACCCTACGGTTTGAGAACTTTCATTCATTTATCGAAGCATGATTTCCAATCGTTTGATCTCTTGTCGTACAGCTTTTTTCAGAAGTGCGACTACATGTAACAGAGCCCATGCGAAAAACTTCTTCAAAAACTTCAAAATGAGTGGAACAAATCCTTGTATGAATTGAATCATTGGTTTTCAGCAAACATGAACAAAGAAACTTCCTCGTCGTCGATCGCTGCTGGTTGTCTGGACTACTGTAGAGTGGATACAATGTTACATATGACTTGTGCTCAATATTCAAAGGAGCAGACGATCAAGCACCTCGAACAGAGCAAATCCGTCGGACTGCGAAACATTCTGGCTCTGAGGGGCGATCTTCCGAACATGGTATGGTGTTTTTCTTAGGTGTATAATACTAGTTGATTGATTTGTTGATTTATTGCTGACGTGGTAAAAAAAAGAAAAATTCGTCACAGGACAACATTACTATCAAAAGAGCAGTGGCTTAGATTTGATACTATGTCAATTACAGAGTATTGTCAGAATAAAAATTGACTGAACAAGTCAGGCAGCCTTTTGTTCGTACTCAAAACTGTTGAAAACCCTCTCTTCGAATAGAACCGAAATAACTTAACTGTTTTGTTATTATTGGTTACTTTATATTGAAGGGATCTTTTGGTGAATCTTCATAAGCGTAGCTTCATAACATTCGAGAACATTGAAATGGGCTGACCACATCTCTAGTCAGCTAGCCGCTTCTCCCTGCCGATTTTTTTTGTCTGGAGTACAACGGTATTGCCTAGTGGAAATACTTTCGGCTGCTAATTTCACACCTACATCCTTCGAATCCTTTTTGGCGAGACATTTGCCTTGTCGTCTTCATTCAAAACTGCAAATTCTGTTGTATCTGACATTTAAGCGATACTTCCATCAATTCTTAAGAAGTAGTTATTTTTTCTTCTCAACTGTGAACTCAACGGTTCTAGAGGTGCTGTTCTCCAACATTTCGCATGCTGATTGAAGGATTGAAAATTACGACTTTTAGGAATCGAATGGAACACCGGTGTACAAATACAGAGCCTTGGACATGATAAGATGGATTCGCGAGGAGTTTGGAGATTATTTCTCGGTTTGCTGTTCAGGTACGTGACGTTCACATCAAAACTTTTTCTGTGTAGAGCTGCTTACCTTGGTTGTTGTATAATCTCGTTATTGCCGGTTTGGTCATGCTATCTCTTGCTGCTTTGTCGTGATATGCGGGTCTCTGCGGTAAAAATGCCTTTAAACCGACATTCGGACAAGCAAGTTTCATCTCAAAAGCTGGATTTTTGCTCGAAATTCATGACACTCTTTCGCGGGCAACAGATTTTGCTCAATTCTTCATTCATAAGTTTTGAACCTTTTTGGAGTTGTTCAAGTTTCTACGCGGTTTGATATATTCTTGCGGCTTCTTTTCGTTTTCGCGCAAACTCAGCTTCTGTCCTCCCCTTTCCTCAGTCGAGATTACTTTTCTCTGCCGCGAATCACAAGTTTGAACCTGGTTCACGATGTTGAAATAACATGAGAGTTCATCTCTAGAGTAGTATCCATCAGTACATTTTCTCGCGTTGCAATTAGGTACTCCGGTCGACTTGGTCGACTCTAGAGGATTCAGACTTTCTCCAAAAACCACTTATCGCACTGATAAGAGAGTTCGCGCTCTCACCGTAATGGCTAGTGAACGCACTTTGGTCAAGTTTTACAGTGGTTTGCCGCAGAATCACGCTATATTGCTATCTCCGATCAGGTTTCTCTCCAAAGGTCATCGAACGTCTGCAGTAGATGCAAGGAACTGGTCAAAATTGACAGAAGGGGTCGTGTATCAGGTGTATTTAACTTTATAGGTTATCTTTATAGGTTACCCGCTCGGACACCCTGAAGCTCCTTCTTACAAGGCTGATCTACAGTATTTGAAGTCGAAGGTAGACGCTGGAGCTCAGTTTATCATCACACAATTGTTCTTCGAAGCTGAGGTGAACCTCCTTTATTCAAGTTTTTAGCTTATCCCAAGTGTCCAATCGTTATTAAGGTGTTCGAACAATTTGTTCGAGACTGTCGCGAAATCGGCATCAATGTACCTATCATTCCCGGAATTATGCCCATTATGGTAACTTTTCTTGTTTACATTTTTAATTTTTTGTTTCAAGTTCTTAGGTTAGTGGTGAATTCATCGTCCGATAGGCTGCCAAAACAGTCGACCTTTTCAGGGTTACGATTCTATTCGCAGGATAGCAACACTATCGCAGCTGACGATTCCGGAATCGATTCTTTCCGATCTTGAACCGATCAAGCACGATGATGATGCTGTCAGAAAGTATGGAACAATAAAGGTAGCCTTTTTTCTCGTTTCAGTTTGGTGAAGCCTGCTCCGCCATGGAGTCGTTTTTATCGAATTCATTTGATATTGTCCTGTTCACCTCAGTTTTAGGGGTGCAGTAGATCAGAAAAATGACCGATCCAAGTAGTGTCCCCATTGCAAATGTTGGTTGACTACGGCTGAAGTACTAGAGAGTTCTGTAGGTATCGTGGTCTAGCAGTGGCTACTTGAATCCGAGCTATAAATGTACCCATTTTGCTGTTTTGTTGGGGACCAAGTTTCTAGATTCTGCTCGATACGGGTATTGACAAGTGGTTTTCAGGCTATTGAGATGTGCCGGAGGATTCTCTCAAATGGTTCAGCTCCGTCAATACATCTATACACAATGAACAGGGAGGGAGCGTGTCGGTGAGTTGAAGTCATTTACGAAACAATAGAATCTGTCTGGGTACTCCATGGGTTGGGGATGCAGAGTGGACTCTGTTTTTGTTGTTATACTACTAGGTTCCTCAAAATGGTTTAAAATTGGCATTTTCGATTTCCTCACATTCGAGCTTCAGCTGTATTCCTCACCCCACATAGCTCGGCTATCCGTTGGACTGAGAATTTTCATTTACCCTAAAGTCTCATAGATAAGACGGCTCGCGCGCGCGACGCTGCGGCGCCGCGCTGCGAGTGGAAGGGTGGTATTAAGCCTAAAATTACACCTTAGACCCTCCAACTGACCTTTTGTGTCCGGCATTTGATTAGATATCTGTACGAAATGACATGAGCAGTTAGTAGGAAGTTGGTTTTGCTGCTGCATGACCGTATCATACTGTTTATCGGCCAATTTTAGTTTAATTTTTCCAGGGAAAATAGGTGCAAACAGTGTTCTCCCACTGCTCAGCAATATTATCTGAATTCGCATGAAATTTTCCAATAGCGATTTGGAGTTCGCGTCAGAATACTCCACCGTTTCTTTTGGTTCAGATGTACATTTACAAAGTAGGTTTTGTTAGGGAAGTGCTGTTTTGTTAGATTTGTTGGAAAGATAGTTTTACATGTTGATATATAAGTGCTCTTTGTCGGTTATTCTGTTAAAAAATCTGACTGGTTCTTTTTAGTTTTGTTTTGTGCTGTCGAGTTCAGTTGGAGGGCCTGAGAAATTACAACCAGGGTGGTATTAAGCCTAAAATACAAATCCTAAAATAATCGTAACGTACAATCCTAGCGAAGTACCAAAAAAGAACATTTTATTCGTAATCAGCACCTACGAGAACGCCCCTATGCGAAATTGGGGCGAATTCGGATGAAAAGCAAAAAAATAAATAAAATAAAATAAAATAAAAAGCAAAAAAGTTAATGTATAGCGCTCTACTACGGAAGGCGACCGATCGATACGACGCGCTGCCGTTCGCGCAAGGCGGCCTTATCTATGAGACTTTAGGGTACAATTTTCCTTACCGATCTAACTATGAATGTCGTTCAAAGAAAACATAACTGTCGTTTGGAGAGCTTGCGAAGAATTCTGGTCAGATGTTCAAACCGATATTTTGTATTCGTTTAACTTCATTCTCATAATGCTAGTTATAATCGTAAGTGTGTTCTGTCGGTATGGGTTTTACTCAGCGTGGACTCTTGTCGAAGAAAAATGTCGCTGTACATATCTGCATCGCAGGTAGAGCTTAAGGTTTTTGGCTATGCGTCCTGATGGAGCTTTTTGGTTTCTAGTTGTCATTTTTACCTTTAAGCAAAATTCCAATTTCGTCTCCGACTTCTCTTTTAAAACCCATGCTGTCAGAGCTCGACGATACAAATGTCGTGTTTCTCGCACATGAAAATATCTGTGAAGGATTTCTAGGTGTGTTACGCTGTACCTGGGAGATACCATGAATTCTTGTCGAAAAGGTAGCGGATGTAATATGGCGCAATATTAAGGTTAATGTTCTCTTCACTAAACCGTGACTCATTACAAAAAGTTGAGACGGCAAAGTTCCTTACTTATATCGCTGTTATATCGCTTTTTTGTAAGAAAAACCAAAAAACTGTTCTTGACGGTGTGCTGATAAGATTATCAACAATGATAGTGGCCGTTGTTGCATACAGGGGCTTGTGCTTGTTTTGTTTCATTTGTTTTAACATGACCACGTGCTTGGCATACCGAAACATAAACAAAGAGATATTAACAACTTGCGCTAGCCTTTGTCACGCAAACTATTGAGTATGATGTCCTCCATGTCGGGAACAGAGGGGTAAGTGATTACATTCCTGTACATTCTGTGCCAGGATTGATTCTTTCCAGTGCGTATCTGTTAGATTAAAATGTTCGATTCTGGCGACGTTGCTGTAAGCATGGATCATCACAAAAATCGCGTCACAAGCGGGATTCGAACCCAAAAATCAAATGCAGGTGGAGAATGAGAGACGTCGGCTCAGTGGTGTAGCGCCTTTGGCCTATCCGGGCACGAGTGTTAGACACTTGTGCCCGGATAGGCCAAGGGCGCGGGTTCGAATCTCACCTTTGCCCCGATTTTTGCGATGATTGCAACAGCATTATAACATCATTTTCTCATAAAATTAGTTGTAACCCTCAACAGAGGTTACAAAACTAAAATTTCACCACATTAGTGTAGTCTAAAATTGGCTGTACTATGTACGGGTGCGCAAAAATTACCCGGAATGAGTGCGACGAAGTCCAAAACTACTAGCAGAATTGGATTCCGGGGTCTATGTTGAATTATGTTGTACACTTATACAATATAAATATGCGTTCCAAGTTTGAGTCACGAATGCTTACAGAACCGTAATTATGTGTGGTAACAAAATCTTGTGCCAGTTTGCTTCGAAGTTTCAGAACTTCCCTTCCTGAATTGTATTCATGACATAACATCTGGTACTTGTAATCCTTTCACGAAGCATCGTACCCATGGGTATGAGTAGCGAAACCGTGTTCATTAACTTTGGTTACGATGTCAATTCCAGACGAGCCCATTTGAGTCTTTATAATTAAATAACAAGTGGTGACACAGCTCTGGACCAATGGAATCCGTTCGCAATATCAGCGCTGTATTCGGAGAAGACACCTCAACCTCTAGCGGTGTTGAGATTCCTGTTGTCTTGCTTTGACGAGAGAGACAACGGTTTTGAGGAAAAGCCTTGGTTGGGATGCCCTCTATAGAGGGGTTAGGAAATACTTGTCGGGGCAGCACTTTGGCAGCGCTTTAGCAGCACTTCTACCTGCCCGCCCCACAGCGCGTTGGCCAATCAAATCAAGGGGCGGTCTAGCAGCACATGCTGCCCAACTCCCGTCATGCCGACTTCTACTGCGCAAGTATCCTGGTTCCGTCAGAGTAACTGTAGAAAATCCTGCGGTTCTTAAAGTTGTCAAGTGTTTCGAATCCAGAAATGTGCACTCGCAGTCTTGCAACGAGGCCATTGCCTATCCATTTGACAAATACCAGACGGCTCCATGCCCTCGCTACAAAGAACTGCTGAGCGGAGAGAGCTGGAACGTCCTGACAGGCAGCATGTAGTTCACCCGAGTGTCCACTGGTTAGTCTCTCCTTCTATTCTATCTTGAAAGGCAGTTCGGAAAAGCATAGCTAGTTGATGTGAAATGTGGAAACATTGCGCCTTCAAATCAGTGTTGTGCTGTCCTTAGCAATCCCTCTGAAGCAGTGCGGGAAAAGCGGCTGAGAGTGCTTGCGGTGCACACTCTCAATGATGCGGCCGGACCCTATGTTGATAGAGATCAGTAAAAATTTATTTGTTTTCCTTAATTTCCAGACTGTTCAGTTTTGCAAGTAGAACGTGGCTGAACTGCCTACCAGAGGCGTTATTGTTCTAACTAATGATGGTGATTATATCGTGGATGAATAACGTGAATAATGTGCATTGCTTGCTGGATAAGAAAAGAAGGAAAAAGTAGCTTGTAGTCGAGCTTCTCAAGACTTTCTTACCGCCCTATATAGTTAGTGACCATCCAAGAGCGTCGGATTTTTTTAATTCCACAACGTTTTCATCCCGATCAGTTACGTGGTGCGTCTTTCATGATAGTCGCCTCTTCTTCCTTCTCCTTGGTGCTGTTCCCGCTTCGTTGATGTTACCACATTGCCATCTTGTTTCGGTCTTGAGCTTCATGTAGGGTGACCATATGGTCCTCTATCGCAGGTTTTCGAAGATCGCTTCTACCTGAGACAAGACTGAACCCTGATCATCAAGATCTAACAATAAAACCTAAACTCCTAACCTCTCGGCTATCTCGCCTCTTATCCAAGAGTATCGGATGTAGTCATAAAATTTTGTGCTATTTTGTTGATATACCGGTGCTTGTTTCTTTGAACACTTCGGTTATGATTCTCCACGAATGGGAGGTTTTATGGTTCGGAAAACGATTCATCTCATTTTCATATTCGTCAACGGCAAAAGAAAAAGGGAAGTGAACAGCTACGGGTGAAGTGCAATGAGTAGACGGTATTCAAGATGATGCGAATATTTGCATCAAAAGTAATGGCGAAGGAATAAATCAAGAAAGACGAAGTTAATCCCTTGTTTGGGTCTGTAGAACTAAATTTGTAGATTTTGAGAACGTGATTTCGCGATGTCAGGCTGGTGTTAGCAAGAAAAAGCAGTGAAAACAGTTTGTCCGTCATGCAATCCCCTGTAATTCAGTCGAATAGTCTCCTTATCACCGCTCTAATATAACATAAATCTCATTTTCAGCGAAATTCTTCAAGAGCTGGGGCTATGGCACAAACGACCAATGCGAGCGTTGCCGTGGGAGCCACATGGATCTAATCATCCCCTGAGGTGCTCGTCGGTAGTCTCAGCTTTCAGCTCCCCTCCATAGAAAACCTATATCTAAACAATTGATGTTTAGATGCAAAGAGGACGTGCGACCCATATTCTGGAGCGCAAGACCGAAGAGTTACATCTACCGAACAAGGGTATGACATACTGACTGGCTTAGTCATTGTGAAGAAGAAATTCCAAAGATTTTAGGACTGGGATGACTTCCCCAACGGACGTTGGGGAAACAGCTCATCGCCTGCCTTCGGCGAAGTGTTTGCTCTCCGCGATGTCAGGCTGGTGTTAGCAAGAAAAAGCAGTGAAAACAGTTTGTCCGTCATGCAATCCCCTGTAATTCAGTCGAATAGTCTCCTTATCACCGCTCTAATATAACATAAATCTCATTTTCAGCGAAATTCTTCAAGAGCTGGGGCTATGGCACAAACGACCAATGCGAGCGTTGCCGTGGGAGCCACATGGATCTAATCATCCCCTGAGGTGCTCGTCGGTAGTCTCAGCTTTCAGCTCCCCTCCATAGAAAACCTATATCTAAACAATTGATGTTTAGATGCAAAGAGGACGTGCGACCCATATTCTGGAGCGCAAGACCGAAGAGTTACATCTACCGAACAAGGGTATGACATACTGACTGGCTTAGTCATTGTGAAGAAGAAATTCCAAAGATTTTAGGACTGGGATGACTTCCCCAACGGACGTTGGGGAAACAGCTCATCGCCTGCCTTCGGCGACTTGCAGGACTACTATCTTTTCCATTTGAAAGTGAGCTTTGCCGATCAACGTTGATCAAATTGGACTAGTGTCGGACTTTGGAAGTAAATTTTGTTAAACATTATCAATTTAGGCGCAGACCAAGAAGGAGGATCTCATGAAAATGTACGGTGAGAAAGTGCAGTCGTTTGATGACGTTAAGAAGGTTTTCGTCAATTTTATCTCACAGAAAGTAAACGAGCATGGTGTTAAGGTGATAACTCTCTTTTTTCGGTGATCGCTAAAGTACAGTTGCTAAATTTTGTTTTTCAGGTAACAACCTTACCATGGAATGAGCAGGAGGTTGGGATTCAAGCTGAAACTAAGCTTATTAACGAACAATTGCTGTGGTGTAACCAAAACGTAAGTTTCATACGGTCTCCTCTTCGCATAAGTTAAGCTTCGATTAAATAATTTTCGATCTGCCATAATTAAAATATCTCCAGGGTATACTAACGGTAAACAGTCAGCCATCTGTCAATGGTGCACCGTCTACTGATCCTCTGGTTGGATGGGGAAAGCCTGGTGGTTATTGTTATCAGAAGGTATGTTTGTGTTTTTTCGCGGAAAGTCTTCATATTTAAGGTAAATGAATTAGCGAAATACAGCTACGTGGGAAAGAAACCTTTGTGAACCCGAGCAGTTTTCGTTACAACCATCATGTAAAAAAAAACAAACACGAAGAGCTGCTCGTACCTACTGCTTACCAAATGTGAAGTAATTCCTGAAAGCACAGCAAACAGTTGTGTATTTCATCATCTTTAAAGATATGCTCAACCGAACTAGGTACTGGTAATAAAAATAAGCGAAAAGATAAGCGAATTCGTGTTTAGCGAATATTCAATTTTAATACTCACGCTAGTCTGTGTGAAGCAATAAAGCGCACGCTATTCTGATGAATCGAATAAAAATAATTACTAAATTCGAGTTAATGTAGTATAATGAAAAAACTAACATAAAGTAGAGGGTACCGCGTGGTACAGTGGCAAGAAGCGCCACTGACACTCGCATGGTTGAGCGTTAGATCCCCGTTCGGGATAACCAAGCCTTCCATCCCCGGGGTCGGGTGACCACACCTTGTCTAGGAAGGTAACAATACTGAATTGCTATAGCGGCTGGCCCCGCAAGTTATTGAGTGTATAGGCCAAATACGCATTCACCTTGCCTCTTCGATTCTGAATGGAACGCGCTTGCGACGGCGCGTCCTCAGGGGTCTGATCAACGCCGAAATCTTTACATCTACCTTTGCCTTTAATGTAACTTATTGACAAAATAGCATTATAATACGGGAAAATTTGTAAATTAAACTCACAAGTGAATTCTCAGGCAGATGGAGCTGAAGAGATTGAATCATCAGTACAAACAAGCGTCAAACAATAGTTCTACGTTTGATAGGTGTTACCAGGATTTGGTCTTGCTCAAAAGATCTTTGGGAAATTCCACGCTCGCTCTGTAGGAGGGCGACCACATCTTAATTAATTTGTTGGACTTTTAAATGGTAGCTTGAGCCTCCAATCACGTATGTAGAATAATTTGTTGAAGTGAAGAAAGTGCATCTGGTTGTAAGATTGTTATTATAAATGAACCTCTAACCCCGGCAAGAAACTGTATACTATTATGAGTATCATTATTATCATTATTACCATTATTTTTTCTTCATATCCTGGATTAGTTTTCAATGCTGCTTTTTTCCATAGTATAATCACAACACCCGATATAACTATTTTTGCCAAAGTTTCTTTTTGCTTTCTGAGTTATGCACGCTTCGATGCATTCCAAATAAATTAATAAAAGTATCGAGTCAAAGTTAAGATTTTTCATTCCTACAAAGCCGATTATGACGCAATGTAACAAAGCAAAGAAACTGATGTGAATGCCCGTGATAACGTTGCAGACAATGTTATACTACACCTTCCTTTATTAGACGATTATACCTACTGATATGAATTGCTTAAGTGGTTGAGTCACGTTTTCCGCATTCAAGGCCTACTTGGAATGCTTCATCAGCAAAGAGAATGCAATGTCGCTTTTGGAGATCATCGATGACTACTACCCGCGTGTCAATTACCACCTTATCAATCACGATGTGAGTTATTTTCAAGCAAGTTTTCTTTATTAGATTTGCTGCTGCTACACTTTCACGATTATGTTTGCTGCATATCTGACAGTTCGTAGTTTAGGGGTCGTTTGATCGCATGAACGGTGAGGCCACGACACCGATTGCTGTCACCTGGGGAGTTTTCCCAGGTGCTGAGATCGCACAACCAACAGTCGTTGACCCGTTGGCGTTCCGCGCTTGGAAGGACGAGGCCTACGACGCATGGGTCAAAAACTGGTAAGTGCCTTATTCGCCGTCCATTTTATGAATAGTGAAAGAGGTTACAGGTGGGTTTCATCTTCGAGATTTCACGGCTTCCATTTGTACATCGGATCTTGACGATTATGTGATTTCTGAATGCGTGACGGTGTTTTAACTTTTTTTGTGATCGCAAGGGAATTCTTTTGTAAAGATTCGATGTGACCAGGATGGGTGCCAGAAGACAGGAGTGTGGAGGCTCCTTTAAAGATACAAATAATACGCGGTGGTTCAATAGGTTTATCTCGAGAGGTGAAGAGTGAGAGACTCGGCTGAGTCTCAGTGAGTACGAATATGCGAGTGAGGTGGCACCGTCGCCCTCACGCTAGTGCCGCCCACGAGCGGGTTAGCGGCTCCTTACAAAAGGTGAGGTCGTCGACAGATTGTCGACGACACTCCGCCGGGCAACGACAAAAAATTAAACATGAAATTGATCAATGTGGTGCCATTGCGGCTGACCAGTGACGTGGAGCTGGCGAGGACGACGGTGCAGGCGTGGAAGTTCTGAAGGCAGCTCGTTGAAACATGGAGACTGCTCGATTGTGGTGGTGGCGGTGAAGTAGTTGGCGGTGACGATGGTGAAGACGGCGGCGGCGGCTAGTGGCGAGGTCTCTTGTTGTTCGGCTGCGATCTCCCTTTGTGACACAACAGCTGATTGTGACCGAGGCCACAACCAGCGCATGTCACCATACAGTCGTCCTGATGGGACGGCTTTAGGCATTTCAAGCACAGTTCGAGCTTTGAAGCCTGAACCGTCCTCGAAACGGGGTCTGCATACCTCATGCAGCGGCCGGAGTAATGAGAATCACGATTCTCCTCCACCGTGCAGAAGATGCAGTTACTCTTCGGACTACTTCTGGAGAGGAGCACGCTTGTCCTCTCCATCAGGATGTCCGATGTCGTCTGCAAATACTGCAGACGAGGCAGCACTAGCTGCATCGTGGCGCTCAGCTGCTGCATAGCGCTCACGATGCTGGACAATGCGGGGACGTCGTCCGTGAGCACGACATTGTCTAGATCCTCCATTGCCTGACGTAGTTCTGGAGTGGAGATGGAGCGATCTGACGACATTGTAACCGAGGTTGTCCAGGTCTGCCGTAGCTGCCTATTTATACGGACAGGGAGCTCCTCCTATCATTCTAGAATGCTAGAAAGTTTTGCTTCTGGGATGTTTCGCCGTTGGAGTGATTGTGTAGCTGCTCATTCTTTTGAAGTGCTCTATATGGTGAGCGTTTTACGATGGACTCGAAAGAGGATATGAGTGCTTACGGCCAGAGTGCAATTCAATGATACCGGGGTCGCGAGCACCTTCGCCAATGGCTGTTTGCTAACGGCATTGAGCATGCGCAGGTTTGAGCGTGAGCATACGGTATCTGAGCAGTTGCCGTTTGCAGTGGGCGATGCAATTACCCATTTTGTTCACTTTATGAAAACCCTCGCCAGATACGGGACAGCCGCGTGCCGTGTTTGGTGCTATATTATTTTTGCCGTTTTATCCGCGTGTTGAATTGACGGCGTGAGTTGTGCATTGTGGACTGCGGACGATTTCGTCGGTGAGTTTCACTTCATCGATTTATTGATTTTTGTGATATCCCGCCACGCCAGCTCGGGGGCTATGCCTTTGAGATCTGGCGTGAGCGGAGGGGCTCATTGTGAGTCCTTGTTGATTGATTGTTTTTTTTTGTGCATTGATTGTTTTGCATGGTGCGATTGTGTCTTTCTACATTATGTACTTTGATTTGTCTTCGCCCCTAGTTGGACTGGGTAGTCTTCCGCATTGCGGACCAGATTAGGGAAAGAAGAGCGCTCATTAGTTTTACTAGAGCGCTAGTGAATGAGGATAGTATTTTTATAATTCCAACTATCACTATCGGCCCGAACGTATAGGTTAAGATGGCTATCACGATTACAGAGCCAATAGCACCCAAGGTTAGTTTCCAGTGGGCTGTGATTGTGTTGATCAGTGGGTCGATATTAGGTAAGGTGATATCGGAAAACCACTGATGGTGCAAAGCTACACTGTGGGCCTTTGCTTCGAACACTGAAAGGTGTTGAGGTTCCAGGTGATAGTGTAGTGTGCCATTTATGGAAAATGCCGTTGTCGGGGCCTTGGGCGCCCAAAAGGCGCGCCTTGTAGGCGCGCAGGTTGATCTGTGGGGGGACCACATCTGTGATCTCGGGTCCGTATATAAGGGACACCCCCCACGTCAGAGGAGTCTCTTCATTTGTCGCCGTCCTCCCCTCCGGTCGCCGTCGTCATCGTCCCTACCCAGTTCATTCGTTCCGTTTCATCTTTGTGTTAATAAACTTTATTTTCTATCAGTGTTCTGTTGTGTACGAGTAACCACTACTGGTGTCCTAATCCAAAGCTCCCAAAGCTTTACATGGGGGCCGAACCGCACCAGTATTAGGATTGCTCAGTACAATACAGAACACTGGGAGCCGAAGAAAGTGCCACAAGAAAGGGCATAGTTGTTCTAGGTGGAAAACGTGCTCCGATAAGAGACAAGTGCCGCAAGTAAGGGCACAGGTTGAGAGGAGAAAGCGCGCTCCAATAGAAATCTAAGGAAAAGTACCACAAGGACCAGGTTCCAAAGGACTGGCGGTAAAGAAAACAATTGGTGTAAGTAGAGCAGAGGGAAAAAGTCAGTCAACGAAAATACTGCTGAGTCAAAGGACTATTGATTGATTGTCGTTGTTCGTATTGCTTCGTCGCTCACGTGTCGCGCTGTTTCGCGTAAGATCGTTGGAGAAAGAATTGATATAGCTGTTTCAGAGCTAGCAGCTAGAGCAGCTTGAAACTATGGAGGCTATGGATGCTCAATCACCTGAATATGCGGATAAGGAAAATGCTCCACAAGTGAGTTTCCCGCACGTTAGCTTGAAGAGGGAGTTAGGGGAAGTAATAACGACTCTAAGGAAAGTACCCGAGAATGTGAGTGAGAGGACGAACGATTTCAAAATATCGAGTCGTTATAAGAGCAGACATGACGACATTTTGAGGATGGAGCTGGAGGAAGTGTGCGAGAATATTGAGAAACTAATAACCTCCAGTAAAGTGGAGAAAATCCTAGACTCAGAAATAGGTGAGACGCTGAGGATGAGAGGCATTGAGTCCAAACAGGAATGGCGAGAATATATCGAAACCATGGAGAGAGATGGAAGCATTTTAATAGAGCTCTGTGAGGAACTAAATGTCGATGCATTGCAGTTAGTCGATACCGTCAAGGAATTGAAAGGAAGGAAAGGCGTGGAACCGCGTGTCGAAGAAGCGGAAGGTGGGTCAGAGAAAGTCGATGATAAGGGAGACCAGTGTATAGCACCACCATTATTTCAGTCTCGGCCGATGGCAGGACCGATTGGAGAGCCCTCAGAGCACAATTGGAACAACTTTGCTCAACATTCGGGAGCGACAAAGTCAACAGGTCAGAACCCCACGTTTGAATTGCTTACTTATATGCAATCTTTGTCTTGCGCTGACCCGGGGGTTTTCAAAGGAAAACCAAGTGAAAATTTTGGAGAATTTGTTCGAAGATTTCGTCGGAAATATGCGAAGGTCATAGCTGATGAGGAGACTTTGATCGAAATATTAGCAGATGACCACCTAGGAGGTCGGGCTAAAAACGTGTTCAAAACCCTACCGAGGAGCACATTGAGCAAGGGATTCGAGGAGGTAGTGCAAGAGTTGGGCCACTTGCTGTCAAATGATTCGGTGACGGATAGGATGAGAGCGATCGCGGAGTTTCGCAATTTACGCATAAGGCCAGGTCAGGACGTGGCAGATTTCTGTGTAGTAATGGAAAAATTAGGTAGAAAAGCCAACCCTGAGAGCAATATTGAATCTAGGTCGTTGGAATATACCCAGATGCTACTAGAGAATTTGCGGGATTGGCCCGAGTATGTCCAACTGATGAGTGCGCTACATCGCACAGACCCTACGAAAGCATATGAAGAAATAAAACAGATTGCCATCAGTATCGAGCAATCTAAGGCCATGTTCGATGGAGGAGCACGTCGAAAATCAAACAGTCCACCGGGACGGCTAGGTTGGAAAGAAAGGTCAAGTACATATAAGCGAAGGAGTTCAATAGAGTTTATTCCACGAGGACAACAACATCAGATCGGGAGATATAATGGTGGGAAAGAACCGGTGAACGAGATGGATAAACCAGGGTCTCATACGATGCAGGCTCAACATACTACTAGGATGCAAGATCACATGGATGAAAGAAGAGGGACGCCGAGCGAAGCGCGGAAGTGCTTCAACTGCTCCAGAACAGGGCATTTCGCGCGGGACTGTCCACAGAAGGCGAATAGAGTCAGGAATATCAGAGATTCTAATAAGGCCGATCTACCAGGAGAGAGCCAGGCTATCTCTGACATCATTAGGAAGGTCCGTAGTTATAGCGTCAAAATGGAGGGAAGCATTGAAAATAAGATGACAGGAAAGCTAATGCGGAGAAATTTGAAAATGTTAGGACTAGTGGAACCGGCCCTGATCGATAGTGGGTCGATGATAAGTATAGTTCCGGTAGATTTGTTGGAAAAAGCAATGATCAATGGTTTCGAGGTGGATTCATTGCCTACAGTCGGTAGCCCACATGTCAGCCCAGTTTTCGATGCATCAGGTAATCAGATGGAAATATTAGGAGTTGTCACAATTGACGTAGAGTTGGAAGGAGGTAGAGAAGGCAAGGTCCCATTCCACATCTCTCGACAAAGCGATGAGCTCCTGATAGGAATGAATGCCTTGACGGAGCTGGGAGTGAGGATTTCGGTGTCCTGTGCTGAGCAGGAAAGACCCAAGGACAACGATAGCGAGCAAACCATGAACGAGGAAAAGTGTATCGCTAAAATAGCAAAAAGAACATACATACCGCCGCACTCATCAAGATTAGTAGAAGTCAATTGCGAAGGGTTGGATGAGGGTGAGAAGATACTGTGGTCCAACAAAGATGGAATCGTTAGCGCCGTCTTCAAAGTACAGAACCAACGAGCTACGGTGCCGATTGACAATTTTGGAAGCGCGGCGACCTTGTGGAAGGAAGGTGATGAGATCGGACGCTGGGGTACGGAAAAATGGCATACAAAGTGGGAAGAAGTGAACCCATTGATGTTAGAGTCTGAGAACGAATGCAAATCGAATAGTGAAAGGAAAGCTCTATTGCTTCAGCAGATAAGGGACAACACTAGTACGAAGACTTTGGACAGTGACCTTCTAGAAATTTTGGACAGTTGTGAAGACGCATTCGCCGTTTCGGACAATGAACTATCGCGGACGAATGTGGTCGAAATGGATATAAATACCGGAGATAGTGCACCAGTAAAGTTGAAAACTAGGCCTGTTCCGCTGAGTATCCGACCAATGTTAAGGGAGCTCCTCGAAGACCTCCAGAAGCGCGACATCATAGAGAAAAGTTCGTCGCCGTGGGCTTTCCCTATTGTCTTGGTCGAAAAAAAGGATGGATCACTTCGACTTTGCGTCGACTACCGAGAACTAAACAAAAGGATTAAGCAGGATTCATATCCGCTACCCACGATGGAGGCAATTCTACAAAGCTTAGCAGGGAAGAAATTCTTTTCTACGCTCGATTTATGCAGCGGATATTGGCAAATTCCCTTGTCCAAAGATGCAAAGGAGAAATCGGCTTTCACTACGCCGGAGGGACTATTTCAGTTCCAAGTGACTCCGTTCGGACTCAGTACGAGCCCCGCAGTTTTTCAAAGACTCATGGATAACGTTCTGCATGACGTCATGGGGTCGGAAGTTTTTTGCTATATCGACGACATCATTATATGCACAGAGACAAAAGAAAGACATCTAGAACTACTCCGATTAGTATGTGAGAAGCTGAAGATAGCTGGTCTGCGGTTGAAAGCAAAAAAATGCGTGTTGCTGCAAACAAACGTCTCATTCCTAGGACACAGGATTGATGAAAAAGGGATACACATGGATCCTGAAAAGGTGTCCGCAGTACAAAACTTCCCAAGGCCTGGAAACAGTAAAGAATTGAGGGCATTTCTTGGGCTTGCCGCATATTATAGGAAATTTTGCATGGGATTCTCGAAACATACTGGATGCTTGTTTCGGTTGACCTCGCCAAAGGTGAAATGGACGTGGGAATCAGAACATGAGATCGCTTTTAACAAGGTGAAGCAGATGATATGTAGCGCTCCTGTACTGGCGCAACCAGACCTGACAGCAGCTCGATCAGGAGCAAGACCTTTCATAATTTGTACGGATGCATCTACGTTAGGATTAGGCGCAGTCCTTTCACAGGAAGGTGAAGATGGAAATCTTCATCCGGTTTTTTTTCACGTCGAGAGCGTTAAGTAAGGCCGAAAAGCGCTATCATATTACAGATCTAGAAGCGCTGGCAGTGATAGTAGCTATTAGGAAGTTTCATATGTTCATATATGGGCTTCCAACCACGGTAATGACGGACCATCAACCGCTGACTGCGCTGTTTCAGAGGACCAATGTGTCAGCGAGAGTGTTGCGGTGGTCACTGGAAGTGCAACGGTATAACCTCAATATCAAATATGTGAAAGGGAAGGCCAATGTCATTGCAGACGCTTTAAGTAGAGGTGTGGCCACGGTACAACAAGAATCACATGAAGGTGAAGGTGATGCAGTAGTGAATTTTGTAGAAACTAGAATTAGGACAAAGTGGAGAACAGAGTTAGAAAAAGATCCTACGTTTAAAGAAATAATAGAGTGCGTGGGCAACCAAAGACTTGGAGGTGTTGTTCATTTTCCGGGAATGAGATGCCCAGTGCGCATGGCAGATTTCGTAATAGAAAATGGTGAACTAATGATGTACCAGCCAGACGGATCGCTAGTTTTTGTTGTGCCGGAATCTTCTCGGTATGAGATTTTTCATGAATTGCATGGAGGACAGTTCGGTGGCCATTTTGGTGCTCAGAAGTTATTGAGGAAGCTATCTAAGCAAGTGTTTTGGCCGAACATGGCTCAGGATGTGCACAAATGGTCTAAAGAGTGTCAAACGTGCTTCATCCATAACCCTCGACAGCCGATAATTCCACCATTGAAACCTATTGTAACGAATGGTCCCTATGAAGTAATTGGAGTTGATATCCTCGAATTAGGCATGACACCAAGAGGGAACAGATATGCTGTCACTGTGATAGACTTGTTTTCGAAGTATGCTGCTGCATATCCTGTACCGGACAAGACTGCGCGAACGGTGGCAGAAACTCTTTTTGTGAGGTGGATAGCGGAAGGATGCCGCTGGCCGAAGACTATCTTATCCGATAGGGGTGGAGAATTCGAAAATAAGGTTATGGAGGAAATCACTGAAATAACAAAGATTAGGCACACGTTTACGAAAGGCTATAATCCTAGAGAAAATGGAGCGACGGAACGGTTAAACGGAACTATCCTAGCAATGCTGAGAAGATCCACGATAATACCGACGGAATGGGATATAAGACTTCCATTTTGTCTCATGGCGTATAACATGACACCACATTCGGCGACTGGTGAGAGCCCTTACTTCATTTTACATGGAAGAGATCCCAATTTTCCTTCGAATATACTACCGAATGCTGGACAATCCTGGTACATGAGGGATAGGTCACTAGATGACTACAAGACAGAATTGTTACAGGGGATAGCTGAGGTAGAAGAAAGAGTAAGGAAACATAATGACCGTGTCCGAGAAGGTATGAAACGAGAATATGATAAAAGGAACAACGTAGACGCAACGCGCCATCCAAAAGTCGGGGATAGAGTCTACGTATTAGCACCTAACGAGAAAGGCAAGAGCTCGCATCCCAAACTAACATCGGCATGGGCAGGACCATTTAGAGTGCTGGAAGTAAGCGAGAATTCGGCATTAGTAACGAGGATCGGAGAAAATAAAGAACCTTTGAGAATACAATTCGACATGATACGCATAGTCCCCAGTTACATTTCCGACGAAAGAATCGACACACAGACCAGTAGAGGAAAAAGGGGTAGAAAAAAGGAACAAGTCAAGGTATGCAAGCTGACAGACTGTTGTTTCAGAGGAGCGTCGTTGCTCAGTCCTCTCGAGAAAGGACATCTACTTTTCAAGTGTTCTGACGGATGTTTCGAAAATGCGACTCTCGGAGATATAGATGGAGTATCGTTCCCTGGTGCAGTAGCCAAGGAGGAGTTCGAGAACATTTGGAGTGCATGGCTCGCATGCAGCATTTTCAGAAGAACTGATATCGATCTTGGTAAAAAGATTAGGTACCATAGGCAAGGACATATCTGTTTCGATGCAGATTCACTGAAGACTGTGCTGAAATTCGCGTACAGCAGATGTATAGATTGGACGGATTTTATATGTAACAACAGTCATATAGCAGCACATACGCCAATCGAGAACCACGAAGTTCACCGTTCGTACAACGAGGCTCTCCAAAAGATAAGGGAGCAAATAGAGCGCCAAAGTGAGCGCGACAAGCCGAAGAAGACAGGTCCCGTCGGTTTCGCCGCATTCGAAGGAGCAAACCCTATGGAAAGGGATGGATTACGGGGAGAAGTCCTCACAAAAGTTGTCGCCGATTTCAGCAGACTCGTTGAAGTCTTGGAAGAATGGCGCATTTGTCGCACATGGGTGATTGTATGGCCCCTCGATCCCAATTTCAAAGAAGATGTTCCGAGCCAATTAATCAGGATTGCGAAGAATTTCCTGGAAGAAGGAGGAAAAATAGTGACGGCGTGGCCGCCAATAACGTTCAAGAACCAAGGCCAATGGAATCGCCTGATGGACGTATGGAAATCATTCGACGAAGCCTTGATGAAGCTCGACAAAGGAAATCAAATCTTTATCACTGCTAGTAATATGATGGTAGAAGGGAAATTATTTGTAGAAGTTGGCGCTCCTGAAGGTGGTGCACAGTTTTATCATAATTATATTGGCACCGCTTTGCCAAAATATGTGTATGAGGCAATTCGAAACAAGGCTGTAGGAGCTCGTCTGCCAATGCTAATAAATGAAAGGCAGACATCGAGGACGATGTCTTCCCGAGGGGAGGGCATGTCGGGGCCTTGGGCGCCCAAAAGGCGCGCCTTGTAGGCGCGCAGGTTGATCTGTGGGGGGGACCACATCTGTGATCTCGGGTCCGTATATAAGGGACACCCCCCACGTCAGAGGAGTCTCTTCATTTGTCGCCGTCCTCCCCTCCGGTCGCCGTCGTCATCGTCCCTACCCAGTTCATTCGTTCCGTTTCATCTTTGTGTTAATAAACTTTATTTTCTATCAGTGTTCTGTTGTGTACGAGTAACCACTACTGGTGTCCTAATCCAAAGCTCCCAAAGCTTTACACCGTAGGATTTTCCGAGCAATATGCTTTGCATTGCTCGTGAATGAGGGGGTGATCAAAGTTAAGTATTAACTTATTATCCTCTCCTAGTGGGGCGCATTTCACTAGAAGTTGTTGCGATTCACAACTAACAGTTACTGTTGTGTGCAGTAGTGTTTTGCAATTGACTGTGAGGTGTGCCCCAAGTTCGCAATTATAGCAGCCGGTTAATATGGTAGTTTTGATGTTGCATTCTTGGTTGGCTACTATTTCGACTGAATTTTCTAGTAGCTTTGATTCGATTCTGACCACCATTTCCTCTTCGTTTGAAGTTGCTATTATGGTCTGTGACTCAGCGGATATTTTTACAAACGGATTTGACAGAGGAAGTGTGTGTTCTTCGTTGCCACGCAATCTAGGGAGGTTATCTTCCGGGCATTGACATCTGTGTACTGAGTCCGCACAGTTACATCGAATACGGTTTGTGCAGGACCAGAATTCCGTCTGAGCTTGGGTGTAGTTGGAGCACATGACGG
Organism: Nippostrongylus brasiliensis; assembly: GCA_030553155.1. NCBI lineage: Eukaryota > Metazoa > Nematoda > Chromadorea > Rhabditida > Heligmosomidae > Nippostrongylus > Nippostrongylus brasiliensis. The sequence continues at coordinate 16,423,710 of CP130733.1, read as the reverse complement.
GGATTTGGAAATTTGGCGGTAGTAAATATGATGTACCGTCATCGGATGTCGCGAATCTTTTGTTCTCGAGGTTATTAGTCGATCGTTGAATGGAGATTATTGTTATGTTGAAATTGTCGATCTTTTCCGTTTTGTATGGCTCCAGTACATACGTTTGCGTCTTCGTAGTGTTTTGGATTGTTATTTCCACTTCGAGAGTAGCTGTAGGAGTCCATTGAGGACAGTTGAAGATTTCGAATACACTTTCCGATGTAGGTCTGTGAGTTACTCTGTAGAACCAGCACGTAGGTAACGATAGCACACATCCGCATAGTATTCCGCCGCAGCTGCTCAAACACCCAGAGTATCCTGGATACTTTGTTGTAAGCTGAAGCTCCGGAATAGTTTCATTTGGGCTCATGGTTTCGCATTTGTTTGATGTGCATGAACCAGCTTCGGCACATCGTTTGATGTGGTAGATTTGTATTTTGGTGGGCCTCGTGTAGAATTCAGAAACTTTGGCGCATTTGAAGTCTACCTTTTTCTTTGTGATTTTGGCCGTGCCTATGGTCTTGTTTGAGTGCATTATTTCGATGCATAGCTCGGACCGGACTCTATTGAATAGCAGTTCTCTATTGTATTCTAGATGGCACTGGTTTCTCTCATTGCATACCAGCTCGGCTGAGTGGCGCATGTATCCGTGTTGGCATGCTTCAGTGGAGACAGTCATGAGAAGCGATAGTGAAAGCATTATCATAGTATTTGGAAGAGGTGTGAGCTCGAAGCTACACGGAGATGTCGTCGATTGACTGTTCTCATTGATTTTCCTTATTGGTTTTGCGGACTTTTTGCTCTTAAGGTATTTGGCTGTCCACATGGCCACCATTGTGATTGAGATTGCAAAGTAAACCAGTGCGGCTACGGTTGCAATTGCTCCTGCTGGCCAGCAGTGTGGGTTGCCGAGAAGGCTTTTTGATAGGAAATATTGATGGTCACAGAATTTTGGTCTGTCACACATTTTCTCTACTTCCCGTGCAATATTATTTTCGATGATTCGAAGACGGATATTCACGGGTAGATCCTTCGGTGATATTGGTAGAAGGTAGACGCTTGATGTGGTTGCGTTGTTTATCAATCGACATTCTTTGTCGATGCACAATTCATATTGATTGCTCATTGGTGCTAACCTCACTACCCCTTTCGAGCACGATATAGCGGAGGAATTAGTGCCTGCTATTGATGGCGCTACTATTGACAGGAATGTCATGAATAGTAGAGACGATGCCACGGATGATGATGTTTTTGGGCAAACAGTACTACATTCCATGTTTCTGAAGAAATCATATGCCCGTGTCTTTGAAGCGCGAGGCAACGATTGCTTTGAAGCTGTCGTGATCGTTTCGATGTTGTGACGATCTTGTTCGATGAGCCTGTTTGATACAGTAGGCTCTTCTTCGGAAATTCTTGGTATACTACGAATTTCCAGCGGATATATTTTGTTGAGAGGCCTTTGAATTACGTTTTGATTTGGCATCAAAATTCTTGCCGATCTGATGAGTCCGTCGGCGGAGGTGATTGTTTCTGTGACCCTGCCGTATGGCCAATTTCCTCTAGGCAGTAAGTCTTGCTCAATTAGCACGATCTCGCCTATCTGGGGGCATGACCTTGGCAGATGTCGAGGCTGCTTTAGATGTTGTTTCTGCATTTCTCTAAGCGATACGAGGTATTCATATCTCCAACACTCCCAGAATTTATTGGCCACTGCTTCTGAGGATTGCATCGCTTGTAGAACTTGTTCTCTTGATTGGATGAGATCGGGATCGTATGACGGATCGTCGTTTCCGAAGTATTCTCCTTGTGGAAGAGAAAATTTTACGTTTCTCTGTAAAAAATCGACTGGGCGAAGAGGGATTTCTGAAATATCGTCCAGATTCAACTTTGTTAGAGGCCTAGTGTTGAGTATTGCTTCAATTCTCGTCACCACGGTGTTCATTTCTGTGAACGTGAGCCTTTTACGACCTATTGATTTGTTTAATGCCTTTTTAACTGAGGCCACCAACCTTTCCCAGATGCCACCCATCCAAGGTGACGCTGGTGGGTTGAATATCCATTTGATTCTTTCTGAGGCACAATATGACATAAGAGAATTGCCTGTTGTATCGTCATTTTCGAACATGGTGGCTACTATTTGTTCACCTTGTTTGAAATTTGTTCCGCAATCGCTGCGCACTAGTCTCGGAACACCTCTTCTAGATGTGAACCGTATAAAGCTGTTCAGGAACGCAGCTGTGGAAAGATTTTCCACGACTTCTAGGTGAACTGCGCGTGTGGTTAAGCACGTATAGAGGCATATGTACATTTTTTCCTGACCTTTTGACGTGAATGGTCCCATGTAGTCACAACCCGTATTTTCGAAGGGTTTTGATGCTATTACTCGGTCTTTAGGAAGACTGGGCATTGGCGGAGCCCCTAATGGTAGGCCTTGGTATTTTTTGCACGTTGTGCAGTTTTTGATGTACTTCTTGAAGGCGTTGGATGGTCGTGGAATCCAAAACCTTTGGCGTGCTATTGTGAGTGTGTGTTCTTTCCCACAGTGAGCATTTTCTCTATGAATTTGCTGTACGATCAATCTCACCAGTTCCGATTTATGCGGTATATATATGGGAGATTTCGTATCTATTGGAAGCACTGCATTTTGCAAGCGAGATTGGTGTCGTATCAATCCGTTCTCGTCTCGCAGAAGTATTTTTTCTGGAAACCTTTTCTGTAGAGTTTGAAGACTCTCGTTTCCTTGCTCTTGATTGAGAATTATTAGTTCTGCGAGTTCGATATCTCGTGGCGTAACTTGTTTTTCAACGCTAAACTGGGAGATTTTTGTCAGTTCGATATTTACTGAGCGGTTTTTACTGGTTGATATCGCCCAATTCTTCAGTGTTTTTGCTACGATTGAAGTTATTCGCAGGACTTTGTTCAAATCTGAAAATCTCGACAGATCTATTACTACTATCGGATTTTCTGAGGGAGTTTCTGGGATATCGAGCAGGATTGGCATTTCGATATTCAGTTCCGTCGAAGTTTCTTTTATTAGGTCGATCGACTTGATTGGCCATGTGTCCCGATCATTTTCCAGCCATCGAGGGCCATGGATCCAATCATGATTTTTGATAGTCTGTGTTGTCAGACCTCTGGTCCCTGCATCTGCTGGGTTATAGTTGGTGTCAACATGAAAGAAGGATATAGAGATGCCTTTTTCTTCAATGATGGTTCTGATTTTGTTTATTCGGTCTCGCGTATTTGAGACGAAAATAGGCAGTTTTTTGCTGGATTTCAACCACCATAGTGCTATCTCACTGTCTGTTGCGATTGCGACACTTTCTATAGTTTTTGCTGTATTAGCGATGATTGAGTTGCAGAGCCGCATGGCCATTAGCACTCCTAGTAACTCTAGTCGAGGTATGGTCTGATGGCACTTTTTTGGCGTAAGTCGTGTTTTTCCAGTGATTAGGTTTGAGATCGATCTAGTCTCGACATTTTGCATATATGCGCAGGTCGCTATTGCGACCTTGCTTGCGTCCGCAAATGTCCATAGGCGCGATTTCGCACCCAATGTCACGGTAACTGGTCGACTTATTGTCATAATAGCATTGTCAACTTCACTGCATAGTTGATTCCATCGTTCGAGTGTTGCTGGATTTAGTTCTGTTTTCCAGTCGACACCTGTGTCGAACACTTCTCGCATCATAGATTTAAGACGGACGAGAAGTGGACCTGCGAGTCCTATTGGGTCATAAATTGAGTTTATTTGACTAACAATATCTTTTTTCGTAAGTTTGTTTACTTTACGAAATCTCGTTGCAACCTCGAACTCGTCGCTTTCGGGTTTGTACTGAACTCCGAGCAATTTGATTTGATTAGACTCCAATCTATCTTCTTTTGGAATTTGTCGGTTTACTTCTTGGGAGTTTGAGATATATTCTCTGATGTTCATACCAACTTCGGCGAATAGTTGTTTAGAAGCTTTGTATTTTTGTACGGCTTCATTGACGGATTCTGCTCGTAACAGAATGTTGTCAACATACAAATTGTTGGCGATTTCACTGGCTAGTTCTGAATTTTTGTTGTTCAGAAATGTCGTGAGAGCCATATTTAGAATACTAGGTGAGGCCGTTACTCCGAACGGAAGCCTTTTGAATCTGTACTGGACAAGGTTATCCCTCGTTGGCGGTAAATTTATATCCTTTAGCCATAAGAATCGGCATAAGTCCTTGTGTGAACTCAGCAGTCGTATCTGGGTGAATGCTGCTTCTATATCACACATAAGGATTATTTTACTGCTGCGAGAAGCTAACAGAATGTCATGTATTTTGGTGATAAAGGCTTCTCCTTTGTGAATTACATCGTTCAAGGAAAGCTTGCCTTTTCTTTTTGAGGATGCGTCAAACACTATGCGGAGAGGTACCTTTTTTGCTGGTTTCCAGACTCCTGAATGAGGCATATAGTAGGTGTTTACCGCATTTTTCTCCGCTGCAGAGAAGACTTCTATCATGTCCTTCTGCTGATACTTCTCTAATATTTTACAGTACCATTTTCGTTGTTCTTGGTTGTGTTGTAGAGTTTTTTGAAGTGATTCCAACCGCCGAACGGCCATGGAGTAATTATCTTCAAGCTCGGAAATATTATCCTTCAGTGGAAATGGCGCAGTTATGTGGCCATCTCCGAAGTCAATTTTCTTGGAGTAGTCTTCAAGATATTTGTGGACTTTTTCATCTAGCTGGGTCTCTTCGCTAGATATTCCTAATCCTTCCAGTTCGAACAGTTTTTGTAGTATTTCCTGTTCACTGCTTTCTTGGATAGAGGTCATGCCGTAGCATATGCCGTCTTTTTTCTCTTCTTGTTGTACCCCTTTTCCATATATGGTTGGGCCGAAGACAGTTTTTGCTATGTGTAGACCTGTAGGTGTCTTCACTGCGTTGATTGGACCTGTAACGAGGTCGTGGTAATGGTCTAATCCGACCAGAATGTGAGGTTTTTGATGTTCCCCACGTAGCTTGGAGTTGGCCAAGCAGATACTATTCGCCTTCAGGAAGGCGACGTCAATGGAGCTAAGATTGACTCCTGGGAAGCCGTTGGTTATGATCGGCTTGGTTTGAATTTGTAGTTGAAGCTCTTCGCCGTACACTGTGCTCACTTGCACGTTTACTATGTGGGTTTTGAAGGTTTCGGTATGTCCTCCTATGCCCGACATGGTGCAAAGTTCTGTAGTCTGTTTTGGAACGCCAAGATAGTCGGCAAGAGATTCCTCAATGACTGTTTTTTGGGCGCCGGAATCGAAGAAAAAGAGTACTTTCTCGAATTCCTCTTTATTATGATTCCAAACGTTGCCTTCAGCTGTCATTAGGACGAGCTGCAAGGAGGTTTTTGCGTTCTCGGATGTAACTTTGTTATTTTTGGAACACATTTGGACATTATTTACGTTCGTCCGGTTTTGCTCGTTTTGTCTTGGGAAATTTCTTTGTTCCCGTTGGAAGCGGGCTGGTTTTGAATAGTTTTGACCTGAACTGTTTCTCTGACTGTTGTTCCATGGCACAGTGTTATTGGCTTGATTGCCTTCTTTTTTAAAACAGAGGCTTATATGGTGTTTTTGTCCACATTTGGAGCAGTCCGGTTTGTTACATTCGAAACTGCTGTGGTTTGAAGAGCAACATTTCCAACATCTGTGTCCATCAGTCAGAATTTTTCGGCGGATCCCTTGGTCTGTTACTGACCTGCAAGTCATCGAGCCGTGATTGCCTCTTTCGCAAAACAAGCATTGGTTGCCAGGCGCGACGTACTTCTGGTCGCCAGCAGGAGGTCTTTGATTGGCATATCGCTCTTTTGAGGTGTCGGGCATGTTTGTTTGTTTATGACCCAGCCTGTTCTCTACGTAACCTTTCGCTGCTATCTCTTTCTTCAATAGATTGATTAGCTCACCGATAGTCTGGCTATCTTGTGAATGGTTCGTTAAGAGAACTGGTTTTACTACTTCATGAGGAAATTTGGCCAAAATGGTTTCGCACCACATTGGGTCGCAGGTTTTTCGCACATCGTAGCCGGCGGATACCATTTGGTTGATCAGAATTTGAATTTGATCGAATACAGCCGAGCAACTGTCTGAGAAATTGCTCGCCGGTTTCAAATTGACTAGTTTCTGCACTACCTGTGATCTGTTTGTAGGTTGGTTGCAGTAATTCTCTTGCAGAGTTCGGATAATCCATTGATAATTTTCTGGCAAGAGTCTGATTCCTTTTATCGAAGCCTGCGCTTTTCCTTTGAGGCTTTCTTTTAGTAGGAGGATTTTCTCCATAACATCGAGTTCCCTGCTGTTGTGTACCAAAGTTTCGAAGATCGCCCAATATTCGGGGAATTCCTCAGCGTTGCCGTAGAATTTGGGCAACGTCGCTTGAGGTGGTTTTATAGACCGAAAATGCCGTGCATCGTTTCCTGGGTTATAAATGACGGCTGAAGTTGTAGCTGTCTGCGAAGGATTACTCTCGCCACTTTGACTTTCATCTGGCTGGTTTTCATCTTCGTCCCCTTGATTTTCGACGTTTTCAGAGGAATTTTGCAGAATCAGTGATCGATGGGAAACGTAGCCTAATTTTACGCTCATTGTGTCCCTTGTGCATTTTGACTCGTCAAATCGTGCAGTTAACATGAATATTAATTCATCTGCGCTGGCGAGTTCTTTATGTACCTGCGACTCGTTCTCAATTTCTTCTATTTCAACCAATAAGTCTTTTTTATCCGACTTGTTTTTGCAGTTTTTGTACTCTTCTCGTACCTCGCTGTAGAGTTTCTCAAGCCTCTCTCTTCCCTCTTTGATTTGGTTTATACTGCTTTGAAGTAGAGCAGTAGTGGCCTTGCATTTTTCATAGTTGTCCTCGTCTATAGAGGGGTACTCAACTCTCGCTGTATAGCTGGTATACCTGGCGACAAGATTTTTCAGCGTGTTGGCGCTGTTGATGATTGGAATTTTGTGGAAATGCAACGCCATTTTATTGCGAGATTTCCGAAGATCCGTTCAGTATATAAATTTGCGGCTTAAAACCACGAAACTGGGTCCAGGCTGTTGTAGCTGGAGTGAGGTTCCCTTTCGGGCCGAATCAGTTGAGATTCGCAGTCTTAGAAAGGACTGATAGATTTGCTCGTTAGAGCTGTCTTCGTTCCAGGCCCCAAAGTTGTTACGCTTTGACGCGGGAAAGTTGGCTGTTAGGCCGATGCACCAGATGACCAGGATGGGTGCCAGAAGACAGGAGTGTGGAGGCTCCTTTAAAGATACAAATAATACGCGGTGGTTCAATAGGTTTATCTCGAGAGGTGAAGAGTGAGAGACTCGGCTGAGTCTCAGTGAGTACGAATATGCGAGTGAGGTGGCACCGTCGCCCTCACGCTAGTGCCGCCCACAAGCGGGTTAGCGGCTCCTTACAAAAGGTGAGGTCGTCGACAGATTGTCGACGACACGATGGTTGGATACTCCTAAGCTAAGGAGGTAGGCGTTCTTACCTGAACAGCTTTCCCTGTAAAATTTAGAAAGCTTTTCGTCTCCGTAGTCTGGCACGAAACCTGGAAAGGTAAAAACTCTCGCCCCCTCTGGGTAAACAGTTAGCATGGTGGACAAGTCCAGCAGGGCCGGGATTCATGAACAGTTCACCGGCCGGTTACGCGGCCGGTCGGTGAAATTCACCGCGGTTATCGGCGTAACCGCGATTCGTGAGCGCCCGGTTGGTCAATTCGCCGGTCAACCGAGTGCGTGAAGGCCGGTGAATGTCAACCGAGAGCATAAACGGCGCTCCAGCGGCAAATTCTGCGCTAGTAGGGCAGGATTTGCCGCTGGAAATCTTCACCGACTCCCTGAGGACGCGCCGCCGCATTTGGGTTCCGTTCGATCGCGCGACTGTGAGGGTGCCAGTGGCGTCTCTCAGCACTGCACTACGCGCGGCACGCAACCAGAGCATAAATTGCAAACTTTCGAAACCTCGAAAAAATTTACCGCATGTTTTGTAGAGATGCTCATCCTTTACGTTTGCCTTTGCTTTCGAATTATTGTAATTTAAACTTCTTTCCCATTTCGAATCACTGATGTGTGGTCCTTGTAAAACTTCTACCGTTGGTGTCTACAAATTACACCCATTTCGTTGGACCAAATCTGTCTCACATGTGTCAGTTGTCCCGAGGCGCTCCAATGGTACGTTGGTTAGTGTTAATCAAGGTTTATTGAACATACCGAATGGTATGTTCAATAAACCTTGATTAACACTTGGGCCCGCGTGGTACAGTGGTAAGAGGCACTGCTGACACCCGCACGGTCGAGCGATCGATCCCGGCCCGGGCTAACCAAGCCTTCCATCCCTCCGGGGTCGGGTAAATTGGTACCAGGCTTGTCTGGGAAGGTAGACACTGACCTGGTATAGCGGCTGGCTCCCGCAGGTCATTGTACAGGCCAAATACGCATTCACTATGCCTCTACGATTTGAATGGAACACGAATGCGGCGGCGCGTCCTCAGGGGACTGATTAACGCTGGTACCTTTACCTTTACCTTTTACCGAATGGAAATGAGGTCAGCTAACCACTTTCTTACGCTCCAATGACTAGATTGGCCAAGTGATGTTAGTAGCTCTTAGGGAACTATCTTGTATTATTATACTTTGATTATAATTTTATACAATTGTTACCCCTCTCATTCACACATAGGTGTGAATCGTGAGTCTGAACTGGGCCTTATACAGTGCCGGCCAAAAAGGTATTCGTTTTCACTTTTTTGCATGTAACTCCATAGGGACTAAGGCTTTTGAACTGGTTTTTATGCAGTTAACGGAGAATGACAAGTGTGTACATATGCTAGTTTCGTTTCGATGAGGGTCAGAAATTTCGTCAGTTTTTCCACCAGTAAAGTAAAATGCGCACTTTCAGAAAAGCGGCCTCATTGACAATAAATATTTCCTACTCTAAAACAAGCGAAGTTTTTACTACCGCTTATGTGCCTTTTGAAAGATGAAGATTTTTCCTACAAAATGGTGTAGTATCTTTTTTGGTACTCTTAGCTTTTATTATTTTTTTTAGGTGATCCAATGGGGGCGTGTCCAAGAGGTGTGAATTACCTTTGGATGCAACTGGCTCTTTGTATACAGAGGTTTTCACGGAGTCTTACATGGCGTTTGGAAGAGAATCAAAAGCGATATCGGATACTGTCTTCATTCTTTCGTGAAGCTGGGTTTCTAGAAATTTCATCTGAGAAAACTACAAATTAGAAGCGTCATTTTCGTCCCCTTACAATTTTTTCTGCTTAGAAGATTTTCCAAAACCTCAAACATCGTTCGTAAGAAGAAACCCCGCTCTACACGAAAGTGTTTTCGAAAATTTTCCGCATATTGGTTTTTGTTCGTTTTTAAGCAATTAAAGTGAGTGCGTCCCTGACCACCGATTTCCGCGCGCGATGATGGCGCGCCGCGTGCGGCGATGACTGCAGGAGCCCCAACGTCGCACGCGGCGTGCAGTCATCGCACATGGGAATCGGTGGTCAGAGACGCACTCACTTTAATTGCTTAAAAACGAACAAAAACCAATATGAGGAAAATTTTCGAAAACACTTTCGTGTAGAGCGGGGTTTCTTCTTACGAACGATGTTTGAGGCTTTGGAAAATCTTCTAAGCAGAAAAAATCGTAAGGGGACGAAAATGACGCTTCTAATTTGTAGTTTTCTCAGATGAAATTTCTAGAAACCCAGCTTCACGAAAGAATGAAGACAGTATCCGATATCGCTTTTGATTCTCTTCCAAACGCCATGTAAGACTCCGTGAAAACCTCTGTATACAAAGAGCCAGTTGCATCCAAAGGTAATTCACACCTCTTGGACACGCCCCCATTGGATCACCTAAAAAAAATAATAAAAGCTAAGAGTACCAAAAAAGATACTACACCATTTTGTAGGAAAAATCTTCATCTTTCAAAAGGCACATAAGCGGTAGTAAAAACTTCGCTTGTTTTAGAGTAGGAAATATTTATTGTCAATGAGGCCGCTTTTCTGAAAGTGCGCATTTTACTTTACTGGTGGAAAAACTGACGAAATTTCTGACCCTCATCGAAACGAAACTAGCATATGTACACACTTGTCATTCTCCGTTACCTATGCAAAAACCAGTTCAAAAGCATTCGTCCCTAACAATAAGGAGTTACATGCAAAAAAGTGAAAACGAATACCTTTTTGGCCGGCACTGTATGTACGTCGGTGTCTGCCAGAATGAGTGCTTTCAGTCAATCTGCTTACGATCATACTTAAGACTGCTTTGAATCAGAGCACAAACTGGAATAATTGTATCTTAATTTTCTCGTTTTTTATAATTTCTCTCAATGTGCTAACAAAGGAGCACAATGTCCGGGTGCAGATGTTCGTATAATAAATGTACTTTCTGATATTTTCTCATTGTAAGTGAGATATAAATAAGGGCACGCGTGGCAATGGTAGGAGACGCTACTGTCACCCGTTCGGTCAAGATATTCATCCCCGCCGGGATACCAAAACCCTCCATACTTCCGAGTCGGGTAAATTAATACCAGACTTGTTTGGTAAAGTGAAAACTCTTGCTTGGTATAGCGGCGAATACACATTCACCATGTCTCTACGATTCTGAACGTGACACGGATGCGACGGCGCCTCTTTGGGGGACTGATCAGTGCTTCACCTTCGCCTTTACCTTTACCTAGTATGGTAATTCCATTTTTACTCATTCGTGTTCTACTTCAGGGCCAACATTTACCCTAAAGATTCGGTGTCGCGTACCGTTCTTCAAAAGATGCACGACGAGTTTTTCCTGCTCAACGTGGTCGACAACGATTTCCAAAAACCTGTAATTATTTACGAAGTACTGGAGAAAATGTTGCTAAGAACAAAGGAACGAAGTGCTCCAGCTCAGCTCCAGGATGATGCTGAACTTAGAACTTAGAAGGGGTTCATCTTGAGGCTTGATGTAATAATATTTGACGTATACGATTTCTTCGTATTTATCTCTGAAAAGGTCCCTTCGACTGAGATTTTATGTCCTTTTTGTACGACCTGTTGACAGACCTGGTGACTGTTGTAGATGTGTTCGATTCTATTTTCACTTTGTGTTGTTTCCCAATGCCTTCCATTCCTGTTGTTTGTTGATTTTGTGGCTGACAAGATTATGATAACCAGCTCAAATATTATCAGTGTATGTCTGATGATTATGTGATGCTAGTGCTAACCACTGTGATTTCGTTATACTAATTGAAATAGTCTCAGAGGAAATTCTATGTTGTTTATTTAGCAACTATTTCGTGTGCTGATTGAATCATGCGAATGTATGAAGATTGATTTATGTCGCGGGGTTCAAGCTGTGAATAACTCGGAAAGAAACGAGAGGGAATGAAAAAAGGCAGAAGATATGGAAAAAATAGAAATAGTGGAAAAATGATTGTATGAGGCTTCTATGGGTGAGTAGTCCTCAGGCTAGCGTTTCGGCTTCCGTGGTGGCTTTTAATCCGTTCAATTCAACGCTAGGTGTCCATGGCGAAGCGGTCCAATATTGAGCCCATTTGCCTTCTTCGACTTTGGAGTCAACCTGTTCTGGAGACATATGCAGTACACCTTACTCTATCAAACTGCGAAATTTCGAGCTTGGACACTGCAGCAGAACGCTCCAGTCAAGGATCATTGAACTCATGCAGTTGGGGCCATATATCTTGGGCATAATTCATAGGAATTCTTACATGATCAATTGAGCGATGACTATTATAGAAGAGCTTAAACTACCCTACCGAAATGCTCTCGAAGGATAGGTGCAGAAACATCTGTGGCAAGTCGACGTTGGCAAGAAATATTCAATTGTTAGGCTTCAATATAGCATTGTGTTACGAACTTTATAATGCTTTATAATTGGCTTATAAACTACCACTCTGTTATGACCGTAAACAAGGAAAAACGCCAGCTTGAAGGAGTGTTGTCCAAGTTCCTTTTTCTTGAATGATCTAATACTTGTTCTATTAGGTCGTCAGAAAAATTTCCCGCTACTTTTGCCAATGTTTTCAGAATTGTTCCTCTCCTTTATTGCACTCGACATCCGACACATTTATGCATGATTACCATCAACAACATCTTGTTATTTATCAGATAAAATTGAAACTCTCCTCCTCCAGAATTTCTAGAGCTTTGATGAAAAGAATTCGGCGAGCCACGTTTTGAGGTACTCTCACTCGTCGAGCTGGTTCTCTAGTAATTGAATGGAAAACGAATGGAACAAATATTATTTTGATGGGGCAAGGTTCGACGAATGTCATGGATAGGTCATGGGAAATGTCGGATATTTTTGAAATTTTTGAAAGGTCTCCTTCTCAAAAGGTGAATGCGCGTCATGGTGACTGAAAAAGATTTTCCCATGTTTTCAACGAACGGCTACTCCACCGCCATCGAAGTGGCTACTTTAGACACCATTGGTGACAGTAGCATCTGTTGGTAGGAGCATCTAGCGAATGGCTCACCTGCAGTTCAGCTGCAGACCGATCATCTACCATTTCGGGTGGAGTTGCGGTTTTGAAATTGTCGCTGGTTTGCTGCAAGTGAACAGCAGGAGATTTGGCATGTGATTGCTGCATACTACCCACTCCTTGATGCCACTAACAAAATTGCCGGGCGAATGAAAATTCCTTCGGGAGGTTGAAATGGTCGTGCATGCACCCGTCACCATCTGTACATGGTGGCCGCTAAAGCGTGCTCAACTTTGTCCCCTATCTCCTTGTCTTTTTAAAGACTCGGAGACGGACAGCCTGTGAGGATATATGGATCTCGAGTTCCTCTATCAACTCACGGCTATTACGCCGGGGATCCTCTGAAGCCAGCTCCAGAAGGCCCACTTAAACAACAGCAACTGCCCTCCCCCACTACTGTTGTTCTTTGAAGCCAAAATGGGCCTTTTTGAACACATGAAACCGAACTTTTGCTGCACTAAGAAACACAATTGAAGGACCTAACATGGCGCGTAAGCCATTAACTGAGCTTTCTTCAACGCGTTGTTTTATGAGCTCGTGAAGGAAAGGCAGATTAAGGTACCTACAATCAGTATCGACTTCCGCTGCAATACCTGTAGTGCTGAACCAGGACAACCGCGGTATATGTAGCCCATGAATAAACCTACATAACGGTTATAAAGTTGAGATCCCGAAACTCGTTTTAAAATTTTGGTGAGCTGTCAAACTGAGTGGCGGGAAACTTTTCCGACGACCTAATATAGGGTGGTAAGAAAGTCTTGAGCCACTTTGCACTAAATTTTCAGAACTTCCGACTTATGAATTGTATCCATAACCTAGCATGTAATAGTTGTTAGTCATTCACGAAGCAGCGTTACGATGGGTATAAATAGCCAGACCCTCTCCTTTACATTCAGATAAGATGTCATTTTCACATGAGCATATTTGAGCCCTCGTCTCTAACGGACGGTGGCACAGCACTGGAATGATGGAAACCATTCGCAACATCAACGCTGTGCTCGCAGAAGGCACTTCAACCCTCAGCATCGTCGAGCTTTGGTTATCTCGTTTTGCAGCTCGAGACTCCTGCTTGGAAGACAAGCCTTGGTTGGGACGGGCTTCTGTGGTAGAAAATGCTGCCTCTCTCAAAGTTGTCGCAGCGGATCCAGGAAAAAAGCACTTGTACTCTTGCAACGAGACTATAACACACTCATACTACAGTTACCAGTTAGCTCCATTCCCTCGCTACAGAGAAACGCTGAGTGGACTGAGCTCGGACATCCCGGCCGACAGCATTCGGTGCACACTCGCAATGATGCAGCGGGGCCCTATGACAATAAAGAGACCAATCAAAATTTGTGGAAATGCGTTTGGCACACGATTCTGTAATCATCTTATTACATTCCATGAACGACTGTCGTTGAATCTTGGCATGGTGATTATTGTAGTGGCTGATAGTATCAGTGTAGCCAATTAGCCAAGATGATACAAGTTTATTTCGGCTGACGTTTCGGCGAGTCTGCCTTCTTCAGAGCCTGGAAGAGACAGAAGGAATTTGAGAAAACGAGTGATTTCTCAAATTCCTTTTGTCTCTTCCAGGCTCTGAAGAAGGCGGACTCGCCGAAACGTCAGCCGAAATAAACTTGTATCATCTTGGCTAATTGGCTACACTGATACTATCAGCCACTACATCTTATTACACTTATGTTGTTCCCTATAGATGTCAATTATCTTCTCTCCATGTTGCTATTCAGCTGAGAAAAGAGTCACTAAACTCGACGATGCCATACGGGCAGTCACCAACTTCTTGGGCTTCCAGCCTGCTCCATTCCGCAAGTCAAAGATGGCTGACCTGCTTATCAGAGACGTTAGGTTTCTAACAATGGTGATTGAATCGTGGACTAAAATGCATTGTGCACTGAATAAGAAAACAAAGAAAAAATAGACGTCAAACGGCTCAAGACTTTCTTACCACCCTATATATTGCTGCGCCGAACAAGGTACTGGTTGCACCTGTGGAGAACAACTGCCAATCATCGTCTTCACAAAGAACAAACCAAGGTTGGAAACTCACAAATGATAGTTCAACTAGCCGGTCGAGAGATCAGCGAAATATCAGGATTAGCCCCGATATTCAGGCTGTCATTAGCCTCTAATATAGTTTGAAACCAAAATGTGTAATACAATACCAGTGGGAAGTTATTTGTTAATTTTTTTGTTTAAGACGTAGGTATGGGCTCGCGCGGAAATAAGTAAGTAGAACAAACTCGAAGTCAGGCTCGAATAATAGCCACATCGGTGTAGAAAAGAAGTATCAAGTAATTCGTGTGCCTCCTAAGCTTCGAGTAGCACCACCGATGGCTCTTACTAAACTCCACCTCGCTCCACCTTCTTCTGAGGTTCGATACTTCGCCTGTATAGCCTTGTCACCCGAATTTTATTGCGATTCTTTTACGTATTACAGGATAGCAATGATCAGGAACAGAATGGGAGACCGTTCACGTGATGACACGGCTTCCTTTATGGAAGATACATTGGCGGAAATCCGATGAATGCAGTGGCGTTGATTCGTTCGCGGTCCACTAGATCGTTACCTGGTACGAATTTGGTGTCAGCGAAGAGACAACGTCTTCTTGTAGAGTTGTCGTCCAAGAAGTGATAAGATGGCATGATGGCAGTTTTTGACCTGACATCGGATTGGCGTCTTCTGTCAACGTACTCCGCGACTGTCAGCGACCACTGCACTGCGTCACTGCTTATCTACCTGCTCTGCCACTGCCCCGAATGGTCCTGTCGTGAGCAGTGTCCACCAATTTTTGCTAGCATTTCGTCGAATGGACCTCGTCTACTGTTGCCGTCGTCTGATCGCCTGTTTTGTCAGGCAATGCTGTGTCGAAGGCCCTTCTTGTTCGGTCTGGTGTGGTGATTGTGAGCTGGTGAGGTACGCATGCCACTTCATCAGGCCTCAGTCATCCACATTTGGCTGGTACGCTTATTTTCCGCTAAACTGCCTGCTAATAATACTGGAACACTATTCGGCTTCCAGTTTCAAGGTGAGCAAAAGGTTAGCAACAATTATGATTTTTTTCTGCTCTATTGTCAAGACCGTTCCTCACCATAGTAATTTTATTATACAAAAAGCCAGCACGTAAAAATATTTTCATCGGCACTTCTACGATTTCCTTAATCACCTCTCGAATAGTTGAGCTTTCGTGACTGCTGCGTCACCTAATTGCTTTGCCTTTTTCTTCCACAAAAGGCTAAGGCCTTGTCAAGAGCTTCTTCTTCCACGCTTCATTTCTTCGCACTAGATTGAATGTTTTCAAAAGCGAGAAAGGGGAAACACCAAGAATTTGGGAATGATGCCTCAACCACCAACATTTTTCTGATCTTTGTCTGGGGCCAACCGAACACTCCTACACTCCGGGGTCGGATTAATTAGTTAGGGAAGTGAAGGAACAGGTGAACGGCAGGAACAGGTTGTTTAGGCCAAATGTGTACTCACCATATCTCCACCGCTCTGAAAGGAAGACGAATGCGTGGCGCGCACTCCAGGATTGATCATTGTCGAAAATTTTACTTCGTTTATAAGTCCTGTTTAGTTTAGTAATTTAGGCACTTATACGTCCTAGCCTCGTTGAGCGGACAAAGCTAAAAGAGTATACTATTACTATTCGCTTCATTTTCGTCCTGTTTTATAGAAAAATTAGCACCTATCGGATCAAACCTAAATTTCCTCACTTGATCAATTCCTGAAAAGGCTCTTTCGATCACTTTATATATATTTATTACACAAGTTATCTTGTGTGATAACCAACAACAAAAAATCAAAAAAAAAACAATCCCTCGAATATCAAACGACGTGTGCTGCCTAAATAACAGAATCTTTGGTTAACCAAGGAATTGCAGATAGGAACAATGACAGTTAAGCAGATCGAAAACTTAGCAGTGCGGTAAAAAGGAGGCGTTTGCAGTAGTTGGCGCCTAGCCGGATAACATGTGCGGTCCAGGAGTTAAAACGGAATTGAGCATTTTTTTGAATACGTTATGACTCACCGATATTTTGGCCTTTTTGCGGAGCTTCTCAAATGAAGAAAGGGTCCTAACAGTAAAAAAATGACGTCGACAGTCGAGTTTTACTCTGCCAACATCATATTTAACGGTTCCGCTTCGGGTGGTTCCTTTTCTCAGCGACATAAGATCTGCAGGTCTGAGGCTCGTCCTTCCGTGAATGATTTTATGGAACAACAAAAGATCATTTCGTTTCCTTCTGACGAGGGAAGCTTGTAAGCGATCGGTGACGATTCATAACGAAACCCATATGGGCGTGTAGGGCTTCGCACAAGGAATGCAACGATGTATTCACAAGTTGCTTTCGCCACCTGGCTGATCTGAAAATGGCCGGCAAAGTTTTGCACTGCCGCATGCGTAGGCTTACCGCTAGCGGGAGTAGCGGGGATGAGCTTATCCTTCAGAGCGGCGAGGTGGCCTTGTGGATAGTATTGTGGACTCATGATCTAATGGTCGAGGATCGATCCCTCTGCTAGACTTTTCTTTTGCCTCCATGCGCTAGATTCCAAATTACGCTCCTTCTGCGATTTTGTCGCAGTTTCGGGATACAATCGCGTTTGGGACGAGTATGGCCAACAGAGCATGCACTAGGGACAATATCTAATAGCACTTATGTACGTGACCCACACCTACCGTAACCAACCCAAATCGATCCTAAATTCAAAAACCATTGTCAGATTCGTGATCAGCGCCCCGAATAACCCCCGTGGACAAAGTTTGGGCTGAATCGGTGATTTTGACCCAATCACCCTTCTTTGTAGTAGGAACCCTAGCAAGCGCACGTCAGGCACAATGGGAAAAGTCGATGTGAGATTTGTGTGCTGTGGGCTTGTCAGCTGCTCAAGTAATCTTTCTTGATGAATATGAAAGGAAACTCGTCCGAAATGGAGTTTTTGTTCTTCAGAGTCGAAAAAGTAGAACGATAGAATAAGGAATATTCTCGGCAAGTGGACTTTCATACAACTACTCACTTGACACTAGTAAGGCGGGTTTGGTCGAAATCACCGATTTCGCCCAAACTTTGTCTACGGAGATTATTCGGGGCGCTGGTCACGAATCTGACAATAGTTTCTGAATTAAGGATCGATTTGGGTTGGTTGCGGTAGGTGTGGGTCACGTACATAAGTGCTATTAGATATTGTCCCTAGTGCATGCTCTGTTGACCATACTCGTCCCAAACGCGATTCTATCCCGAAATCGCGACAAAATTGCAGAAGGTGCGTAATTCGGAATCTAGCGCATGGAGGCAAAAGAAAAGTCTACCAGAGGGATCGATCCTCGACCATTAGATCATGAGTCCACAATGCTATCCACAAGGCCACCTCGCCGCTATGAAGGATAAGCTCATCCCCGCTACTCCCGCTAGCGGTAAGCCTACGCATGCGGCAGTGCAAAAGTTTGCCGGCCATTTTCAGATCAGCCAGGTGGCGAAAGCAACTTGTGAATACATCGTTGCATTCCTTGTGCGAAGCCCTACACGCCCATATGGGTTTCGTTATGAATCGTCACCGATCGCTTACAAGCTTCCCTCGTGAGGACAAGTGAGGATAAGCCGAAATTCAGGTTCCGTGTGGAGCTGGACGGGATCTGATCGTACATAAATCCTACTGCGCGAATCATAAGTTTTCTAGTGAAGCTATTTTGAACCCTTTCTATCATATCAATGAGTTTTTTCTGGTATGGGTTGAACACGGGAGTTCCGTATTCCAGGATAGGTCTCACGTAGGACTTGTAAGCTTGAAGAAGCACGGAAGTGTCCCTTGTCGTTAAAGCTCTAAACAGGTTATATAATACCTGAGTCGCTTTTTTCGAAATAACTTCACAGTGCTTCTCAAATTTTAGGTCCTTTGTAATCGAAAAACCGAGGTCACGGATTTCATCAGCACTTGAATGAAATAAGTATTATTTTCATTGCGTTTACCTAGATGAAGCACTTTGGACTTTTCCTGGGATAATGATAATTTCCAGTCAGCAGACCATTTTTCGACAAGATTAATTGCTTCTTGAAGAGCTTGCACATCGATATCACTAGTAATGGGCCTATAAATTTTCAAGTCGTCTGCAAAGGCACAGTGATCAGTACCATTAAGTGCAAGGAGTCTAAGAAGATCATGAGTGTAAATATTGAACAAAACTGGGGAAAGTACGCCCCCTTGGGGCACTCCGCTATGTACTGATCTAGGACTAGAAAATGAGGCATTCACCCTAACGACAAACTTTCGCCCAGTTAGAAAGGATTTTACCCAAGATATTATTCTTGGATGGATGCCAACTGTATTCATTTTGAGGAGTAAAAGCTTATGTGAGATTCTATCGAACGCCTTACTAAAATCAAAATAGATAGCGTCGACATTTTTGCCTTGGTCTATCCATTTCGTCCATTGATTGAGCGTGTAAATCATAGCGGTCACGGTGGAACTACCTTTTTGAAAGCCATGTTGATTCCTCGATATCACAAGGTGTTTGTCTAGGTGAGCTTCAATCCTTTTCTTCAAAATTTTTTCGAAGAGTCTGGCGAATATGGATGTTATACTTACGGGCCTGTAATTTGAGGGCAGGCTGTATGGGGGTTTCTTTGGGACAGGCGTTACTATAGAAAAGGTCCATCGACTAGGCACTTCTGCCCTCATAAAACTGAGATTGAAAATGAAGGTCAAAGGACCGCTTATTATTGGAGCTACCTTCTTAATGAATGACAGTGGTATGTAATCAGGGGTAAGGCTACTTGAGGGCTGCCACTTCAAGAGCAGTTCAAGAACTTCATTAGCCTGGAACCAAACGGAATCATCCATGATAGGGAAGGTATCAGCAGATTGGGTATGCTCGGTATCGTTTTCCTCCTCGTGGGCGAGAAAGGTTTGTTCAAAAGTTGTAGCTAGTATCTCAGCCTTTTCTTCATCTTTGTGGAGGACCACACCCCAAGGAGAGCGGAGAGCACCGACACAAGGTTTATCTCGTAGCCTGGATTTGAGCAGCTTAAAGAAAGCGTGCTTGGAATTAGAACTAACCATTTTCTTTTCAATAGTCCGGTTGAACTTCCTTAATTTTTTTCGTATATATTGTTGAGATAGTGAAACGCGTTCCAGTCCTCCGCACTATTAGATTGCCTAGCTTTAGACCAAGCACGATCTCTTGCCCTGAGGGCTCTGCAGAGATGGGGCGGGAGGGTGGAATTTCTAGATTTGCTCCGTGAACTTTCTAACCGTTTTTATTGCTTCTCTTCTCTTCTCTTTTGATCGGGTTTTTGATGTTTAGATTTCGATGGGTATTTCTCGTAAATAGAACCTCTGCCTAAGAACTGAGAAGTCAGCTTTGGTGTTGTAATAGTAATATGTAATATCAAGTAGAGATCTTTTCGATGGTCGATGTGGCTTGAAGGGGCCTCGAAAGTGCTGAGTATTCCTTCACAGTTTACTTTTTAATTAGTTTTATTGACGTCAGTCATAAAAGAACATCAGAGTAGGAACATAGTAAAGACAGAAATGGCGAAATAGAAGGCAATCGGCGAATTGGAGTCGAAAGCAAACGACAGAGTGGAACAATATTGCGCTATCCTCGACTAGATCAAAGTACCTCAGAAAACGAAAAAAAAAACTACAGAGAACAGCTGCTACGACTACAATCCATACATAAATATGTTTATGTTTTATACAATGGAACCGGTAACGGAAGATGAAATGGCTCGTTATACGCAGAACAATGAATGATATGCTGATGCTGATGATGATGACAATGATGATGAATGGAGCAACAGAGTGAAAAAGTGAACGGGAAACAACCACAGCTGGCGGCGAAAGCCCTTGGATACCAAGGAGAATCTCGTAGAATATGTGTATGATGTATTGCAAAAATCGCACCCGGATCCTCAGAAACCGTTACCTAAGCACAACACCTCGGAAAAACCAAACAATCTATATTAGTAATCTTCAGTTACAGCTTCAACAGCTCAGACATTACGCCAGTAGTTGGGCTGGGGACTTCTGCCGAGGTCCATCCGGAGCACAGTGGCTCCGGATGGGGTCACTTCGGTGGTGAGCACTGACGAAGATCCGCCGTCCGAATAGGCCGAATCGTCGCTCATCTTCGAGGAAGGTGGTCGGATCACCCGGGCAGTATTGGCCATTCCTTGAGGTGGCGGAGGTGGTGGAGAGAAGTCGGGTGGAGGACGATGGTGATGGTAGACCTGCGGTTGGTAGACCGAGTCCAAGTCGCTGGCGTGAATCATTGACGAGTCGTACGAAGGGTAATGTACCGCCACACCGGGATGCGGGAACGAAGAGGCCATTCGGGCGATCATATGGCTCGGAACCATCTCACCGTAGGCGATCGTGGCATAGTCGTAGGTTCCTGAAACAAATTATAATTAGAAAAAATTAAAATTAAAATTAGAAAAGATTCGGACCTTCTCTGGAGCGAACGCAAATTCTGTGCCACCAATATACCTGCTTTTCAAAAAATGGCTATTCAAAACTAGGGCCATTATGCGCAATATTTCTTCAAAACTTCCAAGTTTGCCTTTTTCGAATTTTTAAAGCTAAACTTCATGACACTGATGAGTTGAAGGTCTCATTTATTGTACCTCTACGAACAGGTACCCCATGTTATATTTTAAATAACATTTCTTTTGTCCATCTTCCTTTTAATTTCCTTTTTACTACCTGGCGTTGAATTTTTGAAGCACTGAATTTTCGTTTCAAAAAACATACCGTTGCCTTGAGCTGGGTGGCGTTGATAGTGATGAACAAGCGGCTGATGGGGATACGAACAATGTAGGGAAGAGTCGAGTCCACGAGGTGAGGTGTGCATCTTTTCCGAAGCCGGATACTGTAAATGAACTCTTTAACTCTTTGAAAAAAGTACCTGGGGATCATTTGCAATCGTGCCGTTATGACCATTAGCTCAGGGCCAAACAAGCCAAATTATTCGACATGTTACTCCGAGGAAAGTGAGCCCAGAGCCTATTAGGTGGCTCTCAAGGTGCGACAGAAGACAGAGAGGGCATGCCTATTATTATACGTTGTCAAGCTGCTGCCTTGAATGGCACCATATTCACCTGTTCTCGAGGGATACGGTGCAGGCTATGGCGCTCTTCCCCTTCGAAATCGAAATCTCCACTAAAAACAAAATGGGCAGTCACGTAGTTCCTAGATTTGAGGCAGATCCCGGGGAATATCCCGGCAAAATTGGCTTCCGGTGGAAGTCGTCGCTTCGCCACGGACAAGGGGGCATCAGAAAAGAACCGCCGAGGTGGCTATGAGCTACGGATATACCTACGATGGGTAACTACTTGTGTAAAACTTACGATGAATTCGCTTCCACTCCTCTCCGACGGTGACATTGTTCCCCGCTTGTGTGGATCCTTGGACGTATCGTGTGTATCGGAGCAAAGGCATGACAGACGATTTTTGTTGAACCATTTCTTTATGTCATGGCGCATCTGAAAATATGGTCCGTTTGCAGACGCTGAAGCAAAGCGATGTTATTTATGGTATTTCTGAGGGCCGAGAACACGTTTCAGCCGCTGATTGTGGAAACTTAATCCTAGATCTTACTGCAAATCATTGAAGGTCCACTACTAATATTATACAACGAACTCAGTCAGACCCTTTATACCTAACCCCAGAAGATGATGAATCAACCCAGTAGGTGCTCCACGACACCATAAAATAGGACATTATGATATGGTCGACAAATAGCTTTTGATTGCTCTAATGGGTGTTCTTAGTCTAATAAGATATAATAAGGTAATAGGTAACAAGATAATCTGATAAGACATTTTGGTCCAATGAGTACTCCGAAGAATACTGGAGACATCTTCATGAGTCTGTAGTTGTTTTATGTTGAGGTCACTAATAGTCACCGTTGTGAAGTATGTAAAATGACTTCTTCGCGAATGTGAAAAAATAAATCAATAGAACAACTCAAAATTCCATGAAAATTCCCATCTCCTTACCTTTTCCGAGAAGAGGACGTGGAAGAAGAAGATGAACAGTCCTTGGAGGGAATTCGCAATAGTGAATGCGTACGCCATCACGATCGAGTGGCCGTCGTCGATCCAAAGAAGTCCGAACGTCCAGGTTACGCCCAGAAGACACACCAAGCCCATAGCTCCTTTTACCCATGTCCTGGAAAGTAGCCCTTTATACTAAGCCAACAAAAACTTAAGGGACGCAACTGAACTTGGAATTTCTTCAGCTTGCTAGACACTCAAAGAGCCGGGTAAACTCAGGGTAAACGCAAACCCTCACCTAATATCCGCTCCATTGTCGGTGGCGTGTCGACAAGGGATGTATTTCGAATGTCTGTACACGATACACATTGTCATAAACAGGAACGTCGTGTTGCTGAGCAATATCACAGCCGCCGGCGCGACGAAGAACAGAATGAAAAGATTATCAGTCCGCAGCCTGAAAAATTGATGCACTTTTAAATTTGTCAACTGGAAAATCTATTACTTTATTTTAGGTTCCTATCGGCTGATGACATTGTTATATGCTTGTAGTAATTTGTTGTTGTAGCACTTTTTTGATGCTGTTCTTGGTCGAAAACGTGAATAAATGAATGAATGAAAAACCAACAAAAATAAACAAATGAATGAAGAAAGAAATGAATGAATGTTTTTTGTTTTCTATGAATGTTTTTTGCCACCGCTTGAGTTACAAACCCGCCCTTCGTTTCATTTCATTTTTTTCTTTTTCCTCTGATCGAGTTTTCCTCCTAAGTGTACCACTGACTGGCTTTTAGCATGTCTGTGAAAAAACGTGAAAAAATAAATAAAAAATAAATAAATAAATGATAAACGAACCAGCAGTGATTTCTAGTCCCAAAACCAGCGGGATCGTAGAAGGCAGCCGCGCTGGTGAAAAGTGCCGGTAGTCCGTAGCCGATTAAGAAAAAGGCCAATCGACGTCGGGATGCAGGGAACACCTAGAGAAACAATAGTATAAATAACAATAGTAAGATAATAAATAAATTGTCATTCATGAATTATCATATTATAGAGGGTATCAACGTCAATATAAAAATTTTGATTTTCAATTTTGACTTTTGGATTTTTCACGGTTTCCATAGTTTTGCAAATGCGGAAGCAATTACCACATTACATAAAGGGCTTTAGAATTCAACAACTTACAACTCTTACCTTGGACTTCAATTTTCAAAGTGAGTTTGCTAGTTCCCAGGCGCTCTGAGGGAAGCAAAACTAGCTTTAAAAAAGTCAAGTTTCATTCAAAAGCATCCGGTTTGGTGAAAAGCTCCCGATACACTAAATTTTTATTGAAAAAGAACAATTTTGGACTTTAAGAAGTCTAACTTGAATGGAAAATGATATATAAAGCTTCACACTAATAAAAGGGGTGAGAGGAAATTGATTTTATCTGGAAAATGAAAAAAGCTTCCCCACCTCAACCAGCATTTTGTAGAGTTGATAGCCTTCGAGCAGCATCCATGTCAACGCCGAAAGGAATAAATAGAGAAGGCAACCGGCAATGACGCTACACTCAAGCTGAAATCGATCTCAATTATGTAGACGAAAGAGGAATAAAAAGGGAAAAGGAATGTAGCAGGAATGGAAATAGGATAGGAAGAATAGATTTCTATCTCTCCACACTGACCTTCTCCTCTGTTCTCCAGATCCCAGCCAAAAACACGATCTCTGCCATTCCGAGCGAAACGCAAAGATTTTTGTGAATGAAGACTCTGAAGCAAAATTTCATTTTTTCTTTGGAAAAACCCTTGAAATAGTCATTTCCTTACCTATCCCCTCCTCCTTTAACGAAAACAGCGAAACAGAAGAAAGTGGCGAAGAGGCAGACAATTGATAGAGTACAGCCGATATAGGTGATAACGGTGAGCAGTTGGTTATCCACGGCAGAGATCTGCAAACCATTGCCAATGATTTGCTTGGTAGAATGAAAATAAAAACAAAGTAAATAAGAAAACTAATACTCGCTAGAAAATTATAAGAACTCACTTCATGACCAACAACATCCATGAGAACCGCAAAATGTGTCATGTGGTTGCATGCGCATACTGTGTGAGAGGCGTTATGAGACTGAAGCGAACAGCCGGACGGTGACCACTAAATAGGGAAATGAATTAGAAAAAAAAGAAGGAAGAAAGGACAAAGTTGAATTAAATGTGGAGAAAGCAGGTTGCCCTAAGGGAACGTCAAGACGAGATCAGGCTCTAAGACTTTTTCAAGATGAGCGAGGTCGCTATCTGGGTGCGAACCAATGGATCAGCAGTTTCATCTTAGCCCTTTCACAGCAAAGCGAATGTCGTATTGATTTTCCCAGTAAATTTGATTATTAGTGATCCGTAAGACAATGCGAAACCTAAGTGTTTTAGAGCCCCACCGAATGTTTATGAAGACATTTTTGGGACTTCACACTTTTTTGTTTGACTTCTATGGATAGGAACGTATCGTCCACAATTTTTGAAAATATTTTTCCATATTTTTTTCTACTTCATCCTATTGAAAAATTACCTCCAGTAGCTCCGCGTCCCACCACGAACACACAGGTGAGCTCATGCGTCGTAAAGTTTCCGGATAGTGATGGAAAGTTATGACAACCTGAAAAGTGCAGCTTCAACTCTCGGTACCCTGATAATTCGTTCGGTTGGTTACTGTAGTGGGTGGGTAATGGGTAAAAGACGAACCGGTTTCGGAAGCGCGGGGAGCTTGACGGGTTTTCCATCGAGGACGATGGACGCGGCCACCACCCGCGAGACAACTCGACGACGTCGTTCGCCTCCGTCAGGGAACTGCTCCGAGGCCGGTAGCTTCTCCACCGGCGGCTCCATCTCATCACCAATGTTCGCAAACGAGGCGTAATACACACGAGATCGATCTGGAAGAATGGAAACTTTAATAAAAAAGTAAAAAAATCGTTTGGTATCAGATTGAGACTGGAGGGTCCAAATGAACGAGGTCGATGGACCCATGGACCACTCCAGCTTAAGTCTCTTGGAATCTGTGCAGATACAGATCAAGTGCTCACAATCACAAATACAATTAGCCGACGGTGACGCACCCAATCCGGTCAATTCGAGAGCTTCTTTCGGCACGTCGATGCTGTCCACATTATTCTCACCGGCCCACAAGGCCATCGACGGGAACAGGAAGTAGTTCGACGGCTGTGAGGACGTCTGAAAGCAGAAATATTTGAACGAGCAGACATTACATAAAAAACGTCTAATTTTTCTCAGTTACTGTAACTGTCGCTGAAGAAAGGTCAGAAAGTGTGGCTTCATTAGTGTTTACGAAGCTATGAGCAGGGAGCATGAATGTAAGAACTGTGATTCATTAACTTGATAGGTTGAATAGAGGAGACCCTTTTACCAGGCTAGTAACTGGTGAGGGAATTGAGACCATCCAACTCCTGCTCAACTCCTGGCGTTTTCACCGAGGTACTCATAAGTAACGGGAAGCTTAAGAATTTGCCCTCTCACCTAGCCGCTTTTGATGATTCCTAAAAAATGAAATAAAGAAAAGGGCGGTTGCCTAAATGCCTGATTTCTTACAAAGCTGACACTAACTCAGCAAACGTTTTTTCCCGAATCTCCAGCTACCATGTAATGATTGATGTAATTGGCACTGGCGGGATGCGAGGTAGCGTAAAAGGTAATTCTGAATAAAGAGACCGCTGAACCGATGTTATAAGTTGTCCCAATTTTAACCCCCCCCATTTCGACACGTTTCCCTGAGGCCCCTTCAGACTCTACTGCGACAGCAAACCAAGGTAGAGCACTAAAAAAGGGGTGCGCGTATTTCCGCAATAGCTGCGCGCTTTTCCAGCCGTCCACTGGACTGTCATTGGTCAACAACTATTTAGTGCATAGTTGGCGATATGGGTGGTTTTCGCAAAGAATTAGAAACGAGATACTGCGCTACTGCACAGCTGCAGCACGTCCCTACGTTTCATCATTACTGCGGCAGTAACACAGTAAAGTCTGAAGGAGCCTTAAGAGGGGACACATCCTGACTGAGCCACTCCACCCGGTCTAACTTTGCGATTCGAAGTATCCTCGATTTATAATGACCGACCGGTTTCGGGCGTTAATATGAAGAGAGGTGGATTTTCTGTTCAAGTTTCCATCTGGGTCAGGATTTCCAGACCCGTTGCTAATATTAACTTTTATGGTTGTCTCACTGTAATAACATCTTGCTCTTTGCTCCTACCCTAGACATTACGGTAGACAACCAGTAAAGAACACCTGATAAAAGCGAGGACGAACAACATTAACAATTTCGTGAGAATGGGACCTCACAAACCAAATAGAACACAGTTAGACACCGTCATTAGTATTAATCAAACTTCTCTCAGCTTCTGGACCATTATTAACGACTGTTGCATTTGTTGATTTTCGAGATTGATAGGTGGAATTTGAGAATTGGAGAACTTAAAACGGCCGTATGGTTTTTTCCTTCTCTCGAACTCATTGGTTCTGACATTTAGATCAAATACAAAGGCGGCTAGAATTCTTACCCTGATGCTTTCGCTCATCTCGGCCATCACCAACGGTTGTACGTAGTTCTCCGATGAATGTACGGTAAGTGAGGCCGATGTCATGGCTCGTTCGACACCAAGGAGAAGTCGAGTGGCGAATCTCTGGCGCTTCGCCTCAGGCCAATTTTGCCACATTTCCTTCGCGCGAAGGGTGTTGTGAACGACATTCACAATGAGCTGCAACAGACGCTCACTTAAAACAAGGAAAAATCACGACAATCTCTCGAAAAAACAAATGTATCTTTTAAAATGACCTATGATGTCAAGTACAAAGTACAAATCTATAACATATTTCTTTTATGTAAGTCTGTCTGAAGATAGAGTTTATTTTCTAAATTTCCTTTCTTCTTGTCAGTTCTGAATTGAATTTGTCATTCGGTGTATGTGTCCTTTTCCTACTGATCATTCATCTACTACGGCCAATAACAGTTGTAAGACTTGTGATCTGCCTCTATTATGCTTACACGACCGAAAAATCGAAAAAAGGGGGCAATAGGCCCTGAGGGCAGGAGAAGATGCGGAATCCCAAAAGGTCCCGTTATTGTCATTCATGTGCCGCCATCAGAGAACCTAACCGCAACGCGGATCCGATTTCTGGGACATTTGAGCCACATAACCGCGATCCAGTGCAGTAAACAGGTATAATGCACCGAAAATATAAATGGGTAAAGGCATCGCTTTGCCCTCTACTACCGGAACCGGTAAATACTCACCTGATTCACCAACTTGTGACTGCTTCTTGCCCATGCTTCACGGCTGACCACATCTTGAATGATGTCAAGAATGTTAAGCAGCTTGGGCAGATCACCAGCCACCATCGGACGTCTCGTATCAGACGTCATAGCGCGAAGCAACTGAAAAGAAAAAGAAAGTTGGTTGAGATAGCACCCAAGTGTTAGGCAGCTTAAAATGTCAATGCAAGAAGGAGGACAAATAGGCAAATTACACTAATTTTTCAAGAAAAATCAATGTTTATTTTTTTGAGGAAAGAACTCAAGCAAACCTCTGGAATTCCGGTGGCATCCTGATCTTTGATGGTTTCCTCCAAGGCGTCTTGTCGTTGGATGGTCCAGTCACTTCGACATTCCATGGTGTTAGGACCATCTTCTGCCCAGAGACCTTCGGTGGTACACTGCCACGATGAAGTGCCTGAAAATCTGACAGTAAAAATCCCGCTCATAAAACTGGACGAGACAAAAACTCGTCCAAACATAGAGGTTCCGAGAAATAATTGTTCTGAAACGACATTATTTTCGAATGTTCCCAGTTCTCTTTGAGCGACAAGCATCTAGATTCTTTTATGTCAACGAGTCTCTCCATAGATGCTTGATAGTTCCACAGAACTGTTATGAAAACAACCGAAAATGGAAGTTTAATCTTCCAATGTTTTCTTTTCGTTTTCTTTCGATGCTTTTGGAGATTTTCATTTTTGCTTCTGTGGTGACTGCAGATCAGATGTTACGGGACCACGCTAGTACCCAAAATTATGTGGAGAGATCTGAAAACAAGTAAATATGAGCTGCAATTACCTCGTGTACCCTCAGGGCACGGCCTATTGACGGTTTTTCCAGCGACAGTAGCTGGCCATTCGATTCCTCGCCTTGATGTCATCGTACAAGCTTGTGGAGTCGACAGAGCAGTCATGCTGAGAAAAAAACAATTTGATCATCTTCTAATGGAAATTGCTCAAGATCGATTTTAAGAAAAAATTTTCTTAGAAAAGTCCACCCACTCTTTTTTCACGTCGTCTCGTATTTCTGTCGTTGTCGACGTGGTCGTTGTTGTAGTGGTAGTGGTGGTGGTTGTAGTTGTAGTCGTTACTAAAATCACTACTTTCAAACCTTCTAATTTGTCATTAAAAAAAACTTAAGACACATTAATGAGTCGCTGACGGGTGCATTAACATCCAGGAGATAAAGAATTCTGAAAATCCATAGAAATCTCGGTTCTGATTCGAAAGTATAGCTGAGAAAAAAAGTTGTTGTTTTTCGCCTAGAGCTAGAAAGCAAAATAGTAAGACGGTAATGCTAATACGACTTGATGAATAAAAGCGAAATGATGATTTTTCATCACTATTTTCAGCCGCAACACTCTTAGAATTCATAATCTCTTTAGAGGATTCTTCGGAACACTTTGTAAGTAACTCTGAATGGATGCAGCCCGTCAACGAACAATGCACAAGCCGTCGAAAACATGCCGTAACAACACCAACTCAACAACATCTTACCCTCTCGGAGACAATTATAGGTGACCTCCAGGTATTTTTTGATGCCTGGACAAGGGTCCGGCACGAAGAACGTGTTGTCGACCACAAAACCACACTCACGACGACCATCACAACTAAAACACAACACGAAAATGAAAGAAAAATCCGTTGTCGTTGTCGATCACTGCAAATGTTGACGCTCCAAGATTCACTCCACTTTTATCACCACAACACCACACGATACGGTTTTGGGTTACGGGTAAATTCGGGCAGGCAGGCAGGTCAAAATCACCTTGAACGCAGTAAAAGGTCGCCTCGAGGTATTTACTCGTCTCTGGGCACGGATCGTCGAACATGAACCCGTCGACCATGAACTCGCATCGACGCAACCCCTCACATCTAAATCCCTCAGAAATATTTCGAATTTTCATCGGATCAGACTGGGTTATTCGAAGATTTCAGAAAGGTCTTGCAATCTGAATATTCAACTTCTTCATTATTAGCGAATTGATGGTATTGCAATCAGTTTGGCGCCGTGACAAGAGACCCTTTCGTAGGCGAAACACATGTTCTCTAAGCCTTTGCGATTCTGAATGTAAGAGGAGTGAATGGCGCAACTATAGGTAACTGATCACGTACACCAACATCAATTAAGCCGATAGCTCGACAGACACCGATTGTGTTTTGTTTTTTATTTGTTTGGTTTTTTCTAAATTAATGGTTTTCTCTCCGACATCAAATACTCAAGGAAACTGTGGAGTTTGTCTCGTGCTACATACAGCCCTGTCGTTGTCGCCTGGAGCCTGTTGTTTACTTCTGCTTGCCCTGTACTAATTCGCTTTGATCCCCTCTTCGCTGTTTATCTCCTAGGGAACGACGCTGTGGAATAATGAAATAGTTCCTTCGTTTATATGGATCCTCAGCTCCTTAAAAAACCCCAGATCCTTCGGAACCTCAGATCCTTTAGAAATCTCAGATCCTTTGGAACCGCGGATCCTTTAAAATTTTTCTATTTCTTCTCTTCCTCGACGGATCTTTGAATATATAATTTTCCCGATCAAGCCATCAAGACACCGGAATTCAACTGCTCTCTGTCGGTATCGCGCGCCAACAATTTATAGCCGTATGTGCTGCTCTAAGCTCACTCCAGGAGTCCCGTCTCGAGCTGCTGTCAGTGCGGAATATTGAGTGATGGGGTCAGTCAGATGAGAGGGCCACCAGCCCAGCCAGCGCGTAAATCCTTCTTCGACTCAGCCTTTCAAGCACCGCCGTCAAAAGAATCGGGTGAAAGTGGCACACGCCTCACTAAGCACGGCCAGCGGGGCCCTCAGACAGCATGACCCAGCTCTCGCCACAATGGGTAGAGGAAGACCTCGGAGAAAGGAAGACGGGAAAAACCAATGTGGGTTTAGGCTGCCCTATTAAGAGACGTTTCGTGATGATATCCTCTTCCTATTTCGTGGACAGATGCGAGGTCTACATCTGGAAACATCTGCTGCAGACAGCGGAACGAAAACGCACCCCAGTTCGAAGCCAAGGTAACTGTAAAGGACGTAGAGTTAAGCAGACTTCTATGGACGCGCCAAGTATTCGTCTTCCATTCAGAAGTATAGGAGTGTGGTGAATTCGTATTTCACCTTTATCATAACGACTTGAGGAGTTAGTCGCTGAACTAAGTCAGTGTCACCTTCCCAGACGAGTCCGCTACCAATTTACCCGACCTCGGAGAGATGGAGGGCTTGGCATGGATTGATTTCCCGGGCGTGCGGATGGAAATAGTGCTTCCTATCACCACACAATAGAAGAAATGATAATTGTAGTTGCTAGCTCCAACATCAAGAGCAGTTTCGCCTTTTCCCAGACACCCGCGCTGACGAAAAGTCAAGAAGTAAAAACAATTTCCGGACTTCGGCGTGCCTAAGCCTTTAAGGCCCTTTCAGACTCTACTGCGTTGCTGCCGCAGTAATGATGAAGGATAGGGACCGGCGGCGCGCGCGGCAGCTGCGCAATAGCGGCAGCGCTGCACCCGCTTTCAGAGTTTTACTGCGGCAGCGCTGCTGCATTGCTGCCGCAGCAAGGAATGTCCCGGGACATTCCTTGCTGCGGCAGCAGGTTTGCCACCGAAAAGGGACGTGGGGTGTATGGCGATGTCTGCCAAATTTTTGGCGTACACCACACCTCACTACACAGAGGATCCATTTCGTGTTTCATCATCGTTTATTTTTTGTATTTTTTGTGCATTTTATGTTGTTTTGTATAAGTGCCGCCGCAACGCTGCCGCAGTAAAATTCTGAAAGCGGTTGCGCGCACCCGTTGCGAAAATGCGCTCATCCCCCCTTTTGCTGCTAATTTTACTTTACTGCGGCAGTAAAACTCTGAATGGGCCCTTAGCGTGAAGGCTGTTAATATTTAACATAATACTACAAAGATTTTATCACTGTTAAGCGCATTTCTAAGAACTGACAAATTGACAAGAATTTTCGCACCCCTAGAGGTTCGAACAAAGGGTAAAAAGCTATCTCAAGCTCCTGTAGAAGTTGCAATGCAGGATTTCTAATTGCTGGATCGAAACACCGGAACCTAAGGAATGGACATGCCCTAGACACCCTGTACCTGCCCTGCACATGCTTTTCGCACTCGATCGGTCAGTCCACTTGAGTTCACTGTCACCATCAACAGCGCCAGCCTCACCACCACCTGGTGGCTAATTTCGATATGTTTGTCCATGGAGCGCCAGCCAGCAAACGACGGCGTCACGGTCTGAAGCGGCGTAAACACATGAACTGAAGCCGCTGTTGTCCCCGAGAGCGTCGACAGCTTCAACTCTCCATGAAAACACCCGAGCTCGTTCCCTCCTCGTCGATGAAATCCGAAAAGAATCGACAGAAATGTCAACGAGCAGCATTGTTCCAATTGTCGTTATTGACCACCATTCGTGAACCAAAAAAAAACAAATATTGAACGACCGCCAAATTTTGGTTCTATTACCGCTTTTTCGAGTCGCTACTATGTATATTAGACAATGATGCTGTAATGATGGTGTTAGGATAATGGCAAAAATCGCGGCACTGACGGGATTTGAATCCGAATCTCCGGTCTAGCAGGGCGCGTGTGTAAGACCACTTCGATTTTTGCAATGATTCTAGTCATTACAACATCACCTTCTAAACTATATGATCTTTGCCGAAAACCAAAAATGTTGGGTACGTAGACGAACACCTGTGGTTTACCTGAATTTGCCGTCCAGGTTGAACCAATTCGGACCATAAAATCAATTATCAGAACGCAAAGGGTAATCTTCATGGAGAGGCAATTGACATTCCCTTCCCGGCTCGCACCACATCCCCAATACGCCATTCCACAATGGGAGTGCCCACAAATTCCACACATATTCAGGATATACAGGCGAAAGAAATGTTAGGCGACAGTTAACTAGAATAACAGCACTATTTGAACAAACTCTGGCGAATGGCAAACTCGCAGGACACGTGAAAAGGGAGAACTACGGACATTACGAAAGGATTGGAATCCGCCTGTTGCTCTGATCCTAGCGCAATTATGACTTCTTCTAGTATAACTAGTAGCGACCCGCGAAAGCGATAGTAAAACTAGAAAATGACGGGAGTTATTCAAGCATCGTTGAAGTTTCTCAGACTTCGAAGACGATTTGGAGAGCTCCTCAGATGGAAAATTGCTCATTATGAGAGTTCCTGTCAGAATATCGACAAAATAGTTAGAGACCCTCACCTAAAAGAACAAATGCGCTCGCAAGGTC
The DNA here is from genome assembly GCA_030553155.1 of Nippostrongylus brasiliensis. Taxonomy (NCBI): domain Eukaryota; kingdom Metazoa; phylum Nematoda; class Chromadorea; order Rhabditida; family Heligmosomidae; genus Nippostrongylus; species Nippostrongylus brasiliensis. The sequence goes on along the minus strand of CP130733.1, from coordinate 16,390,647 downwards.
GTTGAGGAAGCCAAATGTTTCTTCTTATGTACTTATTTGTTGCGAAGGTTATAATAATCGCCAGGAAGGAGAATAAGCAATTCCAAACCTGGTCAGGGGGCTGAGGTCAGACCATTAAGAGCAGCGGAAGAAAAGGAATACAATACTGAATCAAGACTGAATCTTTCGTTTGAGCTCAAATTTGAATTTTTCTCGCACAGCAGGCGCACCGTTTGAAACCCTCCACCTGTCAGGGGTTATAGAGGCTCGCTCAGGTGGAAATTTCTTTCTATACGTTACTTCTGACGTTTTAAATCCTGGTGACAGTTGGAAAAGATCTTTTAGGTATGTAGCTGAATCGCTTTTTTGACCACTTTCAAGACTTTAACGGAGTGGATTCCTTTAATATCAATGAAGTTAGGTTGTCACCCCCGCAAAAGAGGATTTCAATCGTGGAAGCAGTTCGTCCTTGTGTAAAACTGTACAGGCAGATGAGGCGATTGGGCATTTTCCTGCCTCTTCCGGGTTAAGCAAAAAGCAAATTAACCCTACGAGTCCTACCCTGATCGAATTTCTCGCCGAGCGTTCCGAATCTGGTAGCCTCTTGCTCCCGGCGGAATCAGATCCACAGCCACTCTCGGCCGCAGTACATTATGATTACCGGAAGCGTCTTCACTTAACCGCATTAGCATCGCAGCCGTTCCGTCCCAAACATCCCGAGCACACCCATGAGGGTTTGCGGTAATTGCTGAGAGTTGACTGAGCTAATGCGCGAAGCAATTAACGCCCGCGTACACCGTCCACCAAGAGATGCTGGTCGTCCCAGTGAAAAAGCCGCGATTGACGAGCAGAAAACGGCCAATGATTGCAGGTTGTGCGGGCAGTCATGTGTACAGAACGACGAACAGACGGTAGTGCAACGACGACAAATGGGCACACAGAAAGATCCAGGTGGCCGGTTCGGACCAGTTCATCCACGGATGTGGTGGTCATCCAGCTGAGGTCAGACCATTAAAGCGGAAATCCACTAATGATAGTTGTTGGCTGATTGTAGGGTCAGTAGAAGCATCTGGAGGGATTAGCCGCTGGAACCTCAATTCGTGTTAGAAATTCTTCATAGTTCTTGAGCAATCGTTAAGTCATTTGATGTGGGCTGGGCAATGGTATAAAAGTCGAATGTGTTTACAGCGTTGATTCACTGTATTCCAATTTAGAGTCCTGGGTAGTTCGTCCTTCTATCCCACGACAGATATCCACCATTTTGCGGGGGTGACGGCCTAACTTCATTGATATTAGAGGAATCCACTCCGTTAAAGTCTTGAAAGTGGTCGAAAAAGCGGATCAGCTACAGGCCTAAAAGATCTTTTCCAAGTGTCATCAGGTTCTAAAACGACAGAAATAATGTATAGAGGGAAATTTCCACCTGAGAGCCTCTATAACCGGTGAAAGGTGGAGGGTTTTAACCAGTGTGCTTGCTATGTGAGAAATATTCAAGTTTTCAATAGTAGTCCAATACGATAAGAAGTCGAAAATAATTGTGGAGCCGCTTCCCATCCCCAAAACTGAACATAAACCCTCAATCGGTTTATTCTATACGGAAGACAGTTAGCCCTTATGTTTGGCTCTAAGAACACTCTTATCAAAATAGTAGCTTCAGCATCCAGCCCCTCCATGATTCATCCATTTCAAGAAAGTCCTTCAGTCATCGGAACAAAGAAACCGCCATACCCTCGCCAAAAACACGACTACCATCTGCGCGGTCAGCTGCGGGCCGTCGAAGACTACCATGCGCCGGTTCTACTCTTCGTAACCCTCTGGAATCTTTCAAAGACGTTTTGCCCGTCAATGGCCAGCTAGCGCAGAAACATTCTACCCAAATACCCGACAATTACCGACAGATCCACCGATAACAACATCCAAAGTGGTAGTTGGTTGGCTGAATTCCATGGGTCATTGTTCGCTTGTGCAGAAAGAAAGCGTTTGAGCAGCGATGAAAACACCGCCCGGGAAATTGCCACCCTTGGTGGATCGTCTCAGATGTCATTCGCCACACCAAAGAAACGACGACGGACTACCTCTTACCCAGCAGGTACGAAGGCCAAAGAGGTGCACCGCCGCCGTCGACAAATTGTCGCCGAGCCAAACTTGCGACTCTATTGTCTACGTTGAATGGAGTCATAATCAGGTCATTGCACCGGCAACTCGCACAACAAAAGATCGCCGAGCCGCTAGTTTCGCTTTGCGTTTCTTCGTACACTTCTTGGGCCGATTGTGGTAGCAAAACAACAAACAGAGGCAAAATTTGAGGAGAAATTCTCCACTTGGACCAACTAAAAATGTCCGTAGAGTGGGAATACCGATGAAGCAGCTTGAATTAGAAAACTAGACCTTTGACGGACTCTCAGTGGCAGGCAGAAGCCAGATCCTCACTTTTTTCCTAAGCTTTGTAAATGGGATCGAACATGCCCCACGACTCTTCATCTCATTAACCTTATAAATGCTGAGTTTCAACGCGAGTTTTCAAGTTTCTCTCTAAAAATTTAGAAAGTGAAAAAATAAAATTGTTTGCGATTATTCACCGGGAACAAACATAGTCGCCGATCGGTGCCCTCGAATAGCACAAATTCCCCCAATCGTATCTTGTCATTCGACGTGCAATGCAATAACTTCTTGCACTTGCCTACGCACATTGTAGTGGCCTTGTGTAACCTTCAAATCTACCCTCCAATTAGATTGAATTCATGCATCACAGCGGTATTTTTACTTCTCTGCTACCGTAGGCTAGCCGGTAGTTGTCCAGCCGATAACAAATAACGGCCCCCGAAACAAGTAATTTTCAACTCTTCTCCTCTGTCGAGGGGACTGGACACCGTACGCTTCAAGTGGTCGGCTTCACCCAGCTCCTGACCTAGGTAAGGCCTTTTCGGAGAAACTCAAGGATCGCGCATTACCATCTGCGCTCTTTGATGTTGAGCCAGCAGAGCGAGGTGCGCGAGAAAAGGGCCCCCTCCGGATTAGAGACACCACAGCGGCGTCATTTACATAAGACGACGTTCTTCGTCGTTTTTGCGTTCGCCTACAAAGGCGTCGAGCCGTCAAAATCCTATTCCAACCAGTTGAGCACACGGGAAATAGAGTTATTCTTCCTAAAAATGAACACCACCGATGAAGAAGACCGCAGTGAAGTCGACCGTGCGGAAAACCAACTCACGGAGGTGCTGTGTTTTGCGTTTACGGTCGATTTGAATTCGGTCGCAAAAATGGGATAAATATAGGACAACAACGTCCTTATTCGAATCATGAGACCCTGGTGGAAGATTCTCCAGAAGTTGTTCGAGGCATTTCTATGCAAAAATGCAGCGGTGATCCCTTTAGTAACAAGGCCAAGTGAACATTGATGGGACCCCGAGTCGTCTGCCCGAGCAAATCCCTAATCCCGACGATCTCAAGGCCCCTCGTGGGCCCGTCTTCATCCAGCCGACAACCCTATACGTCAGGCGAAAACATGCCGCTTATCACTCGAACAGAATTTTCGTAATAACATCGAAAATATTAGGTTTTTCTTTTAAAATCTAAAAAATATCGAAAATATTAGGTTTTTCTTTTAAAATCTATAAAATCGTCGCGGTTCCGGTAGAGTTTCGGCCTTATATCGGTTGCCTCGTGTCCGAAAAATACACGAGTATAATATAGACACTACGTTACGGTTCACTTCCGTATACGCCGTGCATTCAGCAACCGTTTAGATTCGCCAAGCGGATTGAAGTAAATTGGTACGTTATAGAAAGGTGGAAGGTCGAAACGTTCAAGTCATTGATTTATTGCATTTTATTTTGTAGTTAATGGCGATTCGCCCCTCACGTCTTTCAAAAAGATTCAAGTTCGAACAGAGAACCATAGCTACGAGGAGACAGAAGAAGCTTAATCTGCAATTAATAATTACCAGTACATATTTCTGTATTTCATTAGGTCGAAACTAAATTTAATCCAATTTTCAAATAATTTACTGATCCTTCAGGTAGTGTACTTCATAACAAGCGACCAAATCACGATGAATCAACGAAATCGATTCGATGTGAATTTATCATTTTATCAGCTTCCCGTGAATTTTCCCATGCCTGACTCAGCGGAACGCGCTTAAGAGATAAGAGTATCGATAAAATGCGACCCCTTCCGTGGCGATAAAGCCGTGAAGAGAACTCTGGTACCATGAAGCGATGGAACTGGCCGTCACTGGGACGAATCATCGTCGCCTCGCCACCACTACGCTGGCGGTCGTAAACGGCGGCTTACATGAGCAGAGCAAAGAAGCCAGTCACTGGCCAGACAGGGCCATGAAAGGCGTCCGCTCGGCTCTTTGAGACATAAACTTGCCCTACGCAACACGCCAACCACCCCCTCCTTACTCGATCTAATTATGCACAATCGGTGGCTGTTAAAGCGAATAATATGCTTGCGCTCTGTGTTGAAATTTATTTATGGCCCTAGGCGCCCACGGGCGACAATTTAACTTCGACGGGGCGGTGGTGGTGGTGATGATGAGAAAAACGGAATGTGAAACACGTAGAAAAGCAGATGATCAGTTGTGACTGACCTCTTCCGAAGAGTGGGCATCGTGCGAGGATTGTGGCATTGGGTCATCGGCACCACCTCGTCCAGATCTTCGTTATCATAGCACACTCTGGCCGAATAACGACCATAGTTGGCCAAGGCGATCGAAATCACCTGACCTCGAGGACATTCCAACTCGGCTGGGCCTCCCTCGCAGACGACGATTGAGGCTGAAATAAGAGAAATTAAATTGAAAAAGAAAAACTAGAAGATTAATCAAAACAGAAAACAATGTAGAAAATGCAATCCCGAAGGATATGCTCAGGTACTCAATGCATTATTCCACATTTTTCGGGAGGGATACCGTAATTTTTCTTCTTAGCACAATCGAAATGTAATTGTAACCCAAACGTAATGTGCACCTAAATCGAGTTTGCCTTTGATTTACTTACACCGTCAGAGGAGCGAGATATCGTTCCCGTAAAGGACATTGTAGGGATGGAATTTCGTAAAAGGACTAGTCTACAAAAAACGTGTACAGTTAATTTCTCATGGATTGGCTCTGATTATTTTTTCGTAGAAGGCAGTTTAGGCAAGGTGGCGATAATATACTCCCGTTAGAATTCGCTCGAATATCACATACCATGCGCCAAATTGTTTATTTTCTACGAGCTTTTTATTTTAATTCGTTTGTTTACGACGATTTTCAGATCACCAGGACATAGGCAAGCGAAGTTTCAATGAAAATGAAATTAAAAACTGATTCTATGGTTAAAAAAACTCAAGGATTTTCTCTAAAGCCTTTTATTAGTGAATCCGTGCCATATAGGATTTCATTTTTTATTTCTAGATAAATTGCAGTTAATTTTACCCAATTGCCTGTGAAATGTTTACTCTGTCCGGTCATCCAGCACGTAACCTTTGCCCTGCCCAAAAGCAGTGTCAGGGCTAGATCCGTCATGTGAAGAGTTTACAGTGCCCTCTCAATCGCTAAAGAGACACCAAGGGTACGGCCATACCCTTAACTATTGAAGATTTCTGTTGCGCAGTGGTTTGGCCCCTTTCTCTGGAATTTAACTTCACGTCAGCTCCTTTCTCCCCTGCTCTCCGGTGGTAAAACTCCGTTCCAGCGCACTTGGAAGGGATGCAAATCGGGCAAATTTTTCTGCCCCCATCTATTGTGCAATGTGCTGTTGGTGGCCCCATTTCATATTGAAGGCAGCCGAGCGGCTTGTTGACCAAGAGTGTTTCTATTTGCACAGACGCGGGGGGCGCAAGCGCTTCGCGTATCTTCTCTCTTCCGCTCTCAGCCGCCTCAACCAACAGCACGTAATGCAACGCAACGTAATACGTCGAAGCACCTGAATGGAACTGACCACCGCCGCGACGTCCTTGATCAAACACGCACTTATGGCCTCGCTTCAGGTTCAGTTTCGCGCTGCTTCCAACCTCAAACTCAAGCTTGGGGTCTCCGGTCACAGGAGCGAGTTGGGACGACTTTACCCTTTGTTACAACCCTAATTAACGTTTAAAGTGGATTCAGTAGTTTCCATTCAAAGGGCAATTACTTATTGGATGAAAATTTTCTAATAACCTCGTTCTACTGCATTGCAAACGGTAAAGGGCGTTCAACTGCCACCCGAGCGATCCACTCCCGCCCCGACTAACCAAACCTTCCATCCCTCATGGGCTGTGGTACCAGACTTCTCTGAGAAGGTAAACACACTGAATTGGTATAGCGACTAGCCCCGCAAGCCATCGTATAGGCCAAATAGGCATTCACCGTGCCTTGTCGATTCTGAATGGAACACGAATGCGTCAGCGGACTGATCAGCGCCGGCCAATTTACCTTTGCCTTTACCTCTACGTTAACCTTTGCTGCATAGCAGTATCCTCTTTTAGATTGGTACAGACTTCGATCTCAGAGGACTTTTATTATTGAATTGACTCCTTTTCGGCTTTTTGCCGTCGCTTCTGTAACCCATCAGAGGAATTGGGATTGGGAAAGGTGAACCAAGGTCTCAGACACTGAAGAAAAAAAGCCCAGCTGTTTATAAGAAAGAAATCCGTTCACCTTTAACTATTCTGCTGAGGAATCCATAACCCTCAAATTCTTTAACCTGACCTCGGCCGTGGTAAATAGTGATGTTGATGGAAATGGGCACATTGTATGTGACCGTAGACGGAATGCCCTTCAAGCGTGAACCACTGAATCCACCTCGTTCGACGGCCGATTGAAAGCCCGTGAAACCGCGCCCAAGCACCTCCGTATTTCCTCCCATTTACATAACAATGTACGAGGGCACTTGCGGGGCCTCATCCGAGGCTGGGAAGCCGGGTGGGCGCCGTACTAAGCCCAGGTCTCCAAGAACGGGACGAAAATAGCAGAGGCCATAAAACACAGTCTCGCTTTTACTGAACACTTCAGCATCCAGAAGATTCCCTGAGCTAGTTGGTGATTCCTGCGGTTGTTTATGAGTTCTGCTAGAACTACCAAAAGTTCAGTTCTTTTCTAAAAGGGGATTCGGATAATAACAAGTACTTGACATTTAAAAAAAGACCAATTGAGCTACAGTCAGCTTACGATGAATAGTTGCTGGAATGACCTACATTCTCAAGAAATCTTTTCATCGATAATATAAAATTATGTTCATGTCATTTCTACCCAATAGTATTTCTACCCCCTTCTGAGAGTCTGAGAGTTTACCGAAGCCTCCCCGAGTTAACAAGCGGAAGCCACTTGAAGCGGCGACCTCAACGATGACTGGAACACCGCTAGGAGTAGTCTAGTGCCAACGCAACACGCTGCAGTGGCTTTGCGGTACACAACAAGTGCACTCGGGTATCTGATTACGCGACAAAAATTCGCTTCGGCGTTGTATTTCAGCTCCACAACGTGCACGTCCTCCTAGTTCCCTACCCCAAATAGTTACCTGGCGGAAACGCGGCGTCGAGCAGACCACTTCAAGTGGCAGTCTGTTCATGTTTGCCACAGCTTATCTCCGTCTCTGTCGGCACAGATCGTCCTTATCTCGTAAGATTCGAGCATATGCTCATCGGAGAGCCAGCCTCAAGTGAGCCGGGGAGTAGTTCGGGGTACGAGCAGCGGATAATCCGCCAGTCAAACATGCTGCCAAGAGCCTCGTTTGATGCTACCGACTCGGCACAAACTTGGCGGCGCCCAGCGGTGACTAATTACCCGGCTAGAGGTGAGCTACGTCTGTGACAACTGAGCTCTTAATAACCGTTCAGAAGCGGACTTCCCACAGTGAGAAGGCGACAAAGTTGCGCTGGGTTTGGGTATGGTAATTAGCACATTATGATGGGTTGAAAACAGGAAATTGAGGCAGCAGACGGACTGCAAAGACTGCCGCAGGTGCGGTTTAGCCTAATCTAGGAAATGATCTGCTAAATACTGAGAGAGGATCAGCCGAAATCCCCAAAATTCACTCGGGATTCCTCGTAACTCTACCCCTCTTCCACGTACTATTTTTGTCGAATTATTTGTACCGCTTGCAATACAAATAAGTGTCCATTTATTTAATAAATATAAAGATAAATCAAACATAAATTTTCTGAGGTTGGCAACCACTTCAAACTCAACGTTCGTATGGACGAAATGAGACCGGTTTTCAAGGCACGATGCGCTCCCATTGGCAGGAAGTTCTGCTAAAAAACAACTGGAAAAACCGTAAAATTAGAATTGTTCCACTGAAGCTGTCCCCCATTTGGATCGCGCCTGGTTCATGTGGAAGCAGGTGTTCTGAGAATTATGGATATTTCCTCCGAACATATCCGGAGGTTAAGAAAATGCTACGCCGAGCCGTAAAAGGGTCGAACGCTGTAATTCAGGGTGAAAGATGTTCTCCAGGTTGCTAATCTCACGCTACCATTTCGCTGACGAATGGAGTGAGGTAACCGCTTGAAACAAATTCAACCCCAAGCAAGTCTTTTAACTTCTTAGCGATCGAGAACGTTCTATGTCGCCAATACCCTAAAATTATGACTTGAAGTTCAAGCTTAACCCCATTTTCAGGATTCAAAAAGCACTTTTTGAGGGAGTTCGACCTACTTTCTACTTAAAATATTTGTTCTCACTCTTTTGCGGTGAAGAGGAAGAACGCATAGCACCCAACCCTCAACATTGAAACTGAGTGGCAAACAAATACTTGAAGAGATAGCTATTCAGCGCATTTAAAAATTATCGATGAAACCACGAAAGCTCTTCTACCCTGTCCATTCCCCTCTCTTTAACGCATCGGTTCTACCCAAAGCGGAGCCGCCACGGATGACAACGGGAAGATGTGCCCTGTCAGTGGAAGTGATCATGACCGATGGCACTAACCGCACAATCGTAGCCCCGTTAGGCTTAATTGTCCATGTGCGATGCTTAACAGGCCAGTCACAGTGCTCACCGCCGTAGTGACAATCACCATCTAATTGCTCGACTTTGAACCAATGCCGACCGACCCGCGATAGACTCCTCTTTTCAAGTACTTGCCATCAGAACTAATTACTCTAGCATTGCCTCGGGACGTCGGCACGTCTCTTCAGATCGTCGCGACCAACTCGTTAACCCGAAGGTTCAATGGAATCCTCAAGTCGACGGATGTGAAATCTTAAAGATTAGTGGATTTTCCACGACTTCTTTACCAAGAAGAAGGGCGTAACATTGGCGTGACAGTTATCGTGAGGATGGGGATCTTATCTGACGGAGTGGCGGCCATTCTTGGGATCTCTTCTGATGTGGCGACCGATCGCAATCTCCAAGAGACCTCGTCGACGTAACGCAAGCACCACGCGCGCTCCGATTGCTTATGCCATTTGACAGTTGACGACCGTAAATCCATTGCCGACGTCAGCCTCATCATATCCGAGCATCCAGTTGAGCCAATCCTCACCGAAGGGTGCCAGAAAGGGCCGAGAATCGCAGTAGGTGTTCCATGAGTCGGTCCAAAGCCTTAGAGCTCCTTCAGATCCCGACGGACTCAACGGCAATAGGATTCAATAAACGCCATCGGCTCTTTTTCAATTTGAACTGATAGTTTACAAGAAATTAGTAGGTCTACCACCAGACCGAGGAAAATCCTCTAAGACGCTGCTTTTCATTCCCGAAACACTCAAGGAAGAATCCAATAACAGCACAAGACAAATTGTAGCCATCTATAACACGGTTGCCATTAATCTTCGCGCGAAGGCAGTGACTCTTTGGGTAGGAAAGAATAAATAGGGCAACATAACAAAAGAAAAACGAATAGTAAATGAAATCCTCTTTTCAAGCTTCCCATGTCTTCCTTATGTTAACCTTGTTTTTAAGACAAATTAACACCTGAAATATTTGCTGGTTGATATTTTCCTGAAACCAACACCATTTCCTTTTTTGAAAATCGTTGAATTTCTTGATGCAGTCATCAGAAATCAGACATTTCTCCCCTAAGGGAGCATACTTCTAGTCAAACAATATTTGCCAAGTTTCGAAAGGCTTTCAGTGAATTGACAGTAAGATCTCAGACCTCGAACAACTTATCGTTTCGTTGCAGAAGCTCGCAATTAAATCTATAGAATTTAAACCACTAGACGTATTCATCCCTGCACTTCTGAACTCTGGGAAATTATGCGAAATTTGTCTCCTATAAAGCTCTCGGATAGAAAACCATAAATATACTCTTCTCAAAATTCAGGCCCCCTAAGTGGACGATTCCGGTCAGGCGGGCATTCGCCACTGGTCTCGCGTAAACAGAACCGCATTCGAAAGAGTTCGTCTGCTGCATCACCAAGCCGAGTCTGCTGCGGAAGTAATCCTCGTCCATTAAACCCAAAAGAAACCACACCAATGTGATCGACAGGAAGTGCAAACCATATGCTATGCGGTCGACAAATGGTCCTTGAGAATCCGGGACGCCCAAGTGCTCCAAAGGTGTGAAAGTGAGCCGGTCACGTCTGGCCTATCCTAGCTGGGCGCGTTTCGATGACCCCTTCGTTGCGCAACGCAATGGTATTTCGTCTTCGTCTGCCACGGTAATCCCGGCCTAATCAGTAGATTAGGTAAACGACGCTCCACTGAGTAAATTGCCGTCATTCGACACCAGGCCAACGAGAAAACGCATCTCGTTGACCCTGTTAGAGGACAGTGTCGTAAGAGTCGTAGAGAATTTCAACAACTGGAAAAGAAAACGTTGGCGGCGACACGACGAGTCCATTGTGTCGAATTTTGAATGGGCTCGTGCGAACATACAAAGAGCAGAAGCAGTGGAAGAAGTGAGTGTGGCTGGGCGCCGGCGAAGGTGGTTTAATGGCGACTACTTTGAACATAATGGAGCCATCCGGTGCGCTATGAGGTGTGAGTCGACGAGTCGAACCTACGAACTTGTTCGGCGACACGCTGAACGTGAACGGACGGATTATCGTTGGAAATCCAGGATTCCAAGCGACTCATGGGCGAATAGCTTTTTCGTGGAAACTTGAAGAGCCCAAGAGCTGGGTAAAAGCTATTCATCTAGAATCTATGTTAATGAAGTCCAGTCATACGAGTTCGAGAGGCGACGATGGTGAAAGGGAAGTCAGATCCTTTATCTTTGTCCTACACTTAAAATTAGAGGGGAAACCTCCAGAAGTCGCGCTCTGGGCGGTTTCCTTGCTGTTGGTTTTGAGTCCAGGTGACTGCACAAGTCCTAAGCTGCCAGAAAAGTTTCTTGCTCGTTTTTCCTCACTTCTTCTATTCGCCCCATTCACATCTTTACAACTAGTACCTCCACCACAGAAGATGGGGAGAAGCAGGGCAAAACAAGCAGGTTTTTTCTCCTCCAGGGATTACATATCATCTCCCACGGATCTCTTGCTGAAGTACGTCTGAGTGGAAATTTCAACGAAGGCCAGAAAACAACCCAAGGGCCTGTTTAGGGCTTTGATGAGTCGATTTGCAGGGTGCAACTGATTCGACAACACATCCAATTATGGAGGCGTAGTTTTTGCCGATCCTCAATTACACTTCCACCAGACACGAATAATCCTCGAAGGTCGTAAACTGCGATGCGAATCACCACACGCTACCACCACACAACTAACCACACGTCTAATAGCCAGCGAATCATCATCGCTCGTTCTCCCCGCACCTGAACAATAGGTGTGTAGCACTATAAAACTCGTCGAAAACAATACGCAGCTCCGAGCGAGGACAAATCACGCATAATGAGCAATCAGCAGCCGAAATCTACCCGGTGAATTACCCTTACCCATCCACATCCACCCGCACCTAACCATCGCCTCATTACATCGTCGTATTCGAGCACATCGTCAACCACTCATGCAACAGGTGCAGTGCGCTCCCCACAGCTCCTGTTTGGAGCATAAAAATGTAATAAACTGCACCTGCCGCGGCGCTGCTAAGAAAACTCAAAAGGGAAAGTAACTCGGACAGCTTGAGAGCACTCCAAATCATCCAACTTCCCTTGAACTCTTCGACTTGGAGAGTGGTGGGCGGTGACCGAAACACTCCAAAGAAGCCCTAGCCTGCTCGTGTATTTACATAATCAAATTTGAAGCGAGTGCCTTGCACGGACGGCGGAGGAAGAATGAGAGCATTTGCGAGAAAAACTTCCCCTACGCGGCTTAAAAACCACTATAATTTATCAGGGATCCACCAAAAAATGGCACGAAGAAAAGGAGAAAGTAAAAAGGATTAGCAAAAAGATAGCAGACAGCAAAAAAGGATTGCAGATTTATGTACGAGTTTTTTAATGAAATTTCTAGCTCAGCTAATTGCCGAAAGGCAGAAGAAAATAATTACATGGGCCTATTTCTTTGGCGAACAGCAATTACAACAAACCAAATTTGTTCAGAAGAAATGAACGACACCAAATGAGGGTCAGTTTTTCCCCGCCACGACCTGAATTAGTATCTCCCAGGCGTTCCTACCTATAGGGATCAGCAGGTGATTCCCTTTCAGTAAACACCCAAACCTATTTAAATAGTTCCGAAACGACCATAAACTACGACTGTTAAAGTGTGACGACAATTGATTACTGGGTTAATTACTGTCTGTCGACGCCCGCTCACCTAAGAAAAACTACCAATCGGGAGTTCGAAAGAAGAAAAAGGCAAAGGTCACTGGCAAAATGGAGTCTGATGAAGAAAAAACATGGAAAAATATGAAACACAAAAAAGCATAGGCGAATAAACAGTCAACATCGAGAAAAATGAATGGAAGACGAAGACAACTTTAACAGCCATTACTTGTAACATTTTTGATGTTTCCAATTGGACAATTTCAACCAAAGATAACCTCACTTCCTTATTCCCCTTGAAAATGAAGATGCTTATCATCACCAAAATCCTTGCAGTTTCTTTTTTGCTTTCTTCATCTCTTTGTATGAAGAGAACAAGGCTGCATACGAAGATAAAGGCGATAGCCTACTAATCCTCTCTCAATAAATGCCTTTTCTTAGAGCTGGGCACTGAACTTTGCTCTGGAAAAGAGAAGCCAGAGGATTCAAGAGAATCCAAGGAGATCGAAAACATCAGGAAAATAAAGAGTAAAAGTGAACGAAATGAATCAAAAACAAGTCGTCAATCACACTAGTAACATTTAATTTAAACACCGGAAAATGGGAAAGCCAAGGGATCCTTTTGTCCTTATGACCTTGTTCTGAAATGGAATAGTCTCCCTTTCCTTTATCTTCCTTCGTTCCTCTCCCTTCCCTCTACCTTCCTGCAAAATAATTCGTGGAAATCGATAATATTGGGAAAACAAAAGGTGAAAGCAGTTGCTGGAATACATACAGGGCAAAGCTTCCGTCATTCTTTTTCTTTTTTTCCCGAATTCTGGCATAATCCTACCCAATTGATGTGGAGGTACACTACCATCCCCCTTTCGAAAAATTGGCAACAGCTTTCAGACGGAATCTCATCGTGTTCTAGTGCTCGCTCATCAAGTGTTTGTGCCAGATCTGAGCCTGAGTGGAGCATCTGGGGGGATCATCGGCGACCGCTCTGAACGCTCTGATCTCCCCAATGGCATCGTTAGCCACCACGAAGTGTTCGCGCGGTTATAAGATGATAGAATTAGCTTACATCATTCGCTAATTTCTGCCCCTAAATGACCGCCACCCGACAGCCTGTCGCCAACCGAAGCCAATCACCGAAAAGCTGGCGTGACCTCGTCCCCGAATGGTAAATTGACTCCATCTTTTGTATAGTACATCAGCCCAAGCAATCCAATCCGGCATATGGCAAACGGATAAAGGAAATTAGACAAATTTCGAACGAAAAACAAAAACAAAAGGAAAAAGGGCAAAACTTACTGTTAGATAGAACAACGGCATCCTCGGCAGTAGCTAGCGCCCAGAGTAGAGGGCAGAGCAGAAGGATAGTAGGAGAAATTCCCATGTTGGTATTAAACCGAGCACATTCACGGGCAATTTCCGACGATTAGCAACGACGATGGTGTTGGCGTTCTGAAAGCGACAGCATCAACGACGGCGACGTCCACCGGCGGCCAGGAAACGAACGACGGGGGCGGGCCACCGGGGCGGACCACGGGGGTGGAGCCTCGGTGAGGGTCGTGGGGACCATCGATGGGCCAACACTGTGGCGAGAACGATCATGAGAACATCTCGAACGATGAAAAATTGAGCTGGACAAGGTCATCATAAAGCAGAGGAACGAGGAAGAGAACGAAGTGGAGAGGGAGCGCAGTATGTGAAAGTGAAGAAAATGGAGTGAAAGCTGAAATGAAACAATTGTAAAAGTAAAAGTGATGAGTCGAAAAGTTGAGGGGTTGAAATTTATGCAAAAACGTATGGTAACTAATGGTAATATGTTAAAGAACGAAATTTATTCTCACGCCGCGAATAAATGGAAGTTTGAAAAACGAGAAAAAACACCGGTGAAACTCGACTCTGGAACCTTTTTCACCCGACACAGCTTACGGCAAGAAGTCACCTTCTCTATGTCATTACAGCAAATTTGTAAGAAAAAAAATTTAATGCTATGAGAAGTCCACCATTAGAAGAATAATTTAGACAGTAAGTGCCATTCTAACCTCGAAAAATTCAACTGACTATCTTTTCTGAGAGAGTCACACTAAAAAAATGGCAGCGCAACAGTGAAGAGGTGGAGAAATATTCAGCTAATCTATTTAGTAGCGGTTCATTCACCTGAATACAACTCTTTCAAGCAGAAGCTCTTTGGAAAATCGATGAGTAATCGATAAATGATTGGAATTTAAGCTTAGTCAGTGGAAATAGCTGATTCATCCGAGTGCTACATCCCGAAAGAATGTCAGTTAATTACAATTGAGCGAATCGAGGCAGGTGAACAAATGCTAGAATATGGAAATGTTATTCAAATAGATACCGCGTCCACAACCTTTGAGGAAATCAAAAATTAAACTCAAATCCGAATAAAGCCCTTTCAGAAAGCAGGAAAACGGGGGACTCGTTGTTCTGTGCTGGGACAGAGCTGAAAGGTCGCGATCGTGTTTGCATCATACAGTTTTATCAAACGTTGGCATCAGTTTATACAATTCTATCGTCTCGATCACAAAGAAAATGTGGGACAACTGTGGATAATTTCTTATCTCCAGGAATACTTCAGGTATTGTTGCAGGCAGTCACTCTGAAAAAAGCGTCTTATATTTGCAAAGATTGAGAAAATCCGACTGCTCATAGAAAACCTGAAGCGTTAGTCGAAAAAAGAAAGTCTATTTTCTCGATACGTAATAAGCGGCGCCCATAAAAATAATTGCTCACGCAAAAATGATCACCGTTCGAATTTAAGATCATTATTATTGTACGCTTCATCTACAAATACCATAAATCCCTTCCAAATTTAATGATGCATCATAAGTCATAGCTCATGCAGCAGAGCACTTGGTGAGCAGAACTACAATAATAGCCTACAGCATCTAGAAAAAGTTTATGGTTTTTATGTCTATATCGGTACAGTAGTGATTTTACACGTCTTCAGAACTGTTTGAAGTCACGTGCTCATTCGCAAAGAAGTTCCTCGTGGAAACCGCAAGATTGGCGCCAATTATGCAATTTAAGAAGGAGTGATTGAACTTTACAGAATCTGGTTCCCACTAAAGGGCAGTGCATCTACTTGCAGCAATCTAGCCCAACTTAAAAGGGTAACACCCATTTCGATATTAGACAGCACAGAAAGCAGAAAACGACTGCACAATTAACTGCTCTGCCCACGCCAGCCATAGGTTTTCCTGCCTTCACGAAGGACTTGAAGTTCTTCTGATGAAGGAAATTGCTTCGCCATATAAATCGAGGTGTACGGGAGTGGACGGGATGGTTGATAGAAGCCCTAGGCTTTCAAGCGGATGAACATCAGCTGGAATAATCATCAAGACAGCCAGTACTCTTTCGAGTTTTGGGGAGAACCTTACTCCTTTAGTCTAACAAGTAAGATCAATGAGCTACCTCAAAGATTTTGTAGAAGACTTATATGATTTTGCAAGGTTTGCAACGTGAATGACAGATAGGTACTTTTGTTCGGCACTAGTTAACAGTTCGGACTCCGAAGACCTGGTCAGAAAAATAGCTATCGCTGATACTTCACCTTTTTTGCATGCTAATAACGATTCTGATACCTGTGACATTAGTCATCCCAGTCAACAATGTGGGTGGTCTTCGGTGGGAATTCGAAAAACGAATATTAGTTTCGTTATCAGCGTTTCTTATAATACTTACAGTTCCAGGGAAATTTAATTTTTCGAGCCATACCCGGTCTGTGGAATCGGTACTTTTAAATGACGCTGTTCATTTTTACTGAATGGCTGTGGGTAATCTGAGAATGGCAAAAAAGAGGCGACCGGTAAAGGATGTCAAGAGTGGTCAACGGCATGAACTCACAAGCAGGATGATCGAGGTGTGGTAGTGAGAAGACAGAAGGGAAAGTGGGAAAGAAAGTAGAGACAGAGAAAGGTCCAGGCAGAAGAAAAGAAAGATTGAAAATGGAAGATTTGAAGAGGGAAAAGAAGAAGAGAAGAAAGGCTTATAAAAGTGGAAGAGAAAGTGGGGACAAACCATAGCCATAGGGATCACCAAGGGAGCCAGATCCCTTTGAGCTTTAGGGAGAACCCAACGCTCTGTCCGTCAGTCTAGAAAAAAGCTTCCCCGAAGAAAGAATAGAAGAAAGAGTAGAGCGAGAGGAGGTTCCCACCACGAAGTGCACTACGGTAGCGACCAAACAACGTTCGTCCGGAAAAGGCAGAGTGTGGATGTCCGAATTAGTATGCAAGAAGAACGCGCTTGCTAATCGGATGACTGCGCTCTGGAGTAGCCGCATCTTTGTCTTTCGGCACACAGCGCTCCATCATCTTCCGAAAGGTCGCTGTCTGGGGCCGTCTACACTTGTGGTTCTGCAATTGGTGTCGAGATTTTTGGTGGGCGAGTTTGTCTGGCGCCGATTTAACAAGTGCACCGTCGTTTTTCCAACTCCTCTAGGCGCCAAATAGAATTGGAAAAGCGGCACGACGCCTATTGACAAGTGTCAAGTGGTGGTGATGGTGGATGGAATGGATGAAGTCGACCGACGAGGGAGCCCCCCCCCCTTCCGAACACCTCAAAGGGCAAGTTGCTTGAGGTAATTTGCTATCGACATAATGGGCTTCGTCGGCTTGGCGTGTGTGTGCCGGCTGACTCTTTTATTGCTTGCAACATGCTGCACCGCTGAATAATTCCACCACCGTGCCAAGGTGTGAAATGGACCGAGAGTGGATGGATGGCGAAACAGCAGCCATTCCCTAAATTGGAATCAATACTGGCTGATCGAAACGGTGATTGAGTGCTCCTAACAGCTGAGAATGGGTCAGAACAGAGATCCGAACCGATTAATAAAGATAAAAGGTAAAGGTAAAGGTATCGGCGTCGATCAGTCCCATGAGGATTCAAAATCGAAGAGGCATACTGAGTGCGAATTTGACCTTTATAATGACCTGCGGGAGCCAGTACCGATTTACCGACCCTTGAGGAGGGAAAGCCTGGTTACCCCAGCGTGGATCGATCGTTCCATCATGCAAGTGTCAGTAGCGCCTCTTACCACTGTACCTCGCGAGCCCTCGAGAATAGATGAAAAGATGAGAAAATTTAATAAAGAACTGACGGAATTGGACAGAGAGTGGATGGATGACTGGACAGTAGCCATTCCCTAAAGTGGAATCAAGATAAGACAGGCGAGATAAGACAAACAAGCTGATAGGTGACAGGAAACGACGGCGATAGCGAATTAGGTAAACAGAGGAAGAAGACGGATTTAAAGAAAAAATACTACTCACTAGAGTGCAAAGAAAGTTCGTGAATGTATATATTGAATCGAGTATAAGAAAACCACAAATGGACAGAATGAATAAGAGTATAGGAATAAGAACAAATGAAAAAGACAGATACTTCTTCTGTGCTCATCAAGAAATCACATTTCATCCGTGATTTTTAGGCAATGTTAATTACAGTAGACATTGAATTTGAGAGGTTTTCTAAGCATTTTCTTTAGTGCTGACTTTTTAAAGATATCCTTTATTTAGCTTTTTTCGCAGACTTGAGAAATAGCTGGATGTTGAGATGAATTTAAGAGCTCGTCCCTCTTCCAAATCATACTGGATGCAGCATTCTTATTCGGTCAGCCAGAAAATATTCAGATATAATCTGGAATTCTGTTTCAGTTTTCACCGTGGAAATGACCTTATGCGAACGAGAGATCTTATTTGTTCGAGTACAAAAGGATTCCTGAAGGTTTCCCCAACATTTTCGTTTAGCGGCTACCCTGCATTTTTTTTCTAGCTTTCGGCGGTATAGTGATGAGGCTAGCCAAAATGAAGAGCGTCAGACAGTCATTGATGGGCGATGAGCGAATCGCAGATGAGATTGGGTCGTAAATCGGAGTCTTAGCAAATTATCTCGACACGAAATCAGCGGTAAATCCGACGGCTCAGAATTATGACGAGTGTTCTTACGCTTCCGTCGTGATATACACCACCGGTTGTAAATGTCACCGCGGCTATTGACGAACAACGACAATCACACGACAATAAATGCGGTAGTCAACCAAATAAGGAAGTCTTCTTATATAATGAGCGCTTTTACTGAGTTATTTATTTACTGAACACGCCACAGGACGTACCATCACAAGTGAGGTTCAAAAGTGAAAGAAATGAGCGGAAAGCGAGAGGTTCCATAATCTCTGACGACACAGCAGTTGCATTCCATCCCAGCAGAGTAGGGCTTAATATTTTTCATGGTTGGCAAAAAGTCGTGGTCTCAAAAAATGTCGCACTTTGAAAGTGTAATGCAGTCTACTTGGAATCCATACAAACTGGACTTAATTGCATTTTCAAAAACATTCAGACGTACTGAATCGCTTGGAGCGAAAAAAGCAAACAGTGAAAGGTAAAAAATACGAAAAAAAGACTAACAACTCGACTAAAGATAGATATACCGAAGAAACGAAATTCCTCCATTAAAATTTTTGCGTAGGGATCTCCTCTTCATGGATATCACATTTTTAAACATTTTTTGAGTGAATAGCCGAGTGGCTAGAAGTGCAGCCCGGCGGACGAACCGGCCCAGGTTTAAATCCTGACCGATGTAAAAAGCCATGTTTTGCAAAAATGACAAGAACTAAAGTGACAGATCCAGGGTGACAGCTCGGCTCGTGGTCGAAGCTTGACAAAAAGTCTTTTTGAAGCTCTAATATTGAAATTCCTTTAAAGTAGGACATGTAGATCACAACTATTTATTCATTTCAAATCCAACACAAACAGAGAACAAGTATCAGACCAAATAGTGAAATACTGCTGAATATTGTAAAACAAAAAAGCAAGGTAGAGAAGGAGGTAGAAGGTAGACAACATGATTCCAGATTCCCGTAGTTACTAAAGACCCAACTGTATACGTATGAAATAACGAAGATAAGTACTGAAGACAAATTAAAAGAGAAATAATAATGCAACAACAAGGTATTAAATCAGCAGTGTAGCCAGCAGACGATAATTTGAGCCACTTTACGGCAGGGAGCTACGAAGCTTGTTGACATCTGATTAAGTCCTATAGTTGAGGCTGAGTTCGAAAAGAGGAAAACATTTCTAAGCGGACTAAAATAACTACTACTTAACTATGCGACTTTTAAGACTTCCTTATTGTAGACGAATTTTAAGCTAAGTCGGGGTACGGCCTCATGAATTACAAGAATGTATGAAAAAAGACACAACAATAGCATTTACCACCATCTTTAATGGGTCTGAGAATAGGTAAATAAGTAAATAAATAAATAAGAAGGGATAAAAGGTTGGTTATATCCCATTGGGCATTGATTAGCTTAGTGAACTTAAAAAGCTAGTAAACAGGCTGCGTCTTTCTACCACTGCTCTCCAATCACCCTTCCCCGATTTCCTGAACGTGTCCCACCATCAAGGGAAATTAAAAGGAAAATAATCGGCAAGGTGCGCCCCATTCATGGGGATTATTGCCGGAGGTAAATGCTAATGCTCTCCCATTTCAATCGCTCCCAAATCACGACGAAATCGCCGCTAGCAAGCGATTCGCTTGCAAAAGGAAAAACTGCGCCTCAATGAACCGTCCGGGCAACTGCCGTCGTCGTCAGTCGTTTCGCTTTCAGCGAATTTCCTTCATTCGACTTGTTCAGGCGTATTTGGTCGTGCGCGAAACAAGCGTATGATTAAATTTCCGCACTCGACACTAATCAATTCGTATCGAGTTCACTCAGCCGTGGGTATACTTCCGAGAAAGCAGAAAAACACCGAGAATCTGAGGAAAAGTGCTAGACTGTTGGCGCCGCTGGGAGAGAAAGGGGTGATGGAGCCGTGGTGGATATTTTCTAGCGAGGAGGAGGTCGCTCTCAGTCAGGGGAATTCCAATCCCGACCTCTCTTATAATTTCATTTGTCTGCGTAATAGTGTGGCAGATTAAGTGCGACAGCAAAGTTCTCGTATCGACCTTACGCTGCGTTTGTTCCCCGACCAAGAGCTTTGTACTTCAGGAGGCCGCAGTCGAGAGAAAATTGTGGGCAATCTCGATCACCTCACAAGGAACGGGATCTCCACAAACTTCCGAAAACAGCGAACACGGATGTGATTCTAGCAGAATTGATAGGAATGAAAAACGTGCTGATAGGTCTTCAAACTTAAGTCCGCGTCGATCCTCCGAGGATTTCAGGGCAGCTTAGAAGAATTAATGTGATGCGTCAAAGAAGCAAAAAGCAGATGAGCGAGAGGATTAAGAGACTCTAAAGAGATTATGCCTTGAGGGGAAGATGACAATCATAGATGGAGAACGGATGCTCGACGAAAACCACTGAAATATTGCGGTGTTATGTGGATCAGAGAATGCAAAAGAAGAAACATTATCCAAGACTCTGCTTTACTTACTGGATTCTCCAAAATAGGTCACATTGCTTTAAAATGTTATCGTACTTTCATCGAATTTTTCTTTGTCTAGCACAAATTAGAGTAGTTTTCCGTAGAAAATTTTTGTAAAAAAAAATCTCAGCAATATTGCTATATCTCGGCTTATTCGTTTGAATTCAAGGGTGTCTGAAGAGGAATGGATAATGTACCACGAAGTCCAATCCTAAGCACATGAGAAAATAACTGTAATGACAAAAACCAGATGAGAGGAGAAGGTATGAATGAAAAAACTACGCAAGATAATAGTGAAAACTGTGCGTGAATTGAAGTGTCAGAAGTGCAGACGTATTGGAGCAGGTGCAATGGAGAATATTACGAAATAAGGAAAAGTTGTTCAACTAACTCCATTTCATTTCACCTGCGTACCGTTTTTATTTCACAAACACATAGAACCGTAATTTAAGCGAAAGATTCGCAAAAATGAGGGGAACGATAAATAACACCGGATCCGCAACAAATTGCAGGAGTAAAGGATTACGAGTAGTAGCCAATGTGAGTTACAAAAGTGGGACTTGACGGTGTTAACCCAAATTATGGCGGATTTATTCGCTAAATGGAAAAAGAGCAGGAGATCAGAACTCGTCCTCATGCAGGTGAGTCTACCAGCTGAGCACTAGGCCGACGACAGGTGGGCCAGGTGAGCGGAAGGCGACAGCCAGCCATCGCCTCAGGCGGAACTTCATGTGTCAGCGCCCGATGGGGCGACTTCTCACCACAGAACCACCTGCCGAGGTCGTTTGAACGAGCCGGCGAAGGCCGCCCTCAGGCACGAAGAGCCTCCCTCGCTGGGAATTCGTCTATTTGGGGCCAGAGATCTGAGCGATGCCGGGTTGCCCGAGGCATTTGACGTCAGCAATGAGCTACACATGCACAACAAACAGCACGAGACTACATGAAGACTTTCAGAGAAGGGTACAGGACTTTAGCAACTTTAAAAAGATTTCGAAAGCTGCGTCTACGTAGCTGAAGAAATGGCCCTCAGGTTCCCCTTTTTCTTTTTCTTTACTATTCATTGAGGAAAAATTATTCCCTTCCAAGTGTACAGCAGAGGGGAACGAGAGCTTTTCCAATATTACCGAAGCTCAACAACAATACAAACAAGAACATCTCCTCCGAAAATAAACCGTAAAGGGTACTCGGCATCTCGAGCTGATAATATCAGCCCTTATTATGATTTATCTTCCTGTTTTTTATTACTGTAATATTTCATTTTTACGTCTTACTCCAGTACGTTTTCCCAATTATTATGTACCTTGCCTTTATCATTACCGTTTTATGTAACGGCGACTGGAGATTTGAAGGAATACTTTCGTGAGTTACTGTTTGGACAGCTCCGAAACAATATTTTCTGGCAGCTAGGCTACTTTTTTGCAGTTTTGCGTTAAAATGTATAAAAAGTTGGGTGATGCCTAACAATAATTGTGCGATGCGACTGTTGTTTTCCAGTACAGCTCACGCTCTTCGTCCTCTTAATGTTTTATGAGCGTTCGCCCACTATCGGGCGAGAAATTTAATCCAATCCGAGCAAGGAGCGAACGGCGGCGACCGACGAGGAAAAGCTCGGATGAGCTGTCGTCGACTGCCTGACAGCTATCGCGACCAAACTTCACGCTGCTCGATCCAGCTATACCGGCTTTGAAGAGCTTGTGGTCCCTAAGGGACCATAAGCTGACAGCAGGATAAATTCAACCATATGGGTGGAACATCTGATTGCATGTCTTCGTTCTACAATGTTGTAGACAACGATCAGTATACGTTAGGCTGCTGATCGGCATATGGGGCAAGTACGTTAAAGAGAGCGTAGGCTATACTAAACCAGCCATTCAGCAGCCTGCCGCCCGACAAACGGCTGCTAAATACGCGCTTAAAACAAAAATACATGAACTGAAATAAAGATTTGTAATAAAACAAAAAAGATTTAAAATAAAACTATGAACAAATAGCATGTAGCAATAGACGGCAAGCTGAACTGATAAAATGGGTCCCTGGGAGTACGGTAACGGGCAATCGCGGCGGGGCCCATATGAGCCACCCATGACAAACATCGCTTGGGTTTCGCTTATTATATAGTAGGATAGATTAACGTCATGTAGAATAGCTGGTATAGGTAAAAAGTAACAAGAGCAGTGACAGAATAGCTTGCACTAATGGTAAATCATGGATCGAAGTGGTGACCTGAAGGTGACCTAATGGGATGAAGAGTAAAAATGGATAAGATAAAAGAATTGAATAGGAAATAAAAGAACAAAATGGAGAATAAGAATGGAAAAAGGGAGGAACCAAAAGAAAAGGATTTGATAATCTAATCAGCATGAAAAGTTCTTTGTCCTGTTTTCTCCATCACACCCTTTACCTACGCAACTAGTGATTTTCACGTAGAATCCGCTTTTATCTATTTATCTAATGTACGGTATATGAGAAAAAGCTGATTCTGCACGACTTCGTGTCTTCTCTTCGAGTGGGGTTCATAGAAATGATTGTTCTCAGGAAATCCATGATGAGCAAAAGTGGATGATCAAGGATTCTTCTGTCCAGTTCAGTGCCTTGAGGCAAAACTTATTCAAGAAATTTCCAAACGTTTCAACAACTCAATGAACTCAATAGACCAACTTAACAGTCGCGTGAAGTCTTGTTAATTGTACAATAGTTCTGTTGTTTTTTATAGTTCAGGTCCTTGGTGGTTGTTTCAGGTGCCATATCCATCAGTTAATTCTTTCAATAAATCGGTAATTCTTCATTTCCTCCCTTTTTCTTTCTCTTTTCTAATATTGACCTCTTCTCCTAATTCCTTTCCTTGAATGTGAAGTGCGCGGTTTGCTCATCACCTAGCTTATAATAACCTTCCTTTTATTTTCTGAGAAAAACGATCTTTCAGTGGCCGTAAAATCCCGCTCAATGACCTCAGAAAGCCCTGGCAGCTAATCCCGGCACGCGCCGTGCTGCTAGAATCCTGACTGATATATGGCGGACCTTTCCATATGGTTGGTACCTTAGTCAGTCGTCAATGAATCTGTGATGATGCAAGGGATCAGCCAGCGTCTGCCAGCCATCAACCCCACATCCCTCATCGCTCGCTCTCTCAGCCCAAAACGATGTAAAAGTACAGGAGGGCAGGGGAATGTTGATGATTGCGCTATGACGCGATGAATTTCGTCCAGTTAAATGGCGAAATTGAAATCAATGATTCATTTATGTGACGATGAGCACAAACAAACGGACGTCTTGCAAAGGCCAATATCGCCCCGAAAGGCCTCGAAAATCATCAGGAAGAAATCGGGTCTAGAGGTTACGCCGTGCAGACGAGTATAGCCGCAATGTCGGCTTTGATTCCCGGCCTAATTAGGCTTTCCGTTCTCAGGGTCGCCTGATTTAGGCATGCTCGCCGGCTAAGATGATTATCGCCGATACCTGAGGATATTAACTCGCGTCGCGTGTGGGTTAGGGCTCCACTCTCTGTGTGCTGAGAGGAGAAGATCTAATCTCTGCACCGTAATTGAAGCAGTAAGCGGCGGTTGTGATGACTATCTATTCACCTGACGTTCTTCATCAATCATTGCGCAGTCCAGTAACTTCTCGGCAATGGATCATCTAAGCCTCACATAAGTGGGGTAGCTGTGCTCACTTCTGACTGGCAGAGGTGGAGTTATCGTCACCGCCACTTGTCAGGCAAAAGTTTCCGTTCGAGTGAGCTTGCACTCCCAGGAAATTCTGATGTGAAAATTCATTAAAACGGAAGTAGATGTTTCATGGAAAGTGCACCACATCCGACACGAATAAGGCAATGAACTAATGGAGGGAAACGTTTTTGGTTAGGCGAAAAAAGGGCTGCAAGCCAAAGCCGGGGCGACAAGGAGAAGATTTTCCCTTTTTAAAATGACGTCAGTCTTTTGAAAACGAGAAAATGGGAGAAGATGCGAACAAATACTGAGAGGGTAACCAATTTTAGAATTCCCAAATTAGTCCAGCATAACTGATCAGTATTCAAACGATAAGAGAACAGATTAGCCATAGTAAAATGAAGAATGAATAGTGGAGAAGTTAAGGTGAAGCCCCATATACAGCACACGCGGAGGTGTTGCAAAGGTTCTAAGACTTCTCCAATTCTGGATAGAAGGCATTTTAAGTGCTCTACCCGACGAAATAAGAATGAACGATAAAAAACACACCGAAGAAACGGTAAATTTCCATGTGACGTATCATATCTATCTATCAAATCCGCCCTGTAGAAAGAAATCTTCCGATGACAGCAAATTGTCAAGGAAAACGGGAAGACTATAAGAAATGCTACGATAATTCGAGACTACCAGTAGACTAAGTTCAGTTCAATATTTAACATTCAGTGCATGTATAAGAAAACTACTTATGGAGGAGAAATAATCAAAAACTGTAATTAAATTAGATTAATTTTACGTAAACTGGGTTTCACTAGAAAAGTTCTCAGAACGGAACTTCTTCGTGAAATCCACAAAGTTTGTCTAAATCTCTTACCCCTTTGCATGGAGTTCTACGCCTTCACAGGGTATACCTGGGCAGGTTTAAAAAAGTTTACCTAGTATGGAAGTTTAGTACGCAGCACCTTATACTGCGCAAAGGATATTTTATCGCTCAGAGGTTCTGTGATGGATTGGGTAAGATTTTCTTCTTCCGTTTGATCCAGCGGAACCTGTGATGAAGCGGAGCTAAATGATAAAGATAAGATTGATCTGTCAATCTGATGATGCTAGGAGGTCGTCTCCTAAGTGCTTCTCTTCCATAGGTCTTCGAAAATGCCTCACAAGCCATCCGTAGAATGTAGGTGATCGAAAAAGATTTCGTAAAGCTTCACGAAGTTCACGGGGACGCGGGCGAAAAACTTCACAGAGGACTCTAATGGTGTGTGGTGCAGATAAAATAGAGTTAGCCAGCGGTAGGTCGGTCAGCAGCCGTTGCCGTAAGTAACGGCACAGAGCAGTGCCGACGGGGTGGCGAGGCCGTCGAAGCCACGAAATTTCATTACCCGCGGAAACAATTCACGGACGAGTTGCGGCCGACTGCCAAAAACCGAATTTAGCAGCAGTACAGATCGGAAGCGCGACTCGTTACCCATCTGGACGGGGTTGTCCCCTCGGGCCGTCAGAGCTCAAGTTCATCTGGTTGAATTTGCTATTGTCGTTTTATGCTTCTGTACCGACCGAGGTCAGTAAAGGTAAAAAGTTAAAGATATCGGTATAGATCAGTCTTCTAAAGACTTGTCGCCGCATTCGTGTTCCCATCCGAATCGTAGAGGCATAGAGAATGTGCACTTGGCTTACAGAATTACTTGCGGAGGGCAGTCGCTACACCAAATCAGTGTCTCTACCTTCCCAAACAAGGGTGGTACCAATTTACCTGGACGTGGAGGGATGGAAAGTTGAAGATTTTTTTGAACTCAGCCAGAGGTTGATACTGAGTTTTACTTGGCTTACGTTCCCACAGGTTCTCCTTATGCAAAGACGATTTGGGATAGGTAGTAGATCAACTCAATGGAAAGCAAACGTAAACAAAATCTGACATGAAAATAACGAGTAGGGCTACATTCTGACTGCTCTACTATAGAATTCTGTGTTTTCTTAATAAATAGCCCTTCATATTGGAACCTAGGTGAGTGTGGTGTAGCGATAGGAAGCGCTGCTTACACTCACACGACCAAGGCAACGGTCCTCGCATGGGCTAACCAAGCTTCTCAACCATTCGCGATTAGGTGAACTGCTACCAAATTTCTTCCCGAGTAAATGAAGACATTCGCCTACAAGGAAAGTTTGGCGGCAGCCTGCTGAAAGTTGTTCTATAACACAAATTCGTGTTCACAATGCCTCTACGATTCTGAATAGAAAATGAATGCACGGCGCGCTCCGGAGAAACTGGTCACATGCGAGCTTTCTGCCGTGTTTCTTTACGTTGGACGACTTTGACCACTGTTTACGCATTGGGGCTCAAAATTTGCTTTCTCAAACTCGACGTCTTCCCAAGCTCCGGCGGCTAGGCAACGGCAGAGCTTAATTACTAATGGCAAGTTTCGACTGCGTAATGAATCACAAAGCGTTTAGTGCGCGTAGGCCGTGTCCGAGAGAGCTCTCCGTCTATGTGGCTCTATTAAATTGAATAATTTATGAGAGTTCCATCGTGTGATGCTCTGAGTGTCGACCAGTGGAGAGGCGTTCCCGCGAATAAATCGCGCACCCTTCCCCACGACCGCTGATGCTGCAGTGAACCTATTTATGAAGTCACATCCACCGCAATTCGTATAGCCGTTGAGGAATGACTACTGTAAGCACGAACAGATTACCCGTCACGTAAATGCAAATTTCACGAAGAATCTGATAAATTTGCCATACATGTGCTTCATCCCGTTGGAGCGTGTGGTGAAATGGTAGGAGGTGCTGCTGACACCTGAACGCTCAAGCGATCACATACCTGTTACCTACACCGTAAAAATGGTTCTATCGGAGAAAACAATAAACTTTGAGTACACATAAGAACGAGGAAAAAGCTGATTGAGAGAAATGTTGATACCAACAGAATTCAGCAACCAGGAGACAAACTACAATAGAACAGTCGAAAATCTAGATAAGGCTACTGCTACTTCGATGAAAAGGTAAAGGTTAAGCGCTTGAGCAGTCCCTTGAGGTTGCGCCAGGCACTCATCTTCCATTCAGAATCGAGAAGACTCGGAGAATGCGTATATGACCTGTGCAGCGACTTACGGAGGCCAGCCGCTATACAAGTCGGTGTCACATTTCCTCTGAAACATAAATCTATCGCTTTATTGGGCTCGGTCGTCCATTCACAGGTGAATGGGTGGCCGAAACCAAAAGTCATAGATGGGTTTAGGAAGTCACCTAGCGCATGAAATATTGCCTGAAAGGGCAAAACGCTTAGCTGAGACAGCCAGAGATTCCGGAGACTTAGATTACCAGTTGAAGGTTGTCGTTATGGTTACGTTCGTACAAATTTTTCACTAGACTTCGTAAGACATTTCGTGTGGCACGTACGGGCCGCGACGAATGCAAACGTCTGCGTTAATTACCCATTGGACAAACAGGGGAGACTATAAATTTTGGGGAAATGGCGTCATTTTGTTTCGGTTTTGAGCGACTCGTCCACTGCGGTCACGGTAACAATAAAGGGTTGAAAAAAAAACAGAATAGAGGAGCACTGCCGAGATCAAATAAGATTCATTTCTCAAAAAACATTTTCAATGAACTGTGTTGTTCTATGAGCTTTTTCTTCCGTTGGCGGAAATCGCTATCACAGTTACGGCACGCCTTATCATAACCGGAACTCGATCATTAAATTTTATTTCTTCTTATTTTCCATCGTACAGCCCAAAGACGAGCAGAAGTTGGAAGGCAAAAGAAAGAGGGTTAGCTGCGAAACGATAATATAACTATAATATCAATAATAAACTGTAAAGTAATATATCCTGAGTGGTTGGTTTTAATACATACGTACGAGTTTCGCCAATGTTTTCACATATGTTTTCCTTCACGTTCAGGATAAATAAATAAATAAATAAATACATGAATAATTACGCTCCCTATCGGTAGAATTCTCTATAAATTGCCACAGTAGACTGTCACGAGTTTTTATTCAATCAGCGATTCGAAGAGAATTTCTGAGCAGTTCTCAGCAGCACAAACCTTGTGATGCTCTAGAAAACAAAAAGGCAGATGGGCTTCTAGAGCGTGCATTTTCTTCGTTAAATATTTTCCGTTTTGAGGAATTGTGAAAAACTCAGATAAAACTCAGGCGATATGGGAGTCGCTAGT
This sequence comes from Nippostrongylus brasiliensis, assembly GCA_030553155.1. NCBI lineage: Eukaryota > Metazoa > Nematoda > Chromadorea > Rhabditida > Heligmosomidae > Nippostrongylus > Nippostrongylus brasiliensis. The sequence continues at coordinate 16,361,901 of CP130733.1, read as the reverse complement.
GACTGTTAATGTTTGAGCTGTTCGATTGCGATCTGTTGCTGCGAAATTAATTACTTTCTTCCTGAATAGAATTTTTGGTAGTGCTCACAAAGAGGGCGTTGCTACTAAAAGCGAAAAAGCAAGGCGAAAGATACTGTATTTGTTTGTCCTTTTTCTTCCCAATGGAACAAAGTTTTAATGAAACATACTTAAATATTGGTATCGGCCTGGAACGCAAGCAGATGAAATTCCACAGCGTCCTGAACTATTTAAGACAAATAAGAAGGTTCAATTACCCATAGCTCTGAAGAAGGATTTGCCAAACGTCAACCCAGATAACTTGTCTGAACATCGGCTAATCTGGAGCAGTTTATAGGATACTACATTATCCAAAATTCCATGATTCCAAGACAGTCGGTCATGGAATGAACACAAATCCTTCTCACTACGGCAGGAGAAAAGCACCAAGAATTCCGTTGCAAAAAAGATTCAGCGAAAACACGTTGAGGAAATTGAAGAATGGGCAGCTTTTCCTGGCCAGTCGGCGGCGCTGAACAGCAATTTGCATAAAATTTCCCAACTATTTGCGAACAGGTCTATGCGAATTCGATTGCTCTAAATATGCAAACCAGTGTGCATAGAAGTTCTGCACGAAAATTTGGGGCCGCGCGTAAAAACTAGTAGGCAGTGAAATTGTACGTATCCGAAAGCAATGCTCCGTTGAGCCTCGCATTTTCTGATTTCCACTCAGCTCTCGAACTTAGGAAGAAGACCTACGATCAGCTGCGAAGACGAATGAACCTCAGCCATCATAACTCAAAGGCTTCATCGGATTATTTTCTGTCAAGGAGAGCATCCATGAAGTATAATATTTCGTTCCGATGTTTTTCGGTTCTGCCCGAAAGAACATTTTCAAAGGTGTATGGATGCAGAAAGCGTTTTCATAAAGAAATTCATAGCGTCTATGGTGAGGTTTGAGTTTTCGACGTCAAGTACCGTTCGTGTCATAGCGATAGCTATTTGTGGGGAAGGTAAACTTATTCATAAGTACATAATTATCATTTACTGATTATTCAAAGGCATTAGGGAGTAGTATTTCAACGAGTCCACTTCCAGGGTGTCTCAAAAAAATGTACCTCCTGTTTGAAATGCCATAACTTCGGCGAAAGTGAACCAATCGAAACGAACCATAGCTTGAATAAAAGCTAAGAAAAAAGAAAATCTTCTGGTATGTCTTTGGTGAGGATTGCGCCATTTACTCGACCGAGGCCTCAGATTTTGGACCTGATTGATAGTGCATGGGTTATATGCTTGCTCTAATTTAGTCGTAAACAGGTGATATCGCTGCTGAGAGTTACCTTTGAGGCAGTAAACATATCGATTTGCCGCAGCTTTTGGTTATGCATGGAATAACATCAATATCGATCAATAATTGTAACCACTGTTTGAGAAGCCAAAACTCTTCCAACGGTGATGCTATCATAAGAAAATAATTAAGAGGAATGTAAAATGTGTGAACCATGAAGATTGCGCCATGCATCTGTCCAAATCGTCGGATTTTAGCCCTGATTGTAAATTCACGAATAACATGCTTGTTCTACTCTGGCCGCAAACAGGTCACATCATTGCGTTGCACTTGTAGCAGCGAACAGAGCAACTCAGCTTTCGTTTAGAGACGGATTAGCATCGCCATCAATGGCTGAGTGTTCATTTTGATATGAATAAAAAACATTGTCGTATTGTGCAAAAGCATCTTAAACTTCATGTTAAACTTGTTACGTTTTGATGCTTTTATGTTTACTGCATCAAAAGAAACGCGTATCAGCGGTATCACCTGTTGGCAACCAAAGTAGAACCTGCATGCTATCCGTGAACTTTCAATCAGGTCTAGAATCCGATGATTCGGAAAGGCGCATGGCGCAATCTTCATGGTTCATACATTTTTCATTCCTCTAAATTCTTTTCTTATGATTGCGTCACGGTTGGAAGAGTTTTAGCTTATCAAACAGTGGTTACAATTATTGATGGATATTGATGTTGTTCCATGCTCAACCAAAAGCTGCGGCAAAACGATATGCTTACTGGCTCAGGAGTAACTCATAGCAGCAATATCACCTGTTTACGACCAAAGTAGAGCAAGCATATAACCCATGCACTATCAATCAAGTCCAAAATCTGAGGCCTCGGTCGAGTACATGGAGCAATCCTCACCATCCACATACCAGAAAATTTTCTTTTTCCTTAGCTTTCATTCAAGCTAAGACTCGTTTCGATTGATTCAAGCTCGCCAAAGTTGTGGCATTTCAAACAGGAGGTACATTTTTTTGAGACACCCTGTATTTCATTTGTTACTAAATCACTCCTTTATGTTGTTGCCAACGTTGCAGTGTTAATGTTGTTAATGTCACTAACAGTGATATCTCAGTCGGCGGTAAATACAGCACTGGACGCGCCGCAACGATAAAGCGACTGTAGCGGCGCTTCGGAGCGCCAGAACCGCCGTTTTTAATGACTTCTTTAAAATTAATCAAAGCTGAGTTTGACTCCACCCGGGCCACCACGCGTGGACCTCGAAACGGCGCTTTTCGGCGTTCCAAAGCGCCGCTACCGCCGTTTTATCGTTGCGACGCGTCTGGTACCGTAGCTCACAGGAAATCTATATTTGCCTGACTAGGGACGGGAGAAAATAGATAATAATATTTTCAAATGAAATACGTTCAGTCGCAATCATCCAAGGAAATACGAAAAAGAAGAAGAAAAAACGAAAAAACAAAAAAGGAAATAAATAAAGTGAATCGATTGTCTTGTTCTCGGTTGTTTGGTACTCATGTACGTTGTGAATTTGCAAAACGGGAAAGAATGCGCTATTTGCTGGAACAATCCCATGGAATAAAAGAAAGCGCGAGCACTCATAAAAAGTCTGATCTGCTGCAGATTTCGTACAAATATGGGAGGCAAATCGATGGGTATTTTTAATTCGATACTTATTCTAGGAAATGTTAACCATTTGTCAAAGTTTGATTATCGAGTAATCTTGGCATTTAAATGGACAGAAGGGCAAGGGTCCAGAGACTAGGCTCAATAACGGTGTTAACCCAACCCTAGTGCACAGCTTACGCAAATGTCGGACGTAAAGGTTAGTAGTGAAGAATGAACGTACTAGAAGAAGACATTGTAATGGTGGACACACAGTGCCCCGGATAGGCTCAAGAGGTAGGTTCGAATCCCACCTGAGTCACGATTTCTGCAGTGATCCTAGCAACATCATTACTACGTGCTCTTCTCAGTAGTGACCCGCAAAAAACGTAATGAATCTAGGATTTCGCGATAATGTACGCACTGTAATGAATAGGTTATCATCTGATACTTTTAGATGCTCTGCAGACAATTAAAAAAGAATTATAAAAAATGCGTCTTTTATTTAAGCATCGGAAACTTCTCTGTTTGTCATCTAGCTGTGCACAAGTTATGCTGTCACGTTCCAAAAAAAAAGGCTTCCGTTAGATACCATAACAATATCGGCATCGATGTGACTCTGCCGCTGCTCACCGCTCCAACTCAGTTCACCAGTCTCTTTCCTAAGCCGTCGTGGGTTAAGAAACGGAACGGAAACAAAAGGCGAAAGTCGTTGAGGGCGATTCAAGCCGCCGCAGAAACTCAATCGCCTCGTTATGGAAGGAAATGGAGAGGAGGCGAAGAGAAGCCCCTCGGTCAATGAATCACAGCACCGAAGCAATGAGTCGAGTCGAGACAACGATAGAGCAATGAAGAGCAAGGAAATGAGGCCAGCAGCTCCTCGACAGAGCCGGCCGTACAAATTCCACTCAATGAAGGGGCTCTGTGAGTGCGACGGGCTTTCTGCACTGAGCTGTTGGAGGAAGAAATGAGAGCGGAAGAAGAAATCGTACGACGTCGCTGGACAGAAAGAAAACTAAATAAGCCTCCCAACGCCGGCTGTTGGGATTGCCCTTTCTATTCAGCTATGAAAGGAGTTTGCTCTTGTCGAGAGCGAACGCTTCACGGGATGACGAATGGCGAACAAAAACGATTGAAAATACTTTCAACTATGTTAGATACATGAAGATGAATGCTTTCTACTTTAAAAAGTATACCAGGATGTAAAGGAAATAGGACCAAAGTGTGATGGAAGTAGGATAATGAAAAATAATAGTTTTGTCAGCACGGTTTTTTACCATTTCATTGGAAAATGTTTGAAAATCTCGCAATCAATTGAAATGTGGAGTTTTTTAAGGGTCGCAGGCGGAACAATTACCTATGCTCATTTGTTTTGGCCTCCCGAAACGTCGAAAGCTGTGGCAACAACTTGTTTTCATAGCTTAGGCACATACAAGTAACACAGAAAGCGGCTTTGGGGTTAGGCTTTAAATTAGGAGGTTCCAGTGGAAGACGACGAAACTTTCGGTGCTTTTGAATATTTATTCTTTATTTTGACGATAGCGACTTTAACAGTTCTGCCGAACCTCCGGGCCGGTGATGAAGCCAAGACAGATCTGAACGTTTTACCCATTCTTGGTGAAACCTCGTCTTGATGGCAAACCCTAAAGGTGAAAAAGGTAAAGGTGTCGGCGTTGATTAGTCCCCTTAACACGCGCGTTCGTGTTCAATTCAGAATAGTAGAGGCACAGTAAATGCGTATTTGACCAATACAATGACATGTGGGGCGAGCCGCTATATCTATTCACTGACTTTACCTTCGCAGACAAGACTGGTACCAATTTTGCCAGACCTCGGAGGGATGAAAGGCTTGGTTAACCCTGCGAGGATCGACCGCTCAACCATGTGGGTGTCAGTAGCGCTACTTACCACCGTACCACGCGCGCCCCGGACAGGCCATAGGAATTTAAAATATCACCGCCACTGCTAAAGAGGGGTGAAAGTCTTGAGCCGATTCGCTCTCAAGTACTAGAATTTTTGATTCTAAAGGCGTTGTAGGAGCGGCCAGCGGTTTCTTTTTTCACCTTTCTCAGGTTCTGGAGAAAGTGATAAGAGATTACTCATCTGCCCAGTAGATGAAACGCAGCTGTGATTAAAGATGATTATGATGATACTGTTCGACCAATCAGAAAGTGAATTGCGCAATGAAAAATAAAAGAAGAAAAGGCTGTCAAGCGGCTCAAACTCTAACGGCGCTGAGTATTCCTCATGCATCAGGTCTGCGAATTCAATTCGTTCGATTCGAGTAACATTGCGCAGTTCAGTCATTTCAAGCACGACAACAGCAAATTGCAGGTCGTAAACTGAACGTGTAACGGACGTCGTTGTGGAGGAAATTATTCAGCCGACGAGGTCAACAAGAACTTTTTGATACTGAGAGTCGGGCACTCGAAATTTAGTGCATCAATACGATCGACACGAAAAATCTAAAAGTCACTGGAATGAGATACAATCGTATATTCACTTCAATTCATTACCCACGTTACAAAAAGTACTTACGGAAGCAGCTGGAACCAAAAACTTCATCTAGTAAATGGAGGATCCAATATTGGTTTTTTACTATTGTGAAGGAACAGAGTAGTAGAAGAAGTGTTGTCGTATAAAATGAAATTCCTTAGAAACAATGTACTCCTTCAGTTTTATAGAAAGTTGCATATGATTTTGCTCATAATTTATCTACAGAAAAGCTAGCTTCATGTGATTCCTCGGAATTCAGGCTTCTTAATCGAAACCCGAGATTGTGGGAAACCTTCACTAGGCTCAGACACCATCTGGGAAATAGTGGGTTTCGTGAGAGCCTGCAAGTTTGGAAACAAGCATTTTTCAAATAATATAGTTCCGGTGTTCAGAACAGCTAGAAGGAGGGCAAAAATGAAATCCGCTTTGAATGATTTTTGAATTTTCAGGTTTTGTAGGAGACGATACCTCAGAAACCTCAGTACAAAGAGTTTTTTTTGACAATTTCGGGCTTTGGTTAACAATCCTTAAATTTTAATGAACTATAACATTTCACTTTTGGGGTATTGTGAAAAAGGTGTTTTTTCTTGCAGAGTACCAAATGCAATCTTATCCAATTGTAAGAGAAATCTCTCGCTCCCACACGATGAGAAATTTTCTCCAATTCTCAGTTTTCTAAAAATACGTAAGAGGGGCGCAATCAGCAAGAAAGAAAGAGTCATTAAGTTGATGGAAAGAAGGAAGACTTCAAAACAGTGAGGAACAGGGTTTGACACGCACAAAATTTACCTCCGGAAGTAAAAACATTGAGAAAGCGAAACACCGTTGGGTTAAAAGTAGCCAGTAGAAACCAGAAAAGAAAACATTCGAAAACAGATCTGACACTACACCGTCGACAAACAGGTGTGTCATTGTCATGGCAAAAAAGCAACGTTGTAAAGAAAGGGTGGGGTAAAGTAGTCAGTAACTTGTTTAGTACGTTTTGCACTGTTATTGAGCGATTGGGGTTCATACTATCAGCGCCAGATTATCACCTTGTTATGAAGACAAAAGAAAAAACAGAACGTGACGGAAAGAGAATGACCAGGAGCAAAACGAGCCAAGCGGACGACGGTTAGGTACAAGGTTGGATGAAAAATTTGTAATGGGCAAGTGAACAGCTTCAAGGACAACATGACTTGTTCCGGAAGGTCGTCTACCACGGTAAAGAAATCACATTAACAACGCTATCGATCGGTACACGCTTCGTCCCGCAATCGGATCTAACGCACTGGTGGATATTGATCGGTGTGATGAAAAGATGAGCTAATGGTGAAAATCGATTGATATGTGCCGAGTGATTGTTGGTTATCACGGGGCGGTGGTGAGAAGACAACGGGGGCGGCGCCGACGTAAGTTCCACGAAAGGGAGACGGAACGAACAGGAATCGGCTGTGGGATTGGGAGATGCCAAGATGAACGGAACAGTGGAAGTTTTGGCCAAAGAAGGGTATAGTCATGGGTATTGTCTGAGGTCAAAATGTGAAGGTAAAGGTTTGTTAGTCCTCTAAGGACAGATCGCCGCATTAGTGTTCAAATCAGAATCGAAGGGCATGATGAGCGCATATTTGGCCCCTTCTCTCTCTTCTCCACCCCTCCTTTCTCTTAGGGTCTTCAACTTCCCAGACAAGTTTCCTACCAATTTCCTGACCTCGTAGGGATAGTGGACTTGGTTAGATCGGATGGAGATCCACCTGAAATTATATTCACTGAATTTGAGATTTAAATAATTTTGGACATCGAAATTCGCCCGAAAGCGCTTCTTGCAGCCTAGAGGCTACTATAGCTAAAACAATGAATGAGAAAACCTAGAGGATAGAAATAAAAATTCTCCTTTTTTCGTAGCTATACGAACAAGTTACCATTTCGTGTGCTATTTTTCATCGTTCTGCACTTGTGATCGATTGAAGTACAGAAGGGTAAAGCTAACGTATAAAAATTGATTGTATAGAAATCCATATGAAGGAAAACACAAATTAGAGCGAAACAAGAATTCGGTGTGCAATAGATCACCACTTCTATGATCAACATAATTTTTGACTGCCTGCTACAATTGATAATCGATCAAACTGTCACAGATAGTCAATATGTTAGCTCTCTTCCATACCTTTCACCTTACTGCCTTTGAATTCAATTTCACCAACATGGCAAAATGTTCCTCAGAGGGATCATCTGCTATTTGACAGCACTGGGCACATGCACATCTGAGGATGAATTATGTTGTACAGTATATGGCGCTCATGGAATAGTAGTAATGGCGCTATCTCCAACTGAGAGATCCGAAAGATCGATTTTCGCCCGAGCTAACCTAGCCTTCCATCCTGAGGGTCGGGTATGTTGCTACCAAACTTGTCCGGTGAGGTAAGGACACTGCACAACGGCTGGTCCTCACAAGTCGTTGTATACACATTCAGCATTGCGCATTGCCTCTCCGATTCGAGTGGAAGCAGAAAGCGTGGCGCGTCTTTAGGGACCAATCAGCGCCTACCACTTTATCTTGACAGTTACTTACGTTTCTAACCCTAATTGAACTTAGCCAAATATTTTTGTATTTGGAACGTAGGTCCTCAGACCTAGTCGTAACCTTCAAAGTTGCACATTATTGTTTTTTTTACTAATTTCCACTCCAATTCGGTGCTGGTGCCGTTCTTTGTAGTACTATTTCACCGGAATCTGAACAGAATCTAACCTAATCAGAACTGTCAAAATGTCACCTCTCGAGGAATTCCCAGCCGGAAAAAATAGCCGAACGAAATGTCACAGTGTGTGACACTGATAGCGACGAGTGGTGGGGGAGGGGATGAGTAAGCAGCGGCAAGAAGTGGTGCTTGCTCTTGGGAACGAACGTACAAAAACGATCGCTGCTACGTCCGATGCTTGCAGAAAAGCCGTCGTTCGTCGGACGTCCGCCGTTCAAACGAAGATTTGGACGCGTGAGAAATTCTCGGGCTGGGCGAAGTGCACGGCGCGCGCGCGAACGCCTTGATGAGTTTGGCTGACGTTTCGCTTAATTTGATATGCCGGGGTGTGGTGTTTCTTCGACGTCCTTCGGTCGCACCTGCACTTGTAGCATGTCAGCGGCACACGACATCATCCATCTCCGCCAAAGGATTTATTGACTTCGCATGAACGAAGCAGTAGTTAAGTTCCGGTCAACGGTTGAGGGAATTGAGAGTGAGAGAATTATTTAATTATTTATTCAAAAAAGAGACTAGAGATTAGAGAATTATTCAATGATTTTGTGACGACGAACTACTAGAACAAAAAACCGAACAAGGTGGAACAAAGGGACAAAACAGTAAGGTCACTATGTCGCCATAAATGAAAGAAAGAGTGAATATAAAAATGGTAATGGTCTATTTCACAGAAGGTCGCGATAGCCAGTAATTGAATGAAGGTAAAGGTAAAGATGCCAGCGTTGACAATAACAATAAAGACACGCCGCCGCATTCGTGTTCAAGTCAGAATCGAAGAGGCACAATGAATGTGTATATGGCCTGTACAATAACTTGCGCCCAGGCGCTATACCAGCGTCTGTACCTTCCCAGGCAGTTCTGATACCAATTTACTCTACCAATGAGGGATGCAAGACTTCGCCAGCCAGGGCTGGAAATTCAGTCAGTAATCGAGCACAGCAAGCTGAATATTTCTCTAACCTATAATGTCACCCTACGACCTATGACCGGAACTGATCAATAGTTTTCTCGATAGTTTTGAATATAGAGCCGGCGCTTCGCCGGCTGAGCGAAATAGTGGAAATTCTAGGAAGCTCTTACAAGTGTCGCTGTAAGTATGGCGTGAACGCAAAGAATTCTATTGAACAAAAAAAAGGAAAATAAAACGCCACAAGTGGAACTAATTGCATACACTTTCGATGTTGGCGGTGGGTAAGAGGAGAATGAGGACTTCAGAAGAACGTTAAGAAACATCGGTGAATGTGCCGAGGGAGAACAATTCTACCTTGAGATTTCCACATTGCATTTTTGCAGTCGACTGCTTGTAGGTTTTGGATTTTCTATAACGAAATTTTACATTGCTCACCTATGACATTAATTTTTAGGTTTGTTGATTTCTAAAGCGCTTATGTTCCGATGTTATCCGAATAATAGCAATTGATTCACTGGATGAGTGATAAACTGCAACTGAAATTGTGAAATGTCAACTCATTTCTTGACCTACATATATTTTCGTTTTTCAGAACGTCCTATTCTTTCGTCGACTCTTGCTCGGACCTGTAGACTAATCGATATGTGAATAAATAAAACGATCAGGACCCTGGGAAAAAGAAAAATAAATAAAAGAAAATAAATAAGATTCATGAATAAAACTTACTTATGTAGATAATAGAACTCAGATAAATAAGATAATAAGTAGACAGAAATGCCCCCTTCAGTAAGAAGACCTATTTTGTGTTCTGTAGACGCGAAGACATAGAATTCCCAGGAAGTGTTTTTTGGTTTTCTCTTTCACAGAGTTCTGTTCGAGGGTTTGAACAAATTTTTTAATCGATTTCGCAGTATGAGCTCGAAAATATTATATTATTATTATTCTAGTAAAATGTAACCCAATGATGGAGAGCTTTCCTCAGAGTAACATTAATCACTTTGTGATAATCCAAATTTCGTCAATAGAGTCTCATAAGGAGAATCTTTTGGCGCATAATATAAGGTAGTAGACTAATAACTTCCAGGCCTGAAAAAGATCCTTTGCCGAAGATTCGTCTCACCTGGGAACCACTACTAGGATTCCCACCTTAATGACAGGTCCTTTCGAAGCCATAGAGTTTCGATTCATCGCTGGGTCCTCCTTCAAATGTGAGTTGTCTCAGTGCCCACCCTGGTTTTCTAGAAGCCCTCCGGTAGAGCTACCGGTTCTGCAGAGACTGGTGTGGACAGGAACCTGTGCCGACGTCTATTGTTGATGAGCATGAGCTCTCTCTTGTCGACGGACGGCTGCTGCTCCAAAACAATACAGCGGCTTCCGGTCCAGCGATTGTTTGTACAGTGGGTTTCTGACTCATTGCACCGACTCAGCCGGTAGTACTGGTGATGATGATAGCTGCCTGCCTGCCGGCCTACCTACCTCGTACCAGTGGTTACGGTATTTTCGAAAGCGCACATTCCACTCCATCTCACTGTGTGACACATTGTTCAGCGGTGCATGCGAACGGCTGAGCGAGCCACAGTCGGTCGATGGTCGACTGATATCTTTTCGCCGGGAATGAGCACTCAGCTGGGGACTTGGAGATGTTATAAATCTGAACGAGTTTACTTCCTCTATAAAAAGAGGTGATCGAATTCCCGAGTCGCTATCCCTGAGGCCTCGCCATGGATGTATGTAAACAGTCAGATATAAAACAGAAGGAAACCAGTTCGCCGGTATTCAATCAGCTCATATTGATCGAATTCTTTCGCCTTTCATGGTTATATGATAGATAATAACGATTCTAACTCAGAACTTAGAAAGAAAAACATAGGAATACTTGTGGACGCGAAGAATTTTAGATCTTGATGGCGTTTTAAGAGTGTTCCGTATTAAGGACGAGAGTGCTTTCCGAGCCCAATGAATTTTCAGATGAAAACCTCGCAAAGAAAAGGTATTATGGGCAAAATAGGATTTGAAAGAATCTGTTCAATGCCATTTCATGCTATGTGGAACAGTGCCATATATAATGTATGGACCACACAAAGAATGGTGTTCAAATTTGCAAATGAGGAGTAAATATGTAAATAGATGAATTGAACAACTATATTTCGGGAAAAACTACAAATGGTAGCAAAGTCGTCAAAACTTGAAGGAAAGGCAGCGTTTTGCCATTCGGAAAAACTAATAAGCCTTCACCATTCCGACCCACCGGTTTTCACTGAAATGAAATACCGGCCAATCTGTTGGCACCATTCTGTACGAAAACAGACCAGAAAATGGTTTTTTGGTGAGTGATTTCAAACTCTATGCCTGCCCCTAACCTAGCCGTGAAGTTGAAGTCCTCTCCAGATTGTCTTTTATGGCTCACTGAGTTCATCCAGATCAGATATTCAGCTCCTCTCGAATTTGTGGCATAGAAGAAACCTTGATGGAAGGCTCTGAATTGTACTCTCTGCGCCTTCTCGAACTTGATCCGGACGAAATTATTGTTCTAGAAAACATCCCGCTCTGCTTGACACTTCAGCGCTCAGATAGCTTAGTTTGAATGGCTTCAAAATTCACGTCGAACTCATGATCTGGTGAAGATATAAGATCACCTGCTGACATCTGTTGTGAGAACGATATCGAGTGATCAGAGCGATATAGAGTCGTCGTCGTCGTCAATCGGCAGAGGTCATTAATTGCTCGTGTCTTAGAATAACATCAGATTGTGGTGGACGAGAAATAGCGGAGAAGGGCTGCCTTGACCGCTGGCGCTCATCCATCACCGGATTACTGTAAGATTATGCGACATTGAGTGGACAATAAAGTCGCCTATAATAACACGCGCCATCGTCCGGAAGAAGAGAACAGGTGTCTGACGGGACCACAACAGGATGGAGCGGTGGCCCTCCAAAATAGTTGGAGAATGAAAATACAAAGAAGCCCTAAATGGGAGAAATCATCCTGGAAAAGAAGCTCAGATTCCATTCAAAATCAGCTTTTTCGAAAGGGAAATACCAAGAAAAGGTAGGAGCTCCTCGGAAAAATCACCTCATCTTTTACCATGGAAAATCCGAACATGACTGGATGGCGATTACTCCCCATAAGCCCTTTCGTTTCATGTCTCGATACACCCAATACCTTTCTGCGCGAAAGTTCTGCTATTAACACTTGTCGCATCTGCAAAAACGTCGGCTTAGAACAGTAGTCTGAAAAATGTTCAGTACTACAATTACAACTGTCTTCTCATATCCAGTGCATCTGATGATTATTGATTGTTCAGAGTAGTGATTATGCTAGTGATTATTCAGAATTCTTCGTATGACGAAGGCGTTACAAATGCATTGCTTATAGAATTAAATAAGCGCTACTCATTAGTATTACATCACTTCTGTCTTGATTTAGATATAAAATTCGGGAATCTCGATGCTTACAAAAATTTAAGAAAAAATTTAGAAAACCAAGGGCTAAAAAGGGCGTTGGCTAATTCCGGGTCGCAGATGTCTTCCCAAGAAACCTTCGTTCTTAGCTGCCAACTTTTGTCTACTGCTATTCTTTATTCCACAATATCAATGAGAATACTTTGTTTCTCTAACAAATCTCGAAATCATGTTCAAATTGTTCTCGTTACCGTGTTGAGTTTTGTTTTGTTGATCATTGTACTTTTTCGGCACCACATGTGGCATTGCCGCATATGATAATTTAATTCATTAATATCGAATAGGCACTAACTATAAAAACTGTTAACTTTCTCAGCCGTAGATTCCTGAAGGTGTTTCGATTGCCATAATTATGAGCCGTCCCACACTCCACTAGCATTAATTGAAAAACAACATCCTGTATAATTATCTACAAAGGATGCGTAGAAAATGCAAGATGTATATCAGAATGAAATCAGATTATGAAGGAGGAAAGGTGCGAAGAGCAGCGAAGAGTCCAAAGGAAAGGCTTACGAAACCTAGCACTTCCCACACATTAATGAGTTTCACAGCATGGAAACACATGCAATTTTATCACCGTTGTTCGCAAGCGGAAAGATCGGAGAATTCCAGATAAACTTAGCTCACTTCAAAAAGGGAAGCGAGAGAAATCATAGATGAAAAAGATGAAAGCTCTATAGAATTAGAATCGAAGAGCTTGCTGCAACTGTAAAGGGGAGAAGAGTTTTCACGAATATGAACACGAGCGAAGAATCTTGCCCCTAAACTATTGTGAAGAGTGAGATAGAATTAAGAAGTGTTATTTTCCGCTTAGCCACGTCCTCAGGTCTTATTTTGAAGTTCTGATTCCTGACAGGTTTCGAAGCTTGCAAGCCTTCAATAGGTGAAGAACAACAGCAAAAGCCATCGGTATTGATCAAGTAAAGAGTGGTTGAGCGTCTTTCTTTCACATTTCCAAAAATCTCACATATCTCACATGCAGAACTACAGTGGCGGCAATATATTTACAGACGCCTGCCCTCTGCGTGGTTTTTTGGCCATAACTTTGGAACCAGAGGAGTATGAGAAATACTGAGCACGTATTTAGAATCCTCTAAAAATTCTCTACAAAACGCACTTATTTGTGTTTGACGCCACTCTGGAATTGTAGAAAAAAATCGAGTGGAAATAAATTGGTCATGAGATAGTAAATGGTAAACACATTCTCAAGATCACAGTAAACTACAATGCATCATCAAAACATGTTTATTATAAAACAACAAGTCAATATTTAGTAGGATGGCCCTTGCTCTTGATCAAAACCGAACGGTTCCGCATTGAGTCGACCAACTTCATACATCGCTCCACAGGAATAGCACTCCAGGTTTCCTTGATGACCGCTTCCAATTCGTCGCGATTCTGTGGCTTCATGCGCTTCAAAACTCTATCCACGTCATTCAGGAGATGTTCGATAGGATTCAGAATGAAAGCTCTTGAAGCCACAAAATCTTGACGAGTTGGAAGCAATCATCGATAACGTGGAGTGCTATTCCTGTGGAGCGATGTATGAAGTTGGTCGACTCAATGTGAAACCGAACCGTTTCGCTGTGATCAAGAGCAAGGGCTATCCTGTTGAATGTTGACTTGTTCTTTTATAATAAACATGTTTTGATGATGCATTGTAGTTTATTGTGATTTTGAGAATGTGTTTACCATTTACTATCTCATAACCAATTTATTTCCACTCAATTTTTTTCTACAATTTCAAGAAAACGTTGAATACAATTTGGTGCGTTTTGTAGAGAATTTTTCAAGGATTCTAAATGTATGCTCAGTACTTCTGGTGCTCCTCTGGTTCCAAAGTTATGGCAAAAAAAAACCACGCAGAGGGCAGGCGTCTGTAAATACATATATTGCCGGCACTGTACATCACAACATCTCCAACTTCCCAGGCAGCCGCAATGCCTACCCGACCCCGAAGGGTGAAGGTCCTTGTATGTAAGTCCCGAATGGATCCGAAGCCTTGGAATGCAAACGAATGCAGACGGTCATTTCACTTATTATTGAAGCTGAAGCAAATTATTATGAATGATCATAAATAATTATCATAATTGAAGAGCAAGATTGGAAGTCGAAAAGGCTACAAATTCTTGACCATAATAGATAAGAATGGGAAGGGATGTTGTGCAGTGATAAGAGGCGCCACTTGATTCTTCACTTGGCTAATTAAGTCTTCCATTTTAGCGGAGAGTGGCATGCTGATGACACGTATGTTTAGAAAGGTAAGGACACTGACCTCAACACGACTGGCCTCCACAAGTAATTTGTTTTACATGCCAAATACGCATTAATTTTCTAAGATTCTGAATAGAAGAGAAAAGATGGAGCTTCTTTAGGAGCTTCAACGACTACGTAGGGACTTCTCATTTAAAAAGAGCTGTTTTGAAAGCTTAGCGAGAGCATGTAAAGATAGAAGAGGGTTTATTCATAACGAAATTGCACGATACTCCTCTCATGATCCTTCCGAATCCACCTTTTACCATATTTTTCAAAGCTCAACATTATTCAATTTCGTTGTGAGGCCGCTGAAAATGCACCACATCTAATGCGAGAGGGCGACCAACCATGTCTAACGATAAGGCATAAGAAACAGGGTAAAAACTCATCTAACAAGGGAGGCCAGTGAACTTCCCACTAGGATTCCAATCGAGACCTATATGGTTTTGTGGAGCATCGAATGGTGATTACAATGGTGTAGTTTGTTTTTGCTAAATACAAATGGTTGGGCCAAAAAAGACAAAAAAATCTTGACCACTAACCACGTGGGTCTAGATTGGAATCTTTGGGGGGAGTTCTTTGACCTCCCTCGTAAGCACGGATCTTGTGGCCCTCAAAAACTTCACCTTCCAGTTTCTTTCAACCTCCCGTTCAAAATAAAAAAGGTGCCACGAGGTTGGTAGCTGTTATTTTTCACTGATCATCTCTTGCTACAGATGTACGCTCGTGGAATAGTAACGTTCTCGTCGGGGAAGCTAAAGTGCAAACGCAGAAATGTCAACGGTGAGCAGACGCCGATGAGACGGTAGCCACGAGCCGCAGATAAAATCAGGGGAATGATTCAAGAGAGACAGCTCATCGACGGAGGGAAATTCGCCTACGAACAACCCACGCTTATTGAACAGACAAATATGAGACATTGTTGAATGTCAAACAGACTGTGACTCGCATTCCTGGTTATACTTTCCGTTATCAACACTTCATCATCAGATCATGACTTCAAAGAGAAGTACTGCTTATCAACGAGAATCATACTTGTCTCAGTTATGTGCACTTCAGTATCACGGGACATCTCATATTCCGACGGCTGGTTCGAAATCCGCCTGAGGCGATATTTTTGCACTTTCAGAGCAGCATACACTTCTGCTGTACATAACACCAATCGGCCCAGACGAAATGAAATATGTAGAATATTAGCATTAGAAAGCTGTTAATCAGAATTACTCCTATAAAAACCAAATACTATAGACTAAGGTTCATGGAAAACACAGTCCTCTCAGCGGACCCTCTTTTAAGGCGCAATAAACACTGAAAAGAAGAACAGGAAGAATGCAATGGAGAAGAACAAAGGCATATTTCAAGCACGCCTATCACTGAACCCCTGCTGCCCAACTCTGAAGCTTAGGTAATTAAACTTCTAAAGATGGGTAAGAAAGACATGGTTGCAGAACGAGGAGCAGGCACAGAAGAATGAGCATCCCACTAGCAGTCGTCGGGTGTAGAGGCCATTGTGACGGACGCCCGTGGGAAGACGGTGGTGCTCGATGTGGAGCGGTTTGAGCTCCCGCGGCGCCTGTCCAAACATCTGAGCATGACCTCAGCTGCTAGACCGACTGAGAGCCGTCCGCAATTAAATGCATCTCGAACGATCGGATTTCGTGAAATCGAACCAACGCACTCATCCATTATTACCAGTTCGGCGTTCACTTTCACAGTGATTTGACCCCAACCGGCTCGATTTTATGGCCAACGCCGACCGAGCCACGCTGCTTTACTGGCTTGTGATTTTTGCTTTATTCAGAAAAAGCTGTTCACAAAAAGAAGAGTCGCTTCGCAGGAGAAAAAATCTACACATTCTATTGGGGATTCTACAATGCATGCAGTTTGGAATAGATAGTTATCCAGCTCAAAACTGTTTTCAGGCCCATGAAGACGACGTGCAGATGGAAGAAACATTGAGGCAGGAATGAAGTGTTGCAGCTCGAGACGCGTAATGTACGTATAATGAAGTAAAATCAGTAGTATAATAACCCGAAGCCGATGAACCAAGATTGATACTGAATACTGATATTGAATATAGATTGATTGTGAAGAAAAATCAATCATGGGTTTAATGTAATTCACGATCGTTCGACCTAGGGCCGTTTTACGAGGGAACAGATGAGCTTTCTCACGATTTGTGGCGGAACGGGCTTCTCTGATTACGAAATATGGAAGCTTTCCAATTCAGAAACCGTACTGATTGTGAGGGAAACCCTTTATGAACCCCTTTATCAAACAATTACATAGTTCTTCTTCTTCGTTGGTCACAAACGGCGAGCCATTTTCCGAATCTCTGACTCCTCGTTTCGCTAAACATCAGCTCATAATAATAGATAATGGATAATAATGGAGTTACAAATCACCACCGACTTCTCTTAACTGTTCGTCATCAATTGACGCGATAAGTGGAACAAACAAACTTCAAACGAACTGATCATATCGCGTTCAGAAGCCATTCAATGGTGAATTTCCCGTATTCTGGGCGTATTCCACACTTTTTTGGATCATGATTTAACTTTAAACATTTCTATATCGTTTTCGATCACGCTAATGCAAGCTTCAACTAGTGGCGATGTTGTACGAGGCCTTATAAAGGGGTATAGCCGAAGTAGTAGCGAAAGTCTTTTAAGGTCAAAGAGTTTTAGAGAGGAAAAGACAAAGTCTAGCCTAATTAACAAAATTAAGGCAACGCAACTGCAAAATAGCAAGTAATCCCAGTTAATTCAGCCCCAATTTACTACATTTCATCTTGAATACTCACCTTTGAGTGCTTTCTATCCTTTTTCATATTACAACTTATACTCTAAATTTCTGTCTATTTTGTATGTCTTAATTTGATGTTTTGATTCTTTCTATTCAAAAGTTTGCGTTGTTATAACGTGAAAGCGACTATCTGTGCCTTAACAAAATAATGGTATAGAATCGTCCACGTATCCTAAGAGCTACATACGATGCTTAGTGGACCTCACTAGCCGACTTCATAACAGCTCAAAAGAAGGTGAGGAACGAAATGTAAGCCCAATAAAGTGTTCATATTAATCACGATCGAGCTGCAGAAAACAGACCCTTCTCACTGAAATTGATAGTTGATCACAAGCTGAACGCTGCAGATACTAAGAAAACCTATGGAAACTCCGGTGGGAACAACGGTGGCATCAGAGTGGACCACATACTTCCCTTTAAACGCATTTTCAGATGAATTTTTCTCCTCGGAAAATTCGAAATCCTCGGACTCTCTCCGTTCAAATGCTCCATGAAAAAATTTGGACCGAACGTACGAGCGAGACCAGGTGGAGGCGATTGCTTGTCACTGGCAGAATGGAGCTGTCAACTGCAGAGTAGAAGCCGTGGCGGATGGCTAAGGAGAACGAAAAGACTGCAGCAGCTGGGCCAGAAGACGAGCACCGGAGACTACAAAGAGACGAAGCCGCGGCCATTTTCGGCACGAAACCGTCCACGTCGTTCAGAGAAAGAAATTGAATGGACTCCAGTCTCGTCGCCTCGAAAAAGCGCCGGCTTTCAGTCGTCAAGTCGTCAGCCTTTCCATTACTGGCTGTACAGGTTGTGGGTATGAGACAAACGATATAGCTGCCACTCTCGGCCGCTTGAGAACTGCAAGACTGTGACATTCCCTTGTCTGGTGAAGATTTTATCATGTCATTCTTCCGACGTACGAGGTTGAGGGGCACGCATGGTGCAGTGGTAAGAAGCGCTACTGAAACCCGCACGGTCGATCGATCCTCGCCCGGGCCAACCAAGCTTTCCATCCCTTCGGGGTCGGTAAATTGGTACCAGACTTTTCTGGTAAGGTAAAAACACTGACTTGCCATAGCGGCTGTCCACCAGAAGTCATTGTATAGACTTGCACCTGAGAGCCTCGTAAAGCAGAAAAATAACACAATGAAACCATCACCACGGCTGCCAAAATTCTAAGATAGGGTTAAAATCGCTATTCCGACTAGATTTGAATCCGCATATTGTCCGTGTCCAAGGCACAGTGATTTTAGAGCCGACGACTCTTCTGGGCTGCTCATCTGCGCTCCCCTAGCACTTTCCTTAAGCTCGACGGCTTTCGCTTCAGGCACTCATCCGTGATAGCGGTATTGGTCGGTGACACATCAGTAATCCTACCAGTTTAGGTGAAATAAGAATTCATTTCACTCTCCTCTCTCCTTCGATGATTGAACTTCACACAGAAACAATGTTCGTTCGCTCACTCTGGCAATCTACGGAAAGCTTGTTTATTCACTCTTTTATCACAATGACACAGACACGTAAGTCTTCGAAGAGATCAGCATCAGCTGTCAAAGCATCAGCCACCACGTTCAAGCCGAAATGATACTTTTCCTGCCTTCCTGCCCTACCAAATCTAGCCAGCCAACTAAACAATGCGGCCAGTCTACGGATTCGTTTTTGTTTTTGACAAGCTGTAGTTCAGCTCCAATTAGTTCTACTACAGAAACGGCCCAGCGTACCTAATCTGAAGCTTACCTGGCGCTAGTCGTGAGAATGCGAAAAAAGTCTGCTGATTTTCTTGCCATGCCGGCTATTGATAATCAAATGAAAACGCAGAAATCACAGAACCCAGCTTGAAAACTCCACAAATTAAGCGGACTTCATAAAGAACCGTAGGCACTCCAAAATCAATGACTTCTCAACCACAAGCATCGCCATTACAAGAAATTATCAAAATCAGAATACTCTCCACTGTTGAAAACCAATCCTCCTTAAACTTCATTTCCTTCAGAAACAAATATTATTATTAAACCTATGTGTGGGAGTATATCTCTATGAACGACCTATGTTATAAATGAATAGAACAGGCTTACTATAACGTATAGTATATCGTATACCCAGAATATGTATGACTGAAAACCTCAAGACAAATAACTATTAATGCCATGGAATATCACCAAAACGAAACCGAAAAACAACATCATGGAGCAACTCATGAACAACAAGTGAAGTAAAGACTTAATAAGGCGCCCAGGTAAAAAATGAAAAAGTGAACGGGCTGTAATCGCCGAAGGACTCGCATAGTGATACCTGTTAACATATAGGCTTAGTCTTAACTAATGAAGAGCATAATAGTCTATCTGATTGCACTGTTCGATTGCCCAGAATCCTTGACGTCTCAATCGTTTTCCACCGCTTCCAACTGTTCGAGATCACTCGGGTCGAGCCTCGGAATTGGCTTTCCTGAGAATCAGGGAAATTCTCTGACAATATTCACAAAAAAAAAGAGGATACAAAGAAATAAATGGATATGTATGAAAGAGTGAGAATTATTGCTTAAAAGAGTGGGGCCGATGAACTCACCAAAGAAAGCTTCAATTTTCTTGATGATATTCAACGCTTCTCGACTGTCCACGAAGTTGATCGCTATGCCAGCTTTTCCAAATCTTCCAGTACTGTAACAATTCTATCAGTGAGCTACTAAACAAAACATATAGTAACGGAACCAATGGACTCCTAGTAAGCCGCTAAGCGTGTAAAAAAAACTTAGTACTCGAGCACGAACGGCAATTATGTTTGTAAAGACGTGTTTGAACTCCAGTATCTCGTCCTACTGATGCAAAATAATCAACGTTAACAGCTGTGATACCATACTTCTATTTCGGGTCAAGTTTTTAATGGAAGACACCTGAAAGTAAGCAGCAAAAAAGACATTTTTGCCAAGAAAAATTTGCTCCCACAAATTCAGAAAATACGTCTTTGTTTGGAGTTCAGAAAAATAGTTTTAAGAAATAATATACCACACTTCAGGAGTAATATACCAAATATACCACACTTCAGGAGTGTTCATTAGCTAGAACTCTCTACAAAATCAGTACCAAGACAAATACCAATTTTACTCTAAAAGTTGTACAGAAAAGTGTCAGGATCGTGTGCTCACGTTCCTGTAACGATTCTCTGACTACATTCGCAGAAAGCCTCTTTAAAATCGACTTCAAGTCAAAATCAATTACCGTCCAATGCGATGCAAATACGTGTCATAGTCGGGCTCCGTAGGATTATCGTACAAGAGCGGAGGGTCGTAGTTGATGACGATCGTCACCTGACTCACGTCGATACCTGATAAGAAGAACATCGCTTCATTTCCATACAATTTCACTTGATTAGTTTATTTCTAGTCAATCAGCAAATACGCGTTTCATTCCTTACCAGCGGAATGTAAATCTCAAATAAATGTACGAACAAGTAAAAGCCGCAGTTACGCCGTGAAATTGCAGCTTTTCAATTCACTATTATTTTCCGCCAGGCGACAATCAGCTTCCCCTCGAAGCCGGATCGTATCACTTACACCACACTTGAGTGGCTGTAATGCTAGCCGTTTAATTAGTGGGAGTCGCGAGTGGAGTACGGTAAGTGTGTCCATCATCTCTTTGCGGCCCTAATCACACAATCTAATCCCAATGGCAAACGTAGCCTGACATTCGGACGGTCATGATATAACGCATCAACCGTCAACTCAAATCACCACTCAAACAAAAGCAAATCGGACATGAGCTACTCAGGCGGGGGTCAACCACACGCATGATAAGCCGACAAGCTGGAAAACTAAGCCATTCTTTAGAGTCTGGCACAAAAAAAAACGAATAATAAAAATCAATCGCAGACTAATAGACGCGGAAAACGATTTATTCGGTCACATATTAAGAGATTTACTACATGACTGTTCGGCTTCGGAAACACCTTTGCTCAATAAATAACTCATTTTTAAAGCCAACTAACTAGAACGAGGGACAAAAAAAAACAATAAACAACCGGAAAAAGGCAGGGCTAACGCACCGAGAAAACGACTTTTTCCGCCATATATTAGGAGATTCATGGAAACTCATAATACGCTTGTTGACCTTCCTGGACTACCTTTGCTCAATGAGCAGCTCATCGACAGAACAAACCCTCACTTGGGTGCAAAAATTTTTCCAGAAGGTCTTATTTTCAGGAGATCCTCACAAGATGGCTAATTCTTCGCCTGGCAAAGAACAAGTTCTCAAGTTCCCCACGCATCACCTGATCTATTCACATCGTTGCTTTCATTGAAATTTGGTGAATGCATTGATTGCTTGGAGACCTGTGCGGTGTATTGTTAAGTGTGCTAATTCTCACGATCTGAACGAACGATCTATCCTCGCCCAGATTAACCAAGGTTTACAACCTTCCGGGGTTAACTGGTACGAAACTTCTTGACCTATCAAAAAGCAATGGTGTCGGCGTTGATCAATCTCCTACACGCCAGGCATTCGTATTCCATTCAGAATCGAAGAAGCATGGTAGATGTTTATTTGACTAATACAATGATTTCGGGGAATAGCCGCTGTACCAAATCTGCGTCATTACCTCACCAGACAACACTGGTACCAATTTACCCGGCCCCGAAGAGATGGCAGGCTCGGCGCTCCGGCGGGGATCGGTCGCTCGACCGTGCTGGTGGCAGTAGCGCCTCTTACCACTATACCACGTGCGCAATTTTGAAAAAAATGTAAGGAAAATTACAAAACGAAAAAGAAAATGAAAATGAGTCACCTCTGGCACAGACATTGGTTGTGATTAGCACTTTGAAGTCGCCATCTTTAAATCGCTGGATTGACTCAGCACGTTCCTCCACGGTCATTTCTCCATGCAACACTCCAACCTGGACAGCAGAAAATCAACCAAATTTCATTCAATGGGCACTAAGTGAAAGTTTATTTTCTGTGGAGTTTTTCTACAATCCTCACTGCTCTCTCACCAAAGAAAAGGAGTTTTTTCTCCGTTCAACAAAACGCTAATAGGACCTGCTAGACGGCAAATTTCGATTTCTGCCTCCAACTTTTGAAAACCCAGAAACATCAAACGAAAAAAGACATCACAGATGAAGTCTTACCGAATGTCCCTTCTCGACCATTCGTTCCGCTAGCCAAGACGCACTTCTTCTGGTATGCGTGAAAATCACACACGACGCAATAGTCAAGCCACTATATAGCTCGACAACCGCCTGAAACCACCATTGAAACTTTGCCTTCTCAGGGTAATAGGTTACCTACAAAAGTAAAAAGTAAAATGATTAACACTGGTTAGTCCCTCAAGGACGCGCCATGCAGTCTTCTTTCATTCAGGATCGTAGAAGCATGGTGAATGCGTACGTCGCCTATACAATGACTTGCTGGGATCGGCCGCTGTCAGTGTCTTCACCTTTCTGACTAGCTGACCAACAATTGACCCGACCCGTAGGGATGGAAGCCTTGCTCAATTTGGACGAGAAGGGGTTAACCGCTATGTATGGATATCTTCCCCATCCTGGACAGATATGGTAATAATATACCCGACTCAGCGGGAGGGAAGGCTTAGTCAGCCGGGGCGGGGATCGATCGCTCGACCGTGCAAGTGTCAGTAGCTCCACTGGGCCAAAATACTGATAGCATAAAAAACTCGAGATGTTTCGCTAATGGCTTTGAGAGAAAAAAAACGCACAATTAGTGAAATATTCGTCGAGACAGATTTGGAGCTCACCTGATACTTGGCGTCCCGACCAGGACACTCAACGAAGTACTGCTTGATGTTCGGCAGCGACTGATCTTCTCGTTTCAGTCTGAAGAAGTTGAAAATTAGCAAGCCCATCACCAAGTCAGAAAATTTAGGGATGTTCAGCAATCAGAATCATTCCACCTAATCCTGCAAAATAAATAAAAGCTGCAAAACATATAAAAGTAGAGAACGGAAGCACAACTGTATATTAGGTGTAGTTATTAAGTTCTTTTCCCTTATCTTATTTATTCACCTATTTTAACATACAGTGAAACCAGCCGTTCAGCGTCCTAACGGCCGCCGAACGTCTGTTCGGGAGCTTCGCTCCCAATTTGTATAAAAAAGGTGTTGTTTTTGGAGTTGCGGACTGGGTGGACGTGAAGTTTAGTTTACTAAAAATGGTTAATATCAGTCAAATGTTGTATTTTCCTCTTTTGTGAGAAGTTAGTCTGTTCGAAGTTGAACGGGGAAACATGACTCATTGGTTTTCTTGATAAGTTCACTGGAACTCTGCCAAAGATTACTCAATTGGTATAGTTTTTGAACGGTCGGGACACCTTGATGAAACGGAACACATCAATAGATCTCTGCTAAAGTGAGTTGTAGTGGTGGAAAGTTCTACTTCAGTTAGTAAAATAGCGATACCTGAAGCATATTCTCATTGGTGTAAATAGAAGCGAAATATAGTTAGTATAAGTGCTGACCTGAGGATTTTGCTATTCCGCTGAATACGTCCTATTCGAAAACTTCAGAAAATACTACATTTTTCACAACATTAGAGTTGGCTTTGATTAATAAGCCTTCTGGTTGACGAACTCTGGATAGTGCCGTGTACAGTTGTCCGTGGCTGAAGACGTCCTCAGGTAGAAACAGGCCAATGTGCGAGAACGTCTGTCCCTGACTCTTGTCCCTGACTTGAACCGGTGTGTCTGTAGATGATCTTCATGGGTCTGCCCATGGAGAAGATGTTCTGTAGGAGACTGTCCACGAAGGTCAGCTCGTTGAGCACATCACTTTGGCACTGCTCGCTAAGAAACAAAAATTTTCACTTGAACCGGTGAGTCTGTAGATGATCTTCATGTTCATGGGTCTGCCCATGGAGGAAATGTTCTGTAGGAGACTGTCCACGAAGTTCAGCTCGTTGAGCACATCACTTTGGCACTGTTCGCTGAGAAACAAAAATTTTCACTTGAACCGGTGTGTCTGTAGATGATCTTCATGGGTCTGCCCATGGAGAAGATGTTCTGTAGGAGACTGTCCACGAAGTTCAGCTCGTTGAGCACATCACTTTGGCACTGTTCGCTGAGAAACAAAAATTTTCACTTGAACCGGTGTGTCTGTAGATTATCTTCATGGGTCTGCGCATAAAGAAGATGTTCTGTAGGAGACCACTAAAGAAGCTCAAGGAGTTCACCTATGCTAGTAGCACATCACCTTGGTATGGGTCCCAGGGAAAGCGTCCTTTGCGGAGTGCGTCCTATCATTGAGCGTGGGCCGTGGACCGCACACCGGGCGGACGGACGGACAAACAAACATCTCTTGGTTATATAGTAAGGATAAGGATATGCATAGTTACCGTTGGTCTGCACATTGTTGGCGTCAGCACGAAGTTAAGTAATTTGACTTTCAGATGTGACTGTGGTGTTTCAAACGACATGAATCCCTTCTTCCTTCAACTAGTAGACTTCCTATTTCCGCAATGTTAACCAATGTCATTTATTTAGAAACTAGAACAATGTGAGCTATTCCATTAGCGTTGTCTAACAACCATATTTCATGGTCGTAATGAATTGGATTGAAATGGAATTATTGATCTCAGTTTTGCTAATTCAAAAAAGTGGTCACAACTGGAAGAGCCACAGCTTCTATAATGTTTTCTAAACTATGTAGGTACATCAAGGTAATTCGTATCAGGATCTATTTACGAAGCCATTCAAATAGTCCAACTGAGCCCCGCGACCGGGTCAAGTAGGTGACAAACTATCTGAACAACACAAGCCAAGAGCCACCCGCGGTGAAAAGCTAACAAAATTCTCAACACAATGTTGAAGGGTTACTCTGACAATAGGAATGCTATCGAGTGAATAGGGGAGACGTGCTCGTTCCCCTAGTGAGACTAAAGCCGCACCTCGAAATAAGAAGAATTGCGTAATTTCGGAAGGCTTTCAACCATCTATAATACTACACATATTCTACCTATTCCCAAGACAATTCCACGATGCTTCACTAGAACCTGACATTTATCATGAAGAGTGGTTTACGGCAACTGAGAAACCGAAATGCGGTAAGGAAAAGCGGAGGAATCAGAAGGATAGTTGAAAAAATTTCACCGCTTGAAATCGAATGTTTATTATCTGAATATTAGTAGTTGATATATTGCATTTGATTTAATATAATAGAAATATTAGAATTGAACATTTGGTTCGAAACCTGAGGCCATTCCGTTTCAAGTGCTGTACAACGAATAGAAATCTATTTTCTTTCATACTTGACTTCAACTTGTGCATGGGTGCTGTTTCAGAATCCAAATTTTCAGGCAAAATAACAACCCAATATCCAAATGAAAGGTTTCTACTAATCTCGAGCTGTGCTCAACAAGCTTGAACTCCGAGAATCTATTGTTTTCATTATAAATTCTGTAACATGTATCGCCACGGAGTAATTTTGTCGACTAGAAAAATGCAACAGACCATAGTATTTGACAACTCATTCGCTTGTTGTTTTTAGTTTCGTTCGATTAACCCACTCCAACTTCGCAAGATAGGAGACCAAGTGTTTGAAAGCTTTCGAAAAATACCCTAAAATGGTGATCATTTCACCTCTACAGTCGAGCACTTGATCTTATCACAGCCCGACGAAGCGCTCCATACCTCCAGGGTTGTTCAAATTGGTACCGAACTTGTCTACGAAGTTGAAGGCACTATCATGTACAGCGGCTGGGCCTCGCAGAACATTGTATAGGCCAAATTCGCGTTCACCATGCATCTACGATTTTCAACGGAGGGAGAGAGCTTGGCGCGTTCTTACAAGTAGTCCATCTCAGAGTGTGCCAAGCTTTCGTGATGCAACTTTTACAGGATGTAGGGTCCCTTGTAGGTACTCGAAAACTATACTTCATTTTTTCTCTAGACACTTCTGTGAGGGGAAAAACGGCTGCCGAAAAAAACGGAAGGCGAGCACATCAGACAAACCACGCGTGCTCATCAGAGGCCGCCATAATCGTTGGTACTGCAACTTGGCGCAGTGGTAGCGATGCGGCTTTTTGTGTGGAACTTGTGAGTTCGGTCGCGCATCCTACATCCATTTTTGCACTCATCCGGCTTTTATTATCATAGGCTTGCGTAATCACTGGATACAATTTCAACCTGATTAACGCTTTTTTTGGTACATAGGACGTATTCCTTGGCCTGTATGAGTTACTTTCCTATGGATCGGACCTGCACGTCATTAAATCACCGTAGATACTGCAAATGTACATGAATACTCTGAAACTAATGTCAGTTTCGTGATCAGCGACCCAGATAACTCCCACATGCGAAGTTTGGGCGAAATGGGTGACCTTGATGTCTCGAGCCTCGTGTCAGGTGTCGGTAGAGTTGCCCAAGCTTCAGTCTCTAATGAACCACTGGTAATATTTTGCCACCATTCAGACTCTAGCTGTCATAAAATCTTCAGCATCCACTACCTTTGTCCCACGAACTGCCTGAAAGTCTCACATAAACTGTTGATCATGAATTTTATGCTCGTTTCCTGAGCTCTGACTGGTGAGCGCTAGCTATGGTAAGGGTGGGTGAGTAAGGTGCCTGGGTCAAAATAACCGATTTGGACCAAACATCGCATGTGGGGGTTATTTGGGTCGCTGATCACGAATCTAACATTAGTTTTTGAATTTGCGTCCGTTTGAGATAAGTTACGGTGGATATTGACTATGTGATATGCTCGCCTTCCATTTTTTCGGCAGCCGTTTTCCCATCACAGAGCTGCCTAGAGAAAAAATGAAGTATGGTTTTCGACTACCTACAAGGAACCCTACATCCTGTAAAAGTGGTATCACAAAAGCTTGGCACACCCTGAGATGGACTCCTTGTTAGAGTACTGGCTAATACTGACCAGCTCAGGTTTACGTTTCACTCAGCGAGCCATCCACCGTTGTCGACTCATTGTAAGAGAGCAAGTGATCGATGAATCGCAGCGTCATCTGGTTAAATTCGCCGTTCACCTAACGACACCCCGTGCGGCTCATTGCCATGTTTTTCGATACGAGTAATTACGTGTTGTCTTCTATCAACAGCACCTAATTCGATGATCCTTCCGGCAGCGAAACGAAAACAGAACGAGCCGAGCATCTGGGACCTCAGCCATCCACGGGACATTGTCAGATGCAGCTGGATAGGCTTTTCAATTAAAGCAACGAAAACATCCCAGAAGTACCGAAAATCCACGCGGAGTAAACCGCTACAAAGGGAAGCGAGGTTTTGACCAGGAAAGGCACAAAACAGGGCTGTCCAGTAGCCAACAAAATTGGCCATTAAATTTACTGATCCACTTATTACAAAATGAATCATATTAAAATTCATGAACTGAGTGGTCTTCATACCGCGTAATCTACTTAGGTATACTCCGTATCTTTTTCAAGCTGCTGCTTACATAAAGTAATAGTTTATCGTTTTCAGTGCTGTAATTGTCGCTTGAGCTTGAGAGGTATTTCGTTCACTAGAAGGTATTGTTTCATTACTCCAAGCCCGAAATGATTTTTTTGATAAATATACAAATTCAAATGTTGCACCTGAGATCCTTGGGCATTCATAATTGTACCAAAAACATTTTCTGTCCTCTTATTGTTAGACTCATGAAAAACCAGTTGGTCATGTGCAGGATCCCTAGAATGTCTTATCCGGCCTCCAAACCACAGTAAATAGCTGACACAAAGGGTATTCATTTTCGCCTTTCATAAATTATCACTATCTGATCGAAATTGCTGGATCTCCAGTTGAAAATTGAAATACTACTAGGTGGCGGATTCTTAAGTGGTGCACCCAAACTAAACCCCGAAGTATACGTCGAAAAGTGTGATTCATCAACACGGATAGTGAGATTAATTAAGGGTTCGTTTGGGGTCAATCCGGGATCAAAGACACCTCACTGGCACGGCGAAATGTCGGTTTGCCGACCACGAAATGGTACCTGCGTATAGACCTCAACCAAACCCTGAATAAATTCTTAGTCGGGTTGATGAACTTTGGGCATATTTCACGGGTTATTTCGGGTATACGGTTCAACCATCTGAACCCTGGCGTCCTACATTATTTGAAACGCATTCTGGAAGCATTCAGAATAGTTCCGCACGAAGAGTCAGCACAGTACCAAATGTTTCCGGAATTCACTAATTCAGACTAATCGATGGACAATCCGAAACCTATAAATATCCAGGATGGATCTATTCGATTTATCCCTCGAATTTTTTGAACATGCGATTTGATGTTATTCATATCTCACGACCAACAGAAACCGTAGGTCAATAACAGATAGGAACACCGACAGCCATTTGAGCGAATAAATGACTCTACTATTATTGTACGAATATTATGTACTCACTACCAAAACCACTACTAAGTGATTTCAGGTCAACACGTCTATGTGCATATCAAATAAATAATAAGTTTATAGTTAGGAGGGGTAAGGGTAATTAGTTACACTCTCAATTGATAGCGTATGATCTCGGGTTACTTGCTGGTAATACAAGTGAAAAGTGACGACAATGACCCACTTATCATATAGCCAGCTATTCTGACGACGCTGCTGCTAGCGTTGCGCAACTTGGCAAATTTAACCTCGATTACGGTATTTACCGGGTTAACGGATTAGCACACCTGCCGGTTGCAGAAGGGATGCCTATTTAGTTCTGCACAAAAAAAAACGGAAGAGGTCAATAAGTCAACTAGGGGCCCGACACAGAACGATTAGACTTTTCCTGCCGAAAAGTCAGCAGGAAGTTGGTCAATTCAAATCTGCTGTTGCGCACTGGATTTGCACACTATACGCAACACCTGGTGAAATTGGACGCTGCTGACCCCATACGGGATAATGAGCACAACATCAAAAGGGAAACGTATAATCGACCATTAACGCCACTAAAGAGTGCACGAAATACGGCAACAAAATGACAACCACCAAAGGGATCTTTTTGGTGCTCGTAATGCTGCAAAATGCTTCAAAAACGGCTGTGAGGAAACTATGAAAAACTATAAATAAATAAAATAAAAAGAAGGTAAGGTCGTGAATACCTTTAATAAAAGAGGAGGTCAATGCGAATGGAAGGACTGAGATGGGTGCGCAATAGGTGCATGTAAAGAAGTATTGATATAATAACAACAAGCTACAAAGCGAAAAGCTTTGAAAAGCCAAAAAAGAGCGATGGAAGAGAAAACCTAAGCATAGCCAAGGCCAACACAATAAAAAAGCACATGAAAAATAGTCAAATACACTGCTATTACAAAAAAATATTGCAGTTCCTATTCCTCATTTTTGAAAGCATATTTAATTCCTCTAGCTGAATTAGTTTTCGACGTGGTTCTCTTCTTTCGCTTTATATTAGTACACCGGATGTGACATTTTCGCCGCATTTTTCTTTGGTCTCTGGATTGTGCACGCTTCGGTGCATTCCAAATATTACAAATAAAGGAACCATAAATAAATAAATAAATATTTAACTTTGTGAAATCAAACACTATGGCGTTCTTCTGTTCTGCACAGAAGAGCTCACGTTCCCTTCGAAAACCTTGCTCGTACAGTTCTCGATGCAACCAGCCCATCAAGGATGCCACATGAACATTAGGATAAAAGGTAAGGTTAGCCTATGTGGATCAGTCTACTAAGGACGCGCCATGCATTCATCCCCCATTCAGATAACAGAGGTAGTGTAAATGAGTATTTGACTTACAATTACACGCCGCAGCCCTTACAAGTCAGCGTCTTCACCTTCCCAGACAACCATTTATGTGCAATTTGCGGAATGGAAGGCATAGTTAACTCGGGCAAGGATCGATCGATTGACTGTGCGGGTGTTAGTAACGTCCTACTAACGTACAAAACTCGCACCCACGCCACGATATTATCAAAAAATATGTCTTTCGAAGAAGTTAACAGCCACAACTCGCATTAGTCCCCTCACAATAATACATGAAATATAAAAAAATCAAAATTCTTCTGATGCGAATGGCCATTCGAAGCTGTGCCTTATGGGAGGGATTTCTTGTTCAATTTGAGGATGATGCGTTGTTCGTAGCACAAAAAATAAATAATCAAAACAGCAATATAGGAACGTCGCTAAACCTCCAAAATTCCGGTAATTCAACCATGGGCAAATGAACTAATTACAATAAAAATGATTTGAATTACATTAATATTATCATGATACTACTGTATCATCATGCCGAGATAAATGGCTGGTCGAACATGGACAAATCATTAATAGATAAAGCTTTTAATCTACTTCATATCCTAATAAAAACTCGCAGTAGAGAGATCAAAGTTGAATTAAATGACTGCCGAAAGGGCTGACTCACGTCACAGTGACAGCATTCTTTATGAGCTGCATGGCGAACTTCACCACATCCTCACCGTACGTGGCAGAGAATAACATCGTCTGGACATGCGGCGATTTGGCTTCGATTGTGCTGAAACGACGAATGGACAAGACTCAAAATAAATGAACAAACAAATAAATAATAGAGGAAGAGAACAACTATCTAAAGTGATCCGAAATAATATGTCTGAATAAGTTCCAAACTGCCGCTTACTTGTAGATCTGGGTGCTTTGCTCAGTGTAACCAGCTTGGTTAATCATAACGTCCGCTTCGTCAAGAACAAGGCAGGAAATTTGAGAAGCATCGAGGCAGTGGTACTTCGTCAGATAGTCTACCAACTAAAACAGAAAAAGCACCTGAGAGTCAAGACTCTGATAACCATAGTATGTAGTAAAACTTGAGATCGAAAGGAGAGAAATGACCATGAATTGTTAACTGGAATGCATTACAACGGAGTAGGAGTAGATGTCATTCCGATGAAACTAGGTTAGTCGATTCAGACGAGATTCGAACCTTGACCTACCACTGACCTGTGAGACATTTCCCCGGGTCAGTGATGCGGGTTCGAAGTTCGACTTGACAGCATAAGCAGAACAGCATCTTATATATTTGGAGATGCTAGGTTATTCGCAAAATACTGCCATCGGACGGAAATTGAACCCGCGCCTTTCTGTTTCCGGCAGACTGCACTAACCACTGCACTACCGATGTATGTTACGAACCCCCTAGCATCTTTCATCACAGCATCTGCTGTTACTTCTAAAGCAGTCACCCGCAAAGAATACGCAAACAAGAGTATACTGTGGTGTTACTAAGAGATCCCTCCATAGATATAGGGTGACAAGAAAGTCGTTAGCTGTTTGACGTTCTTTTCTACTTCAATTTCTATTGTGCATACAACGTAATTTATTCTTCAATTCAATCATCATTGTTAGAACGACAGTATTCCACCTGATAAGCAGTTCAACAATCTCGTTCTTCCAGAACCGAGAAGTCACCCTTACAACGTCCTCCACTTGGATGACAAGAGGCTAGAAATAGGGGTAATGCTGAATGCAGCGCCGTATTTTATCCTGACTATTCCAATTTTTGAAAGGTCACTTCAGCTAAATGGGGCCTAGGGTGCTCGAAGCTCTTGTGGAATGAACATTGTATTAGAGGTAATGAAGGGTGTTTGATTATTCAAAGCTGCTACAAAAAAAATCGAGAATGACTAACAAGTACCGCATTTGACGTCACAGAAGCCGTTCATTAGTTAAAGTATATTTATGATAATCGGACCTGCGATCGAGGGTGATATGCCCACCACACATGGAGCTCTACACCGATAAAAGATGGCAGTGTGGTAACTTCAACGAAGCGGGAGCAGCACCAAAGTGAAAGAAGACGAAGAGATTGTCAAGAATGACATATCCCACAGCTGATCGGGATAAAACATTAACCCATTGACGACCATGCGGAAAATCTTGTGTCTGGCGTGCGGGACCGCGCGCGTATCGCACACTTCGGGAGCGCGGGTGCAAAATAGCCCGCACGGTCCCACGAGACCGCACTTTTTAGCTAGCCTCATTGTACAGCCCTCAACTTTGAGAATTAAATGATTTGTTCGAAGAGTAAAATTAGTTCTAACGTAATCAATAGTTCCGAAGTGGTTGAGGGATTTGCCAGACTACAATTTGAACCCGATCTTGAAGAAAATGATGAGGATTTGGATGACTCGCAGGCAGGCAATGTTGTCGATTTTCCTGAAAATTATTTCGATTCCGAATCAGAACTTTCAATTCGCAGGCGGGCAATTTAGTCACTTCTCCTGAGAACGATTCCGATTCCGAATCGGATTCTGGATCTAGCGTTGATAGTGGGTGCGTCGTGGAATCACTTCTCCATCCAATCAAAATGATGCCCATTCTTCGAGTATTAATCACAAGTTGGAGAGAATCACAGGGCTTCCTAGAGCAGAACGGAAAAGATGTATTTCCTGCTATAAGAAAATCTGTGAAAAACGTGGGCGCACGATTGCCGCGAATCGTGCCAGGAAAGTTCCGACTCGTTGTACCGAGTATATCAAACATTTCTGCCTTGATTGTTTTCAGAATTTCCATATGAAATGTGACTAGCTTATTTTTATATGACATCTTTGTAAAAGTTAAGCAACTTTTTGTCAAAAAATCAATTGTCATGAAGGTATTACAGTGCATGATATTGTTTATTTGTTTTTGTCAGCGATCCCCTCCGAAGTAAATAACTCCCGGACTACTGTGAAGGTAGCATTAGTAAGATCCAAAATATCTGATGAACAGTCAAGAACAGCGTAAAACCAAGAAAGAAGCTGTAGCGAGCACTTTTGTAACTGCGGGCTGTTTTGCACCCGCACGGTCCCACGCGACCGAAAAAGTGCGGGTGCAAAACAGCCCGCGCGGTCGTCAATGGGTTAAAGAATAAAAATAAAATAATCGGGATTCTAGAATGTTCAGCCAACATGGCTCAAAAATATCGTATCACTCTATATGTGCATTTTTTAAAAATTTACATGGACCTTTTTCTTCTGCTCATTGCTACTTTTCGAGGTTTAAATTCCAAAATTTCAACCTTCAGCACAAAAAAGCTACAAATTTAATTTGGCCATGTCATGGGTAAAGACTTAGTCAAAGTTATGTTTTTTTCCCAAATGTATTTTTTACCTGTAAGAGACCTGAGCGTTAATTTATTCTCAATCGGCTTGCCTGTGAAAGGGTACAATTCTAATTGGGGATAGACCCCTTAAAAACAAAAAACAGGAAATGTACGGTAACACAATAATGGAGCAGGAAACAGAATCAAGAAATGAAGCAAAGAAAAGGAACAGAATAACAAAAACACAATAACACAAGGACTGACCTTCCCCGGTGTGCCAATAATAATTTGTTCAGTAATCGGAGCAGAAGCTGAAACCAAAATTGCAGCAAACGGAAAAGGAATCAAAAGTTACGATAAACTCACGCTTCACTCCTCTGACCGCATAATGTACTTTAACATCAGGCATGAATTGAGCGATTTTACCAACAACTTCGCCTGAAACAGCCGTCGTTAGGCACTTCCTACTAGGCACAGGTCGATAGGGTCTCTTCACCCAATGACTAGTCCTGCTCTAACCGTAAACGAATGACGCCTAACGGAAGTCCTGGGCCGGCCAAATGATATTTCAGTTCCTTCCCCTCTTGTACGAGAGGGTTCTAGATCACAAAATCGCGATATTTCCATTCCAGTCATTCTGTTGAGTAATTTGTGAACCATACACGTATCGGCGATTTGTCGCCTAACCTTCAATCCATTAAGATTTACTCAGTTAGTTATTTTGTCGGACCGTGTTACGATGCGATCATAATCTAATGTATACGATAAAACACAGATAAATTTATGTCAAACGAAAAAGCAAAAATAATTGGAAGTCATCGAAACCAACTAAAAAAATGAGTTAACTGGAACAACGCAACATTTACTCAAAAAGTCAAACACCTTCAACCGTGAGCGTAGGTCATATCGCAGAATATTCTTTGTATTCACAGAAGCAGACTGAACATAGGGGTAAAATTAAAAAAAAAACTAGTAAAGACAATATATACCTATTTGTATGGCGAGTTCGTAGGTTGGCGCCAAGCAAAGACACTGTGGGTGTTTTTTGGAAGCATCTACACGTGACAGCATAGTGAGGACGAACGTAGCGGTTTTTCCAGTACCGGACTGAGACTGCGCTATGATGTTCGTCGGCCTGAAACCCACGAACCCTCAGAGACAAGGAGATTCTCAAAAAACCATATAAAACTAATGAAAAGCGAAAAACGGCAACTCACGGCTCCATAATTAGCAACGGTAAAGCGAATTCTTGGATTTTAGAGGGCTGAGTGAATCCCAGCACATTCAACGCTTCCAAGAGCTCCGGACGACTATAAAGAGATAACTCTGATGATGATAAATTGAAACAACTCTCGAAATAAACGTCTATTTGGATTTCATGTATTCGTGTTCTACACCCCCATAGGGACTGCGACCAAACGAATAAATAAACGGAATCACGATAATATGAAAAAACGAGGGGAAAAGCCACAGAAGGTCAACTGAACAGATGCTATCAGTGATCAAATGACAGCTCAAAGGTGGGCTCTTTTCTAAACTTTTGAAAGTGCGGATGTTCAAAATGAAATATTACTCAATGTGGGAATGTTCATGAGCTACTTTTGAAGCATTCCAGCTAATTCAATATTTTTATGGCAAAGGTAAAAAAAAGATGATAACTTTCAAAAAACGAAAGAATCGCGCATCCCTAGCCCCTTCACAATCCACTTCATATTTTTGCGAGACGGAAATTGGAAAGAATTTCATATTCACCTGCGCTGAAGCATAGAGCCCACGAGCAGCCAATAGCGTAGATTTCAGTAAGGTTTTTTTCGAAACATGGTTCTAACCAATTAGTCGTGGTAGAACTTACAGTCTGAGGTCGCGGAAGCTCCGGATTGAATGTAGCGGCGAGCGAGGATCACTCCTGTCCAGAGACACGTCGATTCCGCTATTCTGCATAAGATCTACCTTCTTATGCAGAAATTTGTTGAGTAAAGCCACTTCTTCGGGTCGCATTGCTAAAAGCAGTGAATAATGTGAAAAGATTCGAGAATTAATCTTGAAAAAAGACATTGAGCAAAGCATGCAAGAGCATAAACCTACGCCTCTCCATCGTGTCGTCGCTGACGGGAGATGACTTAGGTGCTACATACTTGTAAGGATTTTGATGGTGAAACTCCTGAAATAAACCGCTTTCCTAAGAAGAAAATACTGAAAAGGATAGACGATGCTATGAGGGTTTGGGAAGGGGTAGCCAGCAGAAATTTCAACCCAAAGACCGACTCAAGGGAAAGCTCCGAGCTCCGCAACGTGGAATCGAAAAAAAAGTATTAAGTTGTGTGTGTTTGAATTCTCTATACACCTAAACAAATTAAAGCACCTTGCTACACCCCACCGCAACCTACACAGAACAGAATAGAAAGTACCATACAATATTCACATTTTACAGAGGACATGAACATCTCACTGTCGATTAAGGAGACGGGACCAGCTTAATTGTACCCTAAGAACATGATCACACAAAAGTCATCGCAATAGGAGAAGTTATGTGGTAAAATTCAAACAAAAACAACTTTCTCACACTCACCGGTGATGAAATTTGAGGTTGGATAGTCGCCTGTCCTCGACCTCTTCGCGCTCCCTGGTAAACTACTGAAAGAGTTCATATTCAAATTCTTACTCGCAACAATACCAGTTGAACGTTCTCTTCTTTTCCCTCCACTGCTGCACTTTACGACATCATTCTCACCTTTTCCTTACCGTATTTAACAGGCGGCTTCGGTTAACTAAATCCTGGAAGCAGCAACTGAGATTATGATTATGTCCTAGGCTGTGTTTGATACGAATAAAGCCCAGCGCGACGGCAGATATATAGTGGGAAGTATAGAAGGGATGAACTGTTCATGGCTTGAGCTTTGGGTCAAAAAAGTGATCATCCAGGATTTTTCAAGTAGAGAGAAAAGTGGATATGACGACGTAAGGAAGTAGCCTAGCGAGGAAGAAAAAATGTAACTCCTGTTATTATTAGGTGGGCCAGTTAGAAATGTGTCTCTCAACTACTTCGACTCACAGGAAGATTAGTTCATCGAAGGAGATGTTCGGTTACGATAAATTCCGTGGTGAGCAGTAGAGGAGGGGGAGCAGAAACACCTAGTTCAGAAAAGGTTTTATAAACTCACTTTTTTAGAACGAAAATAAATGTGAGAACGGAAATTTCTGGCTGGTCAACCTCTTAGTATCACAAACACGATATGCACTGGATTGCACTTTGCCTATATGAATTAGAAGTATTGATCCCCTTGAGACTACGAATTTGGAAATTGTTCCCAGAAAAACCTGCTATACCAGGATAAAGAGCTCGCCGTGTACCGAAACAAAGTCTTATAGTAATAACATACAATAATAATATAAAACAACGAAAATTGACGGAAAATAAGGGGAAGAACAGAGGTAAAAGAACGATTATACGGTAACCACAATATGGTGGTAGATTCCAACCAACGCAGAATTACCATGGTATATATGGGCAGAAACAGAGTCGGAACAACAGGAAAGGATAAGTATAAGGATAATAATGGGTAACAATATATAATAATGATAATAGTGATGCAGTTATTTACTAGTTCCAGCATAAACCACGCATGAACTATCCCGGTGACTTATAATTCACAGTAGTAGAAAACTTGAAGGAAATGAACGTAAAACTGATAAAAACCAGTTACAGCAACGCTACCTTGGCCTCGTCCAAAACCTGGTGATTGCTGAATATTTTTGGTGTACCCGTATCCACCGTTAATGGTTTGAGCATTAAGGAACCCTGAAAACATTGATTTGCAGTAGTTTCGAGTAACCGCCGCTTTTCAGGGGGATACTTATTTAAACCAGCACAAATGAACTGTTAGACAAGTAGCAAAACGTGAACGTACCAGTGGTCGAAGCCCCAAACGTGTGCTGTGGTGGTGGCGCCCCATTGTGGCTGGACGTTGGTCCCTTGTACCCTTAAAAGAATTAGTTAGAACGTAATTTAATTTGAAAATGAATGAGTATTCATTGTAGGAGAAAAAACTCAGCCTCTGTCTGAACTGTCCATCTGCTAGCGTGAACAAAGGATGTAATGACAGCGCCGTTCAATCAATTGTACTTTGTTTGGATTTGTAAGCTCAGCCGTAAAAATGTTACAGGACAATAAAAAGGATTGAGGCAGGAAACGGGACAATGACGATCGCTTGCGAGAGCAGCTATTCACGATCGAAAATGTTGGAGAGTGGTTTTAGTTTGTTTTGGAATTTGTGAGACCAGAAAGACTTCGATTGGATAAGATTTGGGGGAAGGGGACGACTGTCCTTCCTGAAAAAGGAAAACAGAAAAATACCTCGGCAGACTCCAATAAACGAGACAAACCACAAAATGGATCACCAACACCAAAAATATTAGAAACGACAAGGAATGACTTTGCTCTAAACGAGTGCATTGTAAAGAAATAGTCCAGCAACTCCGGCATTCAACTAAAAATTTGGCCAAAAAACACTGACAACTACCACATCTTTTCGAAGAGGTCGTATCTTTCGGTACATACCGTAATCGGACAAACTCCGAGGAACTGATGTCAAATTTGCTCGATTACGCTACGCACCGAAAGACAGGCTTACATCGAAAAGGTGTGATATTTCTCATTCAAAACTGATGAAAAACTTAAAAGAAAAGCGTCTTGACCACCAAGGCACCTTCGCCTGTTTAGTGCCGCTATGAAATTGAAGGGAAGCTAAAGCCAACCAAAGGGCCAAGAACACCTGAACTATTGATTCATTGAGGAGAACAGAGGTCGAAAACGCTCTAAGAGTATAATTCCAGCTTGTCAGAGGGGTAAATAAGGAAAACTATGAAGGCCACACTCCTAGCAGCCCTTCCATTCCATGTTTCTGCTAATAGCCACTTATGTAACGACTCAAAGAGGTGATAAAAGGCCAGCAAAGTTTAGCAGCTTGATGAAGGAAATGGAAAATAGTGAAGAAAAATGTACGCAAAAAACACTGAACAACTATGACATCTTGTTCAAGTGGCCTTAGTTTTCGTTTTACAGCAAAGCTTAACAGCTTAGTGGAGAAAAAGGGCAAGACTGAGCCGAAGAATGAGAGGAATGAGGGCTTGATCGCCAGATCTTGTGTGCTTTTTTGCGGTTCCACGGTGTACGTGTGTGAATCGGCTCCCGTCGCTCGTTCGAATTCCCCAATTCGACGGTGCATGAAAAAGCAGCAGCCGTACAAAACGACGACAACACCAGTCGACCGATCGACCGACTGACGACGACGACGACCAGAACGTCCCCCACTAATCCCCCATCGTCGTTCGACATCGATTGTACATCGACACTGGATGAATTGCAAATTCACAGACTCACCGTGAATGGAGGTCGCCGAATTGCCACCGCCGCGGAACGCCATCGCGGCACCACCAGACGACTGAAATATAGGCCTTATTCCCTCAATATTGAATAGAAGATGACAGTCACATAGACACAGGTAAATCATAAAAGTGATTTGTAATTTCTCAAAAGCCACTTTTATCTTCCAGTCTCCGACGCCGATACGTTAGGCGTAATAAAATTGTGTCAATGTAGGATAATCGGGTTCAGCCTTTAGAATAACATTCAGCACGAAATGATACAACGGCAGTCGATCATAGAGTAAGTGAAAGAAGTAGGCGAATATGGATACCCTGCTGACGAAAATTGAACCACGACAACACTGTTTTCAATCAAGTAAAGGCGCAGTCTTCGTGGAGCTATATGGGTTGGTGGGTTAACGGAACAGCTGAAGAAAAACTCTCAAGAGCGTATTCTTACGCAAAAACTGATCAGATCGATGTTAGAGGATGGAAAATTTGTAAATACACATTTGAGAGCGATTCGACGTTTTAGAAGACTCTACTAAGAACAATAGGTACAATAGGTCTTAAGGTATGTTTAGTTCGATTTGTAACTAAATAACGTGTTTAAGCCACATTTTGTATTTCGTTCCGTTATGTTCATCACGTGTATCAAATAGCACACGTATTAAATGAATAAATAAATAAACACTTCTAATGACTGGAACCGCCAACCACGCCACCATCATCTTTCTTGGCGGTCCAGGAGAAACAACTGTGGCGAAATCGACACTAGTTTAGCTGGAAGTTCCGCGTTCAAGGACTCCTGGACCTGATCGAAAAATAATTCCTTGGTCAAAAAAATCACCCTTATTGACTTTTGCGGCACTGATCACGAATCGGACATAGTTATCAAAGCTGCGGCAAAGAATGACCCAAATCGCCCGCTAAATGCCTCAGCGGAATAAATGATCCGGAACGAACGAACCACACTAGTGAACGATAAGGGTGGTTTGAAACGAATTTGTCGGACAATAAACAAATTCGTATAGTTTTTGTTAAAATTCGTATAGGCATCAAATAAACATCAAATACGTGATAAGCATGTTAAGTAACCACAGAGCACGAAATTTTGGCCAAACGAACCATCCTAACGAGATCACCCTGACTAACTATATCAACAACACGGGCAGACCCTGATATTTCCAATAAACCCAAAAGCTTCACAGAATCGTAAAGCGCAAGAGAGAAAACTAAGATTGAAGTTGTCGTGAGCAATCGCAAACTTCACAGTTCTTGCAATTCAATTAGCTCACTGATTCCCTATCTTTTCGATCAATAACTGGAAAAAGTTTCAGTTTTCGAAAACATAGCCAAAGTCGGTTTTGTAGTCTTAGCAGAGAGTTAATGCAAGAAACATGAAGTTACTTTCATTGAACTGTTTCTAAAGCCACCTTCGATCTGTCAACTACAATACTTCGTCGTTGGAAAGGAAGTTAAGATAACTGCACTATCAAAGATCATCAATCCAGCAAAGCTCATCCACAATCCAATCTTTTCACATAGAACATGAATGAAAACCCCGATCAAGGATCAGGCGACGAGCGGTTTGTGTGGGGCGTGACCACATACTCCCAAGTCGACTACCGTAATTCACCATTTTTTCGTTTGAATATCATCAACTTCCTTCTACAGCTGGAGTAGTAGTAGCTGTTGGTTGTATGTTGCTCGGTTCTTTTGGACTGGTTATATGTCTTATTCCTGGGGAAAAACTCGGCCCATACAAGAAGGTACTATGGGCCGTGTGAGCCAGGGAACATTTACAGACGAGGGCATTCATCAAAGTTGTTCTATTCAACATTAAACGGGGGCACCAGTACTCGATTTTTTCAGTCGTCGAGATTCGCTTAAACGTTACCCAGAGTGGTAATCGAGGGTGCTGATCACGATTCTGCTGCCGAATGGCGGCCGAATACGATAGTTACAGGTTAGTACCTACCGACCTTGCCTGGTACGATTCACCTGTAACTATCGTATTCGGCCACCATTGGAAAACGGGCTTCATAATCGTGTTCAATAGAGTTTAATAGAGAACCCCCACAGACAAAGTTTCAGCGCAATCGGTGGTCCTGACTGGACCACCCAAGTAGCGATTTGGGTGTTCCGAGACCACTCACGTGAAAAACGGACGGCAGATTCGCGTTCTGGACCGACCCCAAATAACCCCCACAGGCGAAGTTTCAGCGAATTTCTGAAGAAAAATTTCTGACTGAAGAAAATCGAGTGCTGGTGTCTGTTAAGTTGAATAGTGCCCAAAGTTGTGCAAAACAGAGTGGCAATGAAGTTAGAAAAATGAAAGCGATGCCGAGTTTCTCGGCAACGAACGGCAACTGGTTAGGCGAGAGTCGACTTTAGTAGGCGGTTTCGCCGAAATGGTTTCGCCTTTCGCTCATTGTAGCTGCTCAAAGGACTTGCATAGCAATGTGGTGAGTGTTATGCCTTGCAGATTTATCTATTGAGCATCAACTACCGAATTTGCTGTAAAATGGGATCAATCAATCAATCAATCAAGAACTCATTGATGCCTTATCATCTCGATCAGCAGCTAAGCAGGCGTCAGCTGCAATTTGTGTTGAATTGTAATGTTTTGAGCTGCCTTGCTTCATATAAAAGTGGATATGTGTGAATAGCTGCTTTTTGTCAAGTTTTCTATAAAAGTATGTATCAATGGACTATCTCTGATTAGGAGTCAAGATATTTATCCGAATTTTCCTTGCTCGAAACTCGGTTACTTTCTGTTGAATTACTCTTATATGGTTTCCTATACTTCTTACCCACCGTAAATGAAAGCCACACGTGGTATAATGGTAAGACGCGCCAATGACCCCCGCACGGTCGAGCGATCGACCCCGCTCAAGCTTATCAAGCCTTCCACCCCTCTGGGGTCGGGTAAATTGGTATTAGACTTGTTTAGGAAAGTAAACACTGACCTGGGCCCAGATTCATGGACGGACGAACGGTCTCCGAAACCGCGGCGCAGCCAGAACCAGACGGCAGAGTCTATGAGAGATTACGTTTCACATAGGGAGTTCAGGATAAGTAGACAAAAGTGGGTGCTGTTCAGGCTATACCGGGGTTTATCGGGAGTTTACCAATGATGAATCTGGGCCTGGTATAGCGGCTGGCCCGCAAATCATTGTATAGGAAAATTCACCAAACGTGTATGATTCCGAATTGAACGCGAATGCGACAGCGTGCCCTTATTGACTGATCAACGCCGGCATTTATGCCTCTTACCTTTTCCTCATGTATGGTGGCTAATTTCTCCCACATGGTCGAGCGATTGGCTCTTGCCGACGTTGACATAGCGTTCGTTCCTATGTGGGCTGGGTGAATTGTTACCAGACTTGCCTAGTAACAATGGTTTCAGTTTCGAGGACAGATGGTTTACGTAGTTCAGCCTGGACTCGTATGCTTGGGTCCTCCCTC
The DNA here is from genome assembly GCA_030553155.1 of Nippostrongylus brasiliensis. Taxonomy (NCBI): domain Eukaryota; kingdom Metazoa; phylum Nematoda; class Chromadorea; order Rhabditida; family Heligmosomidae; genus Nippostrongylus; species Nippostrongylus brasiliensis. The sequence continues at coordinate 16,319,561 of CP130733.1, read as the reverse complement.
GGATTGATAGATTGGAAGCAGCATAGAGTGAAATGAAAAAATCAGCTGTCAGAATGAAGGATTGGTTGGTCGGGTAGTTGAAAGGAATGTCACAGCGATTGGTTCCATATTTCATGATTTGGGTTAAATACGGTTATATACCATGCCTCGGTCCTGGGGCCGTATGCTCGTCTCTCCCGGCCGGGCGATGGGCGCCCTTCGCCCTGCCGGGAGAGACGAGCATACGGCCCCTGAATGCAACACGAGTGCGTATCGCGTCAACGCCGACCACTTTACCTTAAACTTTTTTCGTGGAAGACGAGTTTGAGATGACAAGAAGACGTGGCGGTATAGAGAGATTGATCAGTTGCGGCAAGCTTTCGTGAAAAATAGAGAAGTAAGAGGAAAAGCGAAAAAAGGCGGAGAGATAATCCGAAAGGCGTATGCACCTATCAGCACCGATCAATTTACACTTTACCTTCACCCAAAAAGTCTGACTTTCCTCTCTGCATCCCGTCCTCATTCTAAGAGAGAAATGGACGTCGTGGAAGATACCAATGCAGAAATTTATACAGTTTTTCAAGCGGTTTTTCTCATTAGTAACCAGCCATTCAGCGGTCTGCCGACCGCACTAATGAATAGTAGGAAACATATGCAAAACATCTATAATAACGAATAACACGAAGAACAAAAAGCATGCAGCGAAAGGCGGCGAGGAACTGATGAAATACGTCACCGGGAGTACGGTATCGGGCAATCGCGCCGGGAACCTGACGTTGACAAACAGACATCGAAGTTTTGCTTATTATTGAGTAGGATATTGGCGCTTTCTCAACACTTTCGTGTTAATAACACGTCTTCCTATTCAAGAATTACTCTGCCAATCAGTCATACCAGATCTTTCACAATATCAAAGCTTCGCGTTCCGGTCCAACTTTGCAGATGAAAATGAATAAAATCGCACCCCAAATTGACAGACTGCTATGCAGTGTGGCTGGAAATTACGTGCACCGTAAAAAGTGGTCATAATTTACTTTTATGTGGACAACTATTTAAATATTTTTATTTGTATTCAATAACAGGATATAGCATTTTATAGTTACGAAGAGTTTCCGGAGTGGTCTCATTCAGCTTTCATATAAGGGCTAGTTCATTACTTCCTGGAATCGACAGTGCGCCGCTAGCAGCAGTTGTCCATGTTGTTTCAAATTTCGACCACATCTCTTTAGAATCTCACCAATTCCTTTCTTTTGGGCTTATGAGTTTTCCTCTATAAGTAACCGAACAGGAAAGTTCAATGGATGAGGATCCAGAATGTTCATGCCCTGCAAGCCCGTTGTCATAAAGGGCCTGATTTCTGTCTCATGTAGGTGCACCATTGTTTTGCTTAAATGTGTCGTTACTGAATGGTGAAATCGGGATATTTATGCTTGACGGACACTGCAGTTTCCATGAGGATATCTTCTCAGCAGAATTTCACATTACTTTCATATTTCGGTGAAAAATTCGGTAAAAGTCAAAAAAGTCTGGCCTGAAGCACTGAAAACGCTCAAAACCATTGTTTGTCGGATTCCAGACTTCCGTGGTAGCTGTTCGCCTCCCACTATTTGTTGGAGCTGCGTTGAAGAAAATCCTGGCAATTGGAATTTTCTTAGCGGTTTAATGGTAAAAATTTCCTCGTCACAACAATGGGCGACGATGGAAGAGCCGAGCTCCTCATCGCACCTCTGAGGCCCTTGTTATACGCTCGCTCACCCCCCAGCGTAACTCGTCCATTCAGTATCAGGCACCGTGGGGCCATACAAGTTTTGTACGAGTTCACCACGCCAGCGTCACCATGATAACTCGTACAAACGTGTCTGGCCCCACGGTGTCTGATACTGAATGGACGAGTTACGCTGGGGGGTGAGCGAACGTATAACAAGGGCCTGATGGTGCAATCACGTTTCGATTTAAAATCCTCGCAGTGGATTGGAAATAAAATGTCTCCCATGAGAAACCGAAAACAGACATCTGCTGAATATTTTAGTAAGAACAGAATGCACAAGGACATTACGCATTAGATAGAATCCTGTGGAATTTCGCGCGCACGTAATTTTTAGACACTCTGTATATGGTCTTCGTTGATGGGAAAACAACTGATCACCAAAACCGGTTCGCAAAATGCCCGCAACGACTTTACACTGGTGAGGACAAGTGTCCGTAAAGAATGTCAAAAAAGCAGTTTACTGCACCTCAAAGTGTCACGGTTCTTATTTTCCAGAGAAACAGTTGCTGGTGAGAGTTACAAATAGTCGTCCTTGATCGACAGATCATCAAGCTGAGAGCTCTTTTCTTCCCTCTGCTCGTCAGCCGGGAGGGGGAAGGGAAATTCTGTTTCTCAACCCTTCGTAAAGGTAACCAGCCATTCAGCGGCCTGCAGGCCGCTGAATGAAATGAGAAACATATATGAAATATTTATAATAACAAATAAAACAATGCTCAAAAAGAACGCAGCAAAAGACGTCGAGGAACTGATGAAATACGTCACTGGGAGTACGGTAACGGGCAACCGCGGCGGGACCCTGACAAACAGACATCGTGGTTTCGCTTATTCATTAGTAGGATGGTAGAGTGATCGGCGTTGACCGATCCCCTAAGGAGGCGCCAAGCATTCTATTTCCTATTTTATTTTTGGATGTTTCCGATTTTTTAAAAGTCGTAGAGGTATGGTAAATGGTCAACATTTATTTATTTACTGGGTGCTCATAGGCGTGTTAGCTTGTGACGGTTAGCAAAGCAACACTAGCTCAAAAGAGCATAAAACTGAAATTCAAGAAATAGACGGGATTCAGAACTACTCAACAGATCTCGCGATACAATGATTAGGGGAGCAGCTGGACAGTCTGGCACCTACACACAGTGCGTTTCATAAATATACGCCACCCCCTACTTTGGTGGTTTTAATTTTATCGAAAGAGATGCAGTTTTTTCCTCGATGCCATTATCATCAGCATGGAAAATAACCACGGAAAACGCTTTTTTGGAATTTATGAGCTGATGTGGTATTTTTTATATCGATTTTTTAATATCGGCAGGTTTTCGCGACCAACGTAACGCTTTAGTTTCCTGCAGATTTACTAAAGATATGGTTACAATCCGGTTATTAAATTAATTGGTTATTTTCCTTGTTCCCCCACCGCTGCCAGTAAGCGGTTCCGCATTCTTGAGGGCGAGCTCTGAAGAGTTTTGGGCCGATTTTCACGCATTACGTCAGTGCGGCGCACCTGATATCCGTGATGGTGACTTAGTGATCTCTGTTCACATACAAATTTCGAACGAGTATGCGCTAACGATTCTATACTGGATTGCGATCCAGCCTACAAGCGGCCTCCTCCAGAATCTTAACAACGTGGACTTCAGAGGACGATTAATTCGAGCGCCATAGATGGATTTTCGCGTAGTCCCGCTGAATCGAGCATTCTACAGTCCGGCGCTGGCTCAGAAAAGGCATAATGTGAGCTGCTAGCGCTTGCTGGTGATTTTCGCCATCCAACTCTGTGTTAGTGAAGATCATCTCGATCATTATGATAGCACAAAAGGCGCCCCAAACCACAAGTTAAGGTCCACCAAATTTCCTTCTTCTGAGAAAAAGACGGCTCTTCTCTGTTGACATGAAAGTAACTCTTCTTCCTGCCCTATACTTTTAGAATAGCATTATTCTGTCAAATCAGACTATCCGGAATGAGCCTGACACATTTTCCAAATCTCTCTGGGCCTAAATGTGCAAAGCGATAAAATGCCACATTGTGCCCGTCGGTATTTGAGTTTCATTCTCAAAAATGAAGTCGAACCAGCTCACGTGCCCTGGTCAGGCAAGATGTCTACATCATTGCTAAACTATGGATGTTTGTTTCTTCGGTGGAGCACTCTCCATGTAAACGAGCAAGAGGATGGAATCTTCAAAACTGCGTGGATCTGACGCAGACTTGCGGTACTTCTGGATGTAACTCTGTAAATTCTCCCCTTCCCTCATTGTATACTTGTCGCGAACGACTACTAGACTTCTTCTATACACAGCCTCCAGAGTCACATAAGTGGACACATAGGGCGGTCCTCTAGCGACCAGCATTTGCAGAGATCCTGCTGATGAATAGATTGGCACCGCTAACAGCAGAAACTGCGGCTAGCTTATTAGAAGTATGATGTTGAGCTAGAGGCATATGTGCAGAATAGCTACTCACAATATCAGCTCGTTTTATTACAGGCCGAAAACAGGAAGAGATTTTTAGTGCAAAGTTCCACTCATCGTGACATGACCAAAAACGAAAAAGTTTTTATAAAAAATGCTAAATATATTTGTGTAGTGTGAAAAAGTGTATCCCGTGATTCTTTTCCATGCTTATGAAAATGAGATACAGGAAAAAGCTGCACCTCGTCCAGCAAGGTGACAACTGCCAAAAGAGGGGGTGGCGTACATTTATGAAACGCACTGTACAGTACCGGACATAGCTTTTGATCACTTCCCGGAAAAGCCGCTTAGGAGCGTTCCAAAGCGGCTTTTTTCAATAACTTTGTTGAATCTCAATTATTTGTAAAAATATACATATATTTGAGCTCACCAGCTCGAGCTCTATCGACCGGTGTTTAAAGATCGATACAAATGCGGACTATTGCCCCTTTTGTCCACCCCCCAAATCTCGCCTAGTGGACCCCTTAGGGACCGACCAGCCCCAGAGGGACCGACCAGGCGAGATTTGAGGGGTCGGCAAAAGGGCCATATTTTGCATTTGTATCCATCTTTGAATACCAGTTGATAGAGCTCGAGCAGCTGAGCTCAAATATATGTATATTATTACGAATAATTGAGTTTCAACAAAGTTATTGAAAAAAGCCGCTTTGGAACGCTCCTAAGCGGCTTTTCCGGGAAGTGATCAAAAGCTATGTCCGGTACTGTATTTACCCGACTCCGGAGGGATGGAAAGTGGAAGTGTTGGATAACGCCGGCGGTCGAATTCTGCGTAGTGCGACATAACTTAGAACAGATTGTTTTTTTATGACTGCGGAGAGGCTTTATTGCGACGTTATTCGCTGCTGGTTAGTGACCAAAGCTTGGATACATAAAGGTAAGAGGTTAAGGTAAAGATAAGGTGTTCATCAGCCCATTAAAATGCGATAAGCATTCGTTTTCCGTTACACCAAATCAGTCTTTATCTTTCCAGGTGAGTCTGGTACATACTTAGCCGTCCTCGGAGGGATGGAAGGCTTGGTTAGCTCGGACGCGGATCGATCGCTCGACCGTGCGGGTGTCAGTAGCGTCGGTTACCACTGCACCACCCCAAAGCTGGGATAGCTTATTAAAAGCTTTACGTGATTATGCATTTTCATATACCGCACTGTCTATCGTTGCCTCTTGAGAGCAGATCCAATGCCGTGACTAAATTAGTCAACTGACAGAGATTTTTCTAGTCTTCGCAGTCACACCACTGCACATAGGTCATCTGGAGGAAGTCGAAAGTCGATAAAGTTACCTATTTGTACGTTCAGATAACTCTGATTTATTGCTCGACAAGGTCGGAGATGACCAGGAAACCAACTGTGCACAGTCGACTCGACACTGTTTCGGAGTATCCATAGCTTAGGACGGTGAAGGGTTTGACAATCAATGCCTGGTGCGATGTATTCGCGGTAATTAGCGAGGTATACCAAACCCCACCGAGGCGACGGAGTGTGGAATATTTTGCAGAAGTGACGACGCAACCTTGCTAACTCCTATCCATGTCCATGAATCTCGATCAACAACCCGTCAGCCTACTGAAGGATAGCGGATTCATCGGTATCCATGGATCATAAATCACGACAGGTTTTTCGTAAGAAGCGGTTTGATTAACGTCTAGATATCCAAAACCGTTCCTGAATCCGGGCCCTAGAAGCGTCGTGCAAGTCGGTAAGTGATGAATGACTTGCTGATAGATTGCTGCTAATAAATGAAGAGCTAACGCCAACGTACGACTCGAACGAAACAAAAGACGTAAAAGTAGATGGTGCAATCCGTTGAGCACTTAGAACACCTTGGACCTCGTAGTTGACCGGAGCAAGTGCACAAGTACACCGGCGTCTACGCCGATTGTTTACATGAAGGCCCGTTCCACAATGAAAGAATATTATCAAGGTGTAGTCAGTGATTCCTGAGTTGCAAACTAGAAATTCAAAAGGAGCCAAGAAGCAGTTTTGCGTAACATTTGGAGGCGAAGCTCTAGACTGGTAGGTATGATTCGTCAGTAGTTCAAGCGCACGAAATTGCCATTTAAAACCCCAATAAGATAATCTGTACCAGAAACAAGTCCGAACTCAATGTAAAAGACGCCGAGCTCGAGCGGATTTAGATAGAGCGCTGAAAAGAGGGCATTTGGCACAGTGGAAAAAGGCGTTACTGACAGCCGCACGGTTTAGCGATCGGTCCCCGCGAGCCACCGCAACCTTCCTTCCTGACGGGGTTTGACAAATTGGTACCAGAACAGTTTGGAAAGTGAAGACACTGACTTGATGGCCCCCGCACGTCAATGTATAGGCCAAATACGTATTCTCCATGCCTCTTCGATTTCGAATTGAACACAAATGCGTCCTTAGCGGATTTATCAACTGACAGCTTTACCTTTTCCCTATGCTGGAAAACTTAAAGAACAAAAGAAATTTCTCTACTGAATAGTCTCCTAAACCCTAAGCAGCCGTATCACGAAACTGTAAAAGTAACTGTAAAAGTAGTAAAGTAAAAAAGCTCATAACGCGAGAGGATCGTAGACAGTCGTCGCTGAGAAAGCACCATTAAACTCAGGAATTTAAAAAGCAGAAGCAAAATTAAGATAGAATAAAAATAGATTAAAAAAGTAAAAAAAAACAAAAAGCGCAGAAGTGTGGATAACATCAACTTAATATTCGGAGTCCGAGAGAAAAGAGATCATTTTCTAGCCATATGTACTTCATTTACCAACCGAAATAAGGAAGGCAGAAATAATTCAAAGACGAGAGGAGCTTGTTTAAGGCGGTTGAACATAGTTTTTAGAATTCAAGTCAGGATGTGTGGGTATAAACATCTGTTGGTCATCCGCTCGGGAGGGCACCGAGAAGTGTAAACTGACGTGGGACATTTTCACGGAAAGAAGAAATTCCGAAAGACGAACGAATACGTAGTGGGAACCACGTAGTAGATTCAACTTCAACTCTTCACCATTCTGAGAAGATTTCACAAGGAAATAAATAAATATATATCGAAAAAAATAATATAAGAAATCAAGAAAAATGCACCATAACATAGCCTCGATTGAAGACTGTTTAGGCCACAAAGACAGTTTCGAATTCACTGAATAATGCATTGATTAGTTGCGAATATTTAATCACCGTCCCTTAATTCCCCTGCTGCAAATTCTCTACGATAGAATTGCAAAATTTTCGAGGAAACGTCACGAAACCAGGGGTGATAAGATGTGATAGATAGTAACAGTCGGACAGCCGATAAAAAATCGATTTGGAAGCTGATCACTTTCCACAATCAGAAAATATGATTAAAAAAGCAACTTAGGTTGTAATTTCAAACGGATATGTCGGAACTCAGAACCTTAGACGAGAGACTGGACGAGAGTTCGGCCTTGACCTGAGCATCGTAACTGGTCACCCAATTCGACGACATTCTCTCTCTTTCTCTCACGTTGTGGCTCTCTCGGTCGCTCTTCTTAGCACTTCTCAGAGCATCTGAAACCAGCTGAGGATTAGGTGGATGCCCGAGGGCAGTCAGCGAAAGCGCACCTGGACGAAAATTTCACGTAACTACGATGAGAGGTGCGATGGACAGGAAGCAGACGGGGAGACGGCCGAGGCCAAAGGGCGAGATGTGGCCGCTCGGTCAATATACCGCCCACTCGGCTCGCCGAACAGGAGTTTCTGAAAATAAACATTGAGTCGGGCGTCGTCGAAGCCTGGAAATTGGAACGTGTCTCCGAAGCCTAAAGTAAACCGTTCGGAAATGATACACGAACGAGAAGGAGTGGAAAAGTGAAGGATTGGCCTACAAAATTGGCGCCATTTTATTTTCTCCAGTCACTACTGAGGTAAACATTGAAATGAGTGAGCAAGTATTGTTGATAGTAACATTAAATCAGTACAATATAGATAACAACATTAAGAAAGACGGATCAGTAACGACACGGTTAACTGGACTCGCCACACTAATTATTGTCGGAGGTCCTTGAGCAGTTGATAGATGGTAGTAGAAGTTAGGAACGAGCTGAATCCCTTCGAGGGTAGTGCCAAGGTTTTAAGGAGAATATTCCATGATCGGCTGTCGTTGAATCTTGGCATGGTGAATATACATAGTCGTAGCTGACAGAATGATTGTAGCCATTGTGCCAGCTACGACAAATTGCCAAGATGTTACAAGTTTATTTCGGCCGCCTTCTTCAGAACCTGGAACTTAGGTATTTTAAGGAGAACGACAACAAATATTTATCTATTTTAAATGCAAATTCTAAGGATTCTAGTTGCAGTGCAGGAACAAGAACAGGTTGGGTAATATATCTTTAGTCGAGCGGATACCTATTTAGTGACATCATTAATGGGTGAATGATAGTTATTGATTATTCTTTTGAGGATACAGTGACTTGCGGGGGCAGCCGCTATATCAAGTCAGTGTTTTATTTTTCCAGAAAAAATAGGTTAGGCCAATAAAATCTGGTTCACCATACTAACCTCGTCCGGCAGAGAAACATAAAACAGTTATAACATCATGCCGAGGTTTCTAGAAGAGAGAACTTGGAGAATTTTCCAGAAAAGTTTGGTACCAACTAACCCTACCCTTTAGTAATGGAACTCTTGGTTGACATGGGTCAGGATCGATCACTCGATCATACGGGTGTGTGTCGCGCATCATATCACTGCACGCCTTCTGAGGTCACTAGCGTGTTCTGATTCAACATAAAGCCAGTCCATTGATCAATTTCGATTGAACCGGAATTGGGCTGGTGAATTAGAAAAAGGTGTTCGGAACCCAACAAAACTTTATGTACGCTCATCTTGTTGTGAAGTTGAGTGGCCGTTCGGTGGAACGTCGAGAGGTGAGGGTTTTTGCAATATCACAACAACCTTTGAAGGCGTGGGCAAGGTCGGGAGTGTAGATGAACACAGACAAATGAATAGCACAAAGAACAAGTTGAGAAATAAGCTAGTGTCGCTTCCGCTGGACGGTATTATACAATAATATAAAATAATGGGCGGCAACATAAAGTCAACACACTTTAGTTACGAATATCAGTTTTGACATTAGATTCCTTTGATATAAGTCAACCTGACGGAGCGAGTTCATTATTTATTTTTTCCAGTTTTCGTAGGTTAGCTTGTATCTGTTCGTGAAATGGACTCTGTGAAACTCTTTAAACATTCTTATGCTATTCATATGTCATTGATTCTTCTACAGTGAACAGTTAACTGCGAAAGGTGGAAGAAGATGGAGGTGAAATGATAATCAATTAATCGATGCATCAAATTCTATGGTGCGAAAAGAAAATTTTGGCACGTCGTCACCATAACTGAGAGCATTGATAAGAAGCTTATCGAGGCGATCAATAGAAAAATCAGCAGATAAGCACAAATGAAAAACGCGGCTTTTCATCTTGAATAGCGACGAGATGATGAAGACAGAACGAATGAAACGGTGAGAGTTTTACGAAGTCGGGACTGGTGTGCCCTAGGTTTCATCTTTCTAAAATTCTTCTGTATGGTCACAAATGAGGTGGAGGGATGTTTGACATTCAGCCATTGATACGAGCTGGGTACGAATGGTGAGGTGAATCCACATCAGTAAAAAATATTTTTGAGGGAGTAAGGACCTGCACGATTCGGGTTTAATAGGCTTGTGAGCATAGAGTTAATGTCCATTCTGTTATTATAGAGCTGTGGTCGCTATCAAGCTCCAGAACGTAAATACATATGATAGAAGTTATTAACGATACCAGAGAAACCATTGAAGTAACATCTCCTTTAGGTTCTGGACGGAACCTACTTTCGTCTTGGGTATCAGTTGGAATGTTGGGGTACATCAGACGCGCAGTGTAGAGCAGTTCCACCAGACATTTTCTGTCTTCATCTGTTATAAACCGATGGAAAGCTATCAATAATAGATCTCAGTAGAATACCATAAAGTAAGCAAGATCATTGTCCACTGATTCCAATTCTGTGTTCCTGTCCGACGTCACATTTCAAATCAAAAGGTATGGAAACGCGAAACATGACAATACTATATCGAAAACGAAATCCAGTTGTTTATTTGGATGGATGGATGTATGGATGTCAATTCATTTTTCAAATGATTGGTGGTGGTTGCGGTTGGTGGTAGTCTTATCACTGCTTATCACTGAAATCATTTTGAAAGTCACATTCTATGATAATGCAATTACACTTCATTTAAGGGTGGTTAGTTTAAAAATTCATACTTGGCTCAAACTTGGTCTAGGTAGGTTACTTGCATGCTGATGGCGATTCTATGTGATTTGAGGGGAGACGGGTGATTGCAGCTAGGGAAAAGTGCTGCCGCTCTCAGGTTATTGTTAGACTATGGGGAATTTGAAGATACACATTTGAATTTGAGAACAATCTGACCTGTTTAAGCATTCCACCAAGTAAAGTAAGAACAACAATCCTTCTTTTCTACGGGCTGTTTGAATCAGAATGAAAAGAGAGAATTTCTTCGACCAGTGAAGTGGAATCTGTTGAGCAGTGACGCAATTTCAAATGAACGAAACGTGACTTAGCTTGACAAGCAATGTAGATTAGAGTGTTTAGTTCTTTATTTGACGAAGTTGGCGAACAGACGTTTGGCGGCCGATAGGCCGATCATTGGAAACATAATTAAGTCGGCCGCAAAATGCAAAATAGATGACAGAATAGTAATCAACATTTCGAATCATTCCAAATCCGTTTCGGCAGAGGTGGTTGAAAATAAGCATTTTGAACGTAGACGTACAGCAAGTTGAGTCACGACGAAAAGAAAAACTCAAAAATGGCTACCACAGATTCAGGGATAATTCCGAATGAGAGTGCGAAACCAACAGCTGAGGTGTGACGGCGGACGGCGAGCGCAGTTATTTGTTCAATACTCATCACAGCTGGTGGAAAACATTCAGCGCTCAGCTTTCAGCTATTAGTGGAAACAGCTACTCGGTCCAGCCATCAAAAAAGTATGTTAAACTTGTGAGGAGTATCGCTTCCTTCGACGATAACTCGGCGACAACATTCTAGTGATTGGTGAAGCCGATGTGACCACTCCTCAGCTTTCAGCCATCAGTGGGAACAAACCGTCAAGAAAAACCATTTGGCGGTGGAATGAATCTGCAGGGACCATTCCTTATGGACGCGCTTACCATCATTGAACAGCATACCGTGGTTTTGGTTTACTTTCATTGTCGATATCTAACTAACGGTTGTGATTGTTGAACTTCTTCATGTTGTGGGCTCGTCACAGGGCAGGGAAAAAACAAGCAGATAATTTTTTCTAGCTCATGCTTTTATTTCCCGTGTCACACCACTGGTTGACGATAAATTGCGTTTCGGAGATACTCATGTCCAATCCAATCTTCCTATCTGCCATATTGAGCTCGCTCAGCATTTCTTCGGCTTCTGCTGTGCTGTTAGAGATGAGCACTATGTCGCCAGCGAAGCGAAGATTGCTGATCCGTTTACCATCTACAGGGTAGCCTTTGGCGTCCCAGACCAATTTCTTCATGGCATCCTGAAGTGCCGCTGTGAATAGTTTCGGAGAGATCGTGTGTCCCTGCCGTACTCCTTTCTCGATGGAAATTGAAAGCTTCCGATCGAACAACTGGTAAGCAGTTCACGTATTCGAAAAACATTCATCAAGAAGTTGGACGTAGGGCGATGGTACGCCGGCATGCACAAGAGCGTTATTTTATTTTTTATTTAAATTGTGATGTTGTGACTTTGTTCATTTTTGCCTATTGCCTTTGGCTTTTCTATTTTTTTATTTTCTTTTTCAATTGAAGCATAACCTCGTCCATGATCTGTGGCCTCAACGCGGCGAGGGGTGGCAATGCGTGCAAGGCAATGATGTCCAGCGGAAGAACTGCTTTGGCAAGGACATCCGCCGTGACGGAGTCTCACTCGTAATGAAAGGCGGATCACTCCCTCTATTTCGCAACGACTAGACTCCCAAGCTTGTGGAATGGACCGTACGTACGCGCTGCCAACGTTTCGGCCGGACACCAGGGAACAAAGATGCTCGACCAACAGAAGACCTGCCTCAGTACCCCGCACACCGGGCTCTGCCGTCTCCGACGTCGGGTGGTACGACAACCGGTGAGAGGCGAAGAAATCTCGGGTTGCGCAGGACGTCATGGATTCTGGACAATGGCGACACATCATGGGGACTGTTTTATGCTTTGTACCTACAATGCTAGAACAGTCTCCTCGAACGCCGACCTTTACGCTCTTCTCGAAGCTGCCGGTCCCATAAAATATCATGCGATCGCACTACAAGAAACCAAGAGCAGGAAAGCCGACATTCGTCAACACAACGACGGGACTCTTGTTATCCGCGGAGAGGAGATACCGTCTCGGAACGTCGGTGGCGTTGGATTCATCGTGCACCCGTCTGTCGCCCACCTCGTCGACTCTCACGAGATCCTGTCTCTTCGCCTAGCCATTTTGCGCCTTCACCCGCCGCATCAGAAGACCATCTCAATCATCAACTGCTACTCACCACATGCAGCAGCTGATGATTCGGAGCTAGATGCGTTCTACGCACACCTAGAAGAAGTCATCCGAAAAGAGAAGTTCTTTTACAAGTTCGTCGTCGGTGACTTCAACGCAAGGGTCGGAAAGGGCAATGGCGAAGATCACAAGATTGGAAGATTTGGGATAGGCGATAGAAATGAGAATGGAAATCGTCTGGCTGACCTCATGTCCGCTGCACGTCTCTTCCACGGCAACTCGCTGTTCGAGAAGAAAAAACACCATCGCTGGACATGGGAATCACCTAATGGCACGACTCATGCTGAGATCGACCACATCATGACCAACAGAAGATGGTGCCTTTACGACGCTTCCGTGGTACCATCTTTTTGCAGTGAATCCGATCACCGCCTCCTTCGGGCTAAGATCAGGTTCGATTACTATCTGGAGAAGAACACCTGTCATAGGAAGGAAGCGAGTCGTGTTTGACGAAGACCTTCTGAACGATGCTCTATCCCTTTATGACTGGCGAGTCGCTGAGGACCCGACCGAGGACTACGAGATGCTTCTCCAAGGACTACGAACGTGTGCTGACGCTGCTTCTCTTTCATTATCAAGCAGAAATGCCCGCGTCTCTTCAAACACCAAGGCGCTGCTTGAGAAGAGGAGAAGTTTGAGGATGGATCCAAATGCAACCCACCTGGAGCGGCTGGTGGCCAATACCAGTTGCAGAAAGGCTTTGCAGGAGGATCTCATTCAGCACAGAAGGAAGAAGATTCTGGAAGCGGCACAAGAAAGACGAAGTCTGAAGAAATGTCGACGGGACCTCAACGAGTTCAGTATTCTGCTATCGGCATTGAAACGTGAAGTCCATCACCACTTCCCGTTTCGAGATAGAATCGATCACAGAGAGGTTTCATACCAATCTGTTCCGTTCTACACAACCTGCAGCAGACCCCGACACCCCCACTGGTGAAACACCACCAAGGATTCTGCCATCTGAGGTACGAGTCGCGATTAGGAGTATGAAGAGCGGCACGGCTCCAGGGCCAGACAAGGTCTCCGCCGATCTTCTCCGTGCAGGAAACCACACTCTGCACTCCCTTCTTGCGGCGCACATGACATCCTACCTTTGGAAGGAACGAGTCCCGGATCAGTGGAGGAATTCGCGCACGGTCATCTCGCACAAAAAAGGTGACAGGGATGATCTTCGCAACTGCCGCCCGATTAGCTTGTTGAGCGTGCTCTACAAGCTTTTCACGAAGATCATCCTGACGCGGATATTGCGTACGTTGGATGAAGCACAACGCCTTAGCAAGCTGGGTTCCGTCAGGGATTCAGCTGCGTCGACCACATCCAAAGTGTCGCGATGGTCATCGAGGTCTGTCGGAAATACTATCTGCTCCTCGTCTTAACCTTCATCGACTACGAAAAGGCCTCTGACAGCGTCGAAGCGAATGCTATCCTGTCTGCGTTAGTCGATCAAGGAGTGGACTCGTCCTACATAAGAATGCTGGCCGACTGCTACTACCGCTGTTCTACGACAGTACAGCTTTTCCGACGTCCAATCAACATCACCATCGAGAAGGGCGTCAGGCAAGGCGATACTATTTCGCCCAAGCTGTTTACTGCCGCATTGCAGTGGGTAATGAAGTCGCTCGACTGGGACGAAAAGGGCATACGTGTGGACGGCAAATTCCTATCGAACCTTCGTTTTGCGGACGACATCGTCATCTTCGCAAAAAGTACAACTGAAGCAGAGACGATGCTCAGAGAGCTGGACGAAGCTGGAAGGAAGATTGGACTGCGCATCAATCGGAAGAAGACACAGTTCATGAAGAACTACTGGGTCGGGATTAATGAACGCAACCATGAACGTTTCACAGGCCGTGCGCAGCATGAGCGTAACCGCCGGTGAATTTTCACCGGCCGGTTACGTTTCACAGGCCTGCCCGACCGGCTATGTTTCACCGGCCGGGCGCGGCCGGTGAAACGTAATTGGCCGGTGAAACGTAACCGGTGACTGATTGGCGTTTTCCGGTAAATTTTGAGGGTAGATTATCATCATTTGTTTTCAAACAAGCAGTTTTACTGTGTAATTTGTTTATCTAGATTTGATCCAGATTTCTGGTGCTACGGCTGTGAAACGTAACCGCCGGTGAAATTCACCGACGGTTGCGATCATGAATCCCGGCCCTGGTGTGATGGGGGCACATCGAACTCGATGGATCTCCCATCGCCGAAACGAAGTCCTAGGTTTACCTGGGGCGCTCCATGAACATGGACAACGACATGAAGGAAGAACTCAGCAGAAGAAGGAGAACCGCGTGGTCAGCCGTCGGGTCTCTCAAAGAAGCCATCGACCAACTCCAGGATGCTGACCTCCGCGCTCATTTGTTCGATTCGACAGTTCTTCCTGCTCTGTGCTACGCGGCTGAGACGTGGTCTGATACGTCAACCACGGCGAAGTCTCTGCAAGTCACACACAGAGCGTTAGAAAGGTGTCTTCTGAAGTTCACCCGGCTATCTCAACACCGAGCCGGACTTCGCAGCTCCGATCTAAGGCAGATGTCCCGTCTGCGAGACCCTGCGGACTACACATCGAAAGCCAAGCATCAGGCCGGTCACATAATGAGAAGAGACGACGACCGTCGGACAAGAAGAACGGTGGAATGGCTGCCGCGCGACTGCACGCGGCCTCGTGGAAGACCACCTGCCAGATGGTCTGATGTGTTCGTCGAACGTATTGAGACTATGCTGTATTCCAGAACGGCTGACTCTCGCCTTCGTCACAGTCGACTCCGACCAATAAGTTGGATGACGATCGCGAGACAATGGCGCAAATGGAAGTCGTGTTGGGGCCCGCACGTCCAGTGAAGCCGGGCTATCAAAGTATCTAAGTAAGTAAGTATTGAAGCATAGAGCTGACATTTGATTACATTGGAATCAAGTACGGAGTCCAACGTTTGATATTCGAACCAGTATACTCGGCCTAGTCATCAAAAAGGGATATCAAACTTGGGACGAGCATCCTTTACAATATTTCTTCCCTCAGCGGTATTTCAGCGGAAACTTTTCTGCCGGTGTCGTTTACGTGGTGTCGAGAAACTTATCAAGTGGCATAATCTGAAGTCCTGATGAAACGACGTTGCGTTGATCTCCTCCAACGTCTTCCAATGTAAACCTTGGGTTAGCATCGTCGAAAAAATACCCGCGACCACTATAAATTCTGTCCGGAATCCTAATGAAACGCCTTTAATCCGAGAGAAGAGCTCAAAATTGCGAAAGGCAGACGAATTCTCAAAATGACAACGACAGGATCATTTACAAAAGTAATGCCGCGGTTCAATTCCGGGGGACATTGGCTGAAGTTTGTTTACTGTCTGACGTCCATCTCGGAAGCTATAAATGGGAAATATTTTATGCCGAGGTTCGAGTCAGTGTCTTCACCTACTAAAGTCTAGTAAGGATTTACCACACCGTAAGATTTCGCTTCACCATGTGGGTGGAAGTAGCCCCTCCTGCCGCTGTATCGAACGGCAGTGGACGGTAGGTTCACATGTTGGCTTGGCAGAGGTGTTCCGCGGGTCCTTTGGACGCAATTGGCGAGGACTCGAACCGTAATGCCGCGGTTAACAAATAAGTAAATAAATAAATAAATAAATAAATAAATAAATAAATAAATAAATAAATAAATAAATAAATAAATAAATAAATAAATAAATAAATAAATAAATAAATAAATAAATAAATAAATAAATAAATAAATAAATAAATAAATAAATAAATAAATAAATAAATAAATAAATAAATAAATAAATAAATAAATAAATAAATAAATAAATAAATAAATAAATAAATAAATAAATAAATAAATAAATAAATAAATAAATAAATAAATAAATAAATAAATAAATAAATAAATAAATAAATAAATAAATAAATAAATAAATAAATAAATAAATAAATAAATAAATAAATAAATAAATAAATAAATAAATAAATAAATAAATAAATAAATAAATAAATAAATAAATAAATAAATAAATAAATAAATAAATAAATAAATAAATAAATAAATAAATAAATAAATAAATAAATAAATAATAAATAAATGATAAATAAATAAATAAATACTTAATGAATACGTAACTGCTTCATTTGCCAGAGTAATTCTGACTTTATTCGATTCATTTTGGCACTATTCTCCTATCCTAAAAGTGGAAGAAATTGTTCTCTCTAATTTCGCTCAAACAGTGATGGTGTACCATACACACACGAATCGGGCAAGCGTTTTTTGAATACCAATCATCTGTTTCGCTCACGGGACTAGCAGCATAGTCGGGGATCATCAATTCCACTGAAACTTCTTCTTTGACGGGTATTTTTCATGCTGATGGCGATCCTGACGTTTGTTTGTCATACTTCTGTAGAACATAAAAAAATCGTTATTGGTGGTTGGGTCTCTGAATTCACGAAAAACTCGTAAAGGTAGGTTCTTGGAAAACTGAATACGCATCTGGTGTCTTTTTTTCACATTTTTGAATAATTTCGGCAGACTGAGATTGGTAGTCGTTCATGCCATCACCATCTCCCCTAATCTATGCCCTCTTTATCCGCAGCTGTTCGTAACGACCAGAAGCGGCCGAAATTCCAAAACAGATATCAGATTTGTGATCAGCACAAAAACAGTCTACGAAAAGCAGACATTGGATTAAAATTTCCTCCGGCCACTGGAGTGCAACAAGAGGACTTGGGGCGAAATTTTCATTCTATTTAGGCCGGCCAATTGGTCGCTGAAAGGCTTGTGATTGTATCAAAATGATTTCAGAGCAAAAAGTGGTAAAACGACCATTTGTAAAAAATAACCATTATTTTTGATTTAAATAAATTTTTTTTGATACAGTGCTCTTCGTAATTATACACCACCCCCTGTTTTGATGGTTCTCACTTCGACGAAAAAGATGAAGTTTTCTCCTTAATGCATCAGCATGGAAAATACCCATAGATAACGCTTCTATGAAAGATACGAGTTGAAGGTGTATTTTTACATCGATTTTTTAACATCCGCGAGTTTTTGCAACCGCCGCAACACTTTGGTTTCCTGGAAATTTATTAACGATACGGTTACAATCCGGTTGTTAAATTCGTTGATTACTCTTTTTTGCTTCTTCAACTGCTTCTTGAACAAGCGGTTGCGCATTCCTGAACACAATTTTTGAAGAGCTTGTTAATCGATTTTTAACCACGCCGTCAATACGGCAACCCCGATCTCCTTAATGATGGCAGTTCGCGCAAACATTTCGAATGACTATGCGCTAACCATTCTCCATTGGATTGCGATTCAGTATACATACAGTAGCGGCCAAAAATCTGTTAACACTCGGCCGCGCAGAAATTTTCACCCTTCTTTGACCAGCAGCCCACGAAAGAGTTCGGAACTTTCGAGGAAGCTGTGCAGAGTTTCTTATAGAGCAAATCTCCCTCTTCCATACTGTGTACAAAAATTTTCTAGATGTGCTGAATCTGAAGAAATATAGGAGGTTTACAAAAAAATGTTTAAATGTTAATTTAAAAATTAAATTTAAATTTAATATTATTTATTTTTTATTTTATTTTAATTTAATTTAAATTTAATTTAAAAATGTTTTTACATACATTTTTCTTCACTCAAAAAATTTTTTGGTGACTTGTAATTTTCCCGCAAACAGCTGTGAGAAAAAACTAAATAACATTCTAGGCAGCGCAAACAATTCTCTTTCATTTGTCATATTCTGTTTTCAACTTTTCTACACAAATCCAAAATTACAGTCTTTTTAGTGAACTAGTTGGTATTACACCAATTTTGCGTTGAAGGAGCTGGATATTATAAGTATTGTGTTTCTCATGCCTTGTTGCCTTTATGCAATAACTTTCAGCAGAATACCTCGGGAACGCAAGATGAAAGGAATTTTTGAACAATTTTCCAGCAGGCAGTGTGGTGCTAAATTATGGGTCCGCCCCAAATTTCCCTGATAGCTCACCAAGAGCACCCTTTCGAAGACAAGAAATACAATCATCGTATTCCACATAACTTGCCACCATCACGGAAAAAATTTGAACAAGATATCTAGTCTCGTCGCAAGCCATGAATTTTTGAAAAATTTAAACTAGTTAAGTATTGCAAGACTAAAGGTCCGCTCAAAATTTAGTTGATAGTACACCAACAGCGCGATCTCGAGGGTGGAAAAGAAAACCGTAGCATTCTACGTGTCAGATTACCCTCACGAAAAAATTTTGAGCAGGATATCTTGTTAGCCCAGTACGCCATAAATTTTCAAAAAAAAACAGCAAGTGGCGAGTATGACAGCTTATGGTAGCTTTCGCGAATCGCGGTCTATTGAAGGGGAAACTTCGTAATCATTCTCTGTTTTGCACATCGCTTGTCTGCGAACATCTTCTACAACTATTAGGTACACTACTGTTGAATTACCGGGGACATTTATCTCAAGCACTGTCAATCAGGTGTAAAAATTGGTCAGTCGTAGAGGTGCATGGCGCAATCCACACCAATGACGTGGCATAAGATCTGCTCCTAATGTGCTTTCGTATGACTTATAACCTATCTTTAGATCTCTATTATCAGTAAACTTATGGCTCTTCAAACAGTGAGCACATTTTTTGAGACACCCTGTAGTGTTGCATTTCTTCGTGAGTTTTCACTTTGAAATTGTCTGTAATTCTAGATTTGTAGAGAAGCGTTGAAAACAAAATACACCATTTGAAAGAGAATTGTTTGCTCTGCCCAGAAGTTTGATTAGTTTTTTCTCGCAGCTGTTTGCAGAAAAATTATAAGTCACCAAAGTAAATTTTTGAGTGAAGAAAAATGTATGTCTCGAAAAATTTCTTCTATTTCTTCAGATTCAGCACATCTAGAAATTTCTTGTACACAATTCGAAAGAGGAAGATTCGCTCTATCAGAAGCTGTGCACTGCTTCCTCGAAAGTTCCGAACTCTTTCGTGGGCTGCTGGTCAAAGAAGGGTGAAAATTTCTGCGCGGCCGAGTGTTAACAGATTTTTGGCCGCTACTGTATGTACAAGCGGCTCCTCCAAGATCTTGACGCAGTAGACTTTAGGGAACGATTTAGTCGAGCAGCTGAGATGAATATTCGCATGGTCCTGCTAAAGCAAGCATCCTCCCGTCCGTTCGGAAAAGGCGGAAGGTGATCTGCTAGCACTTGCTGGTACTCACCCTCCGTATTAGTGTGTACTAGTGAAGATCACTTCGAACATCATGTCAGCATTAAAGACGCCCTAAAAACAAGTGATGCTCCACCGAACTTCATTCTTCTGAAAAACATCGTTTCTTTTCTGACGACATGAAAGTAACTCTTTTGTCTATCACAGAGGACTAAAATAAACTTCTTTCCGGTGGACATACTATTTGGAACAAGTCTGACACATTTTCCAAATCTCTTCGGACGTAATCTTCCAAGGCGACAGACTGTCGCATTATGCCCGTCGAGACTTGAGTTTCACTCTCAGAAAATGGAGTCGAACTAACTCGTGCGCTCTAGCTGCGCTAGATGCTCGTCACTTTGGTAAAGCACCTCCATGTGGACGAAAAAGAGACTGCCATCTTCACAACTGCGTGGGTCTAACGCATTCTTGCGGTAGTTCTGGGTGTAACTCTGTCAATTTTCCGCTCAGTTCCCTCTCTCGGATACTTTTTGCCGACATTTATTATAGTAGACTTCTTCTTGGCATAGTGTTCAGAATCACGCAAGTAGCAACGTACATCGGGTCTGGAACTACCAACTGTTGCCGAGATCTTGCTGATGAATAGGTGGACACCGCTAAGAGCAGAAACTGAGGCTAGCTTTTCGGAAAAAAAGATGTGGAGCTTGAGGTATTGATCCCGAACAGCTACCCACAATATAAACTCATTCTATAGGAAGCCGAAAACAGGGAGACATATTTAGTGCAAAATTTCACTCTTCGTGACTAGGTCAAAAAACCGAAAATCTTTTATGAAAAATGCTGAATATATCCATGTAAACCGAAAAAGTGTATCCCGTGGTTGCTTCCCGTGCTTATACAGTAGCGGCCAAAAATCTGTTAACACTCGGTCGCGCAGAAATTTCCACCCTTCTTTGACCGGTAGCCAACGAAACTGTTCGGAACTTTCAAGGAAGCTGTTTATAGATTCTGATAGAGCAAATCTTCCTCTTTCAAAATGCATACAAGAAATTTTTAGATGTGCTGAATCTGGAAAAATATAAGAGGTTTTTTGAGACATACATTTTTCTTCACTCAAAAATTCACTTTGGTGACATGTACTTCTTCCGCAAACAGCTATGCAAAAAAACTAAACAAACTTTTTGGCAACGCAAACAATTCTCTCTCGAACGATATATTTTGTTTTCAGTTTTTCTTTGCAAATCCAGGATTACAGTCTTTTTAGTGAACTATTTGGTATTTCACCAATTTTGCGTTGAGGGAGCTAGATAATATGAGCATTGTGTTTCCCATGCCTTATTGCCTTTATGCAGTGACTTTCAGCAAAATACCTCGTGAACGCAAGATGACAGGAATTTTTGAACAAATCTCCAGCAGGCAGTGTGGTGCCAAATTATGGGTCCGCGCCAAAATCCCCTGATAGCTCACCAAGAGCGCGCTTTCGAAGACAGAAAATACAACCATCGTATTCCATATAATTTGCTAGCATCATGAATAAAATTTGAACAAGATATCTCGTCTCCCGGCAAGCCATGAATTTTTTAAAAATTTCAACTAGTGTAGTATTGCAAGACTACGAGTCCGCTCAAAATTTAGTTGATAGTACAGTAACAGCGCGATCTCGAGGGTGGATAAGAATTTCGTACCATTCTACGTGTCAGATTACCTTCACGAAAAAATCTAGAGCAGGATACCTCGTTAGCGCACGACGCCACGAATTTTCAAAAAAAAGCAGCAAGTGGCGAGGATGATAGCTTATGGTAGCTTCCGCGAATCGCGGTCTATTAAAGTAGAAACTTCTTAATCATTTTCTGTTCTGCACACGCTTGTCTGCGAACATCTTCTACAACTATTAAATACACTAGTGTCGAATTACCGTTGACATTTATCTCAAGCACTGTCAATCAGGTGCAAAAATTGGTCTGTCGTAGAGGTGCATGGCGCAATCCACACCAATAACGTGGCATAAGATCTGCTTCTCATGTGCTTTCGTATGGCTCATAACCTATCTTCGGATGTTCACATTCACTTAACTTATGTCTCAAACAGTGAACACATTTTTTGAGACACCCAGTAATTCTTCGTGAGTTTTTCCCTTTGAAATTGTCTGTAATTTTGAATTTGTACAGAAAAGTTGGAAACAAAGCACACCGTTCGAGAGAGAATTGTTTGCACTGCCAGAAAGTATGTTTAGTTTTTTCGCAGTGCTGTTTGCGGAAAAAGTACACGTCCCAAAAGTGAATTTTTGAGTGAAGAAAAATGTATGTCTCGAAAAACTTCTTCTATTTCTTCAGTTTCAGTACATCTAGAAATTTCTTGTACACAATTCGAAAGAGGAAGATTCGCTCTATCAGAAGCTGTGCACTGCTTCCTTGGAAGTGCCGAACAGTTTCGTTGGCTACCGGTCAAAGAAGGGTGGAAATTTCTGCGCGACCGAGTGTTAACAGATTTTTGGCCGCTACTGTAGTGAGATCTGGGGAAAAGCTGCCCTCGTCCTGCAAAGTGGCAACTTCCAAAACAGAGTGGTGGCGTACATTTGTAAACTGTATTGTACTGTATTTTATATTCTGTAGTTGTGACTACCATACGGATAAACGACTCCTGGATTTCGGCTTTTAGAAGCTTTTTTGTAGATATGTACTAGCACGGATACCATTCAAAATCAGTCACGTATTCAAGAAGAAGTGAAGGTGAAACGGAGAACGAAGGAAAGTTAGGGTAACGTGATTCAAAAACAGAGGAAATGTTTTCGCAGGCTCATGCCGTGCATAGCTGAGTTTAGGGTGTAGATGAGTTGCTGTTCGGGTACGCTGTTAAATTATGCGCATTTGTTTTGTTTCAATGGCGAGTCGTTCGAAAATTGCAGAAACGGCATGGCTGCAAAGGCCCACCAGATTCAAAACGTGCATCGAACCAAATCTATGAAAACGTATGACCTTCACGAGGTGAGGGCTGATGTGGCGAGGTGGTAAGAGGCTCTGCTTCATCCCGTCCACCCGACCGATCTATACCTCCCACACTCACTGAGTCTCCCCCGAGAACAGGTAAATTGTTCCGGCCTTGTGTGGAAAGAAAAAGACCCTGATTTGTACAGTCTGGACTCTGCAAGTACATATTGAATATGCAGTTACCATGTCTACAATTCTGAGTGAATGTAAGTAGGTGATGCGTCCTAAGGGAACTAAGGGACTAGGGAGGAACGGTGTTTTTAGAACTGATTTCCTCGTAAAGTATACTACTAAATACCATTACCATACCATTAGCATTAATCTAACAATATTAATCCAACAAATTGTAAGTAATAACTCCTTAAGTTAGAAGTATACATTCCAGTTTATCAGCTCTATCTTTTATTAATTATTAATCAATTTATTTATTTATTTGTTCGCCAGGGGGTGCCCTAAAACTCAGTGGACAGTAACATGGATAGCTAAAAGTTGTAAAAAAAGAACGTAAAACACGGTAATAACACAATAGTCGACACAAGCAGTCAGAAAGCCACATAACCCTGCGCCTAAAATATCTACATCACTTCTTCTCCTTTTTCTTCTGTGCGAAAACGCTGCGTTCATTCGACGATGAGTCGGTTTGAACCTCCGAAATCTCGATGACTGCAGGCGTAGTTCACCATTAACAATCTTGGAGACCGTGAATAAACCTGCAACGAGATTTTTATAGTGAAAACTTTGCAACTTAAATCTCATCAATCTAGCGCGATAAGTA
The DNA here is from genome assembly GCA_030553155.1 of Nippostrongylus brasiliensis. Classification (NCBI taxonomy): domain Eukaryota; kingdom Metazoa; phylum Nematoda; class Chromadorea; order Rhabditida; family Heligmosomidae; genus Nippostrongylus; species Nippostrongylus brasiliensis. Next base: position 16,295,927 of record CP130733.1, on the reverse strand, counting down.
GGAGCTTCTAAAGGCTCACCAGATTCAGCTATGACTCTGCGGAACTAGATGCGCGTGAAAGTGTTTTGTATTATTCCCACAGGATTAAGGTCTTTACGGAGATATGAACTCCAAACCGGGCAGCAATGCTCAACTATGAGAACCCGAAGCTTTCTTCAATTTCAGCCAAATTCGTTCCTCCCAATGATGAATGTTTCTGAACAAAAGATAAATTAGTTTCAATCCTTTTGCTGCAATCTCCTGTACCTGCTTTCTATGTTGCACGTCCTTTGAAAGATGGAAGATTAGATCCTTAATTTGGTCGAAGGGAACAATTGGAGTCTCATCCGCGAAGGTGACTTTCAACGGTTCCGAACCATGGGACAAAATGTGTGTAGAATTTGTTAATGTTGATGGGGAGGTGCCAGTCATCCCATTGTAACATACGGGTAGGGAAGTACTTAGTATCGCTGTGGCCTCCTCAGTCTCACTCTCATCATATGTCATTTTCGTATGCAGTCTTTCCATTTTTGGAATTGTTCCCAAATGAATATTTGGAGATGCTAGGTTATTCGTAAAACGCTGACATCGGGGATTTGAATCCGCGTCTTTCTGTTTCCGGCAGACTGCTTTAATAATTCAACTAGTTCTCGTCTATGAACCGCTAAACAAAAAGCGCCGAATAGCAGAATAGTTTCGTGTTCCCAGACGGCTTTTTACCTTTCGATTTTTGATCCGTAGCCCTTTCTGTCCTTTCTTTGGTGATCCATCGATCAGACTACCACGCGGGACTCCCCAAAGGCGCTTTTTGGCGCAAAAAGTGCCCGTTTTGTCTTTGCTGCACTTCCGGTACTGTAGCCTGAAACTGGTATGCAGCATGAATGCATTTCTTTTTCATTTGTATAGTATTGAAAGGTTACGCTGAAAAAGAAATAGTCCCCTATCATTAATAGCCATTTCTTTCCAGCCCCTCGAAGGAAATCGTGGGGAATTAGATCAGTCGTGCGATTTTGGAGCACATATTGAAGTAATCGATTGTGACTGCCAAAAAAGTTGTTCCGAATACTAAATGGCGATATTGTGTAATAAATGGTAGTGCATTAAAGCCAAATACCGCACACGCAAAGGCTAGATAGTAGCGGGTCGAACGAGCCGATTGAGACATTTATTATCGCTGGCTGGCGACTCCCTTTATGGGGCCGCGCCGGCGCCTTTCAAGATCAAAACAGGCAACAGACCGGAAAAATCTGGTCTTTTGAGAGGTGATTTCATGTGGAATTCTACTTTTTCATTATGTTCTTACTATCGATTCCATGTACTGTCGTGCTGTCGGAATTTTGTTGCATTACAATTGCACGAACGAATAGAATCAAAAGGAAGATATGGTCAGTTTAAGTGGAGCTTCAGTTTTCCGATTTTTTTTCGAAGTTTTGCACATATTTCAAGTGCACCCGTTTATAGGTAGTTCCAGCGGTAACTCACGTTAATTATTGACTTATTAGAATATAAATAGAAAAGTCGGACTGCATGGACTAGGTTCATGAGAAACTAGCCGAAATAAACTCCGAAGTGTAAGAAATATATGGCGCAAGCCCTAATTCATCAACGCGCTCTCGGTTTGCTTTAGGATTTACTTGAAGCTTATCGTGTCTATCATTTATCGTTTCTATCATTGTTCGAGGTCTCTGATCCCGTGCTGCCTTGGTAAGTTTGTTAAACTCCAATAACTTCCCATTAGAATCATAAATAAACCCTCAGGACGTTAATGAATCAAGGTTTGCCCCATTCGGTTTTGGGTCCTGATTCCTTACATCGCTAACTGGTTCAATTTTTATTCATAAGAAAAGGTTTTTGTGCCTGGTTCTTATTTTTGTAGATAACCTAGGGGGACGAGATCGAATTTCGCTGAAGTGTCGCCGACAGAGGTTATTAATGGCGTTGATTATGGATTTGACACTCGCTTTCGCAGTCGGACGGAAGATCACCCATTTTGATCACCTTGGTTAATTGTACGGATGATCCAAAACGAAGTTTTACTGCAAAAAAGTACGTATCCGTCGAGTCGGAACTTTTAACTGGTTTAGAGCCAACAAGCGCGCAGCTGGCTCTAATCTCGCTGTGAAGCGAGTTTTTGATTGTGAATTTATTGCTCATATATAATGTCCTAGAGACTTGTTGATAAGCTGAGCGATTGATGATTTGATATGTCAATCAAAGGCAAATTTTTCGAGCGCACTGGTTTGGAAGCCAAGCGACCTAGGAGCTGCTCGGATGATTCCCCATGGCTTCGCATGATCATTTTTGCGCCTTTATTTTGCTTGAATTCGGTAGCGTATGATTACAGTATGGCCGTTAGGGGACGGAGGATGATAGTATGTATTTAATGATGTAAATAACGGCCTGCAAACGACCACTGAAAAGGCAGGTTCATCTGCAGTTTCTCTCTCTACACAGTTCTCCTCATAAATTATGTACTATTTCAACTCGAAAGCATATGCTTGACATGTTTCATTCATATCATGTACCATCCGACTTTTTCGAAATGAAAAATTGATTCGAAAAATTGAATTGATTTGAAAAATTGAGAGAAAGTTACTTCCGTTTGATATCAAGCACGATCGAAATGTCCCCGCGTGAAAACGCAGAAAGTTGATAGGTGGTGACATTTCAAGGTTTTCAAGGGTGAAAACATTCCAAGCTTCCTGATCGTTAGAATTTTGAAAACAAAGCTTCGAAACCCACTTTTTCCGAGAAGTAGATTTTAATTTTTCACAATCACCACTTCTTATGATCTCTTCTTTCTTCCCACCTCTTATCATCTCATTCAAAAGTACATATCTTTTAACATTTGTGCAAAGAAAATCGTCCGACTTCATAATTGCTAGAGCCTCAGAGATTGGCGACGAAAACGATAAAGATTGAATGAGTTACCCACGTAGTACTGCCGCGGCAAGTATTCAAAAGTTTGAACGAATCCTGATGGAAAGTATCTTACAACATGAAATTTCAGTTTGAAGGATGATTGTTGTTACTGTTTTATTCACTGACTGTTATTCCACAAAAAACGAGGTTAGACTTTAATGTGCCTTCGATCTTAACTCTAGAGTGATATTAATAAATAGCGCCTTGGAAAAAAAGATGTACCACGTGACCTCAATCCTGACAGCTCAGCGTATTTTTTGCAATAATCGAGCCAACATTAATTATGAGGCTATGGAGCGCACGAGTCACGGTCAGATCGATTTTCTTCCTCCTCTTTTCTTACATGTCATGTTCTTTTCTTGGCCGCCAATTGATATACAGATCGAAAAGTGTCACCTCGTATTTCTAGTATTAATAGCTTAAATTGAAAAGGCTCCTATTCCAATCAATGTTTTTATGAGTTTCGCTCAAAAGTACATATATCCATGCTTTGAATTCTTGTTCTCAACAAATTTTTACTGTAGTTTTCATAGGCAATTTCAACTAATAATATAAAAAGAACCGCTGACACTCCACAATCAGCAGTTATATTCTGGTGGAGCCCTATTCATTTATCATAATTGACTACGAAAGCAAGATTCATGTCGTATGGGGCCTGTTCTTCTGAGCACGGTTTTCTGTGGAACGAAAACGGTTAGATTTGTGGTCGGTAAAAATTTTCTATGTACATTCCGGTTCCGAAAAATAGCTCTAGACTCTAGTATTTCGCAGAATGATCTGTAAAGCTTTCTATAGAAAAACAAGAATACAAGACAATGGAATGGATCGATATATTTCTTCGAGTGAAACTCTTGTTGGCATTTTATTAGCACCATCACCACAACATCTTTTTCAAGTGTACTTGATAGTAAACCGCAAAAAACTGCAATAAAATTAGAACTTTGTCAAATGGGATTAAAAGAGCAATCAAGGAAGTGATAGTTTCCCAACGCTCATCTTCAGAACATCTCTATGAATATACTCAGTTATTTATTTACCCAGGCCTGATACTTGTGGGCAAGGGTGAATTTTCTAGATGAGTAGCAATCTATGTATTTAGTATGCAAGAGTTCGGAAAGCCAGACGATGTTAATATCTCGGTCGGATGTTTTTTTCAGCAATTGAATGCCCAGCGACTTTCAGACCCATAAGGCTTTCACGTCCTCAATGAACTGATCGACACCAATCATATAGACCTATAGACCAGTCTAGAAGCCGATCTCCTGTTTTCACTGTATGATTTCTCAGCTTCTTCTAACTGGTTCTAGAAGCTCGAGATGGTTGGATCCGTAATACTTGCCTTGAAAAATTGCCTTTTCTTTCTCCTGTTCTCTCATCATCGCACTCTTCTGTTCCGGTCCATTACTGGAACTCTTCTCGTTTTCTAGCAGTTACTAAACATGAAACGGATACTGTCACGTACTTACCAGTGGTCGTGTAACACTATCGTGTCGTCTTTCAAGCAGTTTTGACTCTCGTTATCAGAATATTCGAACTGTATTCGTGTTCTTTGATTATTCTTGCTGTTTTGGCATCACGTCTTAAGTTTACTCAAGTTGTTTTCCATTTTTACGTGACATGATCACGTCATAAATAAATAAATAAATGAGCATACTGCCTCCAGCAATGCTCGATGCTCTCAAAACGTTCAGAAGCTTATTGAATTCACGGCTCCTACTATCTTCAGGCTGAACTCTGTTGCTCTTCTGCGTGAAATTTTAATAACTGGCGGAGCAGGTCGAGCAGAATTCTGAACATTTCTGTGTAGGTGTCACAACTAAAACTAAACGAATAGATTTATAAACTTTATCAACCAAAATTTCATTGTGATGACGTCCAAGCTATTGGCCAAATAGTGATATCATAAGTTGTATAGGTATTAGGGTGTTCCATAAGTTTCTGGTCTATTTGGCCCCTGTACGTTGTACATCTTATAACTTGTTTAAATAAGATCCAAACGGGAAGTAATTTTTCCATGACGAGGATGCTTGACGATAGTTCCCAACCGCATATTGGTTGTCTGTTTTGCTCCGTTGTCTGCACTTTGGTGACTTCTCGAAAATGAAGCAGAGGTCGAGCTATTGCAACATGCTTCTTCACAACTACCGTTCTGGTCTGTCTGCCTACGTTGCTCATCAAGCTATCGAGGCCATGTTAGGAAAAGATACCTGTTGCAAGTCAACGTGCCAAAGTTGGTTCAAGCGCTTTCAAAAAGGAATATTTGACATCACGGATAAGAAGCGTGTTGGAAGTCCGATTGGGCCGAACAAAAATGCTGTTCTAGCAGCAGTTAGAGGGCAGCCTGTCCGAAGCGTAAGAATGATATCGAAGACTGTCAACACTCCATGTACCACTGTCTATCGCTAGGTGAAACGGGGTAGAAGAAGAGCAGTCTTGCAACGATGGATACTCCATGCACTGACCCCGGCACAGGAGCGGCAACGAGTCGTCACCTGCCAGAACGTTCCAGAACAACTTTGTTGTTGAGTTTAATAGTGGCACAGGACGACAAGAGGTGCACCTACGATGACACCATACGAGTGATCCAGTGGCTTCTGAAGCACGTGAAGCCTGAACGAATTCCAAAGCTGGCCCTCATGTGATTGAGATTCTGCTCTCATTCTGCTTCAGCAGTCGTGGAGTCGTGCACTATTAGCTTCTACCGGATGGGCAGGTAATTACGACAGACTTGTTCACTGATTATATCGATTGATCACCTATGATCGTTATCTTGTTAAAGTTACTTGAAGTAAATATGGTACGGTAGACCAGTTATTTATGGAACACCCTAATAGATTTTTTACACTCACCGACCGTTTGCAATTGTATCATAATCATATCATAAGTAGTGTGTTTTTTGCAATGTATCGTTTTGTTTGTACGCGTTTTCGTAATGTACGGCACCCATTAAGTGCATGGTAAATAAACAAATCTCAATCCAAATTCAGAGAACAAAACTAAATTCCAACCATAACTCCTGCCATTTGATACTAGAAACACCACAGGAACGTTTCGTACCTTAAGAAACGTAACTAGACACAGTGTGAGAATGGAGCGCCCCGTAAACGTAGGACTTCGTTTCGGCGATGGGAGACCCATCGAGTTCGATGGGTCCCTCATCACACCAGGAGTTCTTCATTGTCTTCTTCCGATTGATGCGCAGTCCAATCTTCCGCTTCAGTTGTACTTTTCGCGAAGATGACGATGTCGTCCGCAAAACGAAGGTTCGAGAGGAATTTTCCGTCCACACGTATGCCCTTTTCGTCCCAGTCGAGCGACTTCATCGCACTACGTTAATACGCTTGACGGAATCCAGCTTGCTCAGGCGTTTGTGCTTCATCCAATGTTCGCGATATCCGCGTCAGGATGATCTTCGTGAAAAAAGTGCTGGTTGTTAATCGAGTCTTCACGTTTCAATGCCGATACGTGTCCAGGTGCGTTGCATTCGGATCCATCGTCTTTTCCTCGTAACGTTTCCTAGACAGGCGTTAATAGTGTGAGCTATTAATGCGATCAGAGTTCCGCTCACTTCGCACTACGTTAATACGCTTGAGTGAAAGTGCTGGTTGTTAATCGAGTACGTGTTCGGGGCAGATTAGGGCTTCCACTTGACGTATCACGAAGAGCGCTGAAGAACCAAATCGCAAAACGACCTCGCATCAATGGAGTCGTCCAAAGAAACACCGAACTGGCTGTGAGGTCACCTGTTTGAGCAGCGATGCGGACATTGGTTTCGATCCAGTTAAAGTGGTTGAGTTGGCGTCGTCCCGAAAAATGTTTCTTTCCTGAAATGGGTCAGCAGGCATCTACTTAACAGCAAACTGGTTGTTCTTTTGCGATTTGTGTGATTCGCGGACTCGACCGCTTCATTTATAGTAACCGTTCTGTCGTTGCTTGCCAGTTTCATTGAACATCATTTTCACTGTGACTCGTCACTCATTTTCGACGTCGCGGAAAGGTCGGCCTTGATGCATCTTGGAAACATTCTCTGTATCGTCACCGTTCAATGTTCTCCCAGATTAACTAAATTTTTGAAAAACTCAAAACGATGGTAGGTAAAACAGCTCAAAAGTCTTATTCCCAAGATTTGTTATAACCAAATGTGTGTCGTATTACCAATTATACAGAATTAGTAACACTTCGACACTCAAAACCAGAGATGAGCGTGACGCACTAGATACTGTGCTCAGAAAGGATTTTTGACGATGGTAAAATTCCTTAGAGTTTGTGGTAGAGATGCGCCCAAAATGTCACGTTTCGAGAATATGATTTGTACTTTGGAAATCCAGTGTAAAGATGTGCAGTATATGCGGGTTTTCCCCCGTTAAATGTGGTGTGGGGAAGAGGTCTAACACTCCGAGGAGATATGACTTTCCTTTTTTAATAAATCGCGCTGGATTGTTGTATGACTAATTGAGCAGAAGAACCGGCCTTTAAACTGAACCGAAGAGCTTCGATAGTCTGACGGACTTCTATCTTTCTGTCTTAAACAGGGTTAACATTTGCCCTGGACATTTATTCTATCAAGAGGAAGGGTCTGCAATCATCCTACGTCGACAAAGGGCTACATTATCTCATTTCTGAACTGTCTTTCTCTTTCGGCTTGGTACTGCTGAGTGAAATTAACTAGGAGCAATTAGAACGTTTTCATTGGTAAGGTTCTGCTAAGGATTGGTGGTATCATAATAGATGAGTTTAGTGAAGTTTCCGTTGCAATTTTCACGCTGTCATTGACCGTCAACCGAGAGTCGTCCGAATCGTCCAAGGAGTGTTCAAGGACAAAGTCGTTATTTTGCGATTGTCAACGTACACGGCGCGCCCTTCCACTTCCGACTCTTTAGCGTAACAAATTCACTTACTATTTAACGTCTCTGATTCCAGTATTAACTGGAAAACGGTGAAAAAATCATCAAAATCACTTGCGCGAGCACCATGACCTTGTATGAGATTTCAGCAAGTTCTGGGAAAGAGATTTTCAGTTCCAGGATAATACTTGGTATGAGGGGTGGCTTCCTTGTCTCTTATGTTAGAGGTCTGAGATGTAGGTTCGGACCACCTCACTATATCGTATTCTTATACCGCGATTAAAAAAAACTTTTTACTTCAAAAAACGAAATTACATGATATCGTGATATTAATCAAAATGATAGTCCATTGTTAACAATGACTTGCTGCCAACTTTTCATAAGGAATAGACTAATCCTTGCAGAACTTAGTCGGCTGCGACTAGAATTAGTTGAAAACCCACGTTGGACTCTTCGCGGTTTGTGAGCTTTCTCTCACAATCAGAGGAGCTTGGAAATAGAAGGCCTGGCTTGCCGTTACAAAGATCGATCGCTATATCGTTCGGGTGTCAGTAGCAAGGCTTACTACTGCACCACGGGCGCCCTGGCTATAATAATAGTAGTGCTATACATACTTACTAAATTTGTGTAGTTATTATTCATTACACAAGCATGCTTGCGTGAGATATACAACAAACTAGCTATTCAGCGGCCTGCCGGCCGACGAACAGCTGCTAAATACACACTAAAAATGAAAATACATGAACAGAAATAAAGGTTTGAAATGAAACAAAATAGATTCAAAATGAAACGATGAACAAATAGCATGTAGAGGGCGAGCTGTAGTAATGAAATGCGTTTCTGGGAGTACGGTAACGGGCAGTTGGGTCGGAACAGTGCCCTTTTTTCTAAGAATTCCATACGCTGCATTAGCTCCGAAAAAATTTCGTCTGCCTTTGGTTCTCGCCCAACCGGGGTCATATCCCGCGCAGTCACTGCTAGTATTAGTTATTCTCCAAACAAGTAGGTCTGGTGGCTCAATACCGCATGCTTTGTGAATAATGTTATGGAATAAAATCACATCATTCGTTTTTCTTCTATACTCCAAAGTTCTGAGACCAAAATTGAGGTTTCTTTCTTCACTCTTCGTTATCAGTTCATAGTTGTATCCCACTTGCCTTACCATGCTTAAATTTCCTTGTAAAACTGCTTTGGACTTTTTCTAATTGTTGCACGCTCTTTTCTTACTATATGTATATGGATTGAACACAGGCGTCCCGTATTCGAGCATAGGCATAATGCTGACCTCACATGCTTGAAGTATGTAGAACGGTAGTACTGGTAGTAGTATGGGTGCGAAGCATTTGATACATCAGCCATGTTGCTTTCGATGCCACCATTTCTTAACACTTATAAAACGAAGATTCTGTAGTTACCAAAAATCGCAAATCCGTGACCTCTTCCACGGCCTTCTATATATCGCCACCAATTACATATTTGTACTTGCTAATATTTTTACCTACTCTACGCTTCCTTTCCGACAGCGGTAAATCGCAATCTTGAGATCAACAGTAACATAATCAACTGCGATTGCTTCTTGCAGAAAACGAGAGTGCTCTATGTCATTTGCCAGCCCCGTAGATTTTGAGATCGTCGGCGAACGTTTAGAATTCGATTTGCTTCTTCTCTGTTACACAGCTTTATCATAAACTATTTCTTTACTATGCGTAACACTGACCCGCTATAATAGAAGCAGAATATCACCATAAACTGAGATATATCCCCGATATTCAGTGGTACTCTCAACGCAAGCCCGAACATAGCTGCATGTATCTATTAACCTTGGTGACCATCTCAGGTATCACTACTATCTCATTTTTAACGTTATGCGAAGTTTCTAGGGCTTGAAGATTTTTATTTGGAATAAACTCTGGTAGTCGTCGTGACATCGTGTTTTCACCTCTGACGCAAATCAACTTGTATTCCCGCTGTAATAATTTCGACGGTCTGGAACGAAGTTGCTCAACTGTTGGGCACGTCCTCTTCGTTAAAAAACTAAGTCCGACAGTTTTGTGCACAGTCCTTCTGCAATCGAAGCAAAAATTTGCATGATCAAAGAATTTGAAGCCTCTAAAGTGACGTATGTAGACTTTGAAATAATGGTGCGCAAGCGAGCACCGGAAGGAGCGATTAGGAGGATTTCCGGCAAAACGGCTGCGTAGAACTTCCGGTATTTCATTTCTCAGCAGGCTGACCGATATTCCTTCTTCTGTTATGAAGGGCCAATCAGCGAATCATGAGAATGCGGACCTCGTATGGAAAAACGGAATCCGGAATTCAGCTCCACATTCGAATCAGCGTCACTGAAGCGGTAAGCGGTGAGTGTTCGCAACCGTCCGTGTTCACCTCCTCTTCAGTCCGCCGAGTGTAGCGGCTTTGTCTCTCGTCCTTTCTCGTGTATGATTAGAGCCCATTGCAGTGTGGAAAGTTTGTTTTTGCTCATCGTTTCTCTGAAGTAGGCGAAATTTCCCAGAAATTTTTCGCATTCCAGAAACTTTCACATTACAAAAGGTTAGCTACTAATACTACACCACGATAATAAAGGTAATGGGTGACGGGGTCGGCGATGATTAGTTCCCTAAGGACAGGGCGCCATATTCGTTTTCCATTCAGATGGAGGCATAGTGAACGCGCATTTGGCCTTGATGCTTGACAGGCCACTATACCACGCCAGTGTCCTAAGCTTAGTACCCTGGAGGAACAGAAGGCCTGGTTTGCCGTGGCAAAGATCGATCACTAAATCGTTTGGGTGCCAGGAGCAGCGTTTGCTACTGGACCACGGGTGCCCTGCCGATAGCAGTAGTAGTGCTACACATCCTTACTATATTTAGTGTTCTTATTATTATTTATTACACAAGCATCCTTGCATGAGAAATAAACAAATTCTCCGGTACTATATGGGTCGAGGGGGGGGGTGCAGCGTGCTGGTCTGTAAAATTGCGTCGACTCTATGCCGGCTAGCATATTAAGGTGTGAACAATTCTGAAGAGCTTACATTTTATCTATTTATTTATTATAGACGTCAACAGACGCGCCGAAAATTCAACCAACCAACAACAAATGAAAAGAGAAAATCAAACAATGTCAAGGGTTCACCCAGGGAACACTTGTAGTCACAACAGTCTCGTAACCAAGGAAAATTTCCAAGGAAAATTCACATGTCAAAACCGACCGAGTTTATCGTAAACTATGGCAGATACAACAATGATTACACGGTAAAGTCAACGTAAACTTGCGGACCATCTCCCTGCACCCCCCCCCCCCCAACTCCCATAGCGCCAATTCTCCGAGGAAAAACACGATAATTAGAGGAAATTGAACAACGACTGAAAAAATCAAGTAGCAGTGTCACATTAGATTGAAAAATATACAATTAAGTCCAGGAACTTTCCTAGCTTAGATATCGGGTCAGAAATCTCTTAACACGTTGACGACAGCGCCTTCCTCGTGCGTCTGGCGCGTGGGACCGAACGATTTTCTTGCGCGCCGAGGCTGTGGCATGATGCCGGCATACGGCGAATTTTTTTCAAAATGGAAATGGATAGTAAATCTCGAAAACCACATGTACAGTCCTGTAATATCGGGGATTGTGACTATTCCTTTTTTGCAATGAAAATAGAAAAATAACAACTGGAAGCTCTTAGAATGTCCTTTTCTCCCCATCCAGATTAAAAGGAGATTGCTATTTGTTTATTGTTCATTATTTGTTTATTCTAATAATCTATATTTGTTTGTATTTATGTGTTTGTTTCAGTAACCAGTATTTGTTTGCATTTATTTGTTTCTTGCAATAACCATTATTTCTTTTTACTTGTAAAGAAAACCAGTGCACAATCAAAAATTCCAGTAAATCTGAAGCTAAGAATCATTTTCATGGACCACGTTTCCTGTAACAACGTGCAAAGGTCTGCTAAAAAGTGGCACAAAAACATCCTTGGAAACTCTGAAATGTATCGAGAGAAATGCAATACAAGACTGTGGCGCGGAATTGCGCCACAGCGTCCCACGCGGCTGCTTGAGCGTGGCGCAGCATAACGCCACACTGTCGTTAACGTGTTAATATGTGATTCGAAATGAATGAGAGAAGTCGCGAAAAAGGAGGAGAGTAAAGCAGATGTCACTGCCATTGTGCGTGGAGCGTCGAACAGAAGGCCGTCCTCTATGGGAGGTCTATCGTAAAAAATAAAGTATTTTCTTTCGCAGTTGTCTCAAGAATGGCTTCTTTGCCCCACAGTTTTCCCTAACTCCCATTTTTATGTAATGCGAAAAGAAGGGCTAGGTAGTAACGCAAAGGGTGAACGGTGGGTTACTATGTAGGGCGGAATAAATTGGTGTAGAATTTCTGCGCTCAATTCCATCCTGCAACGGTGGTTGCTGACAGTCTCGTCTCCGTGGCTCAAGAACAGTAACAAGGTATTTGTTAGTCAACTTCGCTACGATGCGGGCATCCCTAGAATTACCTCCGTTCGCCTCCCATGTCCCTCTTTCCACAAGCTTCTCTTCTTATGCTGAACACAGCTGCTACAGAGCTTTTCTACGTGTGATCGTAGCTACGAGCAGCTCAGAGTGAGCTATGGTTGGGTCTAGCCTCAAGATTCTTCTCCTCTCAAACAGCGCTGTGCTTTTCATTGAGGTAGGCACTCGATTTCTGCGACGAAGCGGGCTTTCGTTGACATATCTCTCGATCATTGGATGATAAATTTCCTTGAGACTAATTGCGATGCTATTTTTCCATGGGTCATTTTTCATTGAACACGTTCCTGAAAAATTGCGACATATCCCTTTTCGGGGCAGGTCATCATGATAGAAATCTACAGGCGAACAGAAAAAACGACAGAACGCGAATTGCAACATTTTTCATGGACGGAGTGAAGTGAGCGGAGTGAAGATCTTTCAGTGCATCAGTTTGCGTTTGTTCGCTAGTTGGTCCTGTCTAGACTCCTGGACGCCAATGCATTTTTCTATCTCATAAGCCCTTCTGATACAACACCAAAAGATGTTCCCTGTCAAATGCTGCTGATCTTTTGGACCACTGAAGGAGTTAGCGTTTCGCCCATGCGGTAAGATACGACTCTTACATTGCTTTGCTATCTGAGCTTGAGGAGCAGTAGCACCCGAACTTGCATGTAGGTGACGCTTTTCTGTTAAACTATGACGCTGGTTGAATAGGAGCACTTCAAAATTTTGCAGAATTTTCCTGAGGAATGCCTTCTTAACAGTCTATTGGATAAAAATATCTATAAAATGGAGAAGTGGTTCTGGCAGGTGGTTCAGCGTCGACCTCCACTGCATTCCACAGCTCCTGGGCTCTAATTGTTAAGGGCTATGTTACACGCATTACATCGCGTCATTACGAGCTCAACTGCCATCATCCTCAGCGATTTTTTTGGGTGCTCTTGCGAATTACTTCCACATCTTTCTGAGGTTATCACATAAGATGGTCGATTGCCATTTGTTGTTCGACCCATGAGACCTTCCTTATAATGCTTAATGTCACTAGATTGCGAATTGTTCGATGCTCGATTTTGGAGAGTTTGTTATCGTTATGGAAGTGGCTTGCGCGATATAATTCGATGGTCGCGGATCTCTATGAATCAGCGGCAACCACTGTTGCTGGAATTGAATCTGTGATCGAATATCGATGGACGAAGAGTCCAGGATTTGATCGATCGAGTGTTACATTTGATCTCTATGATACCTATAAAGCAAAGATTTTTAAAGTCTTCAAATCAAACTCGGGGGTTACCTTACTGGGATATAAGAGCAAGAACATCAGCCAATACAAGACCCACTGAACGACGTGAATGATAAAAAGATACCGCTTCTAGTCTTTTAATTGCCGCTTTTTGTTAAGCGGTTTATATACGAGAAATAGTAGATCGACTTACATATTTAGAGATGCTAGGTTATTCGCAAAACGCTGACATCGGACGGGAATTGAACCCGCGTCTTTCTGTTTCCGACAGACTGCACTAACCATTGTGCTACCGACGTACTACGTTGCGAATCTCCTAGCATCTTTCTTAAGCTCTTAGGCTACAGCCCGACCGGGCTTAAGAAAGATGCTAGGAGATTCGCAACGTAGTACATCGGTACAACCACTTCTGTTTGTTTATGAAACTACGCTATTCTACATTCTGTGATACTTAAAAAACAAAAAATCTGTTTTGTTCATTGTTACGGTGATTGTGAGGAGCTGTATCCCAAGTATGAGCTGGAGTGCAAGGCCAACAAAGGTGAGTTTATTGGAGAGATTGGTCGCGTCTTGCCAAAACGCATAAATGAACATCTGTACAGAAAGATTGAGAATGAAATTTTCGTGAAAAACATTCGAGATGATTACTTCTTGATACTTCAATATTCTACAGGGTGGCCCAAAATTACGTTCACAAATATTAATCATCATAAGAATGGGCAGAAAAGACATCTGAATCTAAAATTTTAGCATAGCATTACTAACCCAATTACAAATAAAACTGCACAATCAGATTTCGAAACGGCCTCCTTTAGGGAGAACGTAAGCCTTCAGACGACGCGGAAATGCATCCATCGTGGCACGCACCTAGTCCATTGGCATTTCGCCCCATGCCTTCAGAAGGCTCAACGTCAGCTAGTCAAGCGAATCATGGCGTGTAGAGCAGGCCTTCATCTTCCATGTAAATTTTAGCTTCCATATTTTCTCCTTTTGACGAATAACAACGGCGAGTTCCCAGAATAGGAGACAGTTGCCCAAATTATGACTGACTTCGGACCACCGCATCGTTCGTAGATCCTTCCCACTTCGTTGGGTTCGGCTACCGATTTGGCAAGTACACGGTCGTTTCGGTGGTTCAGCGCTGCTTCTATAGTGGATTTTTTTTCGTCTGAAAAAATGATGTCCCGGTAGCGTCCCTCGCCTAGCCGTTTGATGGGTGCGTCCTGAGCGGATGAGAAGGTGCCATTGAGCAGTTAGTTATTGTTGGAAGGCAGTATTTGGTGTTTCAGTTAAGCATAAGCACAGCTAGCGTGGGAACTTATTACCGTTCATTTCTGACCTGTATGTCAAGAGAAATGAAAGGTCAAACATGTGTGAACGTAATTTTGGGCCACCCTGTATTTTGATGCCTGCCAACCACAGAGGTGGATCTTTCGTCACGTCCAGAGTATGAGTCACCTCTTCGCTTTTCGCTGTTCTCCCTTTGTGAAAGGTGAACTCGCTGATAAAATAAAGAAGGATAGCAAGTCCGATTTCTGCAACAATCCTATTAAGACTGTGTCGCTTCTCAGGGCTTCAGACAAAGGTTAAGCGGCTTGTAGTTCCAGATACTTAGATCCATCTAGCTCCTTGAACACTTGTAGCTCAATTAAGCAGCATGGCAACGAGATATGTCGGGAGCTGCTGGGCGGATAAGAACAGCTGTTGCTTGTTGTTCGTTTCTTGCGCATTGCCAATCACTAATGGTATTTGTGTCTCTTTTTGTGTATAACTTGTTATTGGCTGAAATAAATGAAATGGAAAGAAAAAGGCCGCTGCAGAGCGTTCTGCCTCTTCGTTTTAGCTGGCAGCGGCGTTTGCAATGAGGTACGACATTGTGTCTAGTCGTCCGACGACGGCTGGATGTGGTTAGTGGTCGGTTGGACGACAGACGATGGACGACCCCAACAACCAGTCCCGGATATGGACTGGAGATCAGCGCTTGCCCCGACCTACCACGCCCTATCAGCGCGCTGATCCTCACCACGATCGCATCACCACCGGATACCAAACTTTTTATCGGCTCGCTCTCTCTCACGGGCGCGACCTAAAAAATCGGCCACAATCTCGCTTTCTGTGCGACTTGTCTGGACACAGCTTATCCATTCTCGGAAAGCATCTCGTTTCTGCGATCGCCGTTTCATTTGACGTACCCATTACGTACACTCCCTCTTGTCTCCTTTGTGTTGCTTCGGCTCGAGCTCTCCCGCAACGGCTCTTCTGGCAGGTAATTCGAAATAACATGACCACGTTAGGGATTTTACTCTCTCGCAGAACCGCTACATCGTATCGGTGTCTGTCGAGCACATTATTACTTCGTCTCGGAGTAGAATAGTATATTTAGTGGTTCACTTCAGTGTTTCAAAGTTGAAGCAGACTAGACACAGCAGCATAGCTGCGGCTGACCGAACAGCCATTTGAAGGTCGGTAGAGTCTCCGCGTTCGATGCATTCAATTACCCGTGATTTCACTTAAAGCCCCTTCACAAAGTACTGCTGCAGCAACGCAGTAGTGGTAAAGGATAGGGACCCGAGGCACGCGTTGCAGCAGCGCGTTATCTTCTTCTTCTTCTTCTTCTTCTTCTTCTTCTTCTTCTCCTCCTCCTTAGCGTTTAATCCCGCGCCGTCGTAGCCTCCACTGTTCTTGCCAACAGTCGCCATCTAACTCTATCCTGGGCGTCTTCTGATGTTGCTTTGACCTCTTTGAGGTCGCTTCCGATGACATCCCTCCATCTCTTCTTGGGCGCTCCTCTTGGACGCTTGCCGGGTGCCTCGAACTCCAATGCTCTTCTTAGTGGGTGGTCCTCCGGTCTCCTGAGAATGTGCCCATACCATCTGAGCCTTTGCTCCCGCATTTTCAGATGCACAGGGGCTACTCCCATGACCGATCTTACGTCCTCATTTCGTACCCTATCCATCTGTGTCCACCCGCATGCCCACCTGAGCATCTTCATTTCGGCTGAGTGTACTTGTCTTTCTTGTGCCTTATTTGTGGGCCAGCACTCGCTTCCGTAGAGCAGTGCTGGTCTGACAACGGCCCGGTACAGCTTTCCTTTGAGGACCCTTCGAGCATTCTGTGCAACAGTGCATTATGTCATTCGAAAATCGGATCTGACCTCGATCGAATTATTTTTTCGCTGAGAACTCGCTTTGTGAGATTATCGAGGGTGCTGATCGTGAATATGACATCCCTTTTCAAGTTTATGAGCGAAACCATCCATATTCTCAACAAAGTTCTAAATATCTGGTTTAGTGCCACAGTATAGCCTGAAGGAGCCCTTAATTCAATGCGTTACCTGCAGTTACTCCCGAATTCCTTGCAGCGTATTCTAGATTTTTGGAGGAAAAATCAAAAAATCTTCAGAATAACAAATCGACCTTGTGGCTTATTAGAGCAGCTTACGGTGGCGTAGAAAAGGGTGATGATGATTCCAGAGAGCAAATTATCTGTTACGTTGAGGGGAGAACGGATTTCATCTTAAGCAGATTTGACTGAAAGCTTTTCATGCTCTTTTATTGTAAAACCATTTTCTCTATAGCTAACTCATCAGCATTGGAAAATGTATTAACGAAAAAATAGTTTGTTACGTGAAATACTATACTTTTGTTGCACCTGAATAAATAGAAAATTTTATTGTTAACATGGTTCCAAATATTCACCAATTTTCGACCACAACTTTTAGAAGGAGGTTATTGACCAAAAAATTTTGCTTCATGAAATCTATAATCTAGCTGCAATATAAATTGCACGTTTGCGGCTTATTATAACAGATTTTCCTTGGATTTGTTGTTTGTTTTGTGTAAGTTGCTCTCTTAACTTTTCGTCTTGCTCTGCTCAACAACAAACGTTGTCAATTTTCGCACATCGCGAACTTGAAAAGAACGATTTTGCTTTACTATGTACATTGCAAAGTTCGTTTCTCCTTCACAAACAAGCAGATAAGGACAAGTGTATCAGTAGCACTACGAGGATTTGATGGAAAGCGCTACAGCGAGAGCGTGTTTCGGATGTTTACGGCGGGAGATACATCTTTAAAATTTGTCTTATTGCCCGACGAAGCAATTTGAAAAACATCAATTGCTTAGTGCGTGATCGGAAGGCGGATGTGCAAAAGGACTACCGTAAAAGAAAGGGAGAAAGGCTTAAGATATTTCTCTGGACATGTTCCAAGCTGTTTAATTTCAAAGCAATGATCCAAGAGATTACCGCGACCACACCAAAGAAATCAAAATTAGCTGTCCATGAGACTGTTTTCCCTTCCACGGAATCCAACAGCAGGAGTTATCAGTGAAACTACTAAAGACATACATTATCCCCCGAATGGCGTTACCCCTCTTAATCAACCCCGCATACACCCGCCGCATACAGATGAATCTCGATTGAGATGTAGTTGAAAACGACTTGTAGAGTAGAAAGGTGAAAACAGACGGATATCATTCAGATATCCGTACTTCTGTTAAGGGAAGGTTCTACATTTGCACCTCCAAAAATCGTATAACGTAGGGAACCACGTGCGTCGCACAGGGACGCATAAATATGAAAGAATGACAGAAAGGCAGATGAGCATTATAGAAAAACGAAGCAAGCAAGTGACTCATCTAGTAGATAGCTCGTAGACCATAGCTCCAGTGGGATTCCATCTATTTACTTATTTAGATAATTAAAGCTGAATACTGCAGTGGCGACAGTATTCAGCTTAGGCGAAACGGTATCGACTTGCCCTACCCCTTCTCGATCATGATGTTGATTGGGAGTTGAAGAAGCTGCCCTAACGTAAAGCAGTGGTGATAGGCGTGAGTCCACTTCTTGATAGACTTTACTTCACTTTACTTTTTATTGAAATCCAACAGCAGTAGATAATCGGTAAAGTGCAGCGATTCAAGAACACCTATCGAACACTCACAACCACCAATACCGCCGAAAAAAGGAGGAAAAAAAGAAAAAAACACCAAACAGAGACTAATAGAGACATGATGGCATTCGTTTCGACGCCGTCGAAGGCTTTTTCGACGACGACGAGGGCAGATGGTACTATCGACAGATCTCGATGACCATCAAAACTTTTTGGATACGCTAGAGGCAGCTGAATCCCTAACGGAACCCAGTTTGCTCAGACGACTGTGCTCCACCCGATGTTCGCGATATCCGAGTCATGATGATCTTTATGAGAGGCTTGCAGGGCTTGCTCAGCAAGCTAACCAGCCGTCGGGGAAGGCTATTCAAGAACGAATTCTTCCACTGATTTAGGATTTGGTCTTCCACAGGTAAGACGTTATGTATGCCGCAAGAAGGGAGTGCAAAATATGGTTTGCTGCACGAAGAAGGTCGGCGGCGATCTGCTCTACCTCTGGAGCTGCGCCGCTTTTCAAGCAGTGGCTTGTGTTCACTGATTTGCGGAAATTTCTGCTTGATAGTGCGAGAGAAACAGCGTCATCACACGTTCGTGATCTTTCCAGAAGAAGCTCGTAGTCCTCGGTTGACTCCTCAGCGACGGTTATAGTGGAATAGAACTTCGTTCAAAATGCCCTCGCGGCTTGCTTCCTTCCCATTCGTCCATGACAGGTGTTCTTCTGCAGACGAAGATCGAATCTGATCTTAGCCCGAAGGAGGCGATGATCGGATCCACTGCACAAACACGGAACCACGTAAAGGCACCATATTCTAAGATCAATCGGAAAGAAGAGTGTGTAACGGTCACCCAAGAGTTGGCCCCATTCGCCGACTTATGCGGGTTTGACCTAGCTGATCGCGCCCTATGAGGCTGTCATGGTGGATGGTCCCTATGGGTTAGGTTCATTCGCCCGCTATCTTCTGCAGCTAAGTGTGACTGGTGGTCTGCCTCGGCAACCACCATTTAGGTACGCTTCTGTTTGCTCCTTTGCACTTTTCTTTCCCATTCTACTGGACCCTAGAATAATCTTTTGTAGTAATAACTGGTGTTTGGGCGAGTAGTTTTTCAAATATATACTCGACCTTCCAGGCTCCGACGAAGGCGACATCGCCGAAACGTTAGCCGAATAAAGTTCTTACCAATCTCGGCCCTCTGCTCAACTACAAACGAGATAACGAGCTTACCATGCCGAGATTTATTGAAAGTCGCACATGGAATGTTATGCACCATATTCTGTTGGTCAAAATGTTGTCGATCTCAACGTGAGTCATCTCATTAGGTGATTCCCAAGTCCAGCGACGGTATTCCTCCTTCCCCAACAGCGAGTTGCAATGGGAGAGGACTGCAGCGGATATAAGGTCAACTAGACGATTTCCATCAACGTTCTTATTGCCAATGCAAAATCTTCGATCCTATGGTCTACGGTATTATCCTTTCCTATCTTACTGCTGGAATCATCGACGAGGAACCTATAGAACTTCATTTTTTTCCGGTTGACTTCTTTCAGCTGGCTGTAGAACTCAACAAATCAAATCATCAGCTGCTTCGTGAGTGGGTTCCGAAGACTTCAAATTTCATTTTCGTGAAACAACCAGTCATCTGCAGCTGAATTTCGCAGAACATTGAGAATCTCACCTTTCTTCGGAAGGTATCACCGTGTGTCAGAAAAATGCGTTAAAAATTTGCAGCCTTGGCTCTGAAAAGGCTGTGGAGGATTTTGGAAACGCAAAAAAATATGTGTAGAAGAAGAGTCGCGAAACCTAAAACTATTGGTTTAGTCGAGTATTTTTGTTGCACGAACAAGTCATTGACGTTATGAATATTGCGTCGAGGATCAGGGAACTCGAACCTTGTACATAAAGCTTAGCACAACATTTTTCCCTTTTTTTCACCAGTTCTTCCATTTTGATCGTGATGTTTTGCCTTCGTTACCCATCCCAGGACTTTATCCTCAACTGTTTCGTTATCACGTCGACTACAAAGGCGGTGTTTTCTCCGCGGGTTCGGTTTCTTTACAGAGTTCCGCCAGTTTGCGGGCGTTGCGTTAACGACGCCGGCTTTTCTGGGTTAACAGGATCATTAGTTCTCACGCCTATCGGCCGTCACGCAGTCTTTTCGCACTGAGAATCCGCTGTCGCTGACCACGCCCTTGAGGTCGACATTTCTCTTTTTTCGGACACTCCAATGACAGTTCTATCCAAACTTGATGTGACTAATGGCACAGGTTGAGCGAGACTGTGTACGCAAGACGAGATTTAGAGCGAAAATTGCACGGAGGTTCCATCTAAGGCGAAAGTCGCTCGGGTTCCCCGTCCTATTTAGCCAGTGCCCTCTGGAAGTAGGACAATGCCCACGAAGTTGAAGAGGCCTTCTAGAACGAAAATGAAGGAATTCTGAGGTATTGAAATGACAATCAAATGGCGTCATAAACCACGATAGCGACTAGTAGAGAATCACTAGAATACCATTTCTGATGTCTTACCAGCGACTATCTTTGATCTTTCAATGAGGGAAAGCCCGGGTAAATTCGAGAGGGTACATTGGAAATCAGCACAAGAGTAGACGTACCCGAGGTTCTTCCAAGGAAAACAATACAGTTGCAAGACCGGCTCTGCTCTAAAGATGCGAGTGCTCGATAATCACTAAAACCATATAAGAGCTGCGTCCGGGGAGAAGATGATCATATGAACGTATGGTTGAATGCGGTTGAGTGGTTTGCAAGCGAGGATGACTGAGCCAACATGGGAATTTCACCAGTACACCTAAAGACGGGAGTAGTATGTATGGACCAGTTGTGTGCGGAACTTCCATTTCCATGTTCCGAATTCCGGTTTCCGGCCGATTTTGGCCCTTCCGTTCCGTTCGTGTTCCGCTTTGTTTTTGGGCGGAACACAGAAACGGAAGGAGAAATCGAAGGCCTTCACTGTGCAAGCTTACAGAATGGGGACTGGAGTTATTGTGCTGACGTCGATGCGATCCATTCGAATTCTGGTAGATACCAATCTTCTCCTAAGAAAACTTGCAATGAAGTATTTGTCGGCACCAGCCAAATCGTCCGAGTGCGAGAGATTGTTTCCTTCTGCTGGTTTCATTATAAACGATCTGAGAAGAAGCCTCTCTCCCACAATCATGAAAAAACCACTATAACGGTTTCCCCACCATAACGTTCTCGTTTTAGGCTTTTAATTCAATTTTGAAAGCATGTCTATCACGCCAAAAAAGTCTGTCTCTCTCTACGTACTTGTCTTCGGCTTATGATGAAGTTTATAAAGATGAATTTCCACCGTTTTTTCGAAGCTATCTCCAAACGTTGAACACATTCACCAAAATAACAGACACATTCTAATGGAAACAAAGCGAGCACTCTATGGGTACCTTGAGAAACAGAAATGAAAACTTTTTGTGGTCCAGTTTGATTGTGATTTTTGCACTATTTTCGGCTGCCGTGTTCCGCATTCCGATTTCCGGCATTTTTGGCCATTTCCGTTCCGTCTTTCGCCTTCCGCTTTTATGAAAAAAAAAATTCCGCACACCCCTGGTATGGACACATTCTGCGGAGACCAGTGGACAATTTGAACGAGTAGTACTGAAATTCGAGGCACCGGCTAGTGCTTCGGTTCGTAGAATTTCATGGCATTTGTCCTTCTTTCTTAGATGGTCGAGCTTGCCGTGGGTCACGACACGACCTCCATCGGCGAGAATCAGACGATCTGGAATGATTAACTATGGTGAATCATTGGTTATTAATATGTATAATAGGAATAGGGAGCGTAGATGATCTAGCGATGCTAGGTTGGTTAGGAAAGCCGTATGAACATGGACAGAACGCGCGTCTTAAGCCTGCTCGACGTGGTCCGATGTTGAACTAGCAAGCAGCGCGCTATCCTCCCCATAAAACTTTTTACTATGCTATAACTCGTGCATCTTTCTGAGGCCGATCGGCTTTTTATCCCGTCACTCGCCTATCAAAAAGATAATAGCTAGATAGGCATGCGGCTTGGCGATGTAGCGGTCATCATAATATCCCGATCGGACAAGCGGTTCGATATTCGATATCCTAACAACCACAATTTTTGGTATTGACACATCTTGTAACTAATTCCAAGGCGCTGAAAATTTTTTCGTGAACCCAGGAGTGGCAAATACAGAACGAATTTCAGATTCCTGATCAGATTTCCAGGTGGTCTCCCCAGACAGGTTTCTTGTGAAAATAGCGAAATTGAAGATTTCCTGGTAGAAAGAGTCCATGGAGTCGGACTATCAATATCACAAGTGAACACTGTTGTGCTAAGGGTGGGTAAATGGCGTTGATTGGGTTGAATTCTCCGATTTCGGCCGAGCTTCGTCCACGTGCGTTTTTCTAAGCCTTGGTCTTCTGGGCCCTGGCTTATTCAAACAGGATCAGCGACAAAATAGTGTTAGGGGCTAGTCTGTTAATTGCCGCTTTTTGTTTAGCGGTTTATTGATGAGAACTAGTTGAATGACTTGTATATTTAGAGATGCTAGAATAAGGAAAACACTGACATCGGACGGGAATTGAACCCGCGTCTTTCTGTTTCCGGCAGACTGCACTAACCACTGTGCTACCGATGTACTACGTTGCGAATGTCCTAGCATCTTTCTTAGGCCCTTGTTATACGTTCGCTCACCCCCACCCAGCGTAACTCGCCCATTCAGTATCAGACACCGTGGGACCAGACACGTTTGTACGAGTTCACCACGCCAGCGTCACCATGATAACTCGTACAAGCGTGTCCGGCCCCACGGTGTCTGATACTGAATGGACGAGTTACGCTGGGGGGTGAGCGAACGTATAACAAGGGCCTTAAGCCCGGTCAGGCTGTTGATTCCCGTGATTACGGGTGAGTGCTGATAGCAACAGCCCGACCGGGCTTAAGAAAGATGCTAGGAGATTCGCAACGTACATCGGTAGCACAGTGGTTAGTGCAGTCTGCCGGAAACAGGAAGACACGGGTTCAATTCCCGTCCGATGTTTTCATTAGATCTTGTTTATCCATATCACTGTGTATATGTAGGAGTGCCAGCATCAAACTCTTATCTTACCTTTTCGGTCTTACTCTTTGCTAAGGTCTACGGTAGTAACAAAGAGTATATTATGATCTCTAGTTCTTTGCATATTTGCTTTGTTAGATATAAAAGAAATAGAGGAATGAAAAGCTAGCAGGTGAGAAAAAGTTACTTACACAAAATTCCCTATGCTTCAACTGAATTGTTCTCGTCGAATTTCGCCGATGTCTGACCCCCTCAGAGGGCGCTCAGTCAAAGGGCGAATGACCCTGTCAGACGGATGAGTGACGTACAGTTGGTTGATTTAGATTGTTGAGATGGTGTTGTGAATGGCTAAGGCGGCTCGTTGGGGTCGTAATCTGCGCAACAATTCGAGGATCGTCTCCGGGTCTTAGCCGTCGATGCGCACATTACCGCTAGGCGATGACCTCAGTCGTCGCAAGAGCGATCGGTTTTTCGCTCAATGCAATTACCGATGCTGCACCAAGGGCCGTTCTCTAGCCCTCGTTTTTCGATAGGATCCATTCATCGAGATTTTCGAGGCTAGTGGTGTCTCTGATTACATGGGTCTAAATTAATTCCTTACCACGCTCATCATTCTCATGACTGTCATGGATTCACTAGGGTTCCCCTTGGATCACCTCGCTGATCGTGATGTTTTCCTCGGTGGTGTTCAGCTGCTGCGGAATGTGACGATGCATCATTCGTAGCATTCGAAATATGATGAGAGAGTTGATATCGCTCTCGTTCATTCGCTGGCGCCACACGGTTCGAGAGGAGGAGCGGTTGTGGTCTCTTCACCGTCCGTGAGCGACTCGGATCTGGGCCAAATCACCCGCCATCTCAAACAGACCTCTTCGTCCATCCAATTCACCGCCACCTTGAATTGTGACTCTCCTTTGGATAAAAACTCGCACTTCTCCACTGTGACGTGAAAATCGAATTCGTATGCCGCCGCTATGAGTTGCCTCATTGAATAGTTTCCGTGGATTTATATTGTACTTTTGTTAGGAGCGCTCAAAAGCTCGAATCTCCCTCAGCTGCTCGAGTGATGTGTGCTTCTCGTGCGGTTAAAATATCTCCATTTCTACTACTCTTGACTGTGCTCAATGCTGACAAAATGCTTTGTTGAGCTCATGCAGCCGCGGCGCCGCTTTTCCAGTCTAGAAAAACCTTAATGTAATCTCATTATCGACGACGCTATCTACTACGACGATGTTTTTCGTTGCTACGATTCTGGCTCTAAGAATTTTTATCAAGCGCAACAATATAATATCTGTAGCACATTACTATTTAAAAATGCTCTCAGCTCCGTTACTTCAATATTATATTATCTACCGCTCATGATATAAGAAAGCACCCCCGTCCGTTCGTTCATCATTAGTAAACTCCCGATAAACCCCGAGAAACCCCACCTTTGTCTACTTATCCTAAACATCCTATATTAAACACAATCTCTCATCGACTCTGCCCTCTAGTTCTAGCTGTGCCGCGGTTTCGGAAACTGCTCGTTCGTTCATGAATCTGGGCCCCGGAGGCTTTCAACTGTTTCGGCCAATCAAGAGACTGTGCGTCTTGATTGCATTAGTGGCTAGGGTACTTAAAATAAAAGATGAGCGCTGGTTCGGAATCCGTGTAGGTAGCGGTTTCTGCCTAGCCAAAAAGGGCCATCAAATCGTTGTAGCTACTGTCAATTAAGGAGTAAGATAGGCAGCTAAAGTGCTCTCTACTTTCTATTTATCTGTTCACTATTTGTAACTCATTTACACGTGTTTAAATACAGAACGTGGAGCAACGCCACATACGGAGTGTACAAAAGGGTGATACACATTGAAAGCAACGAGCTCGAGAACAACAATTTACAGTAGAAATATGTTAGGCAGCACTGATTTGAACCTTCTAGTAAATTTCTGAAATACGTAGGGAAAAGCCGAGGACGTTCCACATCAAACACAAAGTACGGTTGAGCTTCATAGGGCGTCTATAAATGAAAAACGTGCTCCTTTTCGCAAGTTTGCCACAGCAATATTAGGTCTGCGTGAACGGAATTGAGTTTAAATTATTCAAATGTGAAATTGTGTCTAGAAATCATCTACGTTTAATGAGAAAGTCGTGGTGAATTCATAGCTTGTCGTTTCGTATTATTTTGTCATTTCCTATCGCATCCATATCTGTATAGCTTGAGTTGTTGCCTTCTCTAGTGCCACAGTGGATTGAGAAGTTAGCGGCTTCTCGGACAGCGGAATCTGCCTCGAATGAACCCATATCGCAGGTGAATCGGACTTGATGTGGGTTATCTACACAAGAAACAAACCCTACTTTTTGTTGAATGACTTAGATATTTGGTGATGCTAGGTTATTCGCAAAGCACTGACATCGGATCGGACCGAAATTCAACCCGCGTCTTTCTGTTTCCGGCAGACTGCACTAACCACTGTGCTACCGATGTACGTTGCAAATCCCATAGCATCTTTCTTAAGCCCGGTCGGGCTGTTGCTATCAGCACTCATCCGTAATCACGGGAATGAGCCGGTAAGCCGATATCGGCAGTTACCAATTAAGCTGATAGCATTTTTGATATAACACGAAACTACTCTGTTAATTGCCGCTTTTTGTTTAGCGGTATATAGACGAGAACTAGTTGATTGACTTAGATATTTGTGTTTTTGAATTCCCGTAAAGTGTTTTTCTGCTTTTTGTGTTCGAGAATTTCTGGGCAAGAATAGGTCTTAGGTCGGTTGATGACAGATCAATATTCGAAATTTGTTGTGGATAGTGTTCCGATACAACTGCTGCGTGTAAAATTCTGGACTGTAACGTGGAGAGGAAATCCGGTAACCGAAGCAGCGCATCGCCCTACCGCGATGTTCATAATAAATCAAAAATCGACAATTTTGAACGGTGCCCGTCTAACGATCTCATTAGTGACCTGTTATGTATTGCCTGTGTAGTCTATAAATTTTCTGTTCTCGTCGACAATTATTTGGGAGAAAAGCGAAGCTCAGATATCGGCGTTGCTCATTGTACGTTCGCCTGTTTCGACCCTTTGATGTTTATCACAGGCAAACTCCCCATGGAATTTTTTATCACATGTATTATTATCATTATTTATTACGTATATATAAGACATACGTCAGAAAAAGAATAAAAACACGACATTCGTTTGGCAACTACAGCTCTGAATTCGCCACGACTTTCTCATCAAGCGTAGATGATTTCCAGACACAATTCCAAGTTAGAAAAATATAAACTC
Source organism: Nippostrongylus brasiliensis (assembly GCA_030553155.1). Classification (NCBI taxonomy): domain Eukaryota; kingdom Metazoa; phylum Nematoda; class Chromadorea; order Rhabditida; family Heligmosomidae; genus Nippostrongylus; species Nippostrongylus brasiliensis. The sequence goes on along the minus strand of CP130733.1, from coordinate 16,269,237 downwards.
AATTCCGTTCACGCAGACCTAATATTGCTGTGGCAAAGTGGCGAAACGCAGCACATTTTCCATTTATAAAAGCCCTTGAAAGCTCAACCGTACTTTGAGCTTGGTACGGAACGTCCTGGGCCTTTCCGTACGTCTTTCAGAAATTTACTAGAAGATTCAAATGAGTGCTGCTTAACATATTTCTACTGTGAATCGTTATACAATACAAATAATTGAGATCAACTATCCAATAGCTTAATTCCAGAAAAACGTTCGAACGAGACAAAAAAGCGCGGGGCGAGCGGAATGTTATGCTTAAGGTTCAGATACATCGACCCTGCTCTACATTTAAAATACTTCAACTTAAGATTGCTTCTAGGTCTTCCATATGAGGTTTTCTCCGAACCGCCTCGAGTTTTAGAAGGCATAGAACACGCCTTTTGGGTGTAGAACAGTCGTGGGGGTCAGTTTATAGGTTTTTTAGTGTGCTTTGATCCCAACGTAACTGTACTGTACGCTTCGAAAGTCTAACAAAGTCGTGGCTTACTCTTCGTTGCCATGTACAACACACTATGAATCTCGGCAAAACGATGTGAGGTGGTGGAGGTAGCGATGATGCGTCAATAAAAATTTTGTCAATCTCAGTTCTGAGCGCCAAACTGATGGCTACTATACCTCTTCGTTTTCCACGCTTTCAGGTGCAGCACTGCCGGACTTTCGATAATTCCTCACAACCCTAAAACGGAGGTTTCCTATCGAACCCTTTCTCGTCACTTTTTCTCAGCCGTTGTGCTTCAGACTTTGTTCTCTGTTTTCTTGCTGTTATAATAGAAGCTGAGTGACTTATGGCCGCTTCAGACTCTGCTGTGGCGGTAAACAAAAATAGGGCAGTCAAAACGGGGTGTGTTTTTTCCGCAATAACCGTACTCATCTATGTTCGTCCACTGGACGGACGCTAATCAAAAAAGTATTGAGCACTTGTTTGACGATGTGAGCGGTTTTTGCTCACAAATTTAAAAATGGATGTCAGATTCATGATTAGCGCCCCTGATAACCTTACTAAGCGAAATTTCAAGGGTGTTAAATTACAAAATGTAGTGCACTTTCTGGAGTTATATCAAGGAAAGTTTCGATTGAGAAGCAAAAAAGTTGATCACGTCTTGGTTGCTATTGGAGTTCAGTGGAGCCAAAAAGGGTGCTCGCCTGACTCTCCATCAACCCATGTGACTACAGTCGAATCCGATGTCCATACACAATATTGGTTTCGTGGTCAGAAGGAACTATTGCTGCCTTCCAACCACCGCAACAGTCTTTTGTTTCACTCTCTGGTTTGTACGCAGACAAGTTTCCTTGTCGGCGTTAGTCCTTAACAAATCTCTTGTGCGTTTCTGAAGAGCACTATTGACCCTCTTTCTGCGTTGGTCCCGTCTGACGCCTCATTACACGTCTCGTGACCACGGAAGTCACCTTTACGGCCCGGTTTGGTTTGTCTGCATGTCTGTTTTGAACTCGATTTCGCTTTCATTCCTGTTCTCTCACAGAGTTTTTTCTCAAGCGAAATGACCGTTGCATAGACGCGTTCGCCGCGCTATTGCAGGCACGTTGAGGTATTTGCAAGAATTTTCAACGAACCTATGCTTGTTCATCTACAATTACGTTTTTCTGCCATGATAAACATGCTGTTGATTAGCACAATATTCCTAAGGACTGTTCTTACGGAAACGAAAGCGCTGATAGGTTCTTGGAATTGTCGAAAAAATGTGAAATTCCAGTTTTATTACCGCTTTTCTGCGGGTCATTATTATGTGTACTAGAATCTGATGTTGTAATGGTGGTGCTAGGCTTATCGCGAAAATCGCATCTTAGGCCGGATTTGAACACGCGTCTCAACCTATCCACGACCGTGCACTAACCACTGTGCTACTGATACGACGGTTTGCGAATCTCTAGCACCTTCTTTAAAAGCTTTAGGGCCTTACGGAAGGTGCTAGGGTTTCGCAAGTGGTCGTCTCAGTAGCATAGTTGAAACTGCACAGCCCCGGATAGGTTGAGACGCGGGTTCTAATCCCGCCTGAGATTCGATTTTGCGATAAACCTAGCGCCATCATTGCAACATCGTATCAAAAGGAATATATATTTGTCCCCTTGTCACTTAGCGAAGCTGTGCCATTGCTCACCCTGAGCACATGCTCGTACCACCTCAATCGTGTCTCATGAAGCTTCTCAGCGATTGGAACTATTCCAAATCCTTGCCCTATGTCGGCATTCGTATGGTATGGTCTAGTCGTGTCTCGCCAGTCATCTATCGCAACACTTTCATTTTCGTGACACTGAGCTGGCGCTCGGCTCCATGTAGAGCAACAGATCTTAGGTCTACACGGTAAATCTTTGATGTCAGTCGCTCCGGCATTTTCCGATCGAAGAGCACGTCTAAGCGCGTCGCTTCAGCCAACCGCTGCTGACTCAGTTGTTCATCTCACAACTGAGAAAATTATCACAAGCAATAGTCGAGGCAGGCTATGAAGGCAATGATTCTTGTAAGTTCTGTTCCGCCAGTTTTAACTGTGTACAGATCATTCACCTGGATAGTGAGGTACTTCGGCTTATGTTAAGTCCAAATTTCGAGAGCCGGTCACTCCTGCCTTTGGTGCCCCGCTTTAGGGACACTGGTCCTCTTCGACTCGTGTACAAAAGTGGGTCTTGGTTAAATGGGGAACTCGATGCGATCATTTTACAACATCATGTTAATCGTACATCATGAAACTTTACTGCTGTTTACCAACACTGCTGGCACACCTTTTCTGATTTATTGTTGATTTGGCGGTCTTTTATGAATGTGAGTACTACTGACTGTCGCTACCAACCTGCTCTTGAAGTAGAACATCGAGACACCGAGCAGAGACGGCGATGCCATAGTGTTCATGGTTTTGCTGTGGCAGCGAGCTCACTCGGGAATAGCACGGGTTACCAACGCAGATTGGAGCATGTAGAGTGGGGGCAGGGGTGTGCGTAGCTTCCGTTTCCGTGTTCCGAATTCCGGTTCCCGGCCACTTTTGGCCCTTCCGCTTCGTGTTCCGCTTTGCTTTTGGGCGGAACACGGAAACAGAAGAAGAAATCGAAGACCTTCACTGCGCAAGCTAACCAAAATGGGGACTGAAGTTATTGTGCTGACGTCGATGCGAACCATTCGAATTCTGGTAGAATGAAACCAATGCAGTGAAAAACACTCCCCTCCTCTCCTAAGAAAACTTGCAATGAAGTATTTGTCGGCACCTGCCACATCGTCCGAGTGCGAGAGATTGTTTTCTTCTGCTGGTTCCATTGCAAACGATCTGAGAAAAAACCTCGCTCCCTCATGCTCCCGTTTCTCCACCATAACATGCTCGTTTTGGGCTTTCAATTCTATAGGGTGGTAAGAAAGTCTTGAGCCACTTTGCTTGAAAGATTCAGAACTTCCGACTTCTGGATTGTATCCATACCCTAACATGTGATAGTTGTTAGTCATTCACGAAGCAGCGTTACCATGGGTATAAATAACCAAACCCTCTTTTTTAACTTCAGATACGATGTCATTTCCACAAGAGCACATTTGAGCCCTCATCTTTAACGGACGGTGGCACAGTACTATAACGAAGGAAACCATTCTCAACATCGGCGTTGTATTCGCAGAAGATACCACAACCTTCAGCATCGCGGAGCTCTAGTTATCTCGCTTTATAACTTGAGGCTTTTGCTTCGAAGGCAAGCCGTGGTTGAGACAGGCTCCTGCGGTAGAAAATTCTGCCTTTCTCGAAGCTGTCGCAGCGGATCCGGAAGAGAGCCCTCGTACTCTTGCAAGGGGACTCTAACATAGCCATACTACAGTAATCGGCTGGCTCCATTCCTTCGTTACAGAGAAACGCTGAGTGGACTGAGCTCGGGTGTCCAGACTGACAGCACGCGGTTTACCCGGGCATTCACTGGTCAATCACCCCTTCTCCGCTCCCTTGAAAACAACTTTGAAAACGCATAGGTAGGTAATATGAGAGGCGAAAAACCTTGTTCCTTCAAATCATGCAGTGTTGTCCTGCTGCCCTTGGCAGAAGCGCTTTTACGGAGGCAAACCGGAATTACATGTTAAGAAGGTTCTCCAATGGTGCTTCTGGCACAGGGCAGGAATGATGTACAAGAAGAAGGTAACGAAAGAGGACATGGTCTCTACTGTTGTTATAGCAATTCCGCTTTGGAAACCCGCGAAACCAGTTCGAGAAAAACGGCCGGGAGTACATTTGGTGCACACTCGCAATGATGCTGCAGGACCTTATGTCGATAAAGAGACTAGTAAAAATTTAAAGAAATGAGGTTGGCACTCGATTTTGCAATCATCATATTACACTCACATTGTCCCCTACAGCTACCAATTATCATCCTTCCACGTTGCTTTTTAGCTGAGAAAAGGCTCACCAAAGTCGATGATGTCACAGGGGCAGTCAGCGAATTCTTTGGCTTGCAGCCTGCTCAGTTCTGCATGTAGAAGATGGCTGGCCTGCCTATCAGGGACATCATGGTTCTGACTATCAATGGTGATAAAACCGTGGAGTAAAATGCACTGTGTACTGAACAAGAAAACCATGAAGAAGTAGGCGTTAAACGGCTCAAGACTTTCTTACCACCCTATATTTTGAAAGCATTCTTGTCTATCACGCCAAAAACAAGTCTGTCTTTCTCCACGTACTTGTCTTCGGCTTATGATGAAGTTTATAAAGATGGATTTCCACCGTTTACTTTGAAGCTATCACCAAACGTTGAACATCTTCACCAAAATAATAGACTAATAGAAAAAAATAAATAAAATAGAAATAATAGACTTCTAGTGGAAACAAAACGAGCACTCTACTGAGTACCTTCAAAAACAGAAATGAAAATTTTTTGTGGTCCAGTTTTGGCTAATTTCCAATAATTTAGTGATTTTTGCACTATTTTCAGCTTACGTGTTCCGCATTCTGGTTTCCGGCCATTTTTGGCCATTTCCCTTCAGTTTTCTGCCTTCCGATTTTTTAAAAAAAGTTTCCGTACACCTCTGAGTGGGGTAGAGTTTGTGCAGAAGCTCCTGCGTACACTACTCTTCACCTCACGACTTTCGTGAAATTGGTGCAGACGCTCCGATGTGGGCTACCTCTTTTGCTGCGAATTCTGCACCAGCAGCAATTGTTTTAATCATACCCTGCTGCAGCGGTGCCGCAATTGCCGCAGCAAAAACACGGAACACCCCTTCACTGCTTGCTGCTCGGCTGATCGCTCCCCATGTCTGCCCTGTCTTTCACAATTACTGCGGTATAAATGAGTCTGTAGCCTACGGGCATTGAGAATCCGGTGATGGGGAGAAAGTGTAGTGTTCAAAAAGCGTCGAACGTTAGTGCTCCGAGGCTATCGCTGTCGTTAACATCGTTTAGACCTTCTTGCACGCGCGATACAATGCCTGTGCGATAAACAGAGTCTGTTACGAGGTGATGAGCTTGTTTTTCACCTAAACACTTCACATCGAATGTAGGCCTTTCAACAATTAGTGTTAGGGTCACTCGGCGGCGATGATGGAGAAAGTTCAGCTACCTCAACGTTTGTGTAGACCGAGGATTTTACTCTCTATTTGGGTCTCTTTATTTTCCGTTATCTGTCGCTGAAAAGCATTTTTGTTATTGTTGCGTAGAGCATCTATTGCGTTAGCATGTGGTCTTACTTAGATCAGCTGCCGCCTTGCTGCTGTAACCGACTATGAATGCGGTATTGCATGCTCCTTCTACATCCGTTTCTTATAATATATAATTTACTTTAGAATTTATGTTCTATTTTGACTCGTCCATTTTATTGGAGAAGGCTTTCAATTCTTTTGAATTTTTCGGGAACGCTCATGAACAATTTCAAAGTCAACCACACGGGAATAAGGCAATATTAGAAAGAAGCTCAAAAGTAAATTCTAAATTCCTTGAAGAGAAATATGTCAATGTCGTGGCTTATCTGTCATTTCCCTTTCTGTTCATTTATTCCATCCATGCGTTTTCCTCTTGTACCCCTCAAGAAAATATTCTCTTTCCATCCTTGATAGTCCTCCATGTCTGCTGCGCCAATGTGCAAGTGTTAAATATACATTGACTGAATGAATAGGGAATCGTGGGGGTTCCCTGCAGACCTGAAATGATTGAGTTCAGGGCACACTCTTATGCAACTGAATTTTTGTGATTTTCTTCATGTCTAATCATGTGTTAGTTCGAATTATGTGGTAGGCAGAGGAATAGAGATCAAGAACAAGCGGAAGTCTTGAATGAAACTAACAATAAGGAATGAGATGGACCTCCCACTTTTTGTCCATTTTGTAGCTGTTTTTCGTTTGCTTTCGAAATGCACTTCTACAGTACCGATCAAAATAATGTCACCTTACATTTTTGGATACAAATAGTCGAAACCTAGATGAATCTTAGTCCGATTGGTGGTATTAGTAAGCTTGCTAAAAGATACATTGATCTACTGTACTTGCCGGAGGATCTGGATTTTTGAAAAAGGGTTTGGCTGCGTTTCTATAATATATGCACATTCACACTACTGGCGAACCGCTATGCATGAAAGTAATCCAAGGTGACATCTCGGTAGAGGATGATCGATTTGTCATGGAAGGCTACTGAGTAGTTCAAATTACCAACACACTATAGATTTCTCTGATCGAAAGATTTTATAGTCAAAAAATGGCAAAATTTTAGACCTCACTTCAAACAAAAATTTCACTATCAGTACAAGGTTGACGAAATTGCAGCAAATTTGGAGCTTCTATAGAAGAAGATTTTTTCCCCTTCCAACAGTAAGTTAGAACGAAAAATGAGCCCAACTCCTTTGTAGAAAAATTTCATTTGATTGCACATGTTGAAAATGCCACCCCCACTCCTTCGCCCACCAGCGCAGTGTATGGTGACGGGAAGCATTCAGCATTGCGCTATTATCTTTCTCCTCCAGTTTTATCGTTCACATACGAACACATACAAACTTGACACAGAGATCAACAACTAATTTGATGATTTTCTCTTTTCGCCTAGGTATTCATAGCTTTTCCAGCTACCGTACATTGCACCGATGAGGTATTACACCGTCAACGTTTGCAACATAGATGAAATTTTTCTAAGAAGCAGTTGAACTCGTTCTCTTTCTAAACCACCATCTTGAAAGTTAGATGGTTTTCTACGAAGTGGAGAAAATTGAAGTCGACTCCTTCTCCGATTTTTTGAATATGACAGTTTATGCATCCTTGTTAAGTTGTTTCATGTTAAGTACAAATTTATAAGTCATTTTTTTCGAGAAGTTGTGGGCGCAGTGTGAAACTTAAACGTGAACCAGAAAGAGAGAATTCCATTCTACAAGATCTCCAAGTTTGCTGCCATTTCGTCAACCTTCTACTGACAGAGAGATTTTGATTTGAAGTGACGTCCCAAAATTTTTCCATTTTTCGGTCATAAAAGTTTTCGATCAAAAAAAATCTGCAGATTGGCAATATGTAGATTTTAATCACAGATCAAACGATGATCTATCGAAATATCATCCTGGATTGATTTCATGTACAGCGGTTTGTGAGACATAGACGTGTGAAAATGCACATACAGAAAAGACAGAAAAAAGACGCGTTCATAATTGTTAAAAATTTCCAGATTTTCCAGCAAGTGCGTAGATCAATGTTTGTTTGAGTAAACTTACTAGTACTACCAATCGGACTAGGATCCTTCTTGATTTCGACTATTTGTATTCAAAAATGTAAAGTGACATACCATTTTGATCGGTACTGCACATGGGCTTGCTCACCAGTGCGACTCAGTCCTTGGGAGGAGTTGGAAGACAGGAGCGATTCCTCTGCTCCGAGGATGCGAGCTGAAGCTGCCTGGAGCAGCATTTCCTTTTCGAAACCTTTTGCAAATGTTTGTTCAATTGCTGTGAAAACTGTTTAGAGCGTGGTTGAGAGAAACATACGAGTCCGCTCGAAGCAGTGGTGGTCGTGCGCCAACCCACTTGACAGTGTCCGTATCCAGTCCGACGGAAAGAACCGCAGTCATTGCACAGGTGTTTTTTCCGCCGCTGCCCACAGAGACTTTCTCCGGTGACCTGAAAATTCCCGATACATCGCCGTAACTCGCTACGAATCTCCTCTCCACTAGGGCAGTTCACTGGACGCCTTTTTTGCTCACTGCAGAAGTGATCGTGAACACAGTGCTCTCGACGGGATAAATCTCATCAACGACATGTCGATCAATCAATCTGAACGGCCTCTAGTCGGTTGTCACTTTTACCGTTCAGAGCTCAGTTTCGCTCAACCATCGTTTCCGCTTCTGTTTCCCGGCTCACAGATAGTGGCTGTCGCTCATTTGGCCTTCAGCTGCCACTGAAGTGGAGCTTTCGCAGATGTCTAAGAAACATTTCGGATCGATGGAATTAAAAATAAGCCCGTTTGAATAAGAAATTATTTACTGCCTGTCCTGTTCGGTTGCTCTCATGATACAATGTTCCCAGCTATCGTGCGATCACCTCATCTGGTCCAGTTTCTGTCCTTTCTGCTGGTTAAATACTGCCACAACTCCAAGTATCTGTTTGAAATTCTCTCAGCGTGATTGGCGAACAGTTGAGGAAAATCGGCAAATTAACGTATGTTGCTGTCGAGTTTTCCAAAACATAAACGTAGAGAAGGATGTTGTTCAGATGGCGCTCAGATAAACGCTGGTTCAAATCCTGACTGAGACACCATTTTTGCGAGTAATTCCGCACCATAAGAACAGCAACTACTTCTACTCTACGACGATCGAACAATCATCCTTTGAGAATGTCCCTGACTTGGCCGAAAAGGAATCTACATAACCCACTTCCGTTCTGTGTTCTTAATCACCCTGAGGGCATATTCAAGGTTTTATTTGACTTCGTAACCGTCACGCGTATAGGTTTGCATGAAAGAGTGCACATTTTGCTTTTCAAAAGTGAATAATACCCCATTCTTGACGCCCATTTGAATCCGTCTGAACTCCTTGATTGCTTCGATTTCCGATCCTTCGTTAATGCAGAGGTTTTGCTAGAAAGGGTTGATTTCTGAGAAGAGACTGAAGCTGAACTTGCTGATTTTTACATAGGCGCACTGCGAGCAAAGTTCAATCTGTTAGAACTAGAGGACAATATCGTGGAAGGCGCAGCAATATTTGAAGCAACGATTGCTTACCACTTCCAGGATCTTTTCCCGATATCTCAGAAATTCTCTCTGAACAATTTTGTGGAGAACTAACGTGAGAAGGTGCATATATCATTAAAAATAGAGGAAACTGTCGACCTCCTACCGGTGAGCTGTGGAAGTGGTGAACCAAATCTTCTCAATCTTTAAGCAGAGCTTTTTTACATTACGACGGTCTACTTCATAGCTTTCCTGTCATTTTCCCCAATTCAATTCTGGCATTCTTATCCTCTGCCGAGAGGCTGGCTTGTTCCAGACATCTTAACAGATAAGTCCGTTTCTGCTTTCTCTTTTCTTCTTTTTTCTTTTTCGTAATTCCCTCCACTATAACTAATGCTGACAGTTAGTCAGCGATCCTATGGCTATTGTTTGATCCGACGTTCAGGCATTCAGACATCAGCACTCGACGAAGCCGATCTCCGTGCAGATATAGACAAGATCTCGCGGCGCTTTAAGAAGCATGACCTTGAAAATACTCATCGACATGATCATTAAAAGATTCTTAGCAAAAAACATACCGTAGATGGGCAGTGTCCCGGAAATTATAATGGAGTGGGGTGACGAAAGCAACGGAAGACTGCTTGATGCTTGATTTTTTCCAATAGATCGGGTTCCAGCCTTCTCCAACGAATTTGGCTTCAATCCAATGAGAATTTTCGATTTTACGGTTTGGAATTTCTTATTTTCATGTTTGTGCAACAGCCGAATTTTGGATTATTCGTTTGATGCAATTGTTATCTTTTGAATCAAAGGTGATTCTTCTTTCGGTACTTTTCCTCTTAATGCCCAATTATCACCCAAGCGTATCATATCATGCTCATATCTTAATGCACATCCTTGGAGCGGTCTTAACATGTCATGCTTGCGAGAAAAGAATGGCTTTTTCTTCCACATCAGGCAGATTAAACAGGCTGCACACGACCATAAGTGGATGCGAAATGGTATGATATCGAATACGGTTGGACGTGATATGATAATGGGGCATTAAGAGGAAAAGTACCCTTCTTTCTTCTCATTTTTTGTCTGAATAGAGGCCCCGCTATACATGATGAAATTGCTTCAAGGCATATTCGAGTGTTGAGTATGTCCTTATAGCTATCCCGTCATCTTTTATATCCCTCCAGTGGTAAGAAACTGATGACTTTTGAAATAATCACTGATAACACCTTCTGTCCAATAGACGATCCCTAGAAAAATGGGACTGCAGTCATGCAACGCTAGCTATCATTGTTTTTCAATTTAATAAAATAGCTTTGGTAATTTCATGGACTGCCTTTACCACTGTTTTCTTACATTGCACTCGGTAGCTTAGGATCATTTCAGAAAAATTTCTGGTGTATAAGTTATAAATTATAAATATAAATTTCTCCGTTGAATGCAGCAAATTTTTCATAACGCCATGTATTTCATTTCAATTTCACTTTTAAGAATTAATCACCTACGATGGACCACGTGGGGCAGTAGTAAGAGGTGCTACTGACACCCGCACGGTCGAGCGATCGATACCTGCCCTGGCTAACCAAGTATTCCATACCTTCGTAGTCGTTTGAGTTGGGTACCATGCTGCCTGTGGAGGTAGAACACTGACTGGGTATAGCGGATGCCCCCTGTCAGGCATTAACGTGACACTTTTTTGTGAATGTGTACTATTGTTATTTCACTTCTAAATTCAGCATCAACAGGATAGAAGAACGAAAAAGAATGAAATAGGAAAATAAGCTTGTCCTCGTTTAGCTTAGTGCACTAGCGCGAAAGTAGGCGAACCGATTGACATTCGTACAGAACGGCAAAATTCTATGCATGTAATTTCCGCCACCTTGGCCAAGTTGAACTTTCAGGACATCGATTTTTCATGAGTCCCAGGACGGTACAAATGTCGTCTAGCCTATAATACAAATGTCGTCTAGCCTATAATACAAATGTCGTCTAGCCTATATAATCGATAGCAAATCCGCGTCACTGAAAATAGAAAGAAAGAGTTTTTGCATTTTTCATTTTTCATTCTGATTTTTCTGCAATGTCTATCTTGTTTCCCTGTACAAAACTCGTTTTCGACTCGTCCTTTTTGAAAGGAAGTCAGGAATTGTATAGTTCCTCTAATACTGGCACTCAACCTATTTTGAGCGCTCTTCCTCTACGATATGCTCAATTTGAACTTGATGAATTCGCAAGAAGCATCTCTGTTCCCTTGTCAGTCTTTGAGAAGTTTCTGTTCAATTACGTTCGCCTTTTTCTTGACACTGTTTGATACTTTCCGTTCTTGCCTTCTGATTACGTATGCTAGGAATATTCACCGAACTTGAACTTGATGAACACCTTTATTTTCTGATTTTTGTTGGTCTATTTCTACGCACTGTAATATTTGTGTAATTAACCAAACCAAAGCCCTCGTTTCTTGTCTCAGTCTTGTACTGGTCCCCGTTCGCTCTGACTGCTATTTATCGAGCTCGTTTGTGACCTATGTCTTACTTAACCCGAGAGTTCTTTTAGACAGTATGTGGTGGCTGCTGGTCGTGTTGCCGGCAGCGGCGGCACTCAACTACCGCTGTCAAAACGACCAGGTGCTGGTCGTGCAGAGTTTCGGCAACGACACCATCCGAATGCACTGTCAACGGCTCGATATGTGCGGATATCAGCAGCTGGTATTGTTTATTGTATTGTTTATTACATGTCGCATTCACATGCGACAAAAAGCAAGTATAGAACTAGAAAGTTGACGACACTATGACAATAAATATACGTCCGAGTAAAAACGAATGAAACAAAGAGAAGTAATATGCTCATTAAAGAGATCAGGTAGTTATGCAGAGTTAACTTTGAGGCATGTGAGAAGAAGAGATGCGTTCGCACAGTTTTTTGGCATTCAGCACCCGCTCGGTGAATAAAGAAGGTCTTTCTCACTGCCGTCTTGGCTAAGGGAAGGAACATTGTTCTATTAGCTCCCCTAGTAGAAGAATTACGAATATGAAAAAAAGGAACCACTTATACGAATCCGGCCAGTCAATATCTTACGTACCATCGCAATATCCAGAGCCTTTCTTCTAGGTATGCTTCTGGTCAGCGTATTTCTTTCAGCACTCTGTGAATGCTGCCCTTGAATCTATCAGTCGAGCGGATCTATAAAGCTACACACCCAGCAATAACTATGTTCGCGAGCCTATTTCGATTCATATCTTCTGATGAGCTAGCAATGTTCTGGTGTTCCGCCAATGACGTTTGAAGGTCGAGCACCTATCCAGTGCTTTCCTGAAACTGACAGCTTCACCAGAGCATGGCTCCACTGAATATTACATGTTTGCCTCGTAGGCACACCAGCAGATATGATATTATGACGAGCCACCCTACTGAATCGCAGTTTGAGGCTTCGGTACCATTTCGTATTCATCGCAGAAATACAGTACCGGACATAGCTTTTGATCACTTCCCGGAAAAGCCGCTTAGGAGCGTTCCAAAGCGGCTTTTTTCAATAACTTTGTTGAAACTCAATTATTCGTAATAATATACATATATTTGAGCTCAGCTGCTCGAGCTCTATCAACTGGTATTCAAAGATGGATACAAATGCAAAATATGGCCCTTTTGCCGACCCCTCAAATCTCGCCTGGTCGGTCCCTCTGGGGCTGGTCGGTCCCTAAGGGGTCCACTAGGCGAGATTTGGGGGGTGGACAAAAGGGGCAATAGTCCGCATTTGTATCGATCTTTAAACACCGGTCGATAGAGCTCGAGCTGAGCTCAAATATATGTATATTTTTACAAATAATTGAGATTCAACAAAGTTATTGAAAAAAGCCGCTTTGGAACGCTCCTAAGCGGCTTTTCCGGGAAGTGATCAAAAGCTATGTCCGGTACTGTACATGCTAATTGGTACAAAGTCGAATCGTCTGCTGGCTCATCCTGTCGTTGAGAATATGTGCTGGAATCAAAAGCTCTCTGTCTCGAGATAGAAGCTAAAGGAGCACGAAAAATGGCTCAGATTGGAGGTGACAGCATGCGGTTTGGTGTTGTAGCAGTAGGGTGAGCCAAGAATTCGTGTGCATTTCAGATTCTGACTTCTTTCATTTACAATTCAAGAAAAACCAATAAATGACCAATAAAGTCATCATGATTAGGCACAATTCTTTGCTGTGGATCCCATGAAGAATTGTGATTAACCATAATCACCTTATTGGTCGTTTATGGATTTGTATTGATTTATTAATAAAGGAAGTCAGAATCTGATGCACACGAACTTTTGGGCCAACTTAGTAAATGGGAGTCCGACGCGCAGAGGAATAACAAAGATGAGAGTTAGGTTCTTCATAATCCTCGTTTTCGTTATTCCTCTGCGCTAGTGCATAGGTGAAAAAATCGGCGTCAATTCGCTTCGATGCATTTTTTGATGCCTAAGGGCGCTTACGGACGAGACGACAAAAAATTGAGCGACGAATTCGCAATCGATTAGAGCAATGCGGCCACCGCAAACGTCGCGTTGGACGAGAATGCTCGTCGTCGTGTGTTTCGCTCAATTTCATTTATAACGGCTAATTCCTCGCTCAATTTGCACGTTGCCGGGTCTGTAAGGGCCCTAAGGGTTTGCGGGACTGATGAGAGGTTGGGCGACGAGCTTCACATCCTGCGCTTCGGTCCATTCATACTCGGCTTGCGGTAGCGTAGTAAGCTGCGATGCGCTCACTATTACGCTTTGTTGTGTGATAGTGCGAACGCAGCTTTGATACGACAGGGAATGACAAGGATCACTTCTCGATGTCACCGAAGAAAAACGACGTGGGCTTTGCGTGTTACGTCCGCCAAGAGGTGCGGCTGCGGCAGAATCAAGACCCCTTCACGTTCTGCTGCGGAAGAAACGATTTACTACTGAGCGAATTTCTCGCGAAACATGCCATACATCCCCAGAGTTCTGAGACTGAGATTCCTATTTGAAGGGAGCGGACAACGAGAGCAAGTCTGCCGGACAACCCATATCGACTACTTGGGTCCAGTGAGGACCACCGATTTCGCTGAAACCTTGTCCGTGGGGGTTCTCCGGTGTCCTGAACACGATGGTGTGGTCCGTTTCCCAAAGAGCAGCCGAATACGGTAGTTATATGTGGGTCTCACCAGGTAAGGTCGGTAGGTTCTCACCTATAACTACCGCGTTCGGCCTTCATTTGGAAAACGGACTTCTACATCGTGTTCGGTACAACAGAGAACCACCATAGACAAACTTTCAGCGAAATCGGTGATCCTGACTGGACCACCCAAATAGTCGATATGGGTGGTTCGGGACCACCCACGTGAAAAACGGCTAGCAGATCCGTAATCAGAACCCTCAATTCCCCCTGCGCAAAGATTCAGCCAATTTTGACGAGAAAAAATCGAGTGCTAGTGTCCGCTTAATTGAATAGTGCCATTCATTCCGAGGATTTCTGGAATTATTTTGGTGTCATCGGGACCTGCGGTTGAAATTTTGTACTTTTAAGCGATGCGACTACGACGAGTCACAGCCACAATGCGGCGGTTTGATGAACTTCGTCGCTCACGTCATCCAGTCGTCACCGACGTCGCCGTGAGTTATCGTCACTTACGTTTACTTTCATTCATTCATTCCTTCACTTGCCTTCGCTCCGTTGGAGTGTTTGCGATTGCAACAACAGTTCATCTTCATGGTACGACAGTCTAACCAGCCTTAGAAAAACTACACGGATAGAACCACGTTGAAGTATATGTTTATCACTCCGAATATAATTCTGAAGTGAGAAAATCCCTGTCCTCATGTTTGTTGCTGGTTTACCAGGCTGATTTTCTGTCACCACAACGCGCAACAAGCGCGGCTTCATTTCCGTTTCCCGTAGGAGTTTACCGTTAGAAAGCGAACGAATTCGGGTGTTAAGACTCTCTTCTAGCGATAGGGTACAAGAGGATAGGTTGAGAGCAGCAATCTGATCGTTGCATTCCGTTTGACATGGTATCCCGAAGGAAATTCTCCATACTCTGGTGTCATCCATTAGCGCCGAGTGGTAAGTAGGACAATGTCATCAATCGGAGACCCCCACTCGCTCACTTTCTCCAATTACATGTCCCGTTACCGAAGTAGGATCTAGCGGGTGTCCGTAAATACTCGAACAGGCTCAGGGCGGCTCGGCCCCATAAGACCTGTTGTGAGCCGGTACTGGTACTGAGTGGATCTAATCACTAATGGTCTGGAAGGGGTCTTACAAGAGAGGTCTTGTTAGTTATGAGAGTTTCCGAGGAGGGGCCAAAGTTCAGAAAATTACGGGAAAATTTTCGCGGAAAAAAACGAGAAAATGAGACCATTAACTTTCTAATAGGAGGGTTTTCTGCCATCAAAACTTGAAACTGTTTAATTTCATCTGCAGTTCGCGGAACGGATCAATCAGCTTCCGACACTCGTGTTGGTAAATTGCATCTCAAACTGCATAAGTATGGCGCATAACTAACTAACTAAATAAATAAATAAAAAATAAATAAGTGAAGAAATAAATGAACTCCTTAAAAAAAACTAGGGCTTTCGCATCGCTGAACCCTGCAAAACCGTCAACATGAATTGTAACTCCCTATGGGCTCGTTTAGACTACTCCTTCGAGAGAGCCTTTTCTTTTTCAAAGATGTTTTCGAGTTTTTTTTTCGATGGGTCAGCTTTCCAAAAAGTTTTTGGTTATTTGTAGACTGCTACTTTCCAACTGGTCCTTGTCCGTTTTGAGGTTGTTAGATGGAATCTTTATGAACAACCCTAACATATTTTAGAAATTCCTTAGTTCTCTCCTCTTCAAATCTCAATGTTAACGCCGACAGTTGCTCTCTTTTGTTTTTATGCCATTCGAGGCTGTTGGGGGGGGGGCATAATGATAAAATTTTAATTAGCAACAGCGAAAGGTATAAGGGCTCAAACACATTAAATTCATACATCGTTTTCTTTTTTAGATTTTTCAAGGAGAGAACTCGGAAATTCTCGCAAACATTCCCTTGTACAATGTTAATTCCACTGGAGCCTTACCCTTCCCTCCAACTGAGCAATTCAATGTTGATGAAAGTTTCTTGCAGCAGTGCGTCTAACATATTGATATGGTTTTTACTTAGTGACTGCGATGCTTAAAACACAATGAAACAGTACAAGATATTTTGAAGGAGAACTCCGGCGAAATGTGAATATGGTGTTATAATAATGTCGCTATTTATTCTCGCTTGATTTATTTATTTATTTATTTATTTACGCCTTCTAACAGACGGACTAAATGGCGCTTAGCGGTGGAGTCAGTAGGGATAAAAGGTATAGGTGTCGGTGTTGATCAGTGCCCTCTGTGATTTCCAACATCGAAACTTTTTTCCTTCTATGGAAGCAACTCTTTGATTTCACTGTAGAGAAATCTTTTCGTTAGAAATTGTCAACAAGCCACCGAGCTCCTTTGGATTTTGTACCATTAGCTTTCGTTAAGAAGATTGTCGGTCAAATTATGCGACGTTCAGTCTAAAGTAAAGGTGTCGGCGTTGTTCAATCCCGAAGGACGCGCCGCCGCATTCTTGTTCAATTCAGAATCGTAGAGGCTTGGTGAATGCGTATCTGGCCAATGACTTTCGGGGGCCAGCCGCTATAGCAAGTCAGTTTCTTTACCTTCCCAGAAAAATGCGGTTACCCCGGAGAGATGGAAGGTTTGGTTGGTCCGTGCAAGGGTCCATCGACCGTGTAGGTGTCAGTAGCGCCTCCCACCACTGCACTTACAAAAATGAAATGTAATAAATCTCAACGGTTCCATATAACAAGCACTAGTGGGAAAAAACCTAACATGTATAGCATAGCAAAATGTTGAGGGAAGGTTGTTGCCCTATCGTGAGGATCGCTATTTTCTTTGCTTTCAGGGTGGAGCACACGTGTTGCAATCTGTTCAACCCTCGTGCTCCGCACACGATACCGACGCACGTCGGCAACGACTGTTTCATCTACGAACTACCCGACGGCAGCACCCACCACAATCCAAACGACAGAAAGGACGATGCGCCGTACACAATATTAAAGGTCAGAAGGCTCCAATAATCAGGAAATCCATGTGAAACTCGCAAGGAAGGCAAAATCCTTCATCGAAGCCTTTGAGAGCGGTGCAATATGCAGCAGAAGCTCGTTCGAAAACATTTTCTTCATTTTTCAACATTTTTTTTGCCCTGAAACTGCATAGGACGCGGGCTGTGGTTCTGATTTCTGTTTTTGTTTAAATTTTGGTCGACTTGGGCAGATTCAGCTAGGTGCAGATAGGTGATGGAAACTTTTACCCAGAGGTGTTATCTTCTACGTTGATCACGATTCGATAACGCTACCAAACTAGTTAATCTGAAGATGGGGCGATATTCCTGCGACTTTCTGATTTCACAAAACCTCGGGAATTCGAGCGGGTCCGATTCTGCTACTGGGAACTTGTGCTTCGTTGAAGGACATAAAAGGAATTTCAGTGACAGTGTGTACGCCCAGCTCCTCAGTTCACAAACTCGGCTTGTGTCTTGTTGGAGGTGATAAAAGAAATTTCAGTGACAGTGTGTACGCCCAGTTCCTCAGGTAGATAGGTACGCGTTTGTCACGTAAATTAAGCAAATGTGACTTTTTGTAGCGGCCAGAACGGAATTACACACATGTTTTCTTTTGACGTCCTAATTTCCTCCGATGTCCGACTGCAGACCGAATCGGAAGCAACGAAAGCGATTGTGTTTCCTTTCAGAGTGCAGCCGAAATCCCCGAACACATCGACGGCATATCCGGTTATCGTCTCCGACTTTACCTGCTCAAGAACAAAGCACCTCCGACGCTGTTGGTGAAAGGAATCGAGCGCCGACTGTACGTTGACAACGAGGTTTTCTGTGTTGTTAAACTTTGCGAGAATTGTTCTGCGCGCAACGTCGTTCGGACTATGAGGGCTAACTTTCTTCTCTTATCCAGTCTTGAGGGTCCTTCATCTTACCAAATCGTTTGTTCTCCTTTGTCTCGTGAGGAGTTTAAATTTTCAGAAGAGAAAAACCCGAAAGAAGAGTTCTCAGTGGTAGAAGAAGAAGGGGAGGAGAAATAGAACTAGTTTTCAGTAAATAGCTTTTTACCATTTTGTCCTTTCTTCTGTTGAGCAAACCTTGGGTCAGCCAGTTTGTAGCGAAGAAGAATCGCGTCTCGATGGCGATAGAGGAAGCTTTTTATTGTGGACATCTCTACCAACAGTCAAGCCAATTTTTGCATGAATTAAGAAAAAGCTATCATAAAATTTCTCTTGAGAACAAGGTACATTTGAGAGTTACTGGTTAATAGGGAAGAATAGAAGAGGCCACCGATGACTAAAAGTCTTCTTCTTTCCTTCTTATGTTGTAGATTTGAAGAACGTTCAACAATTTTTCCACACAACCCATTTCCGATAGACAAATTCGTTAAATTTCCCGCAAGCTTGAATTTCCCGCAGACTGCCTTTTGTCATCCGCGGCGGAAAATGTAGATTAAAACTCGTTCGCTCAACTTCTTTCTTTCGTTGTTCCCCACTGGCCGCTGAAGTGCACCCATTTGTCAATCACTCAGCATTTATAGAGCCAAAGCCGATAAGGGAAAGAGCGAAATTTTTTTGGATAGTAGGCACTTTTTTGTTCTTCTTGTTATCTGTTTATATACTTAGTTATTTGTTACACAAGCATTATTATTAACTAACATCGAATATTTTGGTTCAAGCGAGAGAATTTCAAATAGAGCGAGGAATTTGCAATCTGAAACGCGATCGCTATGGATTATCATTGTCTTTCAGTGATGGTTATCGCGTGACGATCTGTCGACCACGGTGCAGCTCGTACGAAGCCGTTCAAAAGGAGACAGCAGAGGTAATGCGCACCGTTCGACAGATATTCGGCGAGGAATTGGGGGAAACTCGCGTTGTTCCTATAATTCCCTGATAAATTCTTACACAGAAAGACAACTACACTAATAATTATATGGAAATTGTGGTTCTATTACGGCTCTTTAATACTAATTACATTAGAAGGTGGTGTAATGATGGTGCTAGGATCATTACAAAAAGCGCGACCCAGGCGGGATCCTAACTCAGGTCTGAGGCCTATCCGGAGCGCCGGGTCTTTTAGACCGCTTCACAACCGAGGAACTTACTTAAAAAACCAAAAATCGCCGGTGTATGGTAAAGAAGAGAGAGTTTGTGAAGGAAAATTTCAGAAGAGTAATGAATTGAGCATCGGAATTGTAGAATGAAGGTGTGAGGGCAGTTAGGTATGGATCAATCATTTCAAGTACAACGATATCATTTCTTCTGTTTCCGATGCCTCCGGTGGGCATTTTTTAAGTATAAAGAGAGGAAATAGAACTAAGGGGGGAGCGAAACACCTCGTTCATTCCGTGACTATCCTAAAGCCGCCGAAGGTGTGGCATCAGGACCACAAGGCTTTCTAGGCTACAAAAGGCGACCTAATTTATAGATAGCGCGAAACGTACTGTATCTAACGCTGGTAGATCTTCCTTTACATAGAGAAATCGATGCTTTATTCATCCTCTCTCGAGTTGGCTCTGCATAATGTTAGCTCTTTTTGCTTTCCAACATCAGACTTTCTTCCACAGGGAACAAATTCCTTCCGAAAAAAATACCGCAAAAAAGACAACCGAATCCTCTAGTAGCTGGATCCACAATCCACGGTGATGTTGTGAATGAGTTGATCCGGAGCGCCAAAGAAAAAATCGGAACTCCAAAAAAAATACTTTTTTTGCAAATCACTGATTTCAGTGAGATTTACAGGAGAATGCAGCTTCTTTCCCAGTCCTTTCAAAAAGTTTTCAACGTTTTTCCTTTCTCTTCATTTGGTGTTTTGGAGTGGTTTTATCATATTGGGTGGTGATAGTAAGGTGATCGTCCAAAATTTGGGTGAGTTCCTTCGCCCAAATGGCGTGGGAACCATCACTTTCCAGCCCAGTGAGCACCGCCCAACGTGACGAAACCTCTGCCAATTCGCTCGTACCACACCACATCAGAATAGGTGATCGTACACCGTTTTACTTTTTTTAACTAGGACCGAAATCCAAGAGGGGTATATCCGCTCGAATACATCCGGTTTAAAATAATGGAGTATACCCTGAATGGCAATACTGCAACGCAAGAAGCGGGATTATTACTGATCACTGGCGGTATGATTTGGGATTTTTGGCAGTAATGTCCCTTACGAATTATGGAGGCTTTCTCGCAAACGCTTTCTTTCTTCTCTCTCTATATCAATGGATTGGAGGCAATTTCAATGCCAATCCATTTTACCAAAATCAATTCGAAGTCCATCTATCATAAGAACTTCGTCGAGTTCTGTTTTGTTTTTGATATTTGAATATTTTCTTGAAATTTTGAGATAGTTACTCAGCATTTTCTCGCCTTCCGAACTTTTATGTCAGGGGTATAACGATGCCTTTGAAAGTTAGTTCTGTAGATAATCATAGGTTCGGTAGAGTGCGAGTTGAGGAGCATGTGAAAAAACTGTAGAATAAACCAAAAATAGTCCAAAGAAAGAAGAAACCAGCAAGGGTTCTCTAGGATAACCGAGAACGGCGCCGAGTTTAACGTACATGCACAGCTGCTCTATCCACGGGTCCCTTCTTTTTTCCTACTGCCGCATTCACAATTTTTCAGTCATTTCTAAAATAAGGAACAACTCATTCGAAACTATTTAGATGTTTGTAACGGGTGCTCTTATGTTTAGCGCCAGTTTCTGCCCTATTCACTTGCTACAAAAACTTTGCGCTTTTGAGAGCCGCCTGCGTATTTCGGTATCCGTGTCACGCTAAAAAAAGGTGATTGAGATTGTTTGGTTGAGATTTGTTCTTTTCTCATGGGCTATTCACCTGATTCACTATTGGAAAAGGTCACGTGTACTCGTGTTCTACGGTACCGTTTTTCTCTGAATTGAAACGGGCAAACGTAGGGTCATTCAATTGCTGCCCTTTTTTCGAGGTCGCTGATGGTCCGACTCGAATGAGAATTAGCAACGAGGATTTCTGTCACGATCCGCGTGAAAAAAACGGGGAAGGGACGGTGGTTTGGGACAAAATCAACTAAAAAAGACTGTTGTTGTTGAAAATCTGAATCAGAGACTGAACGTTTCCAGGAAGAGCCTACCGAATGGAAAGCTATCAGCTGGAGCAGCTGGACATCATCAACGTGAGCTCTTTCACTTCATTCTCTCTTTTTTCCACTCTCCTCAATTTTTTTCCATTTGCCATTGTATGCCCACAGAAAGGGAAACTTTGTGCTCAGATTTGCGATATTTTGGGAAGGTCTTACCAAGCCTGAAATTGTAGCAATTCGTGCAAATTTCCACTTCCATTTTTACTCTAATCGTTCGTTTTTTATCGGCCTACTTTTACTCCATTCCTCCTAAAGTCGACGGTGATCTTCATAGAAAAATCGCGGAGCTCAAAAGAAGACAGGCGCAATTTACACCGCGGTCGAACGATCGCCCCCTGGCCACGCTAAGCAGGCCGTCCATCTCTCCGGCACGCGGTAAATTACGACAACACTTGTCAGAAAGGATAAAGACACTGGCTAGAGCGTCGAGTGGTTCTCACCAGCCATAGTGTAGGCCAAATTCGCATTCACATCACCTCTACGATTTTGAATGGAAGTTGGGTGCGTAGCGTACCCTTTCGGAACCGAGCAGCCGACCACTTTCATTATTAACGTATTCACATGGATGTTCATGTATTGATAACGAAAATTTCAGGTAGTGAAAACCGGCGCACAACCAAAATTAGTAGCCAGGTTGCTAGAAACGAACTGATAGGATCAGAGAGAATGAGACAAACAGAATCCACATATAGAGATAAAACAAAACTATGATTGTTTTTTGTAACAATCCAAAACTGATTATTAGCCACAGTATTCAGTTTTATTGAGCCTTCATTTATATAGGATTTACTGGATGTACCATTCTGAAGAATAGAGGCATGCTAACGGTTAGATATTTATACGTCAAGGTTGCAAATCAATAACAAATAGCCAAGAGGTATTAGGTATACCGTACACTAGAGTGATGATGACTTTAATGTCTTCGGTGAGTTGAACCAGAACGTTGAAGAGGAACCAGTTTACCCAGCATTTTCTTTACTTCACAACTCAAAAAAGGTGCGCGTGGTTCAGTGGTAAGGGGCGCTACTGACAAACTCACGGTCGAACGATCGATCCTCGCTTGGGCTAGCCAAGCTTTCCATCACTCCGGGATCTGGTGAAATAGCAGCAAAATTATCTGAGAAGTGTATTTGAGTGACTTAACGGACTGACCTGATGTACCTGGCTCCCGCAAGTAGTTGTGTAGGCCAAATATGCATTCAACGTGCGGCAACGACTCTACAGTGCTGGACGTGTCTTTTGATCAGAAGCCGAAAGAGCCGGCAAAAACCGCTCCAAAGCGGCTTTTTCGAATAACTTTCTTATGATTCAACTATTTGTTAAATTAGGCCTAGATTTGTCATGCTTGGAAGATAGGAGTTCTTATATAATCTTTATTATGCACAAACAAGATAGACCCGACTATACGGTACACCGGCTATGCACAGAACTGATGTGTTATAGTTATGGGTGTGGTCACTACTGACCACTCCAAATGTGGGCGGGTATAAGCTGACCCGTGACAGATTTGAGTTCGAGCCCTATCGTTTGGTGTATAAATTACCCACACCTGAGAGTTTTTACAGAATATCGACTTTTTGGCGTGTCCCTCGTACCCAACAGGGGACTCCGTCAACGACGAGGCCAACGGGAGGCCCCGCGTGGTAGCCTCTTCGAGCCACCCCGTGGGGACTCCCACTCCAGGCTCGGTGCAAGGAGCGTCACATACTTAAAGGCGGCGAGGAGCGGGCGGAGCCTAGTCGGTGCAACGAGCGTCACAGATTTATATGCGGCGAGGAGAGGGCGAAGCTTAGCGGTTTTTGCCGGCTTTTTCGGCTTCTGATCAAAAGACACGTCCGGTACCGTAAATAGGACACGAGTGTGGCGGCCAGTCCTTTTAGAACTGTTAAACACCTTTACCTTTACCTTGATATCTTTATCTTTTTTCTCTTGAAAATACGACGTTCAGATGGTCGACGTGGGCGAGAAATGTGTGGGGTAACGTGGCCAACGGGCAGACACGGCAACGTGTTGCCGAGAGCGCTTCGACCACCTATGGAACACCACCGCCACAATGGGGTGAGTCGCGATTCTCGGTCGATTTTTCTCAGTTCTTCCAATTTTTCACTTTCTCCTCTCGAACGAGGCGTTTCAGTGCACACCGTGCAGTCTGGCGGTGCACCTGCACACGTAAGTGTAAACGTGAACTCGAGCGGAAACAACAACAACCAATTTCCCAGCGATAGCCGCGGTCCCGGGAACATAAACATCACCGTTCACACGCATCAGTTCAAGGAGGCGTTTGGCGGAGTTCCAGGCCAACAGGTAACTGTTGTTTATTCATTTGCTTTTCTGCACACTTTGCTATCCTTTCATAGAATATCCAAAAATTTCTATGCTATTCGACATTATGGGGTTCGTGCTGCAGCGGTAACCAATACTACATTCACCGTACGGTGGAGCGATTGATTCTCGCCTGGGTAACCGAGCCATCCTTCCTACCGCGGTCCTGTATGTTGGTAACGGACTTGTCTGAGAAGGAACGGCAATGATTTGTTGGATAGATGTCTTACTGTAGGCCAAATACGAGTTCACCATGCGTATACGACCATGAATGAGAGACGAATGCATGGCGCTCTCCGGCGATGTGATCGGTTCTCGCCATTCGACTCCTTTCCTTTCCCACTCAAATCATTGGAGTTGAGCTCATTGTGATTTTCGGACGACGAAAGATTGTTCTCCGCACCTGGTATAGGCTCCTGTTCAACTTTTTTATTTCGATTTCTGTGAAAAATGCAGCATACGGGGAGGGACTGACTCATCTCTCTCTCTAAGGATAATCAAACCGCTTATGAAAAGAAAGCTGTGAAGGATGGCATCTATGCGGTGATCGGGGGATGAAGGCGCGCTCTACTCAGAATGTTGCCGGAAAGAGTGCCGATTACGAACTGGAACGCCAGCCTAATTATGTCATATGGCTTCATTATAGGAGCATAGTTCTCTGCGGAGCAGTAGAGGGGTCATTAACTTGAGTGAAAAATGTCTCATTCGCCCTTATTTTCGACGATTTTTAATGAGACCCCGAATTTCTTGCTGTGTATAGATCTAGAGGGATCGGGATTTAGTTCCCAGTACATATTCGAATTCGAGAGGTCAAGCGTGGTACAGTGGTAAGAGGCGCTGCTGACACCCGCACTGTCGAGCCATCGATCCCTGCCCGGGTTAACCAAGCCTTCCGTCCCTCCGGGGTCGGGTAAATCGGTACCAGACTTGTCTCGAAAGGTAAAGACACTGACCTGGTATAGCGGCTCACCCTCACAGGTCATTGTATAGGCCAGATACGCATTCACCAAGCCTCTACGACTTGTATGGAACACGAATGCGGCGGCGCCTCCTCAGAGGTCTGATCAACGCCGGCACCTTTACCTTTTACCTTTACGTATTCGGAAATAATCCACGACTTATATTGCAATGATGCTGAGTCGAACTAGGTTAGTAGGTGGGTCAAGATCTTGTTGGCCCAAAGTTTCGACCTTCTCCACGTTTTCAGAGTCCTAAAAAGTGGTTCGAAACTTCCGCTTGGTTGGATTGGTCCGCCCGTCCAAGTGCCGAACCATCCCTAGCATTTTTGACAGACTTGTACAATCTACCAAGGAATTTTGCCATGATCCACCCGCGGGGTGCTGCCAGTTGGTAGCCTGTTCTTACTGACTATTGATGCCATTAAGTCATATCAGTCATTCCGAAACCCACAAGAATAAATAATTGCTCATAGAGAGACACGCATTTTGTACGTTCATACTTTTATTCCTTGCGAAAATCCAAAACGCATCCGGTGCATATTTCGATCTCATATGGTAGAATTCTGCACTTGATCTCAAAATCATTCCTGTCTTAAACTTCGTGTCTGTGCCTTCCCAGCGGAGCCGTCATTTGGACCTTCTATTAGTGACCAGAAGTTCATTTATAAGTACCAGCAATACTCAGTTCGTCTTCCCAGTGCATCCGCAAGCCCTACATTCCATCTCATGCACCGCATTACATATGGTCATACTGCTAGGATTGGTTTAGTTCGCCACATACGTAGTGGATTTTTTGATCTAAGCCCTCTACTATCGGATTCTAAAGATCTTGAAAGCTCGAACGAGAAAATGCATCTGTGAATGAATGACACTCTTGGACAGTTTTTTTTCACTCTTAGCAGTCGTGCACTTTTCTTATCCGAAGCTTTGTCATTGAATTGCTTTCGAGTGGGGCAGGTTGAAGTTAAGCCAACGAATTAGCCCCAGCTGGCACGGTTGATTTTTTAATGAAGGATTGAAACCGTATGCTGCAAATGCTTGCTTCAGTTCATTCTGCTAGAATTGGGCGCACCATTCTTCAGGAAGCAAAATATTAACCAATATTCGTGAGGTGTAGCATGTTGTGGGCCCTTTAAATCGAATGAAAATCGAATGATTCGGACTACCACAACTGGAAATTGACAGCCGGCTCCTTCCTGACGTCCAAGCGACGGATCTTTCTGCACTAATTTAAAAATTTTGATGTAAGTCGCGCTCGAGGGATTCTTGGTAGTGGTAAGTGGATGGTTTCATTCAAGGATGAAAGGCTAAAATGAAAGTGGTCTGCGTCTGTCGTTTCCTTGAGTACACGCCGCGCAGTTGCCCTTTTTTCTTGGCATCTGGTCATCACAATTACTTGAGAAGTAACGTCTGAAGAGTTATCACTGATTTGCTAATCCTTCAAAAATGATTATAACCTGAGTATGGTTTATATCAGAATTCTAATTAGGAAGCTTTTCAGACAATAACCACCCACAACACGAACACTCACGGATTCGAATCCGGCGACGGTGCCGGAGGGGACGGCTCAGGAGGCGGCAATGAAGGAGGAAAACCCGGAAGAGGAGGTAGGTTCATAGGCGTATTACTTCTGCGCAGTGATCAAGAAAGCTTACTGGTTAGGAAAAAAATCACATTTTTAATTGAGGATTGCAATAATCAACCAAAACTTTTTTCAGGTGGGAGACACGGAGCTGACGACTCCGGAGACGCTGAGGACGGTCGAGGCCACAGAAATGGAAATCGACACGGCAAAGGCGGCGGATCTGGAGAGGGAGACGGTGATGACAGCGGCGAACGAGGAAGTCGAGGAGGAAAAGGAGGAAGAGGAAGGCATGGTGGAAATCGCCACAAAGGCAATCGACACGGACCGGGAGACAGTGCGGACGAGGGCGACAATGAGGAAGATTTTGGTGGCGACAATGGGGTAGGTTACCTTCCTAAAGCGGTATAAGAATTCGTTGAGGACATACCCGAACCGGACCAGAAATATACCCCGAACGTGCGTAAAGCGAGCAACCAGCGGGGTTTGTCTACGAGGTTTATTTGGAGTTTATTTGGAGTATATTCGTCTTCCTTACTTCGACATTGACGAACAATGCCGGTGAGGTGTGCAATAGCCCGTGAAAACCACCTATGTCCCTGGATAGACCTCATCACTGGCATCGATGGTTTACAACCGCTCAGGGTATATTTCAAGTTTCATGTCTGGGTTTTCCTTTCATGAATTTGTACTTTGTTTTCTCCAACAGGAAATATGTCACATCAATTCTGCAATTTTTAGGGAGATGGAGACACCGGACGTGGAGCAGGCAGTGGAAAGAATCGGGGCAAAAATGCAAATAAGGACAAAAATCGAGGATCAGGAAAGGAAAGAGGAAAGCACGGCTCAGGAAGTGATGGAAACGGAGGAGATGATAACGATGGAGATAACGACTTGACGAATGGAGGCGATGGCAACGGTGGCGATGGTGGAGACGGAGCAGGAGACGGTACTGGAGACGGCGGACCACGAGGAGGAAGCGGTGGGCGAGATGGCAAACCTGGTAGCGGGAAATTTGGAGCGCATGGAAAGAAAACCGGAAAGGGCAAAGGTTGGTTCTTTCTCTCAAAATTCTATGTCGAAGGTTCTGTTCTGTCCCGCGCCCGCCTGATTTTGTTGCACACCATATTTGAACGAAAAAGCGAATAATTATAAGTTGTGCCTTTTACGTTAGTAAGTAGTTGTTTTTCTCGCCCAGGCACATTTTCGACGGAACCCCAGGATTTTTAATCTATTAAAAAGCTTTCATTTCAACTATCTGTTACGTTCGATGAATTTAGTTTGTTTTCGAAGGAGCAGGCGATCTAAAAGCCAACATGCTGTTGGACCTAGCCTCTAAGAAGTTTTCGATCTACGTCTTAAAATTTTGTGGTAGTGATGTAGTTAACTTCCTTCACAGAGATATAGCTGATTGAAACGATTCATTTTGCGCTGAGTTTTCGAAAAGGAGGTGCAGAAAAGGACACAACTCCATTTACACACTAATAGCCTCTATACGAAACATTCCCGTGTATGTTTCAGGTGATGTAGGAGGCTCTGGAGATGACGAAGCCAGGGAACGAGGTGACGGCGGTAATGGAGATGTCAGTTCAGGAGGCAGACACGGACCCAGTGACGAATCGGAATCGACGGGCAAAAATGAAAAAGGTGGAAAGGGAAGACTAGGCGGTGGAGATGGCGGTGACGGTGACGGGTCAGGTCCAGGAAAAGGTGGAAAAGCAGCTGGGGCAGGTGAAGGA
Organism: Nippostrongylus brasiliensis; assembly: GCA_030553155.1. Taxonomy (NCBI): domain Eukaryota; kingdom Metazoa; phylum Nematoda; class Chromadorea; order Rhabditida; family Heligmosomidae; genus Nippostrongylus; species Nippostrongylus brasiliensis. Next base: position 16,241,311 of record CP130733.1, on the reverse strand, counting down.
GGTCGACGACGAGGTGCTGATGGTGATGGCAAAGAGGCTGGAGACGGTGATCTTGCCACTAAGGGACGCGGTGATGGCCAAGGAGGCCATGGCGGTGATGGAGCACTGGGAGGCAAAGGTCGTGGTGGAGCTGACGGTGAGGATGGAGGAGCAGGAGGTGACACAGCAAAAGGAAAAGGAACAAATGGTGATAAGACAGGAAACGGCAAAGGCAAGGATGGAGCTGGTGGCAGAGCAGGTGGAGATGGCGATGGCACTGATACCTCTGGAAACGGCTCAGGAGCCCCGAAGGCAGGCGGAAGCGCAAATGGAGCAGACGGTGGAGAAGGGAAAGATGGAGCAGAAGGGAAAGGAAAGACGACAGGACAAACCGGAGGCGAAGGAGGAGCTGGAGCCGACGGAGATGGGGATCAAGCTGGAAGGAACGGATCTAGTGGAAAAGGAGGATCTGGTTCTCGTGGTGGAGACGGCGGAAAGGACGGATTAGGAGGAAAAGGAGGGAAAGGAGGAGCCGGCGGCAAATCGAGTGGAAAACCGACCGGAGGCGATGGTGCAGCCAATGGAAAGAGCGGCGATGGAGCTGACGGAGCAGCAGGAAATGATGGAACAGGTGCAGGAAAAACGCGCAGTCCGAGTGGCACAGGTGGCGCGGATGGTACTCCCGGTGACGATGGCGCCGATGGAGTAAAGAAGGCCCTCTCTGGCTCCGAAAGAGGTCCCAAAGACGGTGAGTGCTTTATTTTTCTAAGAAGCACAGCTAGGAGAAGGGCAAACGGAACAAATTGGAATGATTGGTCGTTAAGGTAAACCCGGAAAAGGAGGTGACGATAGTAACACTGGATTTGAAGACGGAGACGACGACGAAGCCGGTGTCGATGGCAAGCCCGGTAAGAATGGAAAGAATGGCGAGGAAGGAAGTAGTCGGTAAGTCCATGTCTATCGGACTAAGGTTTCGTACTCATAGTTGAAATATTGGTGAAGCACAAATGAAACCGGCTTGCGGTAAAAGATAAAAGGATTTCCTGGATATATCGGCAGAATTGGCCCTCTCAGTCACTAGGATCTGAGAATTGTTCCAGTTGTAGCCCCTTGTGTTCCCTTCCGTTACAGTCGAACTCCTATATTTCGGTCGGAACCATCCGGAATGGAATTCTCTTTGAAGGTAGACGGGGTTAGGCTATCGACTCCGTGGCCCACATTTCATTTGTCGCAAGTGTTTATGGTTGGGTCGAATCCTTTTCCGTAGCTCATTGATCTGAAAGATCACCTGATTTATCATCGGCTGGTTCTCCGAAAAGGGAATCTTCAAAAAGAATGAACCATAAAACTCAAAACATGGAGCATCTATCGTCATCATAAAGTTCACTCCGGCAGAAATCTGTCATGGTTTCCTCCTATACAGGGTGGCAAAAAATTACGTGCGCGTGATATTCTACTAATTTCTAACTATTGTACAATGTCTTTTTGCATACATTTTTCTTATATAATATTTGTTAGATGATTGTTATCAGGTTTTCGAAGGAAATTTTTGATTTCCAATCGATGCCGAAAAACTGTGCAAGTCGAATTGCGATCGCCCAATAAGCGGCAGATGGGATGAAGAGCTTGGCATTTTATTCGAGACTCGGCATTTCGCTAAGAACCATTCAGGAGGTTGTGAAGTATTGGATTGAGGAAGGGGATCTTCAAACCAAACTCAGAGGTGGATAGAAGTGGACTGTGAGCAAACAGGAGTAGCACAGAATTATTAAGAAGAGGACTGACCGACAAAATGAAGTGATGTTGAAAAAGGTGGCCGTGCAGTTCTATTTTTCTTGCAAATCAGATAAACTGATAACGGAACAAAAGCTCAAGGTGTGTTGTTATCGAAGGTTTGAAACATAGGCTCTCCTCATGCAATCGGAAGAAATAATAAAAGAAATTGCGGGAATTCGTCTAGGTGCGCCGCAACGAAGGCGCCCTCAGCTCTGACGAGAAAATTTTTGCCGTTAAAGTAGCTACATCACCTCCATCTTTTCAATGTAGCTCTATTGAATACATAAAAACAAAAAACTACTAAGGTAGTCTGGTGTTCTAGAAACTCAATGGTTAGAAGCGCTCTTGGTGCTTGAGACATGACTTTTTTGCTTTTTATCGATAGAAAGTATAAAAGTAATGGGCAAGTCTGCCGAGAAGGGATCCTCATGGAAGCTGTAGTGCCGCTGAAGCACTTTAGAGCAGTAGCATTCCAATTTCACCTTTCAGTGGCGGAACATGTAGCCAAAACAGCGGTTCACCGTCGTGAGACCGAAATCAGCTCCTTTTTCACTACGAGTTTCTAGTCCATGAACACTCCTGATCTGAACTCATTGGACAAGCCCGTTTGAGGAGTTACAGTGGGAGAACTCGGAAGTCAAAAACAAAAAAGGCGGTCAGATTTCGAAGAAAACTGGTCGAAATTTGAAACAATATAGACGTCTACTACCTGCGGCGCACCATCGATTTGGTGGAGTAATGAAATAGTGGTTCTATAGAAAATGACAGCTGCTACTTTAGAAGCTTTTTGCAATTATGAAACGATATGTCCTCTTCTTGAATATAAATAACGTTACCTGAATAGTTGTCAAAAGAGAGACGAATTATAAACACTTTTTATTGCGCACGTAATTTTTTGCCACCCTGTATAGCTGTTTTGGAATATTCTCCATAGCTCGTTATGGAATTTATTTTCCCGTGTCATTTTTTGTAATATTTCACTCTGAATCGAAATGATGACGACCCAGAACAAAATGGACAAAAACGGCAAAGAGTATAAATCACTAGCTGAACGATGAGAGAAACGAAATTTTTGAGCAACCAAAAGTTGTAACTGCAGAAAATTGAAATTGATAATTGATTGATTCTGACCTGTCTTCTATAGTAAAACAAAAAACCGTAAAAGAAGCCGTCTTGGAGGATAATTTAAGGGAATGGTTATTATGCATATTTAGTGTGGCTGAATAGGAGATAAATCTCTAGAATTTGAACGGGCCCTTTACGAGGACGATCGAAAGTTTTTTAATTTTTTGTTATTCGTGACGCGAGCTGGAGCGCTGTATGTGGAAATTTACATAGGTTCAGAAGCAGTTCACATGAAGAACTACAGTACCGGACGCGCTGCAACGATAAAACGGCGGTAGCGGCGCCCGGAGCGCCGAAATGCGCCGTTTCGGTGTCCACGCGTGTTGACCCGGGCGGAGTCAACCGCAGTTCATTTGCGCCCCATGTCCAACGGGGGGGGGGGGGGGGGGGGGGGGGGGGGGGGGGGGGGGGGCACGCGTGGTAGCTCCTTTGAGCCACCCCGTGGGGCCCCCTACTCCTAACTTGGGACGCTAGGAAATGACGCGCTGCGTATTTATGGGCGGCGAGGAAAAGGCGCAGTTCGGTGCAACGGGCGCAGCATATTTATATTTGGGGATGAGGGGACGGAGCCTAGTCAGTGGTGAGTCACCAGGCGAGGGACCGAACCGGCAACGGGATCCGAAAATCGAGAGGTCAAAAAATCGACTGAAAACAACTTTCACGAATTTGGGAAAAGTGTATATGGGTGGATAGAGCTCAAGCTGCTGAGATCGAATATATACTTATTTTTGCAAATAAACCAATTTTAAAGAAGGCGCCGCTACCGCAGTTTTATCTTTGCGGCACGTCCGGCACTGTACTCGAAAAACAATAGTTAAATTATGGTAGGCGACAGCTATTTGGCTCTGAGAGATTTGAGGTTTGCAAAAGAGCCAGAATCCGCTACGTTCCTTCAATCGTACTGGGATATGGGATAGCCATGAACATGCAGTGTTTCATATAAAGACGAAACGAGCAAGTAAAATATGTGCCAAAAGTACCGTAATCTTTCTCATCTCGATTCCAGGGCACTAACCAAAGCGCAGCTCCGAGAAGCCGTTACCGACGATCCAAACTCTGTTGAAGGAGGAACCACTAAGCGCACAATCGACAAGTCGGTTTTTTTTCTCTAAATGATCCATATCTAACACTCCGCTCTCCGGCGATTTTCATTTTTTAAGGTCAGGAGGCTCAGATGACGGTGTGTCAACATCCGATGGATGGACAACCTCGGATGGCGTGACAAATGACGGAGATGATGACGTTTTCGTAACCGATCGGTTCACTTCTGAGGTGCCTGAGGCCGAAGCGCAACAAACCACAACGCCAAGGACCATCGCCGCAGGCGGTGCAACAGGAGGAGCTGCGACAGGAGGAGCCGAGGCAGATGCCGTGAAAGCCAAAGTTGCCGTACCGACCGCTGGAAAGACAGCAGCCGGAGCTGGAGCGGGAGCAGGGCTGGCGTCCGGTTCGAAGCGTGGAGGTTCTGGAGCCGCTTCCGCCACTAGGACCAACGTTGCTGCTAGTAATCCTCGAGGTGCCGGTGGTTCAGGTTCCGGTGCTGCCGGCGGCTCCCGGTCAGCTGGTGGTTCTGGTCGAGGAGCGGCAAGAGCAGGTTAGTACATAATGAAGGAGTATGAGCGAGACAGTAAAAATCTTGAATTCAAAGAAATTGACTGTCAAGAAAGTAGGATACTATGAAGAAAGTAGGATACTGTGAATAAAATCTGCTAAAGCACAAAATTCATGGGAAGATACTCGACATTTTTAGAATTTTATATTGCTTCTAGTTCTCCATGAACTGGAGGAGAGCCTAAATTACGACATGTATAGCCATCTCTTCAAAAATGAGCACGACCAGTTCTAGTGTAATTGCGACAGCTAGTTGGAAACTCTCGCAGGGTTATCTGTCAGAAAGACGCTTTGTTGTGGGACCCCTTTGTATGACATATTCCTTCTTTCGACACTTGAAAGACCTTCATCCCGCCATTTTTCTTCATTTTTCCATTTTTGTGAGATTCCTTCGACTGACGAAAAGAAGAAGTATTGTAGACGGTGAAGTATCGTCTTTAAATTTTGAAAAGTTGGCTGTTAGGTTAATAGAAACTGTGCTGAAAAGCGGTGGTAAAGGTGAAAATGCTCCTACAAAATGGGAAGAAATAAAAACGTGAAATCGCAGAATGAAGGTTTCAAGGGGGTAAAAGTAGTGAAAATCATTCCGTGTCAAAACTTCTACCCGATTACTTGTGCACTCAACACATCAACGTACAGTACCGAATATGCCGCATCAATATACCGGCGATAGCGGTTTCGTGTCACCTCGTGGGACTCCTAGTGCTAGTTTGGGACGCTAGGTAAGGACGCACCGCAAACTTAAAGGCACACAGGAAGGGGCGGAGCCTAGTCGATGGTGAGTCACCAAGCGAGGGGCCGAAGCGGCAACGGGATCCGAAAATCGGGGTTCAAAAAATGGACTGAAAACAAGTTTCACGAATTCGAGAAAACTGTGTGTGGAGGGATAGAACTCAAGCTGCTGAGCTCGAATATATACTTATTTTTGGAAATAAATCAATTCTAAAGAAGTTATTAGAAAACGGCGGGTTTCGGCGTTTCGAAGCGCCGCTGCTGCCGTTTTAACGTTGCGGCGCGTCCGGTACTGTAGTTCTGACCACTTTCTTCAGTAATGCAGCATGGCTTTCATAATTCTACCTTGTGTTTTCACTTCATTTTCACTATGCACCTCAATTCAGCTTTTTGTTTTCATAATTTGAAGCCAACATTTTGATTGAGCACGCTATGTAGGGTGCACTAAATAAGTAAATTTTCAGCCGGTCAGGCCAGCAGTGCAAGAAGTGCGGCGGCTGGTGCTCAAGGTGAGACCATTATTCTTGCGGTTACGAGTTTGCCTTCTGCAGTTGATTGCCGTTTTGTCATGTTCAGCAGACGGTGCTCAATCCGATCCCGTTCAACAAGCCGCCGGTGCTATGAAGGGGATGAACTGCTTCGCTGCGGATTCCGTAGTCACCACCGTCACTGGACAGAAGCGAATGGATCAGTTGGCCATCGGGGACCTGGTTGGTTATTTTTGAGTTGTTGAGGAATCGGATCCGATTGAGGCCGTGCAGTAAAAGTCCAAAAATGTTCTAATTGGAAAGCTACATTTTCTCATTTTCATCTGTCATTCACTAATTGTGCAGCAAAGCCAAAATCCGTATCGAAATTGACAGACGAAGGAACTAAACGCCCCGACAAAGGTGAAACAACCGAGTCCTCATACAAAAGCAATCAGTCGAACAACACTAAGAATACTCGACAAAACAATTGAGAGACTAAGTGTTAGCTACAATAGATAGAGCTCAATTACCTAGGTGAAGTTACAGTCGTGAGAAGATTGGTACAAATTATACAAAGGGAAAGGCATGTAGGGCACTAAATTTGAGAACGGATTAAAAAAGAGTCGTAGCGAAAAAATCATGCTGTCCACACTCCGCTCACTTGTTCTTATCATAATTTCACTTATATTGATCATTCAGGTGTTGGTTCCCAGCGCTGGAGACGTGCTGAAGTACGAACGAGTGGAGATGTTCTATCATCGCGAACCGAAGACTCGGGCTCAGTTTGTGGTGTTGTTCACCGAGTCCAAGAAGCGACTCGCTCTCACACCATTGCATCTGTTGCCCTTCGGCGAATGCCAGGAAATGAGAAGGTGAAAAATGTGTTCAATTTCATTACATATATTTTTGAATGTTTTCGTCTATTTTTTCCTTGATCTTGATTTTGGACAAATCTCAAACGCAAAACGTTACCTAAATAAAAACAGTAAGGTACTCATAGTGTGAGAGTATAGATAGGACAACTTTGTCAATTCTCTACTCGCCTGCTGCCCTCGGCTTATACAAGTTCGTTTAAGTATTAAGTAATCGGACATTTGCAAGTGTTCAGATTAACGATCAAACTTCTCGCCTGTGAGAGCGAGAAGTCTGATCGTTAATCTGAACACTTGCAAATGTATTGAGGTCAAAACATGCAAGATACATATTAATCGATGAAGGGAGAAAACGATTATAAACGGTTATAAAACGGTTCATTCATTACGGTCCCACCTGTGAATTAACAGATACCCTTGGGGCTCATCAACCATCTGTGGTTCGTGGGGTAAAGTCGATCAGCAAGATTACAAAACTCGGTCGATGGGTACCCCGCGCCTCCCTCCCCCCTCCTTGCTCTGAGTGCCGGCTTACTTATAACTCATCCTAACAATGGCTCGTTGGAGTCGCATGAACCCATAGTTATGTAAGAAAGTGGGAACAGATAGATGGCGTAGAGTTCAGAATAGATGGCGTAGAGTTCTACCATGATATAGGGTTTCACTGCATTTGCATACCCAATAATTTAATATCACGTTCGTCTCTCCCACCACCGATTGTGGTTCCCTTGAGGCAAATGCACTGGTTGATTCTCGACATTTTTTTAGAATTTATTTGTATGCATCAATTCAGTTGTTTCAGAATTCTTTTGGTGTTGCAGTACATCAGAGCATTTTTATTTCTATAAGATTACTATGCTTCCACGCCCCGTTATGTATGTCTGATTGTGAGTTGGAAAATCGGTAGTAGGCCACCGATTCATGGAGCTGATTCAGTTGCACTCCTATTTTAGAAGAACTAGTCATTAGAATGTAAAATCGTGCTCCTCTAATAAGTATGAAAAAAAGATGAGAAAAAGGGCTCATGTTGATCAAATATCCCTTCAACAGATATTAACCCACGTGGTTAAACTGCTTCAAGTCAGATTTCGGATATTGTCTTGAGTTCGAGAGATTTCAAGGTCTTTACGTCTCATTTTAGCGTTTGTTAAGTTGCCTTAGTTTCACAATCGTATTTTGTTTTGATCGATTTTGATGCATAAATAGATAGATTAAATCGATCGTTTTCAGCGATGTGAAAAAGGCTGACGGAGTGGACAAATGGATGAGAGCGTCACGTTTCGCAGAGAAGGCGTCCGTAGGCGACTGTGTGTTGTCAGTCGCTGACGGTGGTGAGGTTACCGTGGAGAGGATCGTGAAGGTTGGTACTTGCGGTCGCTGCTATAAAGGACCATCTGATCAGTCAGAGAAATGGGGAGCTACTGTGTTAATAACGATTTTCAGGTTGGTCGACAAGTGTCCGCTGGGATTTACTCGCCAATGACTGCTGAAGGAGCTCTGATTGTCGACGGAGTCCTTTCGTCGTGTTTCTCTCAAGTGGAAAGCCATACAGTTCAGAAGGTATATTGCAGAATCCTCAACTTGCATTATTTTGGAGGTCTTCGTTACTTGTGCGATGTTGCTGTTCATGAAAGGTCCAACTTCCGAGACCATTTCCGTACTTCTCTCGGAACTCTTTACATATGTCGGTGCCACTTTCTCATTTGCGTACCGTCTCCTCGAATCCTCCAGTGTAGCGAAGGAAAAAACGGATTTTTCCAGAAGGTTCACCCAAATACCTACTTTGAGTTCTTCACATTTCCTAATCCAAGAGTAGCACGAAACTGTGGCTAGAATGGATAGAAAGTTTACCTACAAGTCTTGCACAAACGCCAAGTTTTCATCCCGACGTGGGTAAAGTTGGAGTTAGTGAACGGTTTTGTGGACATCAAACTACTTCTGATAAAGTCTGTGTTAGCAGTAAGCTGAAAATCAAAAACCACAAGCTGAAAGAAGAGCCTTTCCCCCAGCTATCATTTGAGGCCTTTAAATTTGAGATTCTCTTGCTATGAGAGCCGAAAACAAATCGCGGTGCATACAGTACCTGACCGACGAAACGGCAGATGCGGCGCTATTTTAGCGTCGAAACCGCCGCTTTTCTATAACTTTCTTGGAAGTCTATAATTTGCAGAATAAGAAAAATTGGAACGTAGTACATCGAGCCCTAGTGCATCTACCCTCCTCCATGTAGGTGTTCTGACACTTGCTTTACGTGTAATACGAATACTCCGGCTAGAGAACCGGCTGCGGCCCCTTTGCAGGAAAAGAGCGAGTACTGTCACTGCAGTTGGGAGCGAATATAAGATTAGTTTTGCGAACCAGGCGCGTGGCGCACTGGGAAGAAGCGCTACTGACGCTCGCACGATCGAGCGGTCGGCCCGCGCCACGGCTACGTAAGCCTTCCATCCCTCAGATTTGCCTGGAGAGGTGGAGACAATGACTTGGGAGAGCGTCTGGCTCTTGCAAGTGATTGTACTGGTCTGATCCCTTGCTTCTACCATATATGTATGGAGCACGAATGTGACGACGCATCTTTGTGGGACAGATCAACGCCGATACCTTTACCTTTACCTTTTCACGGACGATAGGCTCTTGAGGGTGTCATTAAAAACGGAATGGACATTTTTATCAAGACCGTTTTTTGGAAATGTATTTATTTCCTTGAATTTTTCCATATGTGATTCGAATTACAGATCGTCTTCGACTTCCTCGCCGTCACTTACGATTTCTTTGGACTTTCTCAAGGCCGGTATTACGATATATTCGAGAAGTTATTGTGGCATCAAACTCAAAATTCGTATTTTCAGCACGAAGCACAGCACGGCATGGCATTCCGTCGTTCATCAACTACGTTCACGAGTTGAGCCACGTGTTCCTGCCGTTCTCGAAGTTCTGAACTTCGCCCCCAAACCATTCGCGCAATTCACTCACTGAACAGAGAGCTATTCCGATCACTTCGGTGTCTTTACGGGTCTCTATTTATACATAGATACTTTGATGCTTACTTCGTTGTTGTGGTCCGGGCCGTTGCACCTCGGTTCTCGACAGATTTTCTTTAAAGTGCTGTTGTAATACATATATATTGCTGATGTAATATGCCAACGATTCGCCAAAAACTCCAAGTTAACCCTGCCACTCCGTTTCAACGCTCCCTCGAGTCTGCTTTGATTCCAGATTATTAATCTTGAATTTTGTGCAGAAGCCAATTCATTCTTTCATTTAGTACGTGTTTTTCACTACTGCAATATTTCACGAGTCTAATTTATATGCTTTTTTGAAAATGAATATTTATATCCATTCGATGATCGTAATCATACTGCCTCACCATCTGGCAAAACAACGACAACTGTATCGTGTAAGGGTGTATACGGGCCTTACATGATGCTTATATGGGAGACTGGATCTCCGTAGTGTACACTAGTTCTGTATAAGTATTTATTTGTAAAACATGGTGTATAATAAGAAGGGGGAGTAAGGCGGCTGCCTTGCGTGGGTAGAACCTCGTCTGCCCGGTCAGCGGGCGGTCATCGCGGCTGCTCTTATCAGGAGATGCCTCACGACAACTGCTCAAGAAACCAAAAAGCGAAAATGAAACAAATAGGCTCATGAGAAGGGGTAGTGGTATCTTTTCTCATTTATTTTCGATGAATGTTTAGCTAAAAGCGAGGCAATTAATTCGACGTGCAGAACCTTGCCTGATCCTTGGTTCAAGACCATTATGTAGTTGTTCTGCCTACACCTGCGTGTCGCAATCAAGTAAAATTATCGAACAAATAGAACCACGATAAACTATAATAACAATGGTAAAAGTTGTAAGGAAGTTGGTAGCATTGTGGCAAATTACATTGAACTCTAAAATCGGCAACACTAAAATGAACGAAGATCCGTACTACAGGTGCGCGGAACATATCCTCGAACAGTGTTTAGGGCGCATCACTCCCCAAATATAGGTTTTGATAGTTCAATAGGGAATATGTAGGTCTGAATGTAGAGTTTATTATCCAATCCGCAAATACGTGAACATGAAATAGCATGATATTCAACGCAAACATGAATAAGAACACGACTGGAAGAGAGCAGAGATGGATTGGGTAGAAAAGGCAGAGTTTGGTGTTAGTGGTAGTCTGAATAGTATGGTAGTATAGCGGTTAATACCTTCCACGTCCGATTCTCTTTTTAATCTTGGAATTGTGACGATACGGTTTTGGTTCTAGTAGTAAAGCTGGCCACGACGAGACAGGTTCTATTCGGCTGAAATTTCAGCCTACTCGTCTTCGTCGGAGCCTGGAAAGCCAGATACGTGCGAGATTGTCCCACCAAAGACTATTTCAAACTACAACTACTTTCAAACTACGACTATTTCAAACTACAAATTAACTACCATGCATCGTTATAATCAGAAAGGGAAAATCTACTCTGTCGGGAGGGCCAAAAAGGCGCGCGCTCTAAGAGGTCAGAGCGCGAGAAGGATAGGCGCCAAAACTATAATAGCATCATCATCACCTCCTTAGCGTTTAGCCCCACACCGTCGCAGGGTACGCTGTCCTCGTCAATAGTCGCCCCTCGCACCTATCCTGGGCGTCTTGGAGCGTTGCCCCAACTTCCTTGAGGCCGTTCTTAATTACGTCGCTCCACCTTTTCTTGGGCGCTCCTCGTGGTCGCTTTCCGGGAACCACAAACTCCAGTGCTTTTCGTACTGGGTGGTCTTCAGGCCTTCTCACCACGTGTCCGAACCACCTGAGCCTCTGCTCACGCATCTTAACGTGTACTGGAGCTGTCCTCATAACCGCTCTGACGTCCTCGTTCCGGACCCTATCCAGTCGTGTCCATCCGCATGTCCACCTCAGCATCCTCATTTCCGCAGAGTGCATGCGTTTTTCGTGGGCCTTAGTTACGGGCCAGCACTCGCTGCCGTAGATCAGCGCCGGTCTTACAACCGCCCGGTACACCTTTCCTTTGAGAACCCTTGAGCACCTCTTGTTACAGAGGATTCCAGTGGATTCTCTCCACTTCGCCCAGGCTGCATTTATCCTTTCCTTCACTGCTTGATCTAGGGTACCATCCTTCGCTAATTCAGTCCCGAGGTATCGAAAGTGGTCTACCCTCTCTATGATTTCCTGGTAGCAGTCGACCATTGGTTCTGACCCTTTTTCCGAGCTGAGGAACTTGGTTTTCTTCACGTTCAGTCAGTGTTTTCTGCCATTCTTGAACCTTTCCCTGTAGTTCGTCCTTCGTATCCGCTATCAGGGCTATATCGTCTGCATACAGGATGGTCTTGAGTGGGTCTTCCATCAAGTGACTGACCATGCTATCAAGCGTCAGCAGGAAAAGAAACGGGCTCAGTGCTGATCCTTGATGCACACCAACCGCGATATCCACCTTTTTTGTGAGTCCGCGCGGGGTGCGGATTGTTGCCCTGGATCCGGCATACATATTCCTCATTATCTGGGTGAAATGCTCTGGCACCTCTCGTTCCCACAAAGATCTCCAGAGTACTTCTCGAGGTAGCCTGTCATAGGCCTTCTCCAGGTCCAGAAATGCCAAGTGCCAAGCTTTGCGCTTTCCTCGATATTTCTCCATTACCTGCCTGGCTATGAAGATGGCATCCACAGTGGATCTACCCGGCATGAAACCGAATTGCTCCCGTGGGATCGGGACCATTTCTTCAGCCTGCTGTTCACCAATCGCTCGTAGACCTTCATGGTATAGGATATCAACTTGATAGCTCTGTAGTGAGAGCACTCCATCGCAGCGCCCTTTTGCTTAAAGATCGGTACGCTGAATCTGCCTCTCTAGGATTCAGGCATCCTACCCTCAGCTGTGACCTTGTTGAGGAATCTCGTCAACCACTCTGTTCCATAATCACCTAGCACTTTCCATATCTCCACCGGTGCTCGGTCTGGTCCAACTGCCTTACCAACCTTCATCTTCATCACCGCTTTCTGGACCTCCTCCTCAGTCCAGAGCTGCATAGTACCTTCCACGGGCTCTGGATCTCGGACACTTTCTCTAGGAAACTCTTCATTTAGGAGTCCTTTGAAGTACTCTTCCCACCTGGACATGACTTCCACTGGCGCTCTTAGCACTGATCCTGTAGCGCTCCTCACTGCCCTCACTACTCTAACGTCTAGACCTGCCCGATGTCGTGCTTTTGCAAGGCGGAAGGCGAATTTTTGAGCCTGTGGTTGTTCCAGTTTTTCGTATAGGCTAAACATCTCTGTAGTTTTCGCCTGCGACACCGCAATCTTCGCACGTCTCTTGTATTCCTTGCATTTCGCGAGATCTTCCAGTAGTCTAGACGTCTGCCACGTCTTGGACGCATTTTTCTTTTCCTTCATCGCGTTCTAAACCTCATCATTCCAAAACCAGGCAGCTCTGTCTCCCTTCTGTCCTCCCTTGGTTTCACCAAGGACATCCTTAGCGGACTTCAAGATCGTTCGAGTTGCCAGCCGCCACGTCTCGTTTACTGGCCCACCAGGATTCGGAAGTCCAACAGCTACCACTTGCCTTTTGAGCTCGCCCCGCTCAGGATCTCTCAGTTTCCACCATCGAATTCGGGTCTCCGTTCTTACCTTCACCTTAGGAGGTAGGATGACGTTCAGGTCTGCAACCAGTGGTCTGTTTTGCGTTGCGACGTCTTCGATAGGAAGAGCCTTTACGTCTCGCACTGTTTTTAGAGCCCGCCTACGTACCAAAATGTGTTCGACTTCCGTTTTACGACCTGCGCTGCTGTAGGTCATCTTCTGGCTCTCTCTTAGCGAAGAATGTGCTGCATATGGCCAGGTCGTGGCGACCGCCAAGTCTGACCATGCACTCTTTCCACTCCTCTGCGGTCGGTGCCTACATGACTATTAAGATCTCCCGCGATGGTGAGGAAGGCCTATGGTATACTCCGGCAACGGACCCGTCGCAGCGGAGTTAAAAATGCATGGCTCGCCTCTATACAGCATTGCAGCTGGGATTTTTGTATGCTGCTGTGTGCGGAAACTCGGATAGTTTACCGCAAGGTCAAAAAGGATGGTGCAGATCCTCTCAAGACAGTACTGTGGCTTTTGTCGCAGCGCAGTGCGCCAGCTGCGACAGGTCGGGCAGCACCGCTCCGGGTCCCCGCACACAGCAGCATACAAAAATTCCAGCAGCAGTGCTGTATAGAGGCGGTCCATGCATTTTTAGCTCTGCTGCGACGGGCCCGTTGCCGGAGTATACCATAAGCCGAAGTCGTCTTTTGGGATGGATCTGATAACGTCGTCTAGTGCCTCATGAAACTCATCTTTCTCCTTGTTGGGACAGCCGGTCTGTGGTGCATGCACTGATACCATAGTCCAGCTTCCCTCCTTCGTGTCTATCCTCACGGACATGATCCTATCACTGATCCTTTAAACACCTGACACCGAATCTTTGACAGACTCTGAGATCGCTATGCCTACCATCTTCGCCCTTCCTGCCATCTTCGCCCTTGTAGAAGAGTTTGATCCCTTCTCCAATCTCTTTGGCTTTCTCTCCCTTTCAGCGCGTCTCTTGAAGGCACAGGATCTGGATATTTCTTCTCTTCATCAGATCAGCGGTAGCCCTCGCATACTGACCACAGGACTCGGTCGGGGGTCCTGCGCGCCACTTCCGGGTGACGTCCTAGCGTTCACTCGACTTTCAATCATAGTTATGTGACAGGGTTTGACCATCAGCCGGCCTGTTAACCTGAGCCTGACGCTGGAATCGTTGCCATTTTTGCTGTTCTTGTACGGCATGACTTTTTGCCTCAGTTTGTCACACCGAACCACTTCGCGATGCTCCAGAGCGCCAGCAAGCTTGCTCGAGCGAACTGACAACATGCCGACACCTGCATCTTCAGGGGCCGTATGCTCGTCCCTCCCGGCCGGGTGATGGGTACCCATCACCCGGCCGGGTTAGTGCGAATAGACACAACTCAGTGTGTCTATTCGCCCACACCCTGCCGGGTGATGGGTACCCATCACCCGGCCGGGAGGGACGAGCATACGGCCCCAGGTTAGCCTGCCTATCTCTCGATGTTTCCGTCTTGCTTCGAGCAGGCTATGCCCTCACCTTCTAGGGACTGTGTCCATCGGCGGGCTCCTCAAAAAGGGCCGCTCACCGGAACTAGCCGGTCCGCGATCAGCTTACCCCAGACTAGCTGGGGAGCAAAACTAACATCAACACTATAGGCTCTTTCAAGGCAGACGTCATCCGTCAAGCGTCGTGCGCTGGGGTTTCGCCGCTCGGTTCGCCGCGCGCGAACCGAGCGGCGAAACCGTTCGCGGTCTGCAAGTACACCATGACCAACGCGACGTCGATCGGACGAGTTACTCGTAATGACGCGTGATAACCCGATCAACCGATGAAGCTGACCTACCTATCCTTCATCACACACGCGTCACGCGTCACTTTATCGACGCGTCGTCTGAAAGAGACTTATATAAAAGAGGATGGCGACTTCCCACTACAGCACTCATGCCCATTCACTCACACCCACACCAGCATCCAGCCCTCAGGGTTGAGCGTGGGGTGTGATGATCGCAGGGGGGTCGTACCGTCGTCATGGTTGAGGGGGGGGGGGTCGTACATTGTGTGATGGGGTGTGATGGGAAAATTTTTAGAAGTAGCCTGGTCATTCTGTTTTCGGTTTCCGAGTGCTCAAATAATTGCTTTCTGCTTTCAGATGATCACATTACGACAGCATGTGCGGCTGGACCGGTGGCGAGCGAAACAGGAATCTTTTCCAGAGAACAATGAGTAGCAGTAGTAGAAGCTAGTTCACGTAGCTGTGAATAAAGAAGTTCGCCTGACTTGCTGTTTTCGAGATTTGAGATAAAAATAAATTCAAAACCGTTTTGTAGCATTGAAGAAGAACAATGCTTGATGAATATTGCTTCTTATTTCGAGAGCTAGGAAACTATGTGTAACAGCTTTATTTTGTTTACGCTTTAGAGTCGAACAAATTACCGAAAACAATGAGGTTAAAATGAACCATTGACCATAGCCAACACTTAGTAAAAAGATCGCACCCCCCTGCGCGCCTAGGGGATTTCGTGTTTGGAAGAAGTTCTATTTTTATTGTATAGAGAACTTCGTGAGTTAATCCTGTTTGAATGCTAGAAATCCGATATTTTCCTGCAACCTCCTTCATTCCATTTAATTCATATGACTTTTCATAGCTCATATGAGTGTTAGAACCAGTTTTCTTCTTGTTTTGAAAAGTATATTTATTACCTGAAAATCACAAAGGCTTTCCAAGTTACATCCGTTTGACTGCGACCACTACAACCCTTGAAGTTTGATATCCGCGTCTTTATAGATGTCATATTCAAAGCAAATTTCACTAGTTTTCAGAAGGTTTCCATATTGAAACAACTTTAGATTAATGTCTCTGTTATTTTCAACTCGATGAGTGATTTTTAAATATTTGTATAATTTGAAAATGCTTCCACTATTCGATCCATCATCTGTGATCCTCGTGTTGATGACTTTTCTACCTCTCCACTTCAATGTAGCCTTCTCAATTTTATTTCCAGTGCACACCCAAGGAAATTAAAATTAAACTGCAAACAGTACAAAGCCTTTATTTACGAACAATCGCCACCAGTCCTCTCAGAGTACGATTCACTCCAGTTGACAATTAGCAAATTGCAGCGTGTTTCTTGCGGGTGAAAACACGGTTAGCAATTATCGTCTGTTTTCATTTCATTACATTTTGATTGCTACAAGTTTGCTGACCGAATTATTCTTCCACTTTCTCAGCTTTTCCGCAACTAACTTCTTTTTTAGTTAAGGAAATTCCATTTTTTACTACATTATCTTCAGCCTTACAAAATTCTTAACTACATCACTACACTCGCTATCCGTGTACATTTCTCCGCGCACAAGCCTTTTTTGTCCTTCATTTGTGTGCGGCTGATCCGAAAATTTTTTATACTCGAATGATCAATAAATTTTTATTTTTCGATTTTTTGCATCTTTATTCTGTACAGATCTGTAAACGCCCTTCTGTGGATGTCCTCGTGCTCCATTCACCTGTTATATTCGCCTGCAGCAGTTTTTGAAGGGTGCGGGGGGGGGGTCGTAACTGCTTCTCCAGAAGGGGGGGGGTCGTAATTTTTGAGAACAGATCGCACCCCATGCTCAACCATTCCCTCCATCTCGCCTAGACGACATCGGCACCGACTAGTCGACCGACAGTCTCCGTTCACTAACTCTTCACGTCTTCGTCGATTCTTTCCCTGCTTGTGACTGAACTAATTATTGTAATCTGCGTCGTGCCTGTCTGACCATTGACTGGTAAGAGCCGTCACATATTACAATTCAACCGAGGTAAGTAGACTCACCAAGAAAACAGGAGAACAGCTCGCGGCTCCCTCTCAGGCCTTGTGACAGGTCGATGACCCTGAAGACGTGCCGCCGCCCTGACGTGTAGATGCTGTAGATCAGATTCTTTTTTACGTCTCTCGGTACGCATCGCTTGGTAGACCACAACAATGCAAAGATTAGGGTCGTGCACAGTCCACGACTAACGCGACACGACACTGATAAGGGATAGCGGCCGGTGTCGCATCGATCGTGTCGCGCTTGTCGTATACGACAAGTGCGACAAGCCATTTGCGGTGCCGAAGTCGCCGCATGCGGCGAGTAGGACACCGCGTGTGCGGCGTCTTGTCGTACAGGGTTGTGTGGAATTGCGTGCGAGAAACACGCGCTTTTGCACCAATCCTTTTTTCCACCTTTAAATTTGGCAAACTTTTGAATTTTTCTTGCTGTATTTTTTGTTGTATTATGAATGTTGTGTTGAATGAGACATGGTCAATTAAGAACAAGCCTGAAGTGCATTGAGGTATGGCCATGGCTGCTGGTTGGTTGCTGCGCTTCCAGACCCCTCGAAATACAATTCTCGTCGTTTTCGACGATAAGTGTCCCTCATGTTGCGCCAAACGCGCGATAACTCGCCCTCTGAAATAGCTGCGTTTTCTCCCATCGTCTCCTAATTCAAGGATGCTGCCTTACCGCTGAATTTCTTGTAAAACGACGATTCCATAGTTCTTACAATTTCTTGCCATGCATGCAATTTCCGCACGTTGTCCTTATAGCTAGGCGCCCGGTAGTCCCAGATTTCGGGGAATTGCTCCATAATAGAAATGAAGTGGATCTTCTCAGTTGGCGAGAGAGGCGCTCTATAAGACGGTGGCAACTGCGACGATGGCGCCTTGTCACGAATCTGATGTTTATTTCGCGTTAGGCTCAATTGCACCCATTACCCAATGAATTTATGTATTTAAATACAATATTTATTTATTCGTCGACAATAGCATCCTACTATATAATAGGCGAGACCGGTAGTCTATGTATGTATGTATTTATGTAAGTATGTGTGCAAGTTACACACTACATATTTACATACTACATATATACATATATATAGTTACATAGCTACATATTTACCACAATCACGAACGTTACCTACCGTTTTACCCTTATCCGCACCTATTTAGCACATTGTGAAAAGTATGGGATTGAAAAATTCTCATCAAGGCTGTGCAGATTGAAAAGCTGACCATCTCAGCTCGAATTTGGGCTCGGCATAAAAGCTAGGCATAGGCTCGGAGTACAGCATAAGGACTTTGTCGAGATTCGTGATCAGTACAAACATTAATTGTCTGGGCACTATACCACTTAAGGTGCTGGAAAAAGTGCGGAAAAATGGTAGATTTTGCCCCTCTGTGCCAAGTTTTAGCGAAATTCCAAGATCGAGGAACAATTTTAGGAGTGGCGCACTTTGAGTGGTTTAGTGCCACATACAACATACGCATACAACGTATACATAAAAATAGAAACATAAAAATACATATATAACACGTACCTGCGATACAATTGGTTCACGAGGCTCACGCGGGTACCGTGCCACCGTGCTACTCATAGCAATCCTGAAAACGATATCTATTATTACTACAAAATTACACGACAACACGACGCGAGCACGACGCGACACAACAAAACCGACACGAAAACGAAAAAGCTGCAAACATGGTAAAAAAAAGACACAAAAAAGTAAACAAATTCGGGACGTCATACAGCTGAGCGTCCCGAGGACGACGAACGACGGAAACGGTGCACCGTCTTCCCATCGCGACGCACCGTTGGAATGAACTTAGGCAAAGACGCGACAACTTGTCCCGCGCGAACACGGACCCCAGTCAAAATTGTCGCATCTCTGTCCATTTCGACCTAGATGTCGTATTTCCTATCCCGTCGTCCGTCGTCCAACTATGATTTGTGCCTATTAGGGTCGTGCACAGTCGACGACCAATACGACACGACAAATCGCCGCACTGTTCGCCGCGCGCGAATGAGCGTAAAGTGTGCTGCGGCGGCCGCAAATTGCGTACGCTGCACCCGATAGGCGGGCCGTCAGCTGTTTTGAGCGCACCCCTGCCAATTTTTTTTAGCTATTTTCTCGTTGTTTCTTGTTTTTCGTCGTTGTTTCTCGTATGACGTGTGCCATTTTTCCAACAGGTTCCCTAGAAGACGTTTGGTATAGAATAGGCGTTCCTGTCGTTGTTTTTCTTTTTTCAAACGTATTTTTTGTATCAATTGCCATTTTAATTTCCTCCTATTGTCAAATTTTGTTCCAACTTCGTTGTGGTGGTTAGTTTCTATGTTTATAGTGCCATAGTTTTGATGTTAGATACTTTTCCTGTTAGGTTAGAATCTTTTTCCTAATACAAGAACCTATTAGGAAGCTTGAAACAGCAAGAAAGTAGCAAAAACTACGTCGAAATGCTCTGACACACGCAAACAAAAGCAAGTAATTCAAGATGATTAAAAAAAGGTGAAACAACGTAAAAATTGACAAATACTATTTTCTAGCGAGGAAAAAAGAAAAAAGATTGGTGCAAAAGCGCGTGTTTCTCGCACGCAATTCCACACAACCCTGTACGACACGACGCCGCACACGCGGTGTCGTACTCGTCGTGTACGACAACTTCGGCAACGCAAATGCCTTGTCGCACTTGTCGTATACGACAAGCGCGACACGACCAATACGACACCGTTCGCTATCTCTTATCATTGTCGTGTCGTATTGGTCGTCGACTGTGCACGACCCTATTAAGGTGTCCGCACGAGTACGAACGCTATAGAAACAAACATCCGCGCGAAAGACTTTGGTGGCGTTGTGGATCCACGCCAAAAGTCCTAGAGTTAACAGAAAGGATGAATGCCTAACCATTACCGGCGAGCTCGCTCCGTTCCTCGATCTCTTTGACTTCTGATCTACAGCATCTACACGTCAGGGCGACAGCACGTCTTCAGGGTCGGCGACCTGTCAGAAGGGCTGAGGGCGACTCCGCGAGCTGTTCTGGTTGAATGGTTCTTTCCCTTTCCGTTTATAAAGATGCACTGTAGCTGACTTCCCGTTTGAAATAGTCTTTGATGAAATAATTTCACACGTTTCTGGCTTTCCAGGCTCTGACGGGGGTGAGTAGGCCGGAACATCAGCCGAATAGAACCTGTATCATCTTGGCCAGCTTTACAACTAGAATAAAACAGTAGTTTAATAGTTAGAAGCAGTGGGTCTGCGATTGAGCTTGGGATGCACCGGTTGCTTGAACGAGCTCGGGTCGCTGGCGAGGCACCCGTCCAGCTAGCTCCCTATATTTCGAAGAAATCGTGCTCGAGTAATAAACTTGTCAAGAGCATGCTGAAACATCCGAAACATATCAAGAGCTCTAGTGAAGTTTAGTTCCAGGCACTTCCTAGAAGTGATGTTCCCTCAGGAAAGTGACCTTGTGAAAACGAGTTCCTTTATCAGTTTCTTCTATCAGTCAACCCTTTGCGCCTCCATCGACATTGTGATCTGATCCACGCGCGCTGATGGGTGCGTTATCCACTTCATACCTTTACGCACCTCATTTGCCTCAGATTATCATTGTTCCAAATAGCCATAAAAGTTGTTTTCAGCTTCAAAACCTCCACCACTTCCTAAAGGTAGCGCTCCACTTCCACCTCCTCCTCTTCCGCATGCCTTTCCTCCTCCTCGTCCACCATCTGCTCGGGCTCCACCTCCACCTCCTCCTCCAGCTGCCCCACCTCCCCCAAGAATTTCATCACCACCTAAACCTGCAGCTCCTGCTCCAATTAAACCCCTACCACCAGCACCTAATGTGCTCCAATTGAAGCCTCTTGCAGGCACACCCAAGTCCAAGTCAGATCCACACAGGGAGCCTTTTGTGCCACCGCCAGTAGGTGCAGTGCCAGCAGCTCCTATAGCTCCTGCCGCCGTTCCCTTTCCGCAGGTCGCAGGACTCGGGGCTGCACCAGCAGCTCCCGGTTCCTCGCCATCACCTGCACCTGGCGCCACTCCCACTGACCCTAGAAGTCCGATGGTGAGTGTGCCGTCTACACCAAAGGGAAGAGGGACTTCTGCAAAGTCGCGCAAGGAGAAACAAGAAAAATACGAGTTCATAGTAGGTTTTTGTTTCATCCTCTAGGATCTGTCTACAGCTACCGAATGTTTAGCCACCGACGGAGTACGTGGACGTGTCCAGAGTAGCGTGCCGCTTTGTGCAGTTCCTTTTTGCATGCGAACTGTTTTTCCATCTTCATCAAACATCACATGCTATGGTGGAAGTTGAAATGTTCCACTTATACCAGTGAGTTCCGAAGAAGAATGGGAGAAATTGATCGGCTTTGACCATCTTCCTCAGTATAAGCCATGCACCCGAGCTCCATTTTCATTCGTAAGGCATGAACCACGTATTTACCCTATACAATGACTTGCTGGGCCACTAGCAAGGCTGCTTACTTTGGGTAAGGATCGAAAACTAGGTCGTGCCGATTCTAAAGCTAAGAAGCGTGTTTCTTAAATCCAATGTAAACGCAGCAGATATAGTGAACGTTTGAGAAACTTGCATCATCTTCCATCTCTGATACCTCTGTCTTGATGGCTCTGCTTCGAAAGAATTGAATCGAAATCACACATTGAACTAGTAAAATTGTAGCGAGCTGAACGACAGATGTATATATTGAACACGCTTTCCATCGCACATTGTAAACCTGTTTCAACACAATGCAGGCAAATTCGGGAGTCAAACACGAATGAGACTCCTAGTCCATAAAGAGATCTAACGAAAATGCAGAAGTAGGAAAATGGAGATCAGGCTCTTTTGCAACACCTTTGTAAAACAACTACACGAAGTTTTGTCAAATGGTAAGAAGAATGTTTCTGCGACCACAGAATTGCAATAAATATAAAAGGTACCAGGCTACACGAGAGTATGTCGTGTTCAGGGAAACGTTCACAGGAGACTCATTCACGGTGTCGATCGTCGCTCCTATGGCATTGTTTCTTTGTGTGATTATCGCATTCCGAACCATCCACGGCGTTTTCGCGATCAAGTGTGTCCTCAGAATCTTCACTTATGGCGGCCATAGACAACTTAATAGTCAAGAGTACATAGTGGCCGAATATTTCGCGATATATGCGCTTTTTCAGCTTCACGATTCCTAGCGATGTTGGTCGCACAATTCGTCGCCTTTTAGCTCTAATAACTGCTCGGGTGGTTTTTGGAGGTGCTGTTATTGCTGCAGGTGAGGCCCTGCCTTGATAGCAACCAACCTCTCCTTTCGTGTATTGACTACAGGGTGGCAAATAAGATCTTGCCGCAACTTCCGTGTATGCTCATGTTCAGTGTAGGTAAATTTCTGACCTAATAATGACGTGTGTTTGTGTCGTCAATCATTGTCTACTTACACGCCAACTTTCTTGACGACCGGTCCACTACTTCCGAAGCTATGCAGGACAGAAGCAAAAGGATCGCTGCAATCAAGTTACACAGGTGCGGTGTATAAAAAAGTTGATATCTTAGCAGCTTCAAATGCCTGAAAGAACAGTTGGAGCAACAGTCCGTAGATACACGGAGGTGGATACATACGAGGATCGTCCGAGAAGTGGAAGACTGTCTTTGTCCCTATAGAATGGAAAAACGCCATCTGTTAACGAATGAGATGAAGGAGAGAGAATGGAAAAGGCATTGGGGTTGCTTCGATTGGTCGCCAAAGGTCGCCACAAGCAAGTCCTGTTCACAGACGAAAAGGTTTTCACGGTGGAAAGATGCCACAACCGACATAGAGATAGAGTTTTGCTCAAACCGGGATCAGATATATCAAAGGCAGTCTATCGAACCCATCATACAGCCTCCATCATGGTTTGGGCAGGTATTTGTGCTACTGGAATGACTCCTCTCGTTTTTGTGTAGAAAGCGACAAAACTCGACGCACAATACTATCAAGAACAAGTTCCTCGTAAAGTCCTCTTACCGTGGGCTCAAGAACACTTCGGTGACAACGTTTGGCACTTACAGCAATACTGGGCACCTGCTCATGCAGCAAAATCTACCATGTCGCTGTGCAATGAGCCCCTGCCGGGATATCGGTCCAAAGATGTTTTTCCCTCGAATAATTTTATGGATTTCGCTTTAAGGTCCGTTTTGAAGAACAGAGCTTGAAGCACCGGCAGACCTCTAAAGAGGATCTAAAACAAAGCCTGCTCAAGGTCTGGGAAGAAATTAGCGTGAACACTCTAGCGACCATCGTCGACAATTTCGTCAAACGTTTGAAGGCTTGCAAGGATGCCAAAGAAGGGCACTTTCTAATGAAATCGTGACTCGTCGTTTTTACATGTACTGGTTTAGAAACCGCCAAAATACTATTATTCTCCGAGCTTTATAGTACAGTTATAGCATTTTATATCACGGCAAGAACTTATTTGCCACCCTGTAGTGTCTGAATGGAAGATGAATATAAATAGATTCTTAGTTATTTCCGACTATTCTTACCCCTCTTTCCAATGAATACTATAGTAAGAACAGTGAACACTGCATTCGAAACCGAGACAAGTTTCGCGCCATTATATGCTCTATGTTGTTCGCTTTACTGTCAGTTTTGCAACTTCAGTACTCCGACCTCAACGTCGAAAACAACTAACGAAGGTTGTTTTCATTCGTCGGTGGGAGTTCTGATGTTACCTGCTCAAATGACCCCAGAAAGTTCCGTCAAAATTTCTAAATCACCCACAAAGGCCTGTGCGGTCCCTAGCGTATGCATCATTGGTGGCGCTACAGCCTTGTTACGCCTATGATCCGTAGTCTGCCGCAATTGTGTCCGTAAACTGCCACACCAGGGCCCAGATTCATGAACGGATAAGTGGTTTCCGAAACCCCGTCGGCGATAAACTCGCTCGATACCATCGAGGTCTCTCAAGCCCTACTTCATCGCGAGATGCGATAGACCCGCGATAAACCCCGATTAAACCCCGGCGTGCATTCACGAATTTCGGTTGGCGCGCCGTTCGGGGTATATCTCGGGGCTTATCGGGGGTTTACCAATGATGAAGCTGGGATCAGGTGAGTCCCTACTGCCCTGTGGCTATGCGACGAATGCTGTCTTCAATACGCGGAGTATGACACCTGATCCAATCTACAGCGCCACCATCGGGATCTCTATATCAAAAGTGGACCTACGATTTTGCATTCGATGAAAACTCCAATGCGATATCGAGAAAAGCATTTTGATCTGCGTATGAAGTACATACCACAAGGTTCTTGAACGCTGAAAGAAGACAGAACGTGGGGCAAACCACAGGTTTACCGCAAATATAAAAAGAGAACAATAACAAAACAAACATCTAAGAGTCAACCAGTTAACTATGCCCACGTCACTACGTGTGACTAAGCCTGGCAACGCTGCCGCTATCCGATTCTATACGAACGGTGCACAGATGCACAGCTGCGATAAGAATGCCAAACGTCAGTTATAGTTATAATTATGTTAAAAGTATGAATCCTTTTGGATGATTGACGAATATGCGCTCAGGTACATTGGTGAAAGGTTTCTTCGGCAGTGAGGAACTGCATAGATCTATCGAAGCAAATCTCGCTCACATGATTCGCTATGCTACTAAAGTTAGTTACTATATGGAGGTGAGAGCTTTCCTTCCTCTTCAATAAATTAATCTTTGGAGTAAACATACTTTCACCAAAATCATAGCGAGAACACGGATTTGTACTGCAGTCATGTTTCGATGTCATCTGCTTCCGTTTCAGGAGATCAACCGACTTCAGCAGGATTTCCAGTGCTGCGGAATAAAAACCGATGCACAGCTTGACAATGGTATGCTGAGTGTTCTCTGAGTACCTAATTTGGATTTTTTTTATGAGGATCGAGACGAAACAAATGTGGATGCTACGTGTCATGAAGATTAAAGTCCTCATTGTGACTAGCGCCATAGATGGTTGAACCCGTTGCGGTGCATCACCAGCGTGGATATCTTGTTTTTGTGCAGCTTTCGTAGAAACGATCAGATTGCGTTAGGGCCCCTCACTAAGGCTTATGGTATACTTAGGCAACATGCCCGTTACAACGGAGCTAAAAATGCATGGCTCCCCTCTATACAGCACTGCAGCTAGATTTTTTTTTATGCTGCTGCGACGAAGGTGGAGTCCTGCCACAGTACTGTTCTGAGAGGATCTGCACTATCTTTTTGCCCTTGCGGTAAACTATCCGAGTCCACGCACACAGCAGCATTCAAAAACCCCAGCTGCAGTGCTGTACAGAGGGCATTTTTAGCTCCGTTGCGACGGGCGCGTTGCCGTCCTAACATCTTTAGTCCTATCATCTTAACATCTCGAAACGGGGAGAGGTGGCAGTGCAGTCTTCACGTTTTAATGTCGATAGCGGAATACTGAACTCGTTGAGGACCCGCGGCATTTCTTCAGACTTGACCTTCCTTGGAGCACACGCGAAATCTTCGTCTGCGCTAAAAAGTTCCCCTGCAAGGCCTTTCTACAACTGGTATTGCAAACCATCCGCTCCAGGTGGATTGCATTCGGATCCATCCTCGAACTTCTTGTCTTCTCAAGCAGCGCCTAGATGTTCGGTGAGATGCTGGCATTTCTACGTGATAGTGAGAGAGAAACAGTGTCAGCACACCATCGTTGTCCTTTCAAAAGCAGCTAGTATTCGGTCGAGTTCGACAATCATAATGGGGTAGATTTTCGTTCAGAAAGTTCTGTTCGGACCCGACAGATTGCAGGAGAACGAAGAAGGAAATGCATAAGAATTCTCCATGTTGTGCTCGAAATGTGTCGTCGTTGTCCAGAATCCGTGACATCCCGAGATTTCTTCGCATCTCACCGTTTGTCGTACCGTCGACCTCCTAGACGGCAGAGCCCGTTGTGGGAGGTATTGAGGTCATTCTTCTGTTGGTTGCGCATACTTCTCCACTGGCTTTAGCGTTGCCGGTGGTTCGCTCCACAAGCTGTGGAATCCATTCATTGCGAAACAAAGGGAGATATCCGCTTTATATACCATGAAGCATTTAGGGAGCTATGTCGAGAAGGATCACCCGTGGAACACGTGGTTTGACGCATACTCTCTTGACGACACTTATCCAAATGTGATCAGGCAAGCAGCATTTCATTGCACTTCCCTTGTGAACCAGAGGACAAAACTAGTGACAATGTGGACATCTTTCGATGCTTTCATTTTCCTTCGAGTTCTCCGTCCACGATCAATAAGCTAAGCAGCGAAATTTCACTGCGAGCTTTCTTTACTAGAACCTTAGAAACTCCGAAAGTGATATTAACGGAGGCTCACTGAAACACTGAAAACTAAAACTACTGAAATCTAGATTAACATGGGAAGGAATGAATCGCCTGTAGGTATACGAAAGATCAATTAGTGGTATAACATCTCCACAACACTTCTATAAATACGTGAAGAAGTCTAAAAGCCATTTTACACTTGTCCGAAATTCAGGCTTACTCTATGCCATCATAATACAGCACTATACTAAACTATGAATATCCCAGAGAGTTGTACTCGTTACCCTGGTCATGCTGTAACCGCACATCTGGACGAAAATGCGAACACATTGGAATATCTCGATATCTTCGTCGATTTCTGACGCCAACGGATTTCAACGACGTCGAATCTGCGCTCTTAGTGAGCGAACTGCAGTGGGTAAGAGATATTGCTAGATGTTCTTCTTAAAGAGCTCTTTTCCACAATGACAAGCTGAAAACCTGAAAGAGAAAAAACCTTTCCACAATGAGAAAGAGAGAGAACGGCTATGAAAAAATCATAACATGGTGGGAGATGTCGTTCTAGAACTCAACCGTTTAAATTTCAAGAGGAAGTCAATTCAACTCAAACAAGTGGTCGAATTACTCCAACTTTCTAATAGTTCTTTCATTTTCGAGTATTCTTAGATCATATGAGAGACTCGATTATTGAAAGTGGCCAAATCTGCCATTTTGTGGGAAGGCATGCTGCTAATGAATCGAGCGATTAATCCGCTGAAATTGTGCCTTTTGTTTCCGTACGATGCTCAATTACCTCTACAAATTGTGATCTCTGGATTGTTCCATCAGTATCTTTATTGTTTCGATATGAAGCCTCTTTCAGAACCCTAGCGATTTTGAGCACTATTTGGTCAGAAATGAGTTAGCAGTGGCCACAATGTATAGCCGTGACTGCGGCGTGGAGGCGATTAAACGAGTGCAGGAGCAAGCGGATATCCTGTGGACGAGACTGCTTCTGTCAGGTCAGCCAGTTAGTTCAACATGTTCTTTAGCCTCACACAAATTAGAGTACCAGGGACAAGAAAAGCTTGGTTTCGCAAAAATACAAGCGATCAAGTCCCGTCACTTTGTTATAAGCTCTATTGGAATGCTCTGGGGGTTTGAAGGCTGCATCGCACGATTTAAATTGTCAACGAGCGGAACAGGGTTGCTTTGTTGAACCACAACACTCACATTAACACTTGGTGAGTGTACGCATAATCCTAAGGAAATGTGCCCGAGCCTGACGGAAGATCCATTCAGAACCATCTTGTACGCTGATGACATAGCTTTAACAGCAGATAGCAGAGAAGAACTACAGGATAAGGTTCAACAGTGGCAGGAAACGTTGGCCCAAAAACGGCCTCAGGCTGAACGTGAAGAAGACCAAGTTCATCAGCTCAGAGGATAGCTCCGAGCCTATACTGGACTGCTATCGGGAAACTATCGGAAGGGTGGACCAATTCCGATTCCTCGGAAGCGAGCTATCAAGGGACGGAGCAGTAGATGAGGCAGTGAGGGGAAGGATAAACGCACCATGGATGAAGTGGAGAGAAGCAACTGGAATCCTCTGTGACAAGAGATGCTTTAGCGTCCTCAAAGGAAAGCTGTACCGGGTCGTTGTCAGACCAGCACTGCTCTATGGCAGTGAGTGCTGGTCCACAAATAAGGCACATGAAAGACAAGTACACTCAGCCGAAATGAGGATGCTCAGGTGGGCATGTGGGTGGACACGGAAGGATAGGGTACGAAATGAGGACGTGAGATCGGTCATGGGAGTAGCCCCTGTGAATCTGAAAATGCGGGAGCAGAGGCTCAGGGGGTATGGGCACATTCTCAGAAGGTCGGAGGACCACCAAAGAGAAGGAGCATTGGAGTTCGAGGCATCCGGCAAGCGTCCAAGAGAAGCGCCCAAGAAGAGATGGAGGGACGTCATCAGAAGCGACCTCAACGAGGTCAAAGCAACATAAGAAGACGCCCGGGATAGAGTTAGATGGCGACTGTTGACAAGAGCAATGGACCCTGCGACGGCGCGGGATCAAACGCTAAAGAGAAGAAGAAGAAGAGTGTATGCATAATCCGTACGAATGCCTATGAATCAAGAAGGAAGGAATATGAAACCCAAGTTTTTTTCTCTAGCAATATAGTTGATTCAAGCAGTATCAGATGTGGATGTTCATATAAAGCGCGCCTCCGGAAACTGTTCTGATAACTAAATCTTTCGTTTATGCTAGATCTCTTAACAGAATGAATCCTTTCTTATGTAGGTCTCGTCGTGGTCGGTTCGTCAGCGTTATTGGTGATGGTGATCATTCATCTGCAGATAATTTTCCGATCAGTTCCACGTCCGACAGATCCTAGTCAAGGTAGCCAATTTTGCAGCATAGATTTTGGTAATTTTTAAGTAGCGAGAATCGCCTGCCCAATTTGGGAGGGTCTGTATGATCCAAACTTTTGAGCTCCACGAGAAATGTTGCTGTTCTTTTTTCAAAAGGTACTACACCACGTTCTTGTCTTGTTCCTTATCGACTTTCTCAAACCGACTTCCTTTCTCACAGCGATAGAGCATCCAGAGCCAGAAGGAGCAGAAAGCAGCACTGGCTTTTGTTCATGTTGTTAGTTTCGGAAAAATACATCTAGATGGATAGAGATACCCGCCCGTTTCCATGGATGGAATCAGTTAGCTGTGCCGAGCGATGGGTCTGCGCTGTAGTAATCTCGACGAGGATGTATTGTAGAATTTGAAAGCAGAATAGGAATCTCCAGTCGTCAGACAACTTTCAGCCTAGGTGTATTTTTATGCTTACACGAGATTGGAGACGTCTTCAAAGCGAAATATAACGGTCCGCGTTTGCTCCGTTCCTGGGTAAGGTAATAGGGGTGGAGAATTTTTCTGTGAGTTAGGAAAACAAAGAATACCTTGAAAAAAATAGTTTTGTGAGAATATTGCTTTCCGAAAAGCAAGAAAGCGCGTTTTGGGCCAAGTGCCTTCAAACCGAGTTTTCCACAACTGGTAACCTTTGAGAGCGGTGCCTGCACCATGTAAAGCTGAAACTTGAAAGTGAATCAATGTTGCACGCAAACGATTTCAGCTGGTACGCCGGCTAGAGGAATAGGTGCCGGAGATCGAAGGAACGAAATCGGCGACAAAATGTTGAAGTGAAAAAGTATTGATTAATTGTCAATTCTCTTTATTGTATTACTCCAAACACGAAACATCTTAGAAGCAATAAAATTTTCTTGAAATGTGGCTGTTATGGCATTTCTAAAAATATTCTACCGTACTCCACTATTTTTGACCCCTCGTGATACGTGGGGAGAGACGCTACCTATTTTTACGCTGTCCTCAACTTGATGGTACGTGTACCTTTAGCTTCACTTCACTATTTCTAACCATCTTTTTATGAGCTCTCCGAACTCTAAGTAATTGCCAGTGGTTGTCGCTACATGTATGTATACCATTCGGATCTTGTTTTTACCGCGACTGGCCCAACAACGCGATATCGATATGAGATCTCGAGTCGAGGGTGTATCATCGTAATCTGGCGCACAAGGTCGTGGTCCGACCGCGGTGCTAGCTCCCTCTTCCGTCAATATCAATTCCATATTGTCTCACCTGTCCGCACCTTGACGTAAAACTGCACTATTTTTATAGCTCTAATTCTCCTACCTAATACCTTCAGTGTACACAAGAAAATGTTCCCAACGCCATGTTTTGGCAGGAATACTTATCAGTCAGTTGTGTCCACAGTGAACTCTTTGAACTATCCTGGAAGAGCGCTGCAGTTCGTATTCTTCAAAATCTTCCAACAGAGGGGAACACCTTCATGGAAAATATGATATTTTTGCCGAGCTCTTTCTTCCTCTCCTCGAAGGGAGTGCACCTAGGACGACACAGCAGGCGTTCTGGTTGTTGCAGCGAAGTTCACTTATTTTGTTTTCGTTTTTCGTGACTACGCTGAGTAGTATTTACATTTACCAACACAAAATATACCTTCCTTCACGGTTCTGACTCCTACTCTCTACAGTGACCAGTCGTAATTTCCACTGAATATATTTTTTCTCAATGAGAAAGAAGCACATATGGCTTCTCAAGATTCCATTTTTCAATGTTTTAAAAGCACACTGTGATAGTACTGCCAAATTCTCCCTCACGATGAATTGGCTACAGTGAACTTGGCTAGATCATAACTATTAACCGCATCTGCTTAACGTTTGTTCAAAATTCATTTCAAATTGACAAACCGCTCAGTGGCTTGTTTCGAGGCACCCTTATTGGGTGGACCTGAAATATTAAGGATTTTTAGTAGGCCGCGCAACTTTCTACATTGTCTCGCTGTTTCTTCACTTTCACTTCAGTTCTCTTCCAGGTCTGTGGCTTAAACTTCTGATTAGAATGATACATTGCTAATACATATAACATTAGAGTCCCAGCAAAGTCCTGATGCTTTTCTTTTTTTAAACTTTTTTAGCCATGTACGAAATTTATTCAAAAACGTTATATAACAATCATCGTTAGCCACCACAGCATGCTATACCTTGTCCGCAGGCTTCCTTTCCATGTTGGTAGGATTGATTCTGATTATTTCCAGCCTTAAGAGAATGGTGTCGGCTCGAACGTCGATGGTGCTGTTCTCAGCATTCTCCACCGTCTGCTTCTTTGTGATTGCGGCCATTCTGCCGATGTTCTTTCTGAGGATGCAACGAGCTAATACGCTGATGTTTACACAACTGCACAAATGTCATGTAAGTGCTTCTGGTCACTGGTGAATAGTAAGCATTGGACAAACATTCAAAAACATTTTTTCATTCATAACCGAAAAGTCATCGTGAATGCAAATTTTGCTGGAGCTAGTAGCTGACCAGTGCAAAGTCCGTAGTTTCCCAAACAAGTTTGATACCAATGTTCCCGGCTCGGATGGATGCAAGGGCTGGTAATCCTGAGCAAGGGGTGATCGCTCAACCATGCGGATGTCAGGCGCCTCTTACCGCTACAACAGTGGTCCACGAATGGATTAAGGCGTCTAAAACGTTGTTCAACGAGTAGGGCATGTAAACTCGTGTGACTGTAGTGGAGATGCTGAAATCTACCCAGCAGTGGTGCTACAGGCGCGAGATTTGGGAATTTTTAGGTATAGTTCGAAGCGGACCATTCTGGAATTGATGTAAGACACATCCGCCATACAAATAGAAATGTACCCCGAATGGGTAAAGGGCATCATCTCGCTTGGAAATCGTGGTTAGGACGATATTACTACTTTGAAATCTTTGAACCTCCGCCCTGTTAATGAGGTATTTTAGACCCGTTAATAACCCAGAATAAACCCAGATGAATCACTGTTTGGGCGCTTTTGAGGAACATTCCAGGATTCATAATGGGTATCCAGAAGAATAGTTTCCACTTTGATGGATATCATGGTCTCTTTTTTCGCTTTCGCTTAGACACTGCTCACTTTTCTATGCACACGAAGACTCACCAATTTTTTCAATTTTTCCTGAATTTTCTTAGGCTATTACAAATACGGAACTTTTCAGCAAGATACAAACGATATATGGCGTCAGCTAAGTCAGTCGAAACTTCTGGGTCGTACTCGTCGTCAGTACAAAGGAAGCGAAGCCGGACCGCCAGCACCTCCCACTGGACAATGTAATTTTGTCAATTACACCTAAAAGATCATGATGGGGAGGTGCGAATTGTAGAAAAATTGAGCACTTGTTCAGGCTGTAGCTGCCAACAAGGACCACCCGGTCCTCCCGGTCCGAAAGGAAAGGCTATGCCTCCCGGAAAAGACGGTCTCATCGGAATAAATGGGCGTAACGGCAGAAATGGTCGTTACGTACTCTCTGAGGCACGAAGCGAACCACCATGCCAGAAATGCCCTCAGGCACCACCCGGACCACCAGGGCATCCAGGGCGCAAAGGACCTAGAGGACCTGCTGGGTAATGTGATCTACTTTATTTTTTTAAATGTTCAAGTAGCTCCCGAAGATTTTCGTGGAAATCGTCATTACAGAAACGCCGGCAAGAACGGAAGTCCTGCTACACCTGGTCGAGGAGGGCCACCTGGTCCACAAGGAGTTCGTGGACCTCCTGGTGAGCCGGGAAGCCAAGGACCACCGGGAGATTCTGGAAAAGTTCTCAACGGGGCGCCTCCCGGCCCAGCTGGAAGGAGCGGTGAGTCTTATCAATTAGTTAACAATTTCTAGGTTGTTAGCTTGGACTTTGCGCTGCTTCTTTAGTCGCAAGCCGTATGATATACAAAGTATTAGAAGTTTTATCAGTAGAATGGTTGAAATCTGTTCAAAACAAGTGAATAAAATTTATCAGATATCAAGCGCCCAGACCTTTTCTGTTTCTTTCCTTCATTTTTCTCCTACAGCAGCAGCGTACAGACATTCTTATCTAATCTGCTAACTATGCTGTCTTATCGCCTTGTTGTTCTCGTTCAAACAACTTTGCTTTCCAGGACCGGCCGGACCACGAGGAAAACCGGGAGCTGGCGGAATGTGAGTGCGGTCTTTTAAGATTTTCTTTCGTTATTTTAGTTCAAACTAGCGAAGAAGCAATGCTTTTTGTGATGATTAAGTAGGAACTGAGTAAGGAACATTGAACAAAAAGAGAACATACAAGGGTGTGCATTCTTCTAGGCATCCTCTTCGTCGCAAGCAGCTAGGATGTGCTGCTATCTCTAGATGAACTATCTTGCTTATTTCTTCCTCCTTCCAGTTTCCTAACGACAAATAATGCAGAATTTCTGAATCATTGGTGTTATGACCACTGAAATATGTAACAGAATGCGCACAAGTGCGTTTTCGCCACCGAAACTAAAGCTGTTGAGAAGGAAACCTGATGGCAGAGCATTTGTAAAATGAGTCCTAGTCACCCTCTTCTTCCTTTCTTACTAAAACCGGTGCTTTCATCCTCGTTGAAAATCGCGCCTCCTCACAAAAATATTCACCAGCTTTGAAAAAAAGTAAATAGGGGCAGAAAATCTTTGATTCACGGAAAACCGGTTTTACTCCAATGATCAAACGTGTTTTTTCAGCGAATGCTATCCTCTATTCCTTTGAATTTCTTTGAGCAATTCGTTGAAATTTTGTCTTTGAGGAGCCGTATGTCATTCAACCTCTGAAGCGGTATGTATAGAATCACCTTCGACTTTATCTACCAATAATATTTCCTATCCTACAGAAAATTGTGGTCAGTTGTGTAACACTACAAGCCTTGGATCAACACATATTGCTTAACATTGGCCTTAGCTGCTCTCTTCTCCATTTTCTCCTGCTAGAAATTCTCGCACTGTTCGGTTTCCTTGCAGAAGCTGCAGTCAGCACGTTCTCCGGTAAATATGCTAGGACATCATTTTTGATTAAAAAAATAAGACGTACACGTGAGCTGTATGAGCTGCACAAGCAGCGTCTGGAAAAACCATACAACAGCGGCCTTGGTTCTTATTTGTTTAACCAGGCCGTTTTCGAATTAAGATGAAAACGACATATGTTTGACCGAAGTTTGGGCTTGAAGAAGTAGCTCACTGTGGAAGTCTGATCTTCAAAACTCTCAGTGCTTCCTCTTTTTACAATAGAACAGGTTGGCATCGAGACGTTCAGCTACACCAGACAGTTGTTTTTCCAAACAGAAGACTACGAGCTCCTCCTAAATAGGCACGAAAATCAACACAAAAGTATAGCCTCAGTATAGCTTTATGAGAATGTCAAACGCACGCGAATTTTTCTTAGCTCGACAGGCTATCGCACAGTACGGCGTTGTTACCTTCTACATACGATACAGTAAAATCTGTATACATTTTTAAGAACATCCATGTTTTCTAGATTACTAAATGTGGACTGCCAATACTTCGACGTTCGCACCTGTGCTTCACAAGTTTTTGCTCGAAGAGCTGTACTGAGTTTCCCATGATCCTATCCTTTTCCGAAAGGAGGGAACTTGTTTTGATGATTTTGTAAGTCAGCAAAGACCTCTCAGTATACCCTCAGCTCCTTTTTTCATTTCCTCAATTTATCGCTTCTGCGTTTTACTTGCCACAAGTATAGAATACCCACAAACCATAAACTAGTTGAGAGTTGTCGCAGTTCTATGTGAAAGGTGCAGTGGGTGAAGATTTTTTTCAACGTGTCCCCAATCTAAACGAATCAAACAAAGTGTGTGGAATTAATTTTAGTAACATTCTAAATTTTGCTTTCTATATGTTCTGTGTAATTTGTACAGCGTGCGCCAAATTTAGCGTGGTGGCACAAATCGATTGATCCTCATCCAGGTTAGGCAGCCTTTAGCCGCCTAGAGTACATAGCTTGGTTAACTTGCCACCGAGCAGGTACAAAACTGTACAGTGACTGACTCCCGTGGTTTATCTTATAGCATTTAGACAAAGAAGCAGAAATTCCGGATGACTAAAAAGACAGAACACCGCCTCACCCTCCGACGGTCTCACTGACCTTCGTTCCTGTGTGGTCCTAAATGTCTGTGTTGTGTATTTTTGGCTGGAAAACTCTTATCTTTCGAAAGGGCGATAATCGGTCCGTTTTGATTCTTCGCTCCTTGTGTATTAGCTGCTGCGCTACTGATGGTCATCCGAGACGAAAATTCGTCCCATTTGTGTTACTTCAAACAGCAATTGCTTCACAATTTTTCGAGTAAGATTGATTTTCCAAGGCTCTGTCTTGCTCCAACTGGAAAATAGTCGGTGACCTACAGTTTACGTGTCTTTAGGAAAAATTGAAGCTGTCCACAGCTGAGTGTCCAGTGAATCGTTATGCGTCGAATTTTGCGCTGCACAACTTAACTAGCATCTTCACCTTAATGAGCGTTTTGGATTTCTACCAAATCGTGTAATCAAATGGATAGGTCTCAGATCTTTTCCTGCATGCTCCCGTAACTTACTGTGTCGTCCTCTATGAATGCTACAATGTTGATGAACTTAACGTATTTTTTACTTTCAGTGGTTTCTTTTAATAATGGGCTGTTTTATTGGTTTGGATATTTTCATTTCAAACAGAAAACATTCCCAGCAAACGAAAGTAATAGGTTTATAAATGATTTGAATAACTACTTGATACGCGCTATCAAAGCTTTTAAAAAGCAATGAAATAGGTGAGCATTCGAGCAAATTGTGTTTGCTAGAAATAATGATTGCAAAACAGTCCACGAAATTAGTTTCCAACCTAATATATCACACGTGGCCTTGGCCGACGTCTTGAATTAATATCACTGATGAATAAAATAATTTGTTACTATTTTTCCTGACAGGTAGTGTTTCGAGCTAGTGTGAGCTACTCTTGCTACAATTAAAGCGGAATTCTAGTTTTAATACTGCTTTTTGTGGTTTACTATTACATACATATACAGGGTGCGCCAGCTAAATCCGGACAACCGCGACTCGGATTTTTCAAACAACCTTACGAACGCCAAGTACAATTCAAATCCAGAAATTCTTCGCACATTAGTAGAGGGGTGTATAAGTATTACAATGGCTCAATGTAGACTCTGTCAGCAGCAATAATCGCCTCCATCCTCGACCTGAAACGTTCGCAAGCCCTCTTCAAAAAAGCTCGATCCAAATTCGCAAATACTGCTTTACTGGTGATTCGCAGAAATGAGACGTTAGGGTGTTTCGTCTTGTTAGCAACCTTCTCAACAACGCTCCAAACGTAGTAGCTCATTGGGTTCAAATCCGGGTTTTTCTGGGACCACAACACCGTGGACCAAAGCATGTCCAAGTTATCGGACAGCCAGTTTCGAACCAAATGGCTCGTGCGACGTCTTGTGGAAAGGCGTATGGTCTTCCTTAAGACACAGCCGCTATCCAGGGGACTACTGCAGTCACTGAACTTTCGCTAACTCCAACACTGTCGCCAACCGCCTCAGCGGTTGTATCGGGTCCTTCAAGATCAGCTCCTGAGCACCTTCTACGGCTTCTGCGGTTCTTGAAACACGTTCTCGCGAATGGGTTCTCCCCGCCTGAGTTGCAGAACTCTCTCCGGAAGCCTTGTAATTCGCCAAAACATTGTAAACTGTCGATCTCGAGTATCCGAAGAATCGAATGATTTCCGCCCCTAGGCGTTCAGCGCGAACGCTTTCGATGACTGCGGCTCTTCTGTTGTACTACTCACTTTTGGGAAACATTTATGCAGTTATGAGTGTATCACTACAAACTAGAGGGTTTTTGCTTACTCTATACCAATCGGGACCTCTGACGAAGTTACGGTATGGCGGGAGATTTGAATTGAAATTCGTCCGGATTTAGCTGGCGCACCCTGTATGTACTAGAATGTGATGTTGCAATGATGTTCAACACCATTAAAACATCATATTCCTGCTACAATGTTGGCTGCATTCTTTTCACCCTTTTGCTTAGACTCTTCCTCTTCGGTTATCTTCGAATGGGTTGATGTGAGCCTCTGACATTAACAGCATCACCTGTTTAAGGATAACAGTGTACCCCCAACCACGAACAGTTAATTCTAGCTGCTCGCATCGACGCCCGAAATTCCGTTGTACTCCTTCGGTACACACCGTAATCGTCTCTCGAAATGAGCATTCCGTGGTCAGAAAAGATTGAAATCCTTTATTTGCGGCGAAAGTGCTCGTTTTTCGGTATCGCACCTGTCCGTTGTAATTCGTCAGTGGCTTTTTGTCGATTGCCCCAATTGTGATTTGATTTGGAATCCTCACGCATCAGGGAGAATTTTTCTCTTCCACACCCATTCTACCTATGACCTGCTTTTGTTACTCTTCAGACCAAGTTTGAAGGTGAAAGGTAATGGAGCGGGCTTCGCTCTTCCCTTTCCGAATGACCCACCGCATTCGTATCCCGCATCCAGAACTATGAAGTCGTACAGTACCGGACGTGTCTTTTGATCGAGACCGAAAAAGCCGGCAAAAACCGCTCCAAAGCGGCTTTCTCGAATAACTTTCTAATAATTCATTTATTTGTGAAATTAGACCTAGATTTGAGCTCAGCAGCTCGAGCTCTATCCATCCATATACACTTTTTCCAAATCGTGAAACTTGCTTTCAGTCGATTTTTTTGACCTCTCGATTTTCGGATCGTGTTGCCGCTTCGGTCCGTCGCTTGGTGACTCGCCACCGGCTGAGCTCCGCCCTCTCCTCGCCGCTTATAAATATGCGGCACTCGTTGCACCGAGCCAGGAGTGGGTGTCCCCACGGGGTGGCTCGAAGAGGCTACCACACGGGGCCTCCCGTTGGCCTCGTCGTTGACGGGGTCCCGCCCCCGTCAACGACAAGGCGAGGAACACGCAAAAAATCGATATTTTGTAAAAACTCTCAGGTGTGGGGCCATACTGCGCGCCAATTGAAAGAACCAAACAAAGCAACAAGTAACACTAAACTCAGGACAGTAACTCATAACAAAACTCCAAATAAGCGATAGGCAAGTAATGTGAGCAACCGATTCAGTGGAAATATAGAAATGCATTATACCCGGCGGTCAGTTCTAGACTAGTATACCAACTAAGATAAGCCACGCATCGGCTGGAGGCCATTTGTTCCATTGAAACCTCTGAGCGACAGTTTTCAACAGCGCATTTAGGCAGAGTTCAGAAGAAAAGGAAAAGTTTCTTGCCGTTGATGGGACAAGAACCATGGTGACCCCTACCTCCGACTGTCCACACCACGAAACCATGGTCTCCCAGGAAAATGAGCAAGGAGGGACTCCTTGGAGCTTACGTGGCCATGACAACAGCATTGTGACAGTAAGCCGAACAGGAAGAAGTAAAGGTTTGGCTATCCAGAGTGAGAATCCGATCCTTTGATGGTCATAATGTGGCCTGCGCCTTTTACACCTGCACTGTGATTTCTGCCAGCAGTGGTGTGTCACCTCACAGCTCTTCTCGTTTAATGTAATTGGTGCAGCGAGCGGAAGTTTTTAGAGGGTATCGTACTTCAGGAACAATTATCAATGTCGCAGAAAACAAAAACCTGGTTCACCAAAAAACAAAGGGTATGAAACAGTTTGCCTCCATTATCATTGTACCAAACAAGCAGGGCGAAGAGCTGAATGCATTCTCCGACACTCCGAGCACTCTCCGACTTCTAGTCGGGTAAATCAAAGACCATAAATCTACGAAATGTGATGTTGCTCACGAATGCGATCAAGTGGCCAGTGAAGAACACCGCCGAGCCTTTGTTTAGCCATGTTTGCTTTTGCGAGGTGAAAGGCCAGCAAATATTCTTCACGAAAACGTGCGCAACAGTGAGAACGCATCACCTGATCTTAGTCGTTCCTTGTACTCTGATCACATTGTACCCACTCTGTTCTCACTCGTCTGTGCCATCATTTCTTCGGAAATTTTCAAATGTATTGCATCCTATGATCTCCTTTAGATCTTGCTCTTCCCTAGAAACCTACCTATCCGTAAGGATCATTGCTAGATGTTGTCCCGTTGCAAAGTGTTAATGTATTATCCTCCGGCTTCACTATCACCTGCTTAGTTTACCTCGACTCGGATGCTTCTTATTCTGGAATTTTATGCTCTTCTGTGGTGTAGTGGTATAATACTAGTGGCTCCGTATAGACCCGGGAGCCGTGTTCGAACCCGTGATTTTGAGCCGTGATTTTTGCGAAGATCTAATCGTTACAACATCTTCTAATATGGTTGGTAACAATCTGCGAAAAAAAAAGCGTTAATGAAAATAGAACTTCACGGTAAGCTCTTCCGCTAGACCGTAACACTAAGAGCCATAGCACTCAAGATTTTGCCAAGTGTGTGATTACAGTAACGATCTGGCGCTTGATATTTTCAAAAATTCTGATTCTTGCCTTTGGAACGATGATAACGAGTCCACAATTGATTATCCCTCAATGGGCATGATATGATAAAGCTCCGAAATCGAAACCCCGTTTGGTGATCAGCTGAAGATTGACCCTTCTCATACCTCCAGCCTACAGGTTTCACTGCTCCATTTCATTAAATCGGAACGAATTTCCGTTCAGCATTAATCTAATTAGAATGTGAAGTAATTCGATCGGATGGGTTAGACAGTAGCGTCAGTGGATCGAAATGTAAAAAGAATTCTGGTATTGCGGTCAATCATCAAAGTACGTGACGATTTAATATTTCTAGATTTATCGCAACAATTGCGACTTACATTTGGAACGGACTGCATTTTATGTCTATACCATCATTCGCTATAGCTATATTCTGTAGAATCGCGGAGAGAAATGTAGCGTCCCTTCAGAATGCACTCCTGGCCAGAGCACTAGGGAGAGTGTTGTGTGCTGTTCTAGACAAATTCCTTTTTTGTTTTTGAAGTCACACACGCCGGACAGTCCTGCAAAACTGGGGATCGCTTCAATTAAACTATGGAGAGACGTAGCAGCAGGGAACGTTCTTGACAGTTTCTTGTGACTATAAAGGTAAAGGTAAAGGTGCCGGCGTTGATCAGTCCCCTGATCGTGAGGGCGCGCCGCCGCATTTGTGTTCCTTTCAAGTCGTAGAGGCATGGTGAGTGCGTGTTTGGCCTATACAATGACTTGCGGGGGGCAGCCGCTGTACCAAGTCAGTGTCTACCTTCCCAGACATGTCTGGTACCAATTTACCCGACCCCGGATGGATGGAAGGCTTGGTTAGCCCAAGACGGGATCGATCGCGCGATCGTGCGGGCGTCAATAGCGCCCGTTACCACTGCACCAAGGCGTGCATTTTTAATGATGCAGAACGGCTCAAAGGAAATAAAATTTATAAAATTTCTCAAATGATTACGGTCACGTACCAAATGAGGTGGATTCTGTTTATAAGCTTTTCTAACGAGGGAGGTCAGTGAGCTTCCCCCAAAGATTTTTGTCGAGGCCTATGCGGTTCGGTAGAGCCTCGAGCGACGATCACAATTGTATAATTTGTCTTTGCTATCTGCAAATGGGGGGCCCCAAAAAAGGCAAAAAACATTGACAACTAACATACGCACAGAGGACAAAATCTGCTTGCACTATCGTGAAATTCTTTTTATTACTGCTTTTTGCGGGTTACTGTTATGTATACTAGAACATGATGTTGCAATGGTGGTGCTAGTTTCATCGCGAAAATCGCATCTCAGGCGGGAATCGAACCGGCGACTCAACCTATCCGGGCTTGCGCATATCTGCTAGCACTTATGCATGTGACCCACACCTATACCGTATCCAACCCAATACGATCCCAACTTCAGAAACTAATGTCATATTCGTGTTCAGCGCCGCGAATAACCCCCGTAGACAAAGTTTAGGCTAAATCGGTGGTTTCGACCCAATCAACCTACTTTGTTACTACGAACCCTAGCAAGCGCACGTTAGACACAATGGGAAAAGCCGATGTTAGATTTGTGAATTGTGGATTTGTCAGCAGCCCAAGTGATCTTTCCTGATGAATATGAGAAGAAACTCATCCAAAATGAAGTCCCTGTTATTTAGAAAGTCCGAAAAGTGGAACAACAGAATAAAGAATATTCTCAGCAATTTGATCTTCATACAACTATTCACTCGACACTAGTAAGGCTGGTTGGGTCGAAATCACTGATTTTGCCCAAACTTTGTCTACGGGGGTTATTCGTGACGCTGATCACGAATCTGACATTAGTTTCTGAATTTGGGATCGATTTGGGTTCGTTACGGTAGGTATGGAGCACATACATAAGTGCTAGTAGATAATGTCCTTTGTGCGTACTCTATTGGTCATACTCCTCCCGAACGCGATTTTATCCAGTAACTACGACAAAATTG
This sequence comes from Nippostrongylus brasiliensis, assembly GCA_030553155.1. Taxonomy (NCBI): domain Eukaryota; kingdom Metazoa; phylum Nematoda; class Chromadorea; order Rhabditida; family Heligmosomidae; genus Nippostrongylus; species Nippostrongylus brasiliensis. The sequence goes on along the minus strand of CP130733.1, from coordinate 16,200,350 downwards.
CAAAAGGAGCCTAATTTGGAATCTAGCGTATGAAGGCAAAAGAAAAACCCAGCAAAGGGACGGAACCCCCGACCATCAGATCGTGAGCCTTACATGCTACCGACTGAGCCACAATGCTACGACTTCGGGAGGTTAAGACCTTGAAGCCCTCTCGCCGTTAACTATTAGGTTGTAACGAAAGTCTTGTCACCATAGACTACTTTATTTCAAATATACATGCCTTTACAACAGTCAAACATTAATCGATAACATATTCACCATCACTTTGGATAACCTTTCGCCATCTGTTCGGAAGGTCAAAGATCCCGTCTCTATAGAACGACGCCGGTTTGGTTTCGAAAAACGTGTTCACTGCAGTTTTCACATCCTCTTCGTTTCTAAATTTTTTTCCAGCAATGTGATTCTTGAGAGAACGAAATAGATGGTAATCTGAAGGAGCAAGGTCTGGAGAGTATGGAGGGTGGCAGATGACTTCCCAACCGCACTCCTTCAGGAACAAGCGAGTGTTGTTCGCAACATGCGGCCGGGCGTTGTCGTGCTGGAAGATGACGCGGCCACTCCAGTAGGTGTCGCTGTCCAGTTTTTCCTTCAGACACCCCAGTTGTCTTCTGTAGAGCTCTGCTGTGACCGTGATCCCTTCAGGGAGAACCTCCCAGTACTCTATTCCACGCACGCTCCACCAGAATAGTATTACAATCCTATACGTCAAGATTTTTCGCCTTTTTTGGACCACCCATTTGCAGGTAGCAAAAACAAATTATACCGTTGTAATCGTCACTTGATGCTCTACCGAACCGTATAGGTCTCGATGAGAATCTTTGGGGGAAGCTCACTGACCTCCCTTGTAAGGGTTCAGAACATGAGGTGTTAGAGGATTCTTTCTCAAAGTCTTTCTCGGCGACCAAGTGATGCGTAACATGTATCGATCCACTATATTCAAGGTTTGAGTGGCCAAAATTATTGTGCTTGCTCTTCGCTCCCTTTTTTGCTTCTTTTTTTACGATCCGCCACAGGGGAATGCGTGTGTAGCGGAACATTTGCGATGTTTATGTTCAGATTTTTCGCCGATTTATCGTCCCTGTGTTACGACCATCGTTGCTTGTCGCGTTCGGAACGTATAGCATGAAACTCAATGAGAACTGGCAACATCGCAGATATTACCTCGTCTAGCTCATGGCATATCAATATCTAACAAAGGGTTAGTGAACGTTTCCAAAGGTTCCAATCGAGACCTACATGGTTTTGTAGAGCATCGAATGGCGATTACAGTGGTGTAGTCTGTTTTTGCTAAATGAAAGTGGGTGGCCCAAAAAAGGAAAAAACCTTGACCACTAACCAGCGGCAAATGGGCTTCTAGGTCACAACCTCTCCATTTAGTGCTATGACAACTTAGTAGGTAGCGTGTTGACCTGTCGACTCGAAGTTAACGGGATAAATTGTTTTTCTCGACTTTTCTTTTGTCTTTACACCCTGGGTTACAAATTACGCTTTCTTTGCAATTTTATCGCAGTTGCTAGGTAGAATAACCATAGTTGTGACCTAGAAGCCCACTCGCCACTGGTTAGTGGTCAAGGTTTTTTGCTCTCCTTGGGTCACCCGTTTTTATTTAGCAAAAAGGAACTAGCCGTTGTGATTGCCACGCCATGCTCTATAAAATCATACAGGTCTCGATTGGAATCTTTGGGGGAGTTCACTGACCTCCCTCGTAAGTTGCACTGGTCCGCTACGGGAAACAGTGACAAATAGACTGCTAGAAGATGGAAGCGCAAGTTTTTCTCTGATCTCCTTTTCTGAATTTGTGCAATAGGACAGTGATACGATAAATAAGTAAATAAAGAATATTTTTATACGCGTGATAAGACTTCCATGGGTGCGCGATGATATCGTGGGCAATCTCGGAAAATTTTCGTACTACTCCACCTCCATTGAGGAAGAGGATTCGTAGCGATAAAATCGAAGTTATTTTTGGTTGGGACTGGTAACAGAGATCATATTATTAGGAAAATTTCGAACAACTTCCATTGCCTCTCTCCTCAAGCTCATTCATGCTCAACAGCAAGACAGTGCAACCATTCCATTTACCAGCCGAAAGCGCTCATTTTTATACCTGCAATTCCGCTAAGCATTACGTTTCCAATTCGACATTCTCAGAAAGTCCATCCCCACTCATTCCCTCCATTTCTTTATCACTACTACTTTTTCTGTTCTACCGCCGAGTACGAATGAGACCCTTGAGGTAATCTGTTCAGATACGCTTCGTGTGAAGTTCTATATTTCTGAAGTAGTCAAAAAAAAGATTTTTTGTTTTTCTCTGTCAACTCAGACATATAGCAATCTCCGGCCGTTCCCGCCGCGATGGGAACTGGTTCTTGCTTGATGTGCCGTGCCAGCAGACGCAACGGTAACCCCTCCAACTTACCTATTCCCCCGCCCAAGTAGAGGTCGGTTGGGTTCCCGAAGCAGCTGTTCGCTTCCCGTGATCCTTTGTTACCCAAGTGGAGACCGCTCTCTTCCCATTAGTTTTTGATATTCTCTTGCTAACAAAACAACTGTACAATACGAGTGATTTTTGCTTTTTCACAGCGTAGCCCAGTTGTTTCGGTTTTTCAAACACGCCTTTGTCCTCGACCGACCAATCTCTGTCTGCCAACGCTTTCCACTGCAAACATTCGGCTTTTCAATCACATCGCCACTGCATCACAAGCTGCTATGTACACCCATCTGTTTCGCAATCGTACTGTCATAATATTCAGTCGCACTTCGTATTTCTACACAGCTTTTCTGTTTGAGAATCTCTCCTCATCATCCAGTGGAAGAGGTTTAGTTTCTCTAAAGGCGCTGTGGACAATGAAACGGTCGACTGATCGAACCCTGCTCGGGCCAACCAAGCCTTCCTTCCCCCGAGGTCTGGAAAATTGGTACCAGACTTGTCTGGGAAGGTAAAGACACTGACTTGGCATAGGGCCCCGCAACTCATTGTATAGGCCAAATTCGCATTCACGATGTCTCCATGATTCTGAATGGAATACGAATGCGTAGCACGTCCTTATGTCAACGTCCTCCCCCCTAAATTTACCTTCACGATAGCTATTGGCCTCAAATTCGAACCCGTTCATGTTGAAAGACGTTCGAAGCGTCTCTAGTCCCGGTAGTAGCAGAATCGGCTAGGCGGTGTTGTGGTCTAATATCACGGTGACCCCCATCGGCCCGATAAGCGGGTTCGAATCCCCTTCAGTGCTTCCTCTTCATTTTCAACTGTTTATCGCTTTTCGTCTTTCTCGGATACTTACCAGACAGCTTCAACAACACTTTGCTGACAAAGACGCATGAGTTTGCGATTGTTTATCACAAACACAAAAATCATATTACAAAACACAACAGACGGCGTCCGAGATACGCCAGTGACACTTCTTCAGTTTCCTGTGTTTTCGATGACCTCAAATTTCTCTTAACACTCAGTACAAGCGATAGATGGCCCCCGAAAAACGTTGATAGTTTCTTGAAAAGATTGAAAGGTTTGCACGCTGTAAATAATGCCGCTTTAAATAACATTTATACGACGTGGTTCTCGCGCTAAGTTGAAAAGTCAACTCAATTTCTGAAGAGTTCATTATTATATCTGTATAACTTATCGTCAGCTAGACTAAGGAGCAGGCGGTTCCTCTCGTCAGGGTCCAACAAAGGCGAGTAATCCGAAATGTCAGCCGAACCAAATTGTACCATCTCCCATTTAGTTCGAACAACTCAAACTAAAACTATATTTATATCATATCTGTTATTTTCTAATATTTGTAAACCCTGGACCATATTCCAGCTATATGACTTTGTCTAGAAAACCGAAGTAATGTTGCGATGCTGACCGGGACATGGGAGAAAATAACACCTTCAATTTAATTCGGAGGTTGTGTGCTGGTTGCTAAACTAGGACAAGAAGAGAATTCAAAAAAACCCTATCGTATGTTTTCGATTTCAATCATTCGTCGCCGCGATGCTCTCCGATCAGTCAAGAGCGCCCGCTGAGTCGATAACACACCCCGTTCCCATTTCGTAGATAATTTTTCGGAATGTTTTGAGAGCTGCTGTACGAAATCAACAGCAGCGCTTTGTAGTCCTCATCGTTATCGTTCCAGTTTTCGCTTTGACTCTCCATATTTACCCATCAACGGCGACGATTCACCGTCAGTCCAGCTGATAAGCCCCGCCCCATCAAGGGGCCGTTGTTGAACTAAGGGAAGCGCTAGTGCTGCGATCATTGTTCTATTCACTGTCATGGTTTATGCCTCCAACTTTACCCCAATACCGGTTCCGATACCAGGCCTCTATGGAAAACAGATGGGTTTTTATGGCACAACCGAATGATCTTCATGAATGCAGAATCTTCGTTTGTTAGAAGAAAGTTTAGTCAAACTCAAGATATTCTCAATTTCAAAGCGCTTTGTAAACCGTAGGATAGGTCGTGTTTTTCATTTTTTGTTTGCAATAACAAAATTGTTATTGCATCTGTACTCAAAAACGACAGCCGGATACTTCTTTTAAAAAACATGAAGACGCAAATCTGTCCTTAAATCATCGAGTTTTCTCTTCATTCTTAATCGAATTTGCAAGAATTTCTCCCAATAAGTCGCTCATTTGGTCAAATTGCAAATCCATAGTAGAAAGCGATTGAATTATCTCTAATTGTAAGTACCCCGGTAATTACGAAGAAATGGCAGGCCAGTCTGGCAAAATTTAAAAAACAAAAACAAAAAATTGGACACTGTACTTACGTAAACTGTCATCGTATGGCCACATAGCTTGAATCGTTTTTTTTTTGCAAATTCGCGCGGATATTTCAAAATTTCTCGCGGCGTTAGGGTCAGGTACTCAGAAAGCAGAAAATAAATATTTTTCGTAGGATGGAAGAGCAGAACCCTTCGATATTCCCTTCAATTTCATACTGTCCACATGTGATCCTGCTTTTTTTGCTTGGCTGTTTTTTTTACAACCGGAAGGACAAAACGCCGATGACATTCTTGTTTCTTATTTTTTCCTTGCGTTTTTCCTGTCCTATGTACGTCACGATTTTCTCTCCAAGAGGCGTTCTCACCATCCACATTCTCTCCTAGACTATCGCGCTGGGGGTCAAGGACTTACTCGCCGATCAAAGAAATCCTGACTCTATATTCAGCTGACTTTTATTAGGTTGGAAACTAATTTCGTGGCTTCTCACGCACCTTCAACAAAAGTGTTGATTACCAAATAAAGAAAAATGTTACTCAAAAGAAGTATGCACCATTAAAACGTAGTTCCCTATTCTCAGGTAGCTGCCCAATTAATCATCAAACCCAGTTGTTTGTGATTTGTCTCTTTCCCTCTCATACAAGAAGCTCTTTGAGGAGAGCTTCCGAATAATTCCATACACTTACACTTAGTTAAACTATGCCCTAGCTGCATCCATTTTGTGGAAAATTTTAGAGAATTGACTGGCTCTAGTGCAAAGAGTGTTGTTTTCTTCTGCGAATTTCTACCATTTCTTGATGACATCTTTCCAGTCAACTTGTGCTGTGGGCAACCCCAGTTTGGGAGGGATGGTTTAGTGAAACAACATTTGAAACTTTATATGGCAGCGACAAAAGTGATAAGAGCGCATCATCAGCTCTGACGAACTTTTTCAGTTTGCTAAATGCTAGAACATCAGGAATCCTTGCTTTAGGCAGTTTGGTGACTGTTCGTTAGCCTAGGATTCGGCAAGTTTTACAGCGGTGATTACGCACGTAGAAAGCGTCATTTCGCCGTCTTCTGTAAGCCTAACGAAGCGGCTCTACGAACCGAATCACTGAGTACAGGAATGCTTTCGCTTCCTTCTTGTAAAAGGTGAAAAAGCCGAGCCGACTGGAACCACGCTAGGCCATCAGTCGTGCGCAACGAACGATCATTACCGCTTTGTTACCATCAGTCGTCAGAATTTCGCCATATTCAACAAAGATGTTATGTGATGCTTTGTTACTTGCAGAGCGAGATCGGCTCCTATAGTTGGAATGGTAGTAGTTCGGAGAGCTTCTTCGCTTACATGAACATTTTTTACAGCCTCAGTTATAGCATTAATGAGGGCGCTATCCACAGTGCCTCGCTCGCGTTTTACTATTTCTAGCATGTGGCCTTCCTTCTCTGCAAGCTGCTGCAGATCACTAAAGGTTTGCGCCGTGGAAAATTTTAGAGAATTGACTGGCTCTAGTGCAAAGAGTGTTGTTTTCTTCTGCGAATTTCTACCATTTCTTGATGACATCTTTCCAGTCAACTTGTGCTGTGGGCAACCCCAGTTTGGGAGGGATGGTTTAGTGAAACAACATTTGAAACTTTAGCAACGGTGGCAGCGACAAAAGTGATAAGAGCGCATCATCAGCGATATTGTGCCGACTGGAACCACGCTAGGCCATCAGTCGTGCGCAACGAACGATCATTACCGCTTTGTTCGTTATTTGGGCGCCAGTGACAGTTGTCGTCTAGGCGCGTGGGTGCCATCGTTCTCGCATTTATGAGGTCGACCAAACCTGTTTTCCTAGTAGGCAGTTCATGAACTCTCCTTCCTTTCAGACATCGTTACCTTATAAAAATAATAATCACGAACCTTATAACAGTATCTAGAAAACTACTGTGATAAATCATATACTGATGTTAATGTTCCTTTGCAGAGGTTGTCATCCGGAGTTTTTAGGTACTAATACTGTACTATAAATACTGTGGAGTACACACTATACCAGCCCTCCATCGGCCTACCGGCCGCCAAACGTATTCGCTAGCTTCGTAAAAGTAAATAAATAAATACATAAATCTATACTGCTTGCCGAATTAAGCCACACTTCGGTCAATTGGCATTTCGACAGTGTTCCAAGTTTTACGCACTTTCAACATCTTCGAGTTTTCGTTTACTTTCCTAACTTATCCCACTTCCACTCACTCATACCCCGCCCCCTTCAGCTCAATCCATTTCAAATGAAATAAGACTGACCTCGGCAAACAACGTAGGGTAGATGAAGTGTGTGTTATCATAGAATGTGGTTTTCAAAATGATCTCGGTGATAGACAGTGATAAAACCACTACCAAGCGCCACCACCACCAATCATTTGAAAAATGAGTTGACATCCACCTATCCATCCATCTATCCATCCATCCATCCATCCATCCATCCATCCATCCATCCATCCATCCATCCATCCATCCATCCATCCATCCATCCATCCATCCATCCATCCATCCATCCATCCATCCATCCATCCATCCATCCATCCAAACATCCATCCATACAAATAAACAACTGGGTTTTGCAAACTATATAGGAAGGATAATGATATTATATACTAAAGATATTGTAAGATGTTGATCCTGATCGAGAGTTTTTGAATGTATTTGTCCTTCATTTCTCGCTTCTTTGGAAAGTCATAGGACCGGTTCAAAGACCAGCTTGTAGAGGAGAAACCGACGATTAAGCAAAAACATGATGCGGTATATTGTGAGGTCGTGAGAGTTTCAGAACAAATATCCATGAACGTTTGTTTCCAAATTTCCAATGAGTGATTCAGCTATTCTTAACTGCTGAACCACTTGAGCGGTTAACATGAAGTGCGGATGGGTAAACCTGCACCAAATGTATCTGAGGAGGGTGAAACACTGATTCGTATAGCTTCTCAAGCTATTCTAAAGGCGTCATACCTACTCATCAAGCATGTACCATTTTAAATGGAACACGAATGCACTGCGTGTCCTAACGGGTTTGATCATTGCCAATCACTACACCTTTTAGCTACCTTTTACACATTCATAATCTTTCGAATTAGCGTTCCTTTGCGACCTTGGACACAGCGTTTCTTGGCTCGTATGTCGATTCGAACATTAGTTGCGCATATTGGCTGCCTTATCCGGCATAGCATCTTTAAACTCAAGTCGGAGAATCGTAACCATACGCAGGTCTCAGAATTTTACACATTGTTCGAGTTTTTTGTTCTTCAATCTCAATCTCCACGCTAACAAGGAAAGGCAGAGTAAACTTCGGTGAAGGATTAATGGATAGGCAACGGTAAAGAACATCACTGGAAGCTTGGAAACTCCTAGCGAGAATTTTCTCGTGATCCTAACATATTTTACAGCGAGCGACCCTCATAAACAACCCTTCGTCAAACAACATTCGAAAAGAAAATGCGGTGGGAAGAGCACACCGCACGTTACGAATTCGAATGGGTACCTGCTTTTTGTCTCCGCCTTTTCACTTTTTTACCTGTTCAAACTTTTACCTTTAACCTGTCTTGTCAACAAGTACCGGCAGATTTCGTTCTTTCTCTGGTCACATTGAAAAGAAAATATAATCATATGATCGCATTTTTCAAAATGTTGGTGTATAAAAATGGAGAAAATAAAATTCAGGTGGAGGTGAAGACACGGATGATCAGTCCCGAAGGATGCGCCGCCGCATTTGGATTCGATTCAGAATTGTAGGGGCATGGTGAATGCGTATTTGGCCTATACAATGACTTAGGGCCAGCCTCTATACCAATTCAGTGTCTTTACCTTCACAAACAAGTCTGATACCAATTTAACTGACCCGGAACGATAGAAGGTTTGGATAGCCCGGGCGAAGATCGATCGCTCTGTCATTTCGATGAGGGTAGCGCCTCTTTCCATTGCAAAATGCGGGCACTATAGAAAAATAGAAACAAATAAATGAACGCCAATAAATTAGTAAAAAAATAAATGAATATCATAGGTAATTTTGAGAGAAATATTTAGACCGAGGCAGAACTACGCAGTCTTCGCGATTCATCCAAGCGCCCCAAATACGTTGAAAACTTCTTTTCTTAAAAATAGTATCTAGTTGCTTTCGAACTTTTCAACAGTCAGCTTTCTCGCTAAAAAACCCTCTAAAAAATTGATAATCACTCAAAATTTCTCACCCGCTCTTCCACTCTCTTGGTTTCATTCCTGTTTACTTGAAACTATTAAACATCCAATCCAACATGTTCTTCGAGTCTTAATTTGCGCACGAATATCAGAGATTGAAGGAAACCGCGAAGGCGCGCACCAGAGGGCTTTGAAATTGCAGACAAGACGTCAAAATGAAAAGTCTCCACTCGATTTAAACCGTAGAAATCTCCTTCTTCAATCCCGGTATTATAGCGTCGCAGGTTGGTTCTCCCGGTAGACGTGTACTCTCTTCTTCTGCTCTCAACGTTCGTCGATACATACAGTAGATGCCTTAAAGTCGAGCTTCGGAAAAGTTCAGGATGTCTGATGATGAAAGTCGAGTGCGCCATCATCCGCGCTCTTACTTAGCAAACCTTTGGTTTAGTGGTTTCATCCGCTGGTGTTCGTGACCTAACACCGTAGTACAGTGGTTAAAAGCGCAAATGACATTCGAACGGCCGAGCGATCGATCCGCGCGCTGACTAGCCCTCTCATCGTCCTGGATTCTGGTAAATTGGTACCTGTCTGGGAAGGTGAAGACACTAATTTGGTGTAGCGGCTGGCCCCGGCAAGTCATTGTATAGGCGAGATACGCATTCACCGTGCCCCTACGATTCTGAATTGCCCACGAATGCGACGGCGCGTCCTTAGGAGATTGATCAACGCCAACACCTTTACCTTTACCTTTACCTAACTCCATGTACCACGATCCACATGAAAGAACACCTGCATTTTCTGTTTCTCTCTCCCATTGCACCCTCCAAACCTCTACATTTCACCTTGACGCAGTGAGCGTAATCAGCTGGCCAAATATTCCTCAGCGACGGCTGACGATCGAGTGAGCCTGTAACCTTGCTGACGACCTCGGCGCCACTTTCAGCATTGATCCTCTTGAACAACCCGTCGAAAAACCGAATTCCGAGTGGAGATTCGCCGCTTTCCAGCCCTAAAAGCCGAATTTGGACGTTAACACAGTCGAATGTCTGGGATTGATCGGTAACTCTGTGACTAAGCCCTTGTATTCGTGTGCTCTGTTCGGGTCTGATTGCTCTTTTCAACGCGTTACATTCGTCGCTTTTCAATCTAAAAATGTCATTATTTTTGTGTTTCGTTTCCTAAACTGCTGCCCAAATTGTTAGCTGTGTCCATAAAGTTTGACCTATTAAATTACGATTCTTTTTCTGCTGAAAAGGTTAATACTTCCTCTCAACCGTCTTTTGAAAAAACAACAAGTGGACAAAAAATTTTCTGTTGTTCTCGCTTCTCGCACTCCAGTTTGAACTCGAAGACTCTGACTCTCACAGCACGAAATGAAAGATAATTCCTTCTCTGGGTCTTATCAGCCCTAAAATTTAGAATTACTCTTATCAGTCGCTTTTGAAACATCATCAACTTCCTCGTATCTACTCCTTGAATTGATAACTTACATCAGATTATTAAAGGTCGCTTAACAGAAACGTGTGGTGGCTGATTCCTCGTGATTTCTTGAATACATGGTTTTTTTTCGTATTCTTCGAGATCAAGATTACATAGTTCTCAATTATCATTTGTTCTAGAAAGGAAGAACTAATATTGGTTTGGCAAAAATAGTTTGTCAAAGTTAGCAAAAAAGTTTCGCTGAAATGCAATTATTTGACACCGTTTTTAAAAGAATTTTTCGCACGTTGTAAACTTGTTTACGTTTAGTTGAATTCATTATACATATACCGCATATCATCTATACGCACTAGTATTTACGTTTTCGTAGTTCGTCCATCCAGTAGGTGATCGACATGCCTATTATGAGGGCAACAACTGCCCCAGCACTAGTCAAGAGCCACTCCCATGCAGGTTAATAGGAAATTTGTAGAAAAGTGCAGTCGCAGTTCGCTTGTAACTTTGACATTGGGGAATACATATTACTTCATATCAGTGGGGAACGCTTCTAATTTGTACCACTTCAAACAATTTCCGGGATAATCACACTGTTCCAATGTTTCTCTCTTTGTTGGACAATTCGGAACACGAAAAAGCAAATCGAGTGACACAAACTGCATTATAACGGGCGCCGATTCCATTGATTTTTGATGAGATTCGAATTTTTGAAAGGAAATACGAATCAAATCAACGTCGGCTACAGATCATCGAGCGTTTTGTTTCGTGTAAATCCTATTCATGAGAAAAATCGAAAACAAAACTGTAACGGAACTGAAATGTCGTGCCTTTGATACTGTCGAGTAGTCGCAGACGCCACATCAATCAGAAACGTTGACATTCCGCCAGAAGGTCAGTAGAATTGGCCGGCCCTTCCGTAGGTCTGGCGCGGTTCATTGGTGAAAATCAGTGATTAGTGACTCCGGTTTTTCGTCGTCCGTTCGGGATGACCGGCCATATTCGGGCGACGAGCGTGGCGAACACGACCACGCTCGCCCATTACGTACTGTTTTCGTCGTCCCGTCGAGTTGTTAATGTGTTCTGGTGAGGTCGTGTTGGTGGCGTAATTTAGCTGGTGTCATTTTAGAGACGGACGACCGGGTCTAACCGGTCCTCGTGGTACTCGCGGACCTCAGGGTGAGCGCGGTAGCAAGGGAGCACTCGGCGCTCCTGGACCACACGGAGCTCCTGGTCTCGTCGGACAACCGGGTCAGTATTTTTTCTCTATTTCTTGCCTTTATTCGTATTTCTCTAATCCAGTTGATTGTTGGGCGATTATCCAAGACAATATTGAAATATCGTGACATTCGGATTTTATTATGGTGTTTTTGCGGGTTACTATTAAATATACTAGAAGTAGATGTTGTAATGATGGTGCTAGGTTCATCTTAACTGGCTCAGGCCGCTATTACGGACGAGTGTTGAAAGTAGAAAGGCTTCTGGCTTAAGGAAGGAGTTAGGGGAGCAAAAGTGAGCAGCACAGTTGAAGAACAGAGTCATCGTCTCAGTATTGTAGTGGTTAACACACGAGCCCGGGACAGGGTCAAGCTGGAGGTTCGAGAATCGAAGCTGGGGGGTCGTATTTGACTTGCGTCGAGTGGGGGGTCGTATCGGAAGGGTCGTTTCTTAGGAGCGTAGGAAATCAGTACTCTAGTTGTGCGCAGCTTTATTTTATCCCAATTTTATTATTCATTTCTATTCAAATATTTATTTATTTTTGTTCATTTTCTGACTAGTGCAGTCATATAAAAAATTTGCCTTCGCACAAGTGTTAATTAATATTAGCACATTTATGGAAAAAGAAAACTATAATTTCCTCACCCATTTCATTTTTTGAAATGTAAGAAGAAGATGTGGACAAAAGAGGAGAGAAACCAACCGTGTGCATCAGTATGGTTTTATAACAACCAAAAAGATAACACTTACATATTACAACACACAAGGGAATTCAAACGACATATAAGTGCCCTGATTGTTTTTTTATAATTTTACTACCGAACTCTTGCCTTTCCGGACTCTGAAAGGAGCAAACAAACATTCTCAGGAGGGAAATAGGCGAAGAACGATCGGCGAAACGACGTAAGCGTCTTCTACTGCAAGTGGAAGGATAGAAATGGAGATTAAGGCGGCGACCGATCTTGAATTAGCACTTAATAGAAATTTGACTGACATATTTCATACATATCAAACAATACTACACAGAATATCAGCATATTTTACAATTAAAACGCGACCGACTTCGCCGCGTTGCTCTTCGGTAGCAGTGGCAGTGGAAAAATTAAATATTTTTCAGGAATGATTGGACGTATCGCGATGAAACTCCTCAAACTATAAACTCGAGTTCTCTCTTAATATTTATGTAAAAATCAGATTTGAAAGTCACGTTCTTCTTGGTGAATAGGGTGAGCTCGATTTAGCTTCGATTTTAGCCTGAAATCAAAACAAAATCGAACCTACCCTGTTCACCAAGAAGAACGTGATTTTCAGGAACAGTTATTTAACTGAAGATAGATCGAATCCTCTAGTATCGAACACCGTTTATAGTTTGATAAAGCTTTGAAAACTGAGAGAGCTATAACTGTTTAACTGACATCATTGCTGGTTCGGTGCAGCACGTCGCGCGGCGACCGATTTCGCCGCGTTGCTCTTCGGCAGCAGTGGCAGTGGAAAAAATTAAATATTTTTCAGGAACGACTGGACGTATCGCAGTGAAACTCTACACACTGTGGACTTGAGGTTTCTCTTATTATTGGTGTAAAAATCAGACTCGAAAATTACGTTCTTCTTGGTGAACAAGGCAGGTTCGATTTAGCTTCGATTTCCGTCTGAAATCGAAGCAAAATCGAACCTACCCTGTTCACCAAGAAGAACGTGATTTTCGAGTCTAATTTTTACAACAATATTAACAAAAAACTCAAATTTATATTATGTGAAGTTTCATTGCAGTACGTCCAATCGTTCCTGAAAAATATTTATTTTTTTTCACTGCCTCTGCTACCGAAGAGAAACGCGGCGAAATCGGTCGCCGCGCGACGTGCTGCAGTGAACCAGCGGTGATGTCAGTAAAACAGTTATAGCTCTGTGAGTTTTAGTAGTTTCGTCAAACTTTAAAGGGTGTTTGAAACTAGAGGATTCGTACTACCTTCTATGAGTTAACCGTTTCTGGAAATCATGTTCTTCTTGGTGAACAGGGTAGGTTCGATTTTGCTTCGATTTTCGCCTAAAATCGAAGCTAAATCGAACCTACCCTGTTCACCAAGAAGAACGTAATTTTCGAGTCTGATTTTTTCACCAATGTTAAGGAAAAACTCAAATTTATAGTGTGTAGAGTTTCATCGCGATACGTCCGATCGTTCCTGAAAAATATTTAATTTTTTCACTGCCACTGCTACCGAAGAGCAACGCGGCGAAATCGGTCGCCGCGCGACGTGCTGCAGTGAACCAGCAGTGATGTCAGTAAAACAGTTATAGCTCTGGCAGTTTTAGGAGTTTCGTCAAACTTTAAAGGGTGTTTGAAACTAGAGGATATGTACTACCTTCCATCAGTTAACCGTTTCTGGAAATCATGTTCCTCTTGGTGAACAGGGTAGGTTCGATTTTGCTTCGATTTCAGGCGAAAATCGAAGCTAAATCGAACCTACCCTGTTCACCAAGGAGAACATATTTTTCGAGCCTGATTTTTTAGCGAATGTTAAGAAAGAACTCGAGTTTATAGTGTGTAGAATTTTACTTCAATACGTCCAGTCGTTCCTGAGAAATATTTAATTTTTCCACTGCCACTGCTACCGAAGAGCAACGCGGCGAAGTCGGTCGCGTTTTAATTGTAAAATATGCTGATATTTTGTGTAGAATTGTTTGATATGCATGGAATATGCCAGTCAAATTTTTATTTTTATTTTTTTTATCAAGTGCTGATTCAAAATCGGTCGCTTTCTTGATCTCCATTTCTATCGTTCCATTTGTAGTAGAAGATGCTTCCATCGTTTCGCCGATCTTTCTACGTCCATTTCTCTCTTGAAAATTTTTGTTTGCTTCTTTCAGAGTTTATAAAAGTGAATGTTCATTACAAAATATTTGCTCTCAGATCAAGCCTATGTAACAAGGGGGGTCGTGCTGGGACCGCCACTAATAGAGGGGGGTCGTAATTTTTTTTTGCAGAAATCGAACCTCACGCTTGAGCCTGGCCCGGGACTGGGCCGAGACGCGGTCGGAATCTCGCTTGAGCCGCAATTTTGCGATTAACTTAGCACCACCATCACAACATTGAAATAATCACTGATTCAATATGAGGTTTTAATATGAGAGAACTTGGAGACTGTTGAACCAGTTGATTGTCTTATTTTCGCTTTATGTTTGTTAAGAGCCGTCTTTGGCAACTTACTCCTGTCCAAAACGACTCTCTTGTAGCCAACAGACATTAATAGAAACCATCAAAAGGGTAATTTGAAAAAGAACAGGGCAAGATATTTCATTGCATGAGAGCATTAATGCGTTAACTTCTTTTAACGGCTCCTTTAAAATTTATTAAAGCCATAATTTAATTTATTGTTGCTATTAAATTCAGCCTCAGAATAATCCTGTACCAAGCAAAGGAGAATGTAAATAGAACCGCTACTCCATATTGTTACAACTGATATATTCACACATATAAGTAGAACTGATTCGTTTTTGAAGGTTGAGATTCACTGGGCAGTTTTTCCCCTTGGGCAAGTTTCTCTTTGCCCAAAAATTTTCTTTACGATTTCTCTCATCAGACATTAATTGAAACCATCAAAAGTGTAATTTCGAGAACAGGGCAAGATATTCCATTTAATGAGAGCACTAACGCGTTAACTGCCCCTTGACGACTTCTTTGAAACTTATTAAAGCGATATTTAATTTATTTTTGCTCTCAAAGACTTTTGATTTAGCTCACTTTGTCGATTTTCTGTAAATGCGAAAAAATTGCAGATTTTTCCATCAGTCAGCCAGATAAAAGGAAGTGCAACTTGAAAACATGCCCATGAAATGATATTACATATTTAAGTTATTCATAGGTGGTGTACAAGTCGTTGTAATAAGGAACAAAGATAGAACAATGATGACCAAGTGAGGGAGAGCAAAGCAGCACTACTCAAAATTTTGTCAACAACCCTGCTCCACGCAGAGATGCGGTGTGTTTCAGAGGAAAATGAGGAAAATCTCTCTAAATGCCACAAAGGAGAGAAAATCGTTGAAGACATGGGACAGGATCAATCAGCGAAGTTCGTAGCTTCAGCTCCAATTTCTGCTCTTTCTCATCTGGTGGGGTAGTTGAGGTGTCCACCCTCTTTCGTGGACTCTATCAAAGCGCTTCTTCCGTTCCCAATAGACTGACAATGTCTGTCCGATGCGTTTGAACACATTGACGAGGAGTCCCACTTATCTGTCCCGAACATGTCCTTGTCTCGGAGGCAACCGTTGGTTTTTCGAATGATAACCTGTTTTCTAACACAAACTTCAAATCCTTCGCATCCGCTCTCAATTGTTTTGCTGTCTACCTCATAAAGGAAGAATTGCTATATGAAGAAATGCATGAAGGAGAAAAGGAGCCGCTCTGAATGCGCCGTCTTTCATGTGATTTTTTCCCGATCACTGCTGGTTTTTTGGAAAGCGGTGCTGTGGTGGAAACCGGTACACTAATCGTACACAAAGTGTTATGGGCATGAGTCTTTCCAGCAGTGTCAGTGACAGCAGCGCTTGTAAACCTTTTTTGTCTATTACTCACCAGGCTATTTCATCTATGAGGAATGACAGTTCTAAATGAATTAGACGCTCTCCGATGTCTTCATCGACTGGTTCGAGGAGGAATGGGGGAAGTCATAAAGCTAGTGTTAGGCTTATCCCTCCGTCTAATTATAGAGAAGGGTGAACAGTGCTCTCGAAGATTAGCAAGGCACAAAAAAAATGAACTTTCCAATCACAGGAGTTGAATTAATCGCAGCTTTTCTTTACAGCATAAGTAGATGTTGTTCTGATGATTTTACTTTAAAAAAGCCGAGATCAAACAGGAGCTTGGAATCTGCGCCTCAGGCTCAGAACACCGATGCTGGACCACAACACCCCTGAAATTAAGATTGTTTTCCCCAACTGGCGATATTTTAGCAGAGTGTTTCACTGTTGTACACCACTTTCTGGTTTGCATTTCTGTTGAATGATGCTTTTTTTTCTGTATACCATACTCAATTATTAATGATAGAACTAGATGCTGAAGGCATGGGAAGTAGTCGGTATTCCTTCATTCCTCAAACGTTTTTCACCGGATTAAAACTTGGACGAATAATGAGCCTATCTAAGGGGGAAACTTTATCCCAAGTAGAAACGGGCAGAATACGAAGTTGTCAAAACGAAAGGCAAATTAGTGTACTAGGCAGTTTTAACAAACTAGTCGAGCTTTTCCGTTTATTAGAATGAAGCAGAAACAGCCATGGCCCCTATTCCTGAGCTCGAGATTAGCCGTTCTCTATGGGCTTCATATTTAATTCGGAACGGAAGAGGTATTTCTCAAGTGAAACCTTGCAACACTGTTGACGTTTGGTGCACATTGTTGTCGCTCTATTGCGATTCCTTTCTTTCATTCTTTATTATCATTTTCCTTATCCTTTTTCTCCATCGGGCCACACCGAGCGAAAAATCAGCAAATCCCAGCAAAAACGTCGTAGTCCCGATACCCTAAAAGGTTTAGTTCGTTTCTGCCACGAAAAACGTTTTTACTCGTGGTAGGTTAAGTGCTAGGTATCTGTAGAAGTTGCCGAGCCGAAACGTTGGAATTCTCTTCATGAAACGTATCCAGGCGCCTGTGAAGTTCTCTACTACTGCTATTACGGGATATGGGTTCTTCTGAGCGAATTATGAACTCCTTTTGCGCTTTGTAATCAGGATCCATGAAGGATTTTTTGTTCTACGAGGCGGTGTTATCCGCTTTCTTTTAAGTTCGTTTTTTCATACAGATTATAAAAAATTTTCTGGATTTTATTAGTCCATTTCAAACTGCCACCACCCACTTTTGATATTCATCGAATCCACTCCACGTGAGCGGTGTTTTAACTGTCTCTTTTTACTTCCTTAGCATTGGCTGGTAGGAAACGAACTGATGAAATATGATGACTGATGATTGAGTGATTTTCAGGCACGTGTTCGCACTGTCAGACGAAGTCACAACGTGCGTCGTCGAACTCGCCCAGTCGTGTTCCAGCAAGTGCCGTTCCAAGCGAAACCTCCGATTCCGGCTACGGTGACGAGGCGCCCTCCCACTCCTCGTCGCGGTCATCTAACTCAGCTACTCCAGTATCAGGAAGGCCTGCACCACCGTCCAGATCCCCACCGGTACCACAGCAGCACCAGACAAGAGTTGCAGCTTCTCCTGCAAGACCAGCACCTCCACCACCTTCTGCATACGACATTCCACCAGCGCACTTCATCAGCGTAACGACCACCCACAAACCTCCTCCAGCCCGTAATTCCTATCAGACACCACCTCATTCGAACTACGACAGTTCAGCCTATAGTGGTCCAGCACGAGCGTACGGTGCCAGACCTGTGCAAGCTGAGACAGTTGCCATTTTCGGTGATGACGACGAGCCCATTGAGCCTTTCACTCCGGAACCGAACCAGCCTAGAAAGCCCGTCGGTTATTCGAGAGATCAACTTCACGGGTTGTCGCCGGCAATCCATCCCGAGTCGGTCGCCAAATTCCAACAGCCTACCGTGGTACGAACCCATAAGGTCAGTCATTATTGAATACTCTTTTTGCTTTTTTTGTGTTTCTAGAACCATCAACTTGTAATTTGCTCAGCGCTGCAAGAAAAATAGATATTTTTCGTCGTGTGCAGTTTCATTTATCCCCATCTAATTTTTTCGTTGACCCTGTAACCGCTGTGTTCAGGCCTCTTGAGGCGACGAGCAAGTCGAAACGTCAGACCATCAATAGAAATTTTCAGCCTAAATATCTCGAATATAACAACAGAATTTGCCCATTTGTGCCCAGCTTCGAAGAAAAGAGAACACAGTAGTCAAAAATTTGCATAGCTTAATTGCGATATGAAAAAGATTCGTGTATAAAATTATGTTCACATGAAATATGGGAAGGCTCCAATCTAGCGGGTATTGTCCATTACCATCAGTGGCTTGAGATTGTCTCGCACCCTATTGAGATAGATATTCTTATGAAGTAGCCAGAAATTTGTGGTGTGCTGAAGAAATACAGAATTTGACGCATTTTCCGGACAGAAAATCGGTCAAGATTACGTGCGACGAATGAAATCGTCTCAAAACCTTTTTTTGAACAGTTTCTTGGAGTACAATCTTCTGGAAAAAATGAAGCACTATCCTTGGTTCATAGCTTTACCAAATTTGTTACCACGTTGGCAACAAATCCACTTTTACGCTCTCCGCGCCAACGTGACTCTCTCCCTTAACATACCATCTGCTTCGACAGAATCTACCCGAAGTGTACATGTAAGTCTCAGCGCCCTCATACCGATGTTGAAGAACTTCGTGATGACTTCGATGATACTCGTTTCACAATAGTTATCACAACAGTCAAAAAGTATCCTTTTTCTAGCCACTTCCTTTCAGACATAACAACGTTTATTGCCAAGAAAAGGCAACTTGTTTGGATGTCCACTGACACTGATGGATAGGAAACTTTTTCCAGGGCTAAGAAATGTTGTTGGTTGATACAGGCAACTCGACCGTTACAATCAGGGGTAACAGATGACTGTGCATTGAAATTTGAAGCAGAGTTGGTTGATGTAAATCTAGAACACTTCTGAATTTATTCTCACCATTTAAACAGAAGAAAGAACAAAGGCGCGCATTTTCGCACAATTAGTGTGCCGTCGCGCAGCATTGAGCGACGTCGTCGTCAACATGATAGCTTCTACCCTATCGACTTTATGTGCGCCGTTCGATTCTTATGAGGGAGGTGCAAAAGTTCTCGCACATTCGAGTTACAAAACAGTTTATTTTATAGTATCTCAACAATAGCAAGAAGTCGTTCGAAGTAGGCACTGTTAATATCAACGGTCTTTTCTTCTCTGTAACATTTTTTGACTGAAAACGGAAATGGCGGGGAAATCCTTTTCAAATTCAAGAAGTCGCAAATGTCCGAGAACTTTTGCACCAACCTAATATAAGGGAGGTTGCTCAGCGTGTCCGGAAATTCACAATGAGACCCATATTTTTTGCAGAGCATCGGACGACGATTGCAACGGCATAGTTTGTTATTGCCAAATGCAATTGGATGGCCCAAAAAGCAAAAAATCTTGACCACTAACCAGTGGCAAACTGGCTTCCAGATTTCAACCACAGGAGATAGCGCCATGGTGGCTCAGTGGGTAGATGTAAGACTCCCAATCTGATGATCAAGGGTCTGGCCCTTTTGGGCTTTTCTTTTCCTACATACGCTAGATGCGAAAATACGCTCCTTTTGCAGTTTTGTCGTAGTTGCTGGATAGAATCACGTTTGGGACGAGCATGGCCTATGCTCAAGGGACGATGTATTCTAGTACTTACGTATGTGACCCACATCTACCGTAAGCAACCCAAATCAACCCCAAATTCAGTAATAAATGTCAGGTTCGTGATCAACGCTCCGAATAACCCCCGTAGACAAAGTTTGGGCAACATCGGTGTTTTTGATCCATGATGAAGCATGATGATTTGCAGGGCTACAACGTGCAGCTCGTGGGCAGTTCGTACTCCGCCAATCCAGTCGGCAAGTCGTGGGACGCCTCCACGCCCACGCAGTATAACCCTGCCCACTACCAGCAATTGGCCCCACCGGCACCCAGGTACTAACCAGCCTGGGAAGCGCCGACTCGACGATGGGGCCAGCACCAGTGCTGTCATACTGTGGTCGTCGGTAATGCTCAACTTCATCTACATGCTCTATTTCATCTCGGGACGACTTGGTGATGAGGACTGATGCCAGAAATTGATTGGCTCATGGATACTTGCCTATCTATCCTGCATTGTTCTGTATTTACACGTTCGTTGTATTTATGTACTCTTGGTTTTGCCATATCCACGGTTTATCAATGCCTTCGTGATGATTGCCATATGTGTAATTTAATAAATATGAGTGGTATTCACGAAGAAAGCAAGCTGTGTTCAATTCAATAGCGAGATCGCTGAAACTGGTCTTATTTCGCATAAGATCGTCATCGCGATATTCACATAATTCGTGACGTTTTCGACAATTGGTTAGATGACTCATATGTTTGTAGACGCTAGGTTATTCGCAAAACACTGATATCGGACGGGAATTGAACCCGCGTCCTTCTGTTTCCGGCAGACTGCACTGAAACGCCGGTTCAATTCCCGTCTGATGTCAGTGTTTTGTGAATAACCTAGCATCTACAAATATATACGTCATTCAACTAGTTCTCGACTATAAACCGCTAAACAAAAAGCGGCAGATAGTAGAATAGTTTCGTGTTATTTTCGACAATGGTAAAGCTTACCACTGCAGAGGCAAAGACAGTACCTTCGCTAATTTTTCGCCAAAGCGTTGCTGGCGGTTAATGGGGCATCATCGCAACTCTCTCCAATTCGTCTTATCTTGAATAGAACACACATACATAGTCGGAATCGAAGTAATGCGATTTCTTTGATGGGTTGTGAGGTCCATGCACCTGTCATACCTGCTTTTGATAAATGGTGCTGATTAGCAATCACTTTTCTTTGGACTTATGGCTTCAAAATAAAACTGCAAATACGAAAATCGTGCGAAAATGAGCGCCATGGTTTTCCTTCTGTCCAAATGGTCAGAATAAATGGTAGTTCTGAATTGCTGCAGCTATAACTATAATTAAGAAACGCTGTATGTGACGAGGAAGATGTCATTCGTTCAGTATCTCGTATAACAGGGCAGCTTCCTCAGCGGCCGAATGATCACTGACAGGCTTATGACGTCCAGTTTCTGTAATATTGCAGCTTGAGTGCCGAGGTGAACAAGGCGGCTCTTTAAGAGAACTGATCAGCACCGGATACTTTACCTTTACCTTTCCCCAACCTGAATTACCCAGCACAATATATAATAGCTCCCCCAAGTGAAATGTAAGAAATGAGGTGACCGGCGTTGACCAGTCCTCAAAGGACTTCCATTCTTCATCCGTTTGCAATCTAAACGGAGACCATCGTGGGCCAGCCGTTGTACACGTTAGTGACACCTTCAGGAAGACGTGGATCGTTCGGACTAGGATCGAGCGCTTGACAATGTGAGTGTCAGCAGCGCTTGCTACCGCTGCACTGTGAGCACATTGTTGCTCACGGTTCTAGGTGCTTTGTGATTGCAGACCTCAGATTCGTGATCAGCAGTCAAAGTAACCAGTCCAACGAAGTTTCAGCCAATCGTTGATTTTGATTCACCGAAATTCGTTGGAAAAACCTCAGATCGCGATCGTCGTGCCAAGAAACAAACTTAGATAAATTTTCGACAAATCCGCTGACCCCAGATTGACCACGGCGCGCAATCTGCATTGAGGTTCAAGGTTGAAATTTGGAAAACGGATGTTAGGTACGTGATCAGCACGGGCGGGATGGCCGAGAGGTTAAGAGCTTAGGCTCAAGATCTCGATGATCAGGGTTCAATCCCGTCCCAGGCAAAAACCCTTGCCTAGCTTAGAAGTAGCTGAAAAGGGTGTCGGTACCAGCGTCAGGCCCGTGTGACAGGTCGGCTGATGGAGGAAAACTGTCACAATTGCAAGACGGATCGATGGTCGCACGGAAAGAAGTGGCGCTCAAGAACCTGCGATCGAGGACGATATGGCCACCCCACAAGGAGCTCAATACAGAGACAAGATGGCAGTGTGGCACCTCAACAAAGCGGTAGCAGCACCAAGGAGAAAGAAGACGGAGCGACTATCATGAAAGACGTACCCCGTAACTGATCGGGATAAAAACGTTGTGGAATAAATAAAAAAAAAGGTACGTGATCAGCACGTCAGTGAATCCTCAATGGTTGAAACAAATTGGAAAGCAAATTTCTCCGACCTCTGAAGTGCGTTAAGTGGAGCACTGTCGAAATTTCATTTGATCAAACTTGGCTTAACTTGGCAAGCAGTTTAGATTTATTTATTTGTTTACTTATTTGTTTATTTATTTATTTATTTATTTATTTATTTATTTATTTATTTATTTATTTATCTATTCGTTTCTTCATTTATTCATTCATTTGTATTAATGAACGAAACTGGAGAACAGACGTTTAGCGGCCGACAGGCCGATGAACGGTGATACTGTCTTTTCTCCATCGAGGCTTAGAACATCTTGTATTGCGTGGTGGGTGGTGATTCACACGAATGGTCTCACAATTTCGGAGAAAATGCTATTTGCTTGATGAACAGAGTAGGCCACCACAGCTTTTCACCGTGAAGAATTGATTGCTCTTATCGGTTGCGCCAACACGTCGCGAAGAAAAGCGAAAAATCTGATAAGTTTTGCAGTACATTTCGCAATCCATTTTGTGAAGTGCATCCTGGTCTTTTTCGTGTCCTTTTGAACTATTATTGAACTATTATGACACACCGTGACCTCCAGTTCCCATCTTCACAGGGCTCGAAAATCATCAGTTCCAGAAGCGAAAGGTCCGCGATTCAATTCCCATTTATAAGTGCTACCCTAAACATCGCCTTAAACTCCATGCTGCTCGTCTTCTGCTTCTTACGATGAATTCGATTTTCGACTGTTTCGCACAAAGTGGCGAATCAAAAATGATTAAAAAATCTGTTCGTCAGATTGAAGTGCCTATTCATAGAGTGCCGGCGTTGATCGGTCCCCTGGTGAAGCATTCGTGTTCCTTTGAGAATCGTATAACCATGGTGAATGAGTATGTGGCCTATGCAGTGACCTAGCCCCTATGCCAAGCCAATGTCTTTACCTTCCCAGACAAGTTTGGTACCAATTCACCCGAGCGCAGAGTGATGGAGGGCTTGCTTTGTCCGATCCCTTGACCGTGCGCATGCCAGTACAATCCTGTCACAACCGCACCATGCGCGCCCAAAGTATTGAGTAATTACTAATATTAACAACGTCATACAGCTCACAGTAGCTCACCTTAGTGCGTTTCGTAATGATGGGCAATCTCTTGTTTCAGATCTCATTCTGACGGGAAAATTCCGTTTCTATTTTGGAATATACGTGCTTTTCATCCTATCTTGTAGTTCAGCTTTAGAATCTGGAAATTTTCTGTGATTTCTATGCGTAAATCCTTCCTACTTTATTTTTTGTGTATTTTCACTTTTTGATAGTGTTTGCTAACGAACCAGTATTTTTCTCGTAAACTGGTTAACTCAATATCTGGATTTCCGTCACTACATCATGTAATTTGTTTCCCTTCTCCCTCCACATGCTCAGTCAGCTACTCGCTTGAACCCAGGTTTTGAAGAATTTTGGGACCGAAGTTCAATCACTCACTACTGCTTAGTACATTTTTTGTAAATGAAATGTACCATTTGGCTGATAATTCACAATCTCTTGACAACAAAATTTACATGCTAGATTCCCGTATGGAACGACTTTTGAACCTCGAAACTCTGAGCGTTGAGGAGGAAAAACAAATCGAATTCGAAATTCTCGTTCTCATACACCCATATATTTGAACAATCTCTTGGTGATAATGATTTAGTGCTGATCTCAAGGGGCTAAAGTGATTAGCTGGTGTTTCGTTTTTTTTTCGTATTATTATTTTAAATCATTCCCAGTAGTAATACGTTGTATTAGTTTTCTGGCTACTGTGTGTTCAGTTGATCAGATTTTTATAAATAAATAAATAGGAGGCAAAACGGGTTAATTGTATGACACCAATTCATGAGCTTTCAGTGATTTCGTCTCCTTTTGTTCACCTGCCTGCGTATTCAGTAGTTCGCAAAACCATATGTCACCTTGCATTTTTGGGTGTAGATCGCTGAAACCGAAAGGAATTTGATTCCAGTTGACAGTTCCAATAACTCTTGTTGTAATTACACTAATATGTGGCCTTGTTGGAAATTCTAGAGTTTTTTTTTAGAAAATTTTGAATTTATTTTTATATGCATTTTAAACGAATATATCTTAGGATCCGCTGAGCTTTTCCATGTCTAGTGGTGATATCCTGATAGAGCATGACTAGCTTATTCTTACAGGCTATGAATTTCAGTTTTGAAATATTCAGAAGACAGTAGCTTTTTGCCTGAATTTTTTACGGTCAAAAAATGGTGAAATCTTGAGACAGTCTTTTATATAAAATTCTATATCTTAGTAGCTGTTTAAAAAAAATTGCATCAAACTTGGATGTATCATAGCATAAGATTCTCTCCCTAACACATATGGAAGTTTTAAAAACTGCCCTAAATTTACAGAGAAAATTGCTCTTAAAGTTGCATTTACATAAACGGCCGAAGAATACCCGGAAGACGTTTGGCTCCACGTTTCTCTAGCGCATAGCAGACCTGTTGCTTGTTAGGTCTTCAACAAGTAACAAAATAATTCCCACTCTTTTGCAGAAAATCGTCTTCTAGTTAAAAATGTTGTATGCACCACTATTCCCGCCACTTTACACTATACGAATTAGTGCGGTAGTTTCAATCGGTCTAATCAAAAGACCATTTTCTGCGCAAGAGTGAGAATAATTTTGCTACCTGGTAAGGACCTAATAAGCAACAAGTCTACTATGCACTAGAGAAATCTGGAGCCAAATGCCCTCCGGGTGTTCTTAAAACGGCCTTTTATGTGGACGCGATTTTAAGAGCTATTTTCTCTGTAATGGAAAGCAGTTTGAAAAGCTTCAGTATGGGTTAGAAAGAGAAAATCTAATGTACTACCAAAGGCCCAAATTTGATGCAATTTCATTCTCTAGTTACCAATATATAAAATTTTATATGAAAGACTCTCTCAAGATTTCACCATTTTTGACCATAACAAAATCCACGCAAAAAATGCTATGGTTTTTTAATGACGTGAAACTAAAACTCATAGCCTATAAGAATAAGCCAATCATGCCAATCATGCTCTATCAGAATATCACCACTAGACATGCAGAAGCTCAGTACCTTTGCATATACATTCGTTCAAAAATGTATATGAAAATGAGTTTAAAAATTTCTAAAAAAATCTCGAATTTCCAGCAACGGCACACAATAGTGTATTTTCAGTAAGAGTTATTGGAACTGTCAACTGGAAACAAATTCCTTCCGATTCCAGCGATCTCCACCTAAAAATGCAAGATGACATATCTTTTCGCGAACTATTGTATGTATGTGAAACGGAAGACGGTAGAGGCATCTACCAATATTTAACGGTGAGAACCTAGATGAGTCGGGTCCGTCACGAGTCAGTTGGTGAGCGATCGCCTAAGACAAACGACAGAGAGTTGCGGTTTCCATCACCACAAGTGGACTCAGATCAGTTCCTAAAAATCGTCTCCTGGCAGGAACCTGTGGAGCCCGAGCAGCGCGCCAGTCCTTTACCGTCGACGTCGGAGATAGCAGGTAAAGATGGAAACGAGAATTTCTTTGACTCTCTGTTTTTCAAGCCAATCGTTCCAGG
The DNA here is from genome assembly GCA_030553155.1 of Nippostrongylus brasiliensis. Taxonomy (NCBI): domain Eukaryota; kingdom Metazoa; phylum Nematoda; class Chromadorea; order Rhabditida; family Heligmosomidae; genus Nippostrongylus; species Nippostrongylus brasiliensis. Next base: position 16,174,456 of record CP130733.1, on the reverse strand, counting down.
AACGGTTCGATCGTGGTACCGTGGTCTGTCACGTCGTACGTTGTTCATCGCGCTGATCGTTCTCGTGGCGGTGTTGTTCATCGCGGCCATTGTGATCACTCTGGTGCTCGCGCTACCCAGCCACACCAGCAACCACGGCTTCACGGCGATCGTTTTCACCATGTCCACTTCCTCTCCACCAACTCCCACCCCATTCCCGTACCCGGTTGGCTACGTGGTGGCCACTCTGTCCCGATACGTTGCACTCGGCACCGTAACGAGTCTTGTCCCCGTTACGAGCGCTTTTACGTTCAAACAACAGATTCTCGCTTACGGAACTGACACAGCCTGGCTGCTCTCGAACAGTTCCATCAGGGACACTACGGTCACTTTGAATTTCGGCAACTGCAGCTCTTGCACTGTTCTCGAGATTGACGAGAAGTGCTTCTCCAGTAGCAACCACAATTGTGAACCATCGCAAGTGATCTATTGTTGTTCGCAGTGTCCCGACACAGGAGGTATCTGCCAGGTGAAAGGAGTTACTTTCGAGGTGAGTACATGTACCGCAAGCACTCATTTTCAACAGCAAAGTCTTTTTTATGCTATTCATGCCTTATTTCACTTCGTTATAGTTCTTGGACGAAATGGTAGAATCACGAGTGACTTCAAGTAACGACGGGTTACTTCTTAGCACAGCATCTTCGAGTGACTCTACTCCTTGTGCCGTACAATCTCATCGGATCAAAGCTGATGGCTCTACCTTCTCTGGCCCGATTCAGAGCTGCTTCGCTCTATCGTCGGACGAGACTGATCAAAGTAAAGGTTTGTGGAAATACAGGCTGTAATTCCTTCTTTCAACTGAAAACATGCGGTTACAATTATATCATTATCCGGCCGTTCATCGACCTATCGGCCGCGAAACGACTGTTTGCCAGTTTCGTTAAATACAGAAATCTTAACTGCTTGCAGAGTTAAATCACACTTGATCAATTGAAGTTTCGACAGTATTCCATTTATCACCCTTCAGAGGTCGAAAAAAATTGTCTTTTCAATTTGTCTCAACTATTGGCCATAGGATTCACTGGCATGCTGATCACGTACATACCTTGCATCTATTTTACTAATTTCCCTCCATGCAGAGCGAGCGGTGTTGTCAATCTGGGGTCACCGGTTTTCTCAAAACTTCATCTAAGCTGGTTCTTTTGCATGCCGATTCTGACGTCTTGAACGCATTTCGGTGAGTCAGAGTCAAAACTGGCTAAAACTTCGTTGAAGTTTTTTTATTTTGAGTGCTGATCGCAAATCTGTGGTCTAGGTGCAATCACAAAGCACCTAGAACCGTGAGCAACACGCAAATGAATCTACCTTTTAGAAGGTTTGGGCCAAATATGAAATTTTTTCTGACCGCCGTAGTCGACGACGTGGGTTGTCTTTTGCGCAAAAATCTAAAAATCAAAATCAAAATAAGCATTAGATTCGTGATCAGCACCCTTAATAACCCCTTAAGATGATGTTTGGGAAAGATCGGTCCAGAAAATTGTTATCTGGCCACTAAAGTGCACTAAGCGAAATTGTGGTGAGATTTTGATTTCATTTCTCCCATCAACTGAACGCTGAACAGCTGGTAAAAGAAGTCTAGGAGTGTTATCATAGGATGTGATACTCAAAATGATTTCAGTGATATCTGTGATAAAGCCACCACCAACCGTCACCACGACCAATCATTCGAAAAATGGATTGACATCCATCCATCTACCCATCCATCCAAATAAACAACTGGGCTTCGCTTATCATATAGAAAGGATCATGGTGAAAAGTGGAGTCAACCCGGTCAAGCCCAACCCCGCAGGGATGTGATACTTCGACAGTGCAGGTGGAAGCAGAACATTTTTACCCCACGCTCCACTGTCGTTTCCGGGTAGTATATAATATTTCACATTTTCTTTACCCGGTTGTGCTTTTTCGGGTTTATTACAGGCATAAGTCTATAACTATCCTAGACGTCTGCACTAAAAGTAAGAATCGGTGGCATCGTAAAAAGGCGAACTATTAGGTTGTTACCTAATTATTTGCCGTTTTTTTCAAGCTTCTGTTGTGCACCTCGTGGAGAAGCTTCCAAAAACATCCAGACAGCATTCGATAGAGAATTATTTGCTCTTTCACGACTTGTATCTGCTATTTACGAAACATTGAAATTTTCATAACTTTTCGACCATTGAAGTTGAAATCAAAAGTGAGAAAAATTGACCCCACCGACAGTGAATTTTTTCTGCTTCGTTTCGAGACTTCCTGCAAAACTGTATACATCATCTAAAAGTAGACGAATTTTTTCCATAAAACGGTATACAGCTTATTTTGGTTTTCCTTGGTTTTTGTTTACTTACAGAGCATCAAAGTGGGGTGTCTCAGAGAAGACAATAATTTTCGGATGCTTGTACTGCCTTTCTGCCGAAAGTTTTCCATGAGCTCTAAACACGTCACGAGAGAGCATTTGCCGCTCTATCAGATAGTATGTTTATTTTTCCATGCTAGCCGTTTTCTAAAACTTTTATCATGAAAGCGTGTTCGAAATTCCTCGACGTGTAAAACTTTTCGTTGAAAACCTTTTTCAGAATTTCGGGCATCATTCGAAAGAGGAGGGTTTGGGCTATGAGAAGATGCATCACAGTTTTTCGATCGTACCATGTTTTGTTAACTTTTAGGTCGTCAAAGTGGATACTTCGACGGCTCGCGTAGCCGCGCTGCGCGGCCAACGCGACGGCCGCACGCGCACCCCCTCAGTGATTGCGCGGCGGTGCGGTAACCTTTTAGATGATGTATACAGTTTTGCAGGAAGTCCCGAAACGAAGCAGAAAAAATTCACTGTCGGTGGGGTCAATTTTTCTCACTTTTAATTTCTACCTCAATGGTCAAAAAGTTATGAAAATTTCAACGTTTCGTAAATAGCAGATACATGTTGTGAAAGAGCAAATAATTCTCTATCGAATACTATCTGGATGTTTTTGGAAGCTTCTCTACGAGGCGCACAACAGAAGCTTGAAAAAAACGGCAAATAATTAGTTAACAACCTAATAGATAAGATTTTCTCAGGATTCTGAGCCACTCATCTTACCAGCTCTTCCTCACTATGCACCGGTTTCCGAGGATATGCTTATTTCCGACAGAAACAAGGGAACATAGGTGACACGATGCAAGGAAAACTTGGTCAGATCGTCTAGAATAGAGCAGCGCCGACTATCATAAAACAATTTTCTTGTATTCGCCTTAGTCCATCACGTTCGTTTGTGACTGGAGGGGAAGGAACAAAGAACATTGAAATACGGACATTTGGCTGTTTACCGTCCACACCAGCGAAATCGAGCGTATCCACAACTCATTGTCAGTGCGATTCCAACTCACCAATTCCTTTACCTACCCCAAGTCACCTTGAGTTTGCGAGGGAACTTGCTATGGAACGCTAAATTGTTAAGAGTTCTGAAGCACGAAACCGACCTCAGCGCGTCACATTTTCCAGATTTATCTGCCTATTTATTTATTTATTTATTTATTCTAATTATTTATTTATTTAACTAAAGTGTTCCAGATTCAAAGCAAATGAAAAGCAGCGATTCTAAGTCGAAATTTGTTAGGCAACACTCATTCAAAACCTGCTAGGAAACTTCTGAAGCCACACAAGGAAGGGCCCAAGACGTTTTGTATTTACCAGAACGTATGAGATTTTGGAATTTTTGATTAAAATCTAAAATAAATAGGTTTCGTAATAAATACGTAAAAGCTTGTAAATAATTGTAAATTTTAGATAAATAGTAAAATAATAGATAAATATGTGTTCAATTTCAGCGAGATACAATTACCTCTCAACGACTACGATACAACCCGACAATGCAACTGCTGCTGACATCCTAACAGTGGTTGAGCCTAACGGAGGAGTTCGACTGCTCAAACTAACGTCTCATACCACGCTCGGATACGTTCCTATGAGAATCACAGTAGGTTCTTTTACATTTTCTTTGAAACCTTTGATTTTCGAAGTGTTCTGTCAAACGTGAAGGGATATTTCAGAGCAAGGTGTTGTCAATTTCAACTACGATACAAGGCGACTACCTTCTAGTCGCATTTCTGCAGTCATCTCGCTTCTATGCACTTAGATACAACCTTGGGTCTGGCTGTATTGCAGTGCTCAACAACTATTACCAATCGTTCTTATTCTCAGGTAGGAGAATGATTGAGTGTAGCGTTTTAGATTCTTCATTGTCATCCCTTCTTCCTAAGAATTTCTGTTTAATTAGGAATGGAAGGCAGCGGCCTATCTGGACCCATAGTTAAAAATGAGTCAGAGGGTTTCCCATAACTAGGGTTAATGAACCCACTGCTCACCGCTAACTCACCGTGATTCCTGGTTCATGGTTTTCATCAGTATGAGTACCCAATATCAAGAGCATGCCCTGTAGCAATCGCTTATTCAGATCGATGGACTCGGCCTGAAATTAGCCGTGCGGGCTGCTGTTAGAAAATACCCGATACCTCGTCGTACCCGTAGGGCGTCTTACGCCTCTGATTTAACCTCGCATATACCCAGCAGCGGATTGGTGAATTGACACTAAAGGGCTGTTAGCGGATTTTCCAATCATGAACATGGGCAAATTTGCTTATCTTCTGATATTCGTGATACAGAATTACTCAAACCCATGGTTTTTTATCTTAGGAGGGTGTTATCCTGAATATAGTAATCGGTACTGTTTTTGCGCGTGGCTCGTGTAATGCAGCGGTAAGAAGCGCTCCTGCTACGTACACTTTTGAGTGATCGATCCCTGCCCCGGCCATCCAAGTCTTCCACCTCTCCGGAGTCTGGTAAATTAGTAGCAAGCCTGACAAGATAAAAACACTGACTTGCGGCTGGTCTCCGTAAGTCATCGTGCACGCCAAATATGCGTTCACTATACATCTACGCTTCCAAATCAAAGACGAATGCGTGGCGCGCACTTAGAGGACTGATTAGTGCCAACCACTTCACCTCTTATCTTTACTAGTATAATATTGTGAGTATGTTAACGTAAACATGTTCGAAACTCCACCCATTCCATATTCAGCGCTTTGTGTGTGTTTCAGGTGAACTTCAAAACTTCTCCTGGGCAGCAGACTCACTTCTACTCTGGTATGTGTACGAAAATGGAGTGAATCTCGTGCAATTTCAATTCAAATGGGATGCCGCTTGCTAACCTTCGCCGCTAACAACTTGAAAATGGATCCAGCATGGAGAAGAAATTCGGAGGCAACCCGAATGATGCGCGAAAGCGGAAGGGCTGGGTCAGCGCGACTGGATCTCCGACGATCTCTGGTCGGGGTTGATTTCACAGTTCCGATGTCAGAAATCAACGCGTTAAGAAGAAATAAAGTGTTCAGAATGCACAATAATGCGAGGAAATTCATGTCTCTTCATCGAGAAACAATTCAAACAGTGCCTTCCTATTTCTAGTCTAACAAAATATCAACAACAATCTGAACGTAACAAGTAGAATTTATATACCGCGGAATTTATTATCGTACTCAATCTTCAACTGCTTGATCTTCTCCGCGTCCTCCTCTCCAGCCAGTCCAGCTTTCTTGTCGATATAGTCGCTTTTTGGCAGACCATAGAGTTCCTCCAACGACATCAAGCGGGACCAATGGGGGTAGAGCTTTCTTCCTGTCGGCGCTAGTTCGTCTTGCCATTCTTTCTTTGCCCTGAAAACGGTGTATGAGCGCAAACACAAACTCACCATAAAAAGTAAGAATAGTCTTGTTAGTAAAGAAGGTTCCGTGTGAGAATCTAACGTAATGAGAACAGGCAGAACTCCATGAAGATTTCAAGAAACGACACAGAATATCTCAATTAATCGTTTCTCCACCGAATTTGTGGGGGGGGAGCTCTTGCAATGAGACAACCAGACATACGTTTGCCTTCACAATGCTACAAAATGAGGACTTGAAACTAAAACGAAATGACTTCAAGTGAATTGAAGAAATTTTATGATTCCTTCCTTTCACTAATAATATTTGTTCAAAACAAGTTATTCCACTGTGAATCAAGAGCTTTGGAATAGAAAACGCAGACTTCAAATTCATGAACGGCGAAATTGATATAACCCCAGAATGAACCCTGAACAGAAGGCTTATCCAAGGTTAATAAGAGGTTGTTCTCTGTCAGTTCTTTAAGCGTTTCGAGCCTTCGTCATACTAGTGAAGTGTGTTAGATCCGCATGAATTCCACTTGATCAACCACGGTTTACACATCAATCGGTTAATGTTGTGGACTTTAAGATGGAGATGTCCCACTTGAATTTGGACCGCTAATGGCATTTCGACTTCGTGATAACACTAACGTCTGTTCTACGCACAAGACAGCAAAAAAGTAACTATGCCAACATGGAACGAGTGTCTTGAACAGCACCATAACCTTCTTTTTCACTAGCAACTTCATAATAACTACCTTCGTTGTTATCAAAGGTAAATGTGAAGGTGTCGGCGTTGATCAGCACCCTAATTGTAAGGAACCGCCACCGTGTACAATTCAGTCATAGAGGCACGATGGGTGCGGATTTGGTCTACACAATGATCGGTGAAGGTCGGGCGCTACACCAAGTCAGAGTTCATAACTTCCCACATAAATCTGGCACCAATTTACCTAACACCGGAGGAATGGAAAGGCTTTATCGCTCGACCGTGCGGGTGTCAGCAGCGGCTCTTACTGCTGTACCACACTGCCCTCCCGTTGTTATTAAATATCCTAGTTATCCTAGTGACGCCCCTATACAACATTTCTCTTTAGGCGATTTACGTTCATAAGAAGAACAAAAAAGGAAAACACAAAAAGAGAAAAGAGAAACGGGAAAAGGAGAAACAACGTACGCTGCTATTGTTTCTTCCACGTACTGCTCCGGCTGGAATGATTCCAACTCTGCTAAGTGGGCTTTCATGCGTTTGACGAACGCTCGCTCTGCCTACAAAAAATGCTATCAAATGCGACGGAAAAGTATCGAGTGGTATGAGCGAACTTTTCCAACACGCTCTCGCAAATGCCATTTTAACAAACCAAATTATTGCAGAGCAGCCAACACGAGTAAGAAAAATGATTTTTCAACTGTTTATGAAGAGTAGCCGAGTAAACGACGTGTTTAGCTATAGCAACCATCAAGACATAGTCTACAACTATTAGAACGTGAGACGCGTTTGAATAAAACAATAAAAAAGGATGGAGGAAAAATGAGAACTCCAGTATCACTTTTCGCAAAATAAAAAAGTAGAACAGTAAAGGAGGAGAAAGATATGCAACACCATTTTTACAGCAAATCAAAACCAGCGTGGAGAGCCCTCTCGCGTTGGCGTTATTTCCGCGAGAACAATAATTTACGCGTTTATCGCCGCTAATACCAACCAAATTTCTAGTTCGCCCATTTCAATTCTGAACATTAGCACTAGAATCTCCGTTTCAAAAAACAACAAAAACAATTAACAAAAATTAGCAAGTTATAGCAAGTGCTCTTCATCAAAAGCGCATTATTTCTTAGCTTTTCATACAATACGGCCGATCAACAAGGAGAACCGTAGAACAGATTTCATTTTATTGCACCCTACTGTACGGTAGCTTCGATCACGCATGTCAATGTTTTCACCAAAAGAGCTAAGAAGTTTTGTTTCCTGGATTCACGGTCTTGTCCTCAAAACTACAATTGCAAGGATGAACAATTGAGAAGTCAATTCATTAAAATTCAACTCAGAGACGAGGAGCACCGCGATCATGAATATTTGAACTTCTTATACCGAAAAGGAGCGCGAAACATCTATAGAATTCCGATATTGTAAAGAAAAGACAGCCATGAGACCAATAAGATCAGCTGTATAGTTAAGCAAAAAAAAAGAAGAAAAGTACTAGCAAACCAAGAAAACAAAACGGGAATTGATGTACTCAGAAACACACCTTCAATTTCTTCTCCTTATGGTACTTCTGATACTTGAAATAATCTCTATCGAAACGCTTTTTTCGCTTGTGCTTCTTCATCTTCTTTCTCCTAATCGTTAGGAGTCGCGGTGCCAGCTGAATCTGCACAACAGGCGCAGCAGGTGGAGCCTCTATTCGAGCCTGTATTTAGCTGTTTCAGACTTTAATTATCAACTTTTAAGTTGAATTTGTTGCATTTAGGGGTTAAATAGTGTTCCTGTTGTTGAAATTTCTAGAATACTATTCTAATATACTGCTGGGTTGTAAACCTCTCATTTTGAAGGCTCACAATTTATCGATTTTCTGCTGTGAGCTATTACTTTTGTCAGTTTCTAGTATGTTCGTAGTAAATATAACTCAAACGGTTTTATATTTGAGATTCGCTCGTTTAATAAATTGAATCGAAAGTGAATTGAATAGACACCACAAAAAATACAAGTTGGCAGGAACTAACACCAGTAGCACAACTATCAGTGGTACCTACTTTCTCAGGTAACGGATCCATTTTCTCGATGATCTGGTTGAGAAGAGGTGGCGGTGCTACAACAGGAGACCTGTTGAGGGTGGGGAACATGTATACCTATAAAATAACACAATTTAGTATCCTATCAATGAATAAGGGTATGAATCAAACCCAGAATAACGAAGGATAGAAAGTAAAAGGCGACCTGTCGACAGTTTTCCAACGCAGGTAAACTCATAGGAGCGACTGGTCGACTCCCTTCTGTATTTGATATGTCACATCGGTCTAAATACATTAATTACCAGGTACGCCTAAAAATTTAATTATAATATCATAGCACCAACCGTCCTTGGATACTGGTCCCTTCTGATATGGAGGAATATACAGTGATGACGTTGGAGACCCATGCAGACCTAAAAGGCAACGATAAACAACAGAGAAAGAGGAAGTACGACAACCATTGAAATTTCATCGTGTTCTTATGTTCTCCTACTTTTCAGGCTCATCAAACCACTATCAATGTAAACTGCCAAAGAAGGGTTGATTGGGGGCGATCGTTTGATCACTTTTTTGGATTATTTTAACCAGTGTTTGAACTCTCCAAGTTCTCTCTTTTTGAAACATTGACGTGATGTTATGATCGGTTTGTGCTGCTGTGCCAGGATAGTAGGCGGATTAAACGTTATTGGAATGATGTTTCGATCTTTCAGTCGTCTTCAGAGGCTGCGTTTTCCACCGGAAAGGTTGAAACGTCAGGCCAATTAAATTTAGCCCACCTACCAACCTCGCTCTGCACAGCAGCATAGAAAGACTCGTGTTTGAATGGGCAGCAGATCTAGACAGCTAGCAGTGGAAATCTCCTACCTTTTTATGACGAAGAAAACCCTAATGAAGTCAAATTTCGGCACTATTCAACTTAACGGACTCCAGTCCTCGATTTTTTTCCGAATTTCGAAATTCGCGGAAACTTTGCACAGGGGGTAATTGAGGGCACTGATCACGAATCTGCCGTCCGTTTCTTACGTGGGTGGTCCCGGACCGCCCAAATCGCTACTTGGGTGGTCCAATCAGGATCATCGATTTCGCTGAACTTCTTCTATGGGGGTTATTTGGGGTCCTGAACACGATGGTGAAGTCCATTTTCACCTGGTCGTCTCGGACCACCCATATCGATCACTTGGGTGGTCCAGTCAGGATCACCGATTTCGCTGAAACTTTGTCTATGGGGGTTCTCTGGTGTCCTGATCACGACGGTGAAATCCGTTTTCGAAATGGCGGCCGATTACGGCAGTTATAGGTGGGTACCTACCGACCTTACCTGGTGAGACTCACCTATAACTACCCTATTCGGCCGTCATTTGGAAAACGGACTTCACCATCGTGTTCAGGACGCCAGAGAACCCCCATAGGCAAAGTTTCAGCGAAATCGGTGATCCTGACTGTACCACCGACGTAGCGATTTGGGTGGTCCGAGACCACCCACGTGAAAAACGGACAGCAGATTCGTGATCAGCGCCCTCAGTTATCCCCCTGTGCAAAGTTTCAGCCAATTTCTGAGGAAAAAATTTCTGACTGAAAAAAACCGGGTGCTGGAGTCCGTTAAGTTGAATAGTGCCCAAATTTCTACTGAATGTTAGATTTCAAAATGACGGCTCTCGATAAATATTTGGACTCCATCGATCGATTCTCGCCGAGTATTTTTTTGCCGAAACCCCACCTAACGATAAGAGATAATTGATATTGAGCTGAACTGACAGAATTAAAGCCGAAGATCACGCACATCGCTAACCACATTCGAGAGCATAGCCCATGTTATCCTCTGTTTGACGCTTCAACGCGATCAGAAATTTTGGTACGATCATCTTAGGCAACTATACATTATAGATGGCAACTTTAAAACGGAGGTCAGGGTCGTGATAAGCACTTTCAATAATCTCCTTGGACGAAGCTTCCGCAAAAAAATCGTCACCGAAGGCAGACCAAAATGTGGCTAATTTTAAATGGTGCCAAAATACCAATTCTCGTCAACGCTTAACCGTAATCGCCGATTCTGACCCGATTTTGCTATTCAAGATACAGACGGACGGTGAGAAAAATTTGGAAAACGGACGCCAAACTCGTGATCGGCACACAGACCTCACAGAACTAGGAAGAAAAAAGAAAAACTACGCTACACTCGGGTATCATTTGGAAAATAAGAACCCCGCACCCGTGTTCCGCAATGAAATCCATTCGGAAGAAATAAGACAGGATAATAAAGAAATACCACTGTTAAACGCACTTTGGAAATTCCGGGCGACTCCTAGCTGTGTGAACCGTCGGGCCAATAGGGCCACAGACTTGTTCATTAACAACTGAAAAAATACACTATGTTGCTCATAAATTCTCAACGGTTTTAATTCGCAACAATGTGGAATGAAATGGATAATGTGCAGCGGAATTGTGAGCGCCTCTGTACTTTTTCCGTCAGTTGAGGATGTTGTGTGTAGTGTGCACCGGTGCACTAGCGCGACGCCAACACGAAGGAGTAGGGAAGTGAACCGTTTACAAGATGGAGCTGGATTCAAGAAAGGAACGGGTGGTTTTGGTTACCACAATCACACATCACCGATCCCAGTTCCTAACCTTAATCCTATGGTTAAGTTCAGTCTGTGTAGGCTACGAGTGGCAATAAGCAGTTCCACACCGATGCTACTAGGGGTATCCAGCACCTAATCGCCTCATACCGCGGGATTTACTACGAATTTACCTCACCGATCGATGACGAGTTATTGTCCGCGGGCTGACCATGATAATACCCAAGGTTAGCGGTCTGTCTGCCAATGGTGGATCCACGGATTGGTGTGTGATCTTTTGGAGTTCGTGGGATACCTTCATTCTTCTTCCACAAGGAAGTCACTGATGTTCCTTTAATTAAGTTAGTCTACTTATCATCCGCAGGTAGGTACAGGACCTATCGGAAGGTCTCACACGACCCGAGCTCTGACAAAAATTTTCAATTTTTCGAGGCCACACGCAATGCCAACTATGATTCGTAGGAATGAGCCAAACAGACATTTCTTGGAAACGACTCGGTTATATGACAGATTTGCGGGAAGGTACCAATTATATATGAGCTGCAAAAGTCTAATTGTAAGGGGAAATGAATGTAGGGCATATCAATGAACGAGTATCAATAATATTAATGAGCTAGTTTATCAATGAGAATCACACCGGTCATTCGATTGCAACTCACGATGATTTCTTCAATCAGACATCTTGTTTGCTCGTATGGTTCTTATATAACGGAGCTAGCAGCAAGTACTAACCTCATTTGTAATAGTGCGGCCTTCTGGAGCGGAACGTAGGTAATACGTCGGTCATCTGGACATACTCAACAATTGCATTTGCAGGGAGGACCGCGATCTGAATGGACGATCATAGTGATACCGAACCCAATCCACAACCCAAAACAGCCCAGCGTTCACCTGGTGCCGTCAGTGCGACTTCAAACATAAGCCAAGCAGTTCGTGCGTCGACATCCGCCGAAAAGCTACCTGCTGATGGTCACGAATCGGTCGACAGGATAACCATAATACCCAGCGAACCCCGAGCAAGCTCAACTGAAAATGTGCATCGCAAACAAGGGGTAATTTTTGACCTCTTTGTTAGCTTTATTCAGCAACATCCACAGTTTATTGATCTGCTTTTTTGTCACTGTATAACTGACGTTAACAGTATCAATTGAAGAGATTGGTGATAGGGTTCTCCAGCTGGGGCGTCTAAGTGGCCCAGAATGGGATGTTGAAAAGTATTTTGAGTGGACATTTTCTTAGTACGTTCGACCAACACATCAGGCCACTTGGCAGGTAGTCTTCCACGAGGCCGCGTGCAATCGCGCGGCAGCCATTCCACCGTTCTTCTTGTCCAACGGTCGTCTTCTCTTCTCATGTTATGACCGTCGATGCTTGATGTGTATTCCACAGGGTCTCGCAGGCGGGACATCTATGTACCTTGGATCGGAGCTACGAAGTCCGGCGCGATGTTGGAAAAGCTGGATGAACTTCAGAAGACTTGCAGGGCCTCACCCGCGTAAGGGCTCGCTTTTTTCCTTTGCATTAGTGACGCAGTCCGGTGGCGCCGCGTCTAAGCAAAAAAAATTAGGCATATAATCACACAGGGAGGAAATTAAACGAGAAAAGTGAATTCCGTGAAAATGTCCTTTAATAAGGAATAGCAGCCTTCTGAAAAAAAAACTCGAATGACCGGTAAGTTTGCCTACATGAGGCGCCACCGGACTGGGCCTCTAATGCAGAGGAGCAAACCCGATCAATGACGTTAATTATTGATTGCGCTTCGATTTTGCATTTTCTAAACGGGCGTCTAAACGAGCCCTAACACAGAGCAAGAAGAACCGTCGAGTTGAAAAAATGAGTGCGTATGTCAGCATCAGACTCCTTGATGGAACCTGGGGTAGATGGACACCTGGCAGACAACGTTGCCAACTAATTAGAAGAACGAGAGCCGCACGGTCAGCATATGGTTCTCCTTGAGAGACCTTAAGCTGACCATACGGCCCTCGTTCTTCTGATAAGCTCGTCCTTCATGCTGTTGTCCTATTCAATCATTATGTCAGTTCTTAACATGAACGCAACAACTGAATCAACAATATCCAACGGAACTGACAAGAGAGAAGATGCAATGGCCAAAGAAAAAAAAGCGATTAGAACAATCATGAGGGAATATTGGAGGGAAGGACTTCACTTCGCCATAGTGATACTTCAACAGGCAGTTACCGCCCCGGGCAATAAAGACTTGACGCCATGCGAGCCCGCTACGTACCACGCTAGAAGCACACAACTGGAAGATCCAGACATAAAGAATGAAATATAAGCACACATAAATACACATCGATCAAGAAGAAGTCGTCACTAGCCTATTGTGTGGCTATTACGTAGTGTTGGATGAAGAGCCAGCAACGCTCACCTTCAGAGAAGTTGTTGCTCCTACAGCTTTGCAGAAGCTGCATCGGTAAACATCGAACTTCTTGCCTTTTCGATGAAGGTAGAACGTATACGACACACGTGTTTCTGAAGATATCACTCAGAATATATTTTCATTTTCTCGAATGATTTACCTGAGATGCAGTAAAGTAACGCATGGTTCTTTCCGAATTTCGTTGCTTTCGTTGCTATTTTTCTTCCTTTGTACCGCAATGGTACTGTATCCACAGAGGTGACTGCCTCAGGCTGCAGTAGCGGCCTCGAAACGGCCGGTGTCAGTTCATCAGCGAAATTCGAGGTTGTGGGCCTAAATTGTAAATATCAATGCTAGGAAGAAAATAATATTTCCGACCGGAGTCCAAGTATTGAGCGGTGCTTCTTCTTGCGTCATCCTCTCTCAAGATTGAACCAATAGAAAACGACGTTGCCGAAAGTTATCGTGAGCCGCATAGAGCAACGTGATTCAAACATTTCTAGGCTCAAACCTTGCTGGTCAGAACTGCTATTGGGGAACACATTTGAGCTTAATACTGCAGAGGAATGAGAAGCATTATACAGAGTCGAGTAAAAACTGTATTCTGGGAAGCCTCCGTTACAATTAAACGGCCGAGGGACTAGAGTCATAGCAGCTGAACCAATCTTTTTATAAAGTAATACAGTCTCATATATTATATTCCTGTGATATCCGGTTGAGATGGATGAGCCGAAACTGCATAGCAGTGTTGAATTGCATTGGAGTAATCCATGTTAAATGAATACATTCTATCACACCCGGGAGATTAGAAATAATCGCTTCGTTGCCTCTTCGTCTAGGCTCACTCTCATGCTCCTCCTACAGCTTTATGACTGTAGGCGACATCTCCAGTACGAGCCCTAGAGGTCGGGTCGTGTTGGTAGGGCGAGGTCACGGGTCGTGTTGGCAGAGTGATATCTTAACCACAAGTATGACACGAATATGATATTGCATACGCACCATTTCCTTTTTTCTGTAAGTGACCTGAAGAATTTATGACATTTTGAGCACAACTTCACTGAATACTGATTAATTGCACTTCGTTTCGACTTGTATTCACAGCGTTCAGTTTTGTTTCTTGAGTCGGAGAAATCGTGGTGATATCTCTATAAATTTGTGATATTTTGAGCACAATTTTACCTTACGCTTCCTAACTGTACCTCGTTTCAACTTGTGTTCACAGAGTTCAGTTTCATTTTTTAAGTTGGGAAATTCCATTCTAATCTTTGTTCTCATCACGTTCTGGTAACGCTCATTAAGAAGAGCATAAAATTCTGACCCAGACACATATGGGGTTCATTGGTTTAGAAGTTCTCTAAAATAATCTTAAAATAATCGGGTATTCTGAACACTAGTTGCGGCACTATTTAAGATGTTGTACCCCACGTGCGTGTAGCTTTGGCTTCTGTACCCCACGTGTATTCTGACGCGTGTACCCCACGTTCGTTCTGACTCTACTCACGACGCACACTATTTTGTCGCCAGAGCTGCATGCAAAAGGGGAAGGGGGAGATCACAATCGATCAGTGCATAACCCAGCAAACCCTATACGGTTGACCTCTAACGATGACAACTCAGCACAGGCGCTCGAATGAGCTGCATGGCTTCAAGCCGAGGGATTTGTACAAGATGTTCGATTTATCCGACATAGAATTCAATGAGTGGTTGCGTGGCATTACGTGGGATTATTGCCAAATTCGCCTCATTGTCGTCGGTGCGAGAAAAAAACCGCTCAACTACACACACGTGAGGTACAACATCTTAAATAGTGCCCTAATTGCAAACGAGCTCCCTCAGTGGAGCACTCGGTGGCTCGAGCTCATACGTTAAGCCAGGGCTCCGTATCCGTGGGTAAGGTCACCTGGTCAGGCGGCGGACCGTTAACTGCCAAACGGTCCAAACGTTCCCTCCCCCCTCTGAGAACTTATGCTTTTTTGTAGAACTCTTCAGTTAAATACCTCAGATGAAACCCGATCGCGTCTCACAGAATATTTCGTCACATCTAAATTTTACCAACACATGGACTCTGGAATGAGCACTGTCACCATACGTTCAATAACTTGCTACGTCATACATTTCAACAAGATAAGCACTAGATTGCAATAGTAGTGTTTCAGGATGCGGCTGCGCTATTGGCTGGAACTCCTCAGTCGGAAGAGACGGTAAGGAATCCATGGCGGTTCTATTTCTTGATACCGATTCCATGAACATTGTTAGAACCGCAGAAAGAGGATGTCTATTAAGGATGTCTTCAAATTGGGCGTAGAACAACCAACGTTGGTAGAGGAACCAGAACCGTCCAAGAAAACTGGATCAACTCCCCAACCACAGGTAAGATTGAGAATGTTTTTCTCTTGATTACAATAAAATAATTCTCCTTTTTTAGGCTCGAAAGAAGGAAAAGAAGAAAAAGAGGGTTGGGTTCACTCGAATTCCGATTTGTTTGTTTTCTACTCACTTGCTTCTCTCTGTATTCTCCGATGTCGTCATTCATTAGCTCTCACACTTTCTATCTCCCTAACCTTATCATTCCATCCTCTTCCGCAATCCTTTGAAGCTCAACAACATTATGGGGCTTATTTTCCCAGGTCGAACTGTTTTCCTTGTGCTTTGTTATGCAACTTCTCGAGTAGGAATGGGAAGATGTTACTGAATTAATGAATTCATTTCTAACCCGGCAACGACGAAAGTAGCTTGAGAATCTCAGGAGAAAGTTTTAGCGTCAAGGCCGGAAATGGTGGAGTAAAGTTGATAAACATGGCGTGGGTGGGTGGGGGGGGGGGGAGAGAGGGTGGAAAAATCGAACTTGCCTATTATTAGCGATTGTCCAGCTTATAATAATTCTCTTGAGTGTCGTTTCATTTTAATTATTCCAGGAAACAAGTATGGATACAATATTCGAGAATATAGTAAGTCGTAATCAATTGAATCATTGCATAATTATTTGTGGTAACATTCTGTTGTTTTGTGCACAAGAGACTGTATTGTGCGAATGTGCTATACAGACTGAGTTGGTAGAGGGGCGGTGCTGGGGCGTGAGCTTATTGGGTTGGCGGAGGTGGGCGTAGCAGGAGTGAGTAGACGACGAGGGTGTTGCGGAGGTGATCGTCGACGCCGACGATATGATTTGTTACCACGAACGTTGCTCTCTTTCCTTACTAAAGAAATAGTTCCAAAATAGTAAGAGCAAGAAGCCGTCACACAAAACATAAACAGAACTCTCCAAAAGTAATGAACACGAAGAAAATCGAAACATTCTTTCTAAAAGAAATACAGAAAATTTTCCTACCACTTTCGACACCATTAGGTGTGCTTGACGTAATTTTTCCACCAAGTTTTGCCATGCTGACGTCGAAACAAAAGCGCAACGAGAGGATTCGAACCCATGACCCTCTGAGCGAAAATCCACTGCGATACCGCTGAGCCAGCGAGGCACACTGGTAAGCGCCTCTCAACGGCGGTGTTTTTTTGCAGCAGCGCTTGGATGAAGTGGCGCGCGGCGACAGGTTTACTACGTACTACGTTTACAGGTATCGGAAAATGCCGGAGCAACTGAAATCGAAGATCTACCGTACGGTAGTAAAACCGGTTGCTCTGTATGGAGCTGAGTGCTGGCCTGCCACGAAAGAAGCTGAGCGTCGCCTTAGCGTCATGGAGATGAAAATGTTGAGATGGATGGCTGGCGTTACACGGCTAGACCACGTAACGAACGCTGACATAAGGGAGCGATTTGGAGTGGTCCCAATCGCTGAAAAGCTTCGTGAAACCCGTTTGAGATGGTACGGGCACGTGCTGCGGGCAAGCGATGACACCGTGTGTAAGGCCAATGTCATACTCACGACGGCAACGGTCGCAGCAAAGCTGAAAAAATGCATGGCTCGCCTCTATAAAGCACTGAAGCTGGGTTTTTTGTATGCTGCTGGGTGCGGAGACTCGGAGCAGTGCTGCCCAACCGTCGCAGCTGGCGCCGGCTCGCCGCAGGGCACTGCGCTGCGACGAAGGCCACAGTACTGTCCTGAGGGGATTTGCACCGTCCTTTTTGCCCTTGCGGTGAGCTATCCGAGTCCCCGCACACAGCAGCTTGCAGAAAATTCAGCTGCAGTGCTTTATAGAGGCGGGCCATGCATTTTTTAGCTTCGCTGCGACCGTTGCCGTCGTGAGTATGGCATTGGCCTAAGATAGGACTCGCTCTCGACGTACCAGGAACAAGACCGAGGGGACGTCCGAAGCAGCACTGGCTGGATACGATACATGCTGATCTAAAGACAGTGGGAGTTCATTCAGACCAGGCGTATGATAGATCTTTATGGCGTCAGAAAATTGGCAGAGCGGACCCTGCTTCGAAGGGGAAAAGACACTAAAGAAGAAGTTGTGATCCCCGCTCGGTGCTCTACAAAACTATGTAGGGTTCGTTCGGAATCTTTGGGGCACGCTCACTGACCTCCCTAGTAAGATGTTCCTCGAGCACCTGCGTCCTAGTAATCTGAGACTGTCGTCTGTGTCACTGAATCCTTCGATGATACCACTCTCTATACGAACATCAACAAGGACTGCGCTATGCGGTAATCGGACTTTTTACGCAGCACGAGAAGGGAATAAACCTTCACGGGTTCACGATTAAACCGCCTTAGCGACAGCGCTTCCTTGACGAGTCGTTTATGTTGAGTTGGTACGTTGCGTAGAAGCCTCCAAGTACGATTCTGTATAAGCCTCGGCATCGTACAGTTGTTTCTTGTCCTGTACTTCAGCTCGACACAAGGTTGTCAGATTATATTTTTTGGCTGACGTTTCGGTGGAGTTGCCTTCTTCGGAAAGGGAGACCGAAATTTTACACCTACTGAGTGGAGTAGCTCCTCCTACCACGGGGCCACGGATGCCCCTTCAAATGAAGTTTGGAAAAGTTGCAGTTTATAAATTGTCTTGAGCACGTGTTACTGCTACGCGATTTCGTTGCTTTCCGTATACTTTTTTCGTAAATAATTGTTCTATTTTAAAAAAACAATGAAAGAGATCGAGTACTTACTCTCGCAAGGAAATGGGTTTTCAGCTCATCGATTTCATTTTTCTCCTGTCCAAAAAATGTATTACACGTAACGGTTCTCAGGCCTCGACTAGTAGCGAGAACTTGGGGTGACTAATGTGTGATTAATCCAATTTCTCTTCAGGACGAAAAGTTGAGTTTGGAAGGGTCAGAGGTGTGTTTGCACTTCTTCTCAGCATCTTTTATTTCTAAGATTTGCATTCGACATTTCAGAAAAAGCCCAAGAAACCACTTCTACTAAGGCTCAGAGAAATGGTAAGAGATATGCCATTACTTGCTGCTCATAATTGTGCTCAGGTAGAGTAATTTTAGATGAAGGAGGACGACGGTGGCGGGTACGAAAACTTGGTGAGGGCGCCATATTAAGCGAAAATATTATCTAACAAGTAGTCGTAAGAACTCATGTTGAAAGTATTTTTACACTTTGCAAGTCCTGTGATTCGCAGGTTGATGGAACCAAAACCAAAGAGGAGGAGGAGGTAAATGCAAAGTGTTGGCGTTTGTGCTTCTCTTATCTGGTAACGTTTCAGAAGAAAAAGGCGGATGACAAAGCCAAGACGAAAAATAAGGACTCTGTTGAAAAGGTAAGATTTGTTGCCTCAGAGTGACATGCAGCTTTCCCATATTACTGTGCTTTCAGGACGACGACGGTGCTTATGAGAATCTGGTTAGCTGCTTTACGCGATACACAACCATTGTAAACTTGCCACTGCAGCTGTTGCTGTAGCCACAATCACTGTTAAACTCTCCGTTGAAGAACTTGTCGAGTGATTTCAAATTATTATTGCAAAGTAGACATGAAACAAAGCAACGAAATTCACTTCCGAAAAATCTGCGAATTACTCAGGGAAAGCTAAAGGGCTATGCTGAGCAGAATTCTTGATAGGAAATTCCACCTGAAGGGTGGCTTGAGAAATTCCTGGTTTGAAAAATAATAGAGAGCTTCATTTACCTACGCTTGGAAATGCTCTCGTTTTTCTTTCATTCCTTCAACCTTCTTTTCTCCTTTCGAGTTTTTGAAACGGGATCTGACCTACTGCTATCTCAATGTCATCAGAATGCGAGGAAACTTGAAAACTACGTAAACGGACAAGCGCACGTTATAAAAATTGGTTCTGATGATCTAGCAAGGTCTGGGATCCATCATACTTGAGGAATCCTACGTTCGTAGCCTAAAAAAACCTCTGCAATGATAGCCACAGTTTGAAGCCAATAATTTCTGAGTGTCGAGTAATATCTCTGCAACTTTTGAAGACGCAAGAAAACGTTTTTTTGCAAACTAATCCTAACATTATACTTGTTGTTGTAAGATATTGTTCCAATCACTTGTTTCAGCCGACACCACCCAAGGAGCAGCAGACATCGGCTAGTGTGAGTTTGTAGAAAGTTTGCGAGCGACTACAGAGCTCTCCTGTCACAGTAAACTAAAACTGAGCAGTCTCCGTTCAGCAGAATTGAGATGGCCAAAACGCGCTATTGTGATGTTCGGGGGCAAATTCAACTTGGTATGGCTATGTATCACTAGCGAAGACGAGCCGACGTGTAAACCACAGTCTTCCTCCTCCTGAACCAAGCAATTCTGCTTCAGACGGTTCCTCTTAAAACCGAAGGAACTCTTTACCTCAGTTTTATACGTGAAAGAGTTTCGTAGTGAGATTAGATATTCATCAGCGGCTGATAAAAGTAGGAAACGTATTCGGAATCGATTGAGTGGACCGAGTAGAACGATCCAGCTAGTTTTTTAATTTCAATAGGCAAAAAGATTCAAGCACAATTCGGAAGAAATCTGAAATCGATCATGATCATTTACGCTGGAGCGGCATCTTGGTCCGTAATAAATCTACCTTTTGTTCAGGTGAGCGATACCTCAACAGGATTGAAGACAGGGGTAGGTGGCTTCGTCATTTTGTTATGTGACAATGTTTGACTCTACGGAAAAACATGAGATGAATGTGGTCCTCGAGGCAAACGTGTCATATCGCAATCTTCGCTGCAAATGCAATGTTTGCTTCAGAAATTTGCTCATGAGGAATACACGTATTTGCCACAATTGACATAGCCAGCAATCCTTGATTCCAAACGTTTTCATGCACTTTTGTAAGGTGGTGTATACCCGAAATAGAAGAGCCAACAGGAAAACATCTGAGACAGAAGAGATCCACAGGGAATGAGAGTAAAAATAGTGCGGCAGCATGAACGTAATCACTGAAATTGAAATACGAGGGGCGCAGGATGAAGGCATTCAGGCTTATGAGAAAGAAAGGAGACAACATGGTTTATTCTGATATGTGTTAGAATGTTTATTAGCAAATAAATAAGATGAACAAATGAACAGATCTGATTCAAATAAAATAGAGTAAAAATGTGACTGACCAATCACCACACTACGAAAATGCGTTCCACAGATCTCACACGACTCTTCCATTTTTTGTATTGAGTACTATACCTTTTTTCAGGAAAAGAAATAAAAAAATCAAAAAACAGAAAATAGAATAATACGAATATCATTTCAGGCGGGTCCACCACACACGACACGGGTATGGGACTTTTACTGATATCTGCTCAACCTCTTCGTTTGTTATTAAAACTCTTCTCCAAATTGTTTCAGGGCGGACTCTTTTCTGAGATCGGACCTACAGACGAAAGAGAAGTGGGTGCATATCAACTCCATACATTATCTTTGGTGTAGGGGCGAAATTTGGGGCCTCAGCCTTGTTCCTTATCATTAAAGACTTGCAACAACCCCTTGCCCGTTTACAATGTTTTCTTTCTTAAGTATTTCCGGAACACATAGATGTGAACCATCCACAATCATTTGAGCAGGGAATGTTCTCCATGGTGACCTGTCAGTGTTCTTTAATCACAATCAGCATCATTCAGTTTTTAGCGTGATATTTGTCCACTCTCTTGATCCCAACTCTTCAGTTCGAACCCATTCATACCCATCAATTATTGCACAACAGGGGCTGCATGCTGTTCTCTCTCCGAGAGGTTATGGGGTCCCTTATCCCTATGTCCGCACTCCTAGCCGAAAGTTTGGGAAAACCGTAGGTCAGGGTTCCCCTTTGCCTTCCAGGAAGAGGTGAGCATAAGGTCCATCTTTCTCGCACTTCGCGGCACGCTTGCTATATTCTTATCTGTCTAATTGTACTATAACTCCTCGTTTACTTGGGTTTTTAACATTACATGAAATCCAGTTCTACGGTTATGATGCCACCTCCTCCTCTTTGTTACAAATTGCCTATCAGCAACTGCTTTACTCGTGTTTGTCCTTCTGTCAGACTTGCTCTTCTAATATCGGCCTACTCTTATTTTTGTTGTTGTGTTCCTAAACCTGCCAAACATTTTATGTTGATCTGATTACTCGACTTTCAGTCCGACTCAGACTACTTCGGTGATGAGAGCAGCGAAGGAGGAACACAACTTGGCACTCTTGGCACTGAAACGGTACTTGTCTGTAATTTCTCTTACAATAATATGCAGCCAGAAGTTCAGAAAGTGGACGAAAATTATCAGAGATACGATCACTATTAAAATAATCGTAAACAACCCCTTTGTGGAACCAGATTCGGCTTAGATAATTAAGCAGAGTCGCACACTTGTCTTTCTTTATAAGAGAGTTTTTGCTAGAGGTAGCAACAAAAAAAAAATCCACTGAGATTTTTGATTGCATGAATTGCCTGCATGAAACTGAACCGTAACTTTATGAACAAACGAAGTAAGTATAGAAAGCTACCTACAATTCTGAAAATAAAAGCTGTGATTTACACTGGGGCCAAGAGTGGTCAATTTGGCAGTCTTTGTCTCGAAGACTGAATCGCTCCATGAATGCATCTACAATCCGCCACAGTTGCTCGTTTTTAATCTCATCCAAAGTTTCGACGACGATCGATCTGGGAGAAATATATTCTGTGTGACGGATAAAGCATATTTTGTCAACATAGTTCAGGTGGTGTATTCCAAGGGTGGAAAGAATGAGAATTTTGTGGTCAATACTAGGCAGTGGTGAAGTGGAGCTCCTGCTTCGGGCCTAACTCAAGTACATTATTTAATCTTCAAACCTTCCTCTGCCCAAAGGTCCACAAAAAAAGTCCGAGACTCTCATTATAATCACCCTGGCAAAGGTACAAAGTCCCCTTGAACATATGCATCTCAGTATTATGAAGAGTTTTGGGGCGCATCACTCTCCATGTATAAGTCTTGGTGGTTCATTGAAAAAGACACTTGATTATGGAATTTATTATTGAACTTGCAAATACATACATGAACATGACATAATACAATATTCAACATGATCGTGAATAAGAACACATGAATGCGAGAGTGGATATATACCCAGGGTAGAATAGATGGAATATTGGATTTAGTATTATCTGATCGTGAGTAGTGTGGTAGTTGATTAGTTGATAGTGGGTCTGCGATAGAGCTTATTGTTAGAGGTGACGATGGAAGGTGCGGTCTCAAGTCGTGCACGATTCACATATCCCGCTACTTGCCCGACCAATCGACTGATCGTCGCTCCGCCTCACTTATTTCGAGGCGGATCCTCATGCCGTGATCCTAGTTGAATCGTGAATAGAGTGGTCACACCATGAAGTCTGACTTTCTGGATTGTGTCCACTTTTTGGCTTCAAGTTTTGAGAAGGCTCCTGCAATTAATTACCAAACAGACACCTAGGACAGCAGATTCGTCTGGCGAAAAACCCTTTTCAGCACCATTTTTCTTCATTTGTCAGAAATGATGTGAAAACGCAATGATCGCGAACTACGGTTTTGTTTTTCCTACGTGATCACGATCAGTGAACATAGGCTCTCAACAAGTTTGTCTTCAACTCTGAGCACGACGGAGAAATCATAGACTGGGATTTATTCAGGACCTCGCTCCAGGAGAAGAAGGTGGAGATGATCTGTTGACCGGTACAAGTCACGTGAGCATTTTTAGCGAATATGTTGTGTGTACGCTGTAGGATCACACTCTCGACAAGCTACTCTTTGGAGGCATTTGGCAGGTTCATCGTGCAGATAGAAGTTGGGCATGTTCTAAAAATGTATAGAGAATTAAAGGACGTTCCATGTGCGACTTTCGATGAATCTCGGCATTGTGATTTCACAGTACTACAGGGTGTCTCAAAAAAATGTACCTCCTGTTTGAAATGTCATAACTTTGGCGGAAGTGATCCATTCGAATTGAGTATAGCTTGAATGAAAGCTAAGAAAAAAAGAAATTTTCTGGTTTGTGTTCGGTGAGGATTGCGCCATGTACTCGATCGAGGCCTCAGATTTTAGACCTGATTGATTGTGCATGGGTTACATGCTTGCTCTACTTAGGTCGTAAACAGGTGATATTGCTATTATCAGTTACTCTTAAGGCAACGAACATATCTACTTGCCGATGCTATCGGTTAATCATGGAATGACATCAATATCGATCAATAATTGTAGCCACTGTTTGAGACGCTAAAACTCTTCCGACAGTGATGCAATCATAAGAAAAGAATCAAGAGGAATGCAAAATGTATGAATCATGAAGATTGCGCCATGCATCCGTCCGAATCGTCGGATTCTAGAAGTGATTGGAAGTTCTCGGATAACATGCTTGTTCTACTTTGGTCGCAAACAGGTCATATCATTGCGTTACACTTGGGGCAGCGAACAAAACAACTCAGCTTTCGGTTATAGACGGATTAGCATCATTATCAATCACCGAGTGTTCACTTTGATCTGAATAAAAAAACACTGTCGTATTGTGCAGTTGCATCTTAAAGTGCACGTTAAACTTGTTACGTCTTGATGTTTCTATGTTAACTGCATCACGAGAAACGCGTAACAGCAATATCACCTCTTGGCGACCAAAGTGGAGCAAATATGGTATCCGTGAACTTTCAATGAGGTCTAAAATCCGACGATTCGGGCAGGTGCATGGCGCAATCTTTATGGTTCATACATTTTACAGCCCTCTGAATTCTCTTCCCATGATTGCACCACGGTTGGAAGAGTTTTAGCTGCTCAAACAGTGCTTACAGTTATTGACCAATATTGATGTTGCTCCATGCTGAACCAAAAGCTGCGGCAAGTAGATATGTTCACTACCTCAGCAGCGATATGACCTGTTTACGACCAAAATAGAGTAAGCATATAACCCATGCACTATCAATCAGGTACAAAATCCGAGGCCTCGGTTGAGTGCATGGCGCAATCTTCACCAAGCCTACACCGGAAAATTTTCTTTTTCATTAGCTTTCATTCAAGCTATGAACCGTTTCGATTGGTTCACATTAACCGAAGTTATGGCATTTCAAACAGGAGGTACATTTTTTTGAGACACCCTGTATTTACTGTTAAGCAGATAACCGAGACTTTGGTCGGCTGTTGCTGTATCATTTTGTTCGAATGACGTTTCGGTGATGTTGCCTCTGTGGGAGAAGCTACTCGACCAAACACCAATTCTTACTACAAAAGACTATTCTAAGAACAGGGAATAAAAGTTCAAAGAAGCAATCAGAAGCGTACCTTAGTGGTGGTTGCCGAGGCAAACCATCAGTCACCCTTACACGGGAAGCTTGTGAGCGATCGGTGACGATTCATAACGAAACCCACGAGTAGGGCTTCGCACGAGGAGTGCAACGATGTGTTCATCTGGTGCCGTCGTCACCTGGTTGAGCTGAAAATGGCCGGCGAAATTTTGCACTGCCGCACACGTAGGCTCCCCGCCAACGGGAGTACCGGGCCGAGTATAACGACCAGCACATCGAGGTGGACGAGTGGAAAACGCTGTCGACTCAAAATCTGGTGATCTGGGATCGATCCCTTCGAAGAGTTTTTCTTTTGCCTTCACGCGCAAGATTCCACACTACGCTCCTTCTGCAATTTTGCCCTAGTATCGAGATAGAATCGCGTTTGGGACGAGTATGACCAACAGAGCACGCACGGAGGACAATGTATTCTAGTACCTATGTATGTGAGCCAAACCTACCGCCATTTTCAGATCGACCAGGTAACGACGGCACCCGGTGAACACATCGTTGCCTCCCTCGTGCGAAGCCCTACACGCTCATATAGGTTTCGTTATGAATCGTCACTGATCGCTCACAATCTTCCCTTGTTAGATGCGGAAGTTAGCGAGCGAACGAACTTACCCTATGGGGACCAACCAGCATAGTGGCCTCATAAAGCGAGATCAGCTGGGTCGAGCCCGCATAGGAGGGCCAATGGGGCTACCTCTTGAGAAATCGCCACACACTCTCCTTCCTACGAAGTCGACATCACCGAAACGTTAGCCGAATGAAACGTTATAATAACCTTGGTCATCTGCTCAACAGTAAACGGTATGAAAGGACGTTGTCACTATAAAGCTTCTCTACAGTATTTCAAGGGGCAGATCTAAGCACATCTCTACTGTTGTAGCATTTCCGCTCCACCGTTCCTCGGTGCTTGTGCAACCCGACATGTGCTGAACTACGCGCATGTGTTTTCCCATTGTTGAGGCTGTGTCTGATGCGATTTTTTGCAAAAACTTGGCGACTTCTGGTGTGAGCGGCTAAAAACTCTTCTTGACTTGACTTGACCCCGATATGGTGCAGTCGTCTCACGCATCTCATTGTTTGAAATACTCCTGTTGCTAAAATTGGTTCCAATGTAATCGTTCATGTTTCCAGGGTTCCGATGCTTCCGTAGCCGCCCGGGCTCAGGTTCGTTCTGTTATTTGGCATTAGACACTTGTGTTAGGTTGATGCAAAGAATAATGTCGCTTTTCATAATGCTAGCATTCATGCTCATCCTCTGGCAAACTTTATACATAAATTTGATCATTCTATATATAATTTGCTCTCCTCTCACCTCAAGAACAACATGTTCGTTAGATCTACTGTTCCGCATTCGTCAGGAATCTTCTCCTCTCAAAATTGAACCATAGACGCACCCATTATGACAACTTCGACTTTGGTGAATCTTTTCTCAATTAAAAATCCGCACGGAGCGAAAATGTAGATGGTTTCAATTTGAGTTGGCAAGATGATTGTAACATCTGGTATCAGCCGCATTCCACTAAATTCTTACTGGTCACTTTATCGATAACATTTATACTCTCCAGTTCTCTGCACACATTTTGACCGGTGTTCTACATGCTCAGAAAGTATCTTATAACTGAAGTCGGTTCCTGTTATCCGAAGGCACTGGCGCATCGCTTGCTGCAACCGGCCTCATCAGTGATATTTTTCCCATCCTTAATATGTAATACTCATCCTTGTGGTAACGCAAGGGAAGCTACTGCCCTATAATTTGATCATTTTGTGGCACAAGTTCTATGAATTACGATGCAGCAGTCACTTTTTGTCAACCCGCTGAAATTTGACTTACAACAATGGGACTTCCAGGCTGAGCATTTTCAGCATGTCCCTTGTATGTAGGTAGCACTTCATCGTGGATACGAGTGAACCACCAATATGTTTAGGCGGTTCCCGGCTCAGTGCAAAAGAGAGAAAGGAAAGTGAAAAGTGAGTGTGTTGCTGTAAAGGCGGATTTTCAGCTCAGTTACATAACGGATCGAATAACGGCTCATGCTTCGCAATAGTCAGAAGACCCACTGCACAAAAATATTGTCTTAAGGCCCTTTCAGACTTGGCTGCGTTGCTGCCACAGTAATTATGAAACATAGGCGTCGGCGGCGTGGGCGGCAGCTGCGCAGTAGCGCAGTATCCGGTTTTAATTTCTTTGCGAAAACCACTCATTCATATCGTCATCTATGCACTAAGCAACTTTTTGACCAACGGCAGTCCAGTGGACAGCCGCAAAAGTGCGCAGCTATTGCGGAATACCAGTACTCCCCTTTTAACTGCTCTACATTGGTTCGCTGCCACAGTAAAGTGTGTAGGGGCCGTTACTTGTACTGATCAGGCCTAGTACGTTCTAGGTGCGTGGCGTTTCAGCAGTTGAGAAGTGCGTTGCGTATCGATCGATTAATATGCATATTTACTATCTACGAAACTATTAGGTTGTTAACTAATTATTTGCCGTTTTTTCAACCTTCTGTTGTGCGCCTAGTAGAGAAGCTTTCGAAAACATCCAGATAGCATTCGATAGAGAATTATTCGCTCTTTCACGACATTTATCTGCTGTTTACGAAACGTTGAAATTTTGATAACTTTTTGACCATTGAAGTTGAAATCAAAAATGAGAAAAATTGACCCCACCCTATAAAACAGTATTTAGTTCTTTTTTGACTTTCCCTGGTTTTTGATTATTTACAGAGCGTCAAAGTGGGGTATCTCAGAGAAAAGAATAATTTTTGGATGCTTGTGCTTCCTTTCTGCCGGGCGTTTTCCAAGAGCTCTAAACATGCCACAATAGAGCATTTATCGCTCT
This sequence comes from Nippostrongylus brasiliensis, assembly GCA_030553155.1. Taxonomy (NCBI): domain Eukaryota; kingdom Metazoa; phylum Nematoda; class Chromadorea; order Rhabditida; family Heligmosomidae; genus Nippostrongylus; species Nippostrongylus brasiliensis. Next base: position 16,146,640 of record CP130733.1, on the reverse strand, counting down.
ATCAGGTCGTACGTTCATTTTTCTATGCTAGCCGTTTTTTAAAACTTTTATAATGAAAGCGTTTTCAAAATTCCTCGACGTGTAAAACGTTTCGTTGGAAACCTTTTGCAGAACGTCAGGCATCATTCGGAAGAGGATGATCTGGGCTATGGAGTGATGGATCACAGTTTTTCAACCGCACCAGGTTTTGTTGACTTTTAGGTCGTCAAAGTGGAGGTTAACAGGCGACTTCGTCAACCACTTTGTCGACCTAACAGTTAACTAAACCTGGTGCGATTAAAAAACTGCGATAGCCCTCCTCATAGCACTAATCCTCCTCTTTCGAATGATGCCTGGCATTTTGCAAAAGGTTTCCAATGAAATGTTTTACACGTCGAGGAATTTTGAAAACGCTTTCATGATAAAAGTTTTTAAAAACGGCTAGCATGAAAAAATAAACATACCATCTGATCGAGCAAAAATCTATCGTGACCTGTTTAGAGCTGATGGAAAACGTCCGGCAGAAAGGCTGCACAAGCATCCAAAAATTATTGCTTTCTTTGAGATACTACACTTTGACACTCTGTAAGTAAACAAAAACCAAGGAAAACCAAAAAACTGTGTACCGTTCCATAGAGAAATTCGTCTGCTTTTAGAAGGTATATACAGTTTTGCAGAAAGTCTGGGAATGAAGCAGGGAAAATTCACTGTCGGTGGGGTCAATTTTTCTCATTTCTGATTTCAACTTCAATGGTCAAAAAGTTATCAAAATTTTAACGGTTCGTAAATAGCAGATACATTTCGTGGAAGAGCAAATAATTCTCTATCGAATGCTATCTAGATGTTTTCGAAAGCTTTTCTACTAGGCGCACAACAGAAGATTGAAAAAACGGCAAATAATTAGTTAACAACCTAATACAAGCACAAAAGAAATGATGTGGGTAACGAACAAATGAACAAATGATACGACTAACTTAAGTGGACTACACAGAATCACTGTGACAGAAACTGCCGGAGTTGCGCAGTCATATCTTCTTATTCTAGCTAACATAGTCATTAGTCAGAAAACTTAGTCATTGACTACTGACTACTGCCTACAGCATTACTGTGTGCCCTCCCAGGATCGTATTTTGAGTAATCAAGAAAACAAGAGTATTATTGGCAGGTATGACATCAATAAAAATAATATTGCCTGACCATAGGAAGCAGATGGAGTCGAACAATAATGGATATACTCGCTATTATGTGTTTATTACCATTGATGAACGACTACTTGATATTACCCGTTCACGCTCTTTCCCACGGAGGATGTAGGTTCAGATTATTCACCTACATTGGAGAGCGCATATGGTGCATGCCTTCGGGACAAAATGAACAACAATCTGATTGCAGGGGCGTTTATTTTCGCATATTTGATCATTCTTTTATTTCTCGTATATCCCATTCTCTGCTTGGTGCTTTTCGTGTCACAATGTACTCAAAGAGGCTTGGTGAACGTATACAAACTTTACGGACGCGCGTACAGAGGTTTTTCTTCAATTTTTCCTTTTTTTCGTGTACTCCTAAAGAACTGCAGACTCACATCTGTGATATGAGCCATTTCGAAACTAAAAGTTGCTGTGAAGCGGGGATTGTGGGTACTGCCTTTTAACATCAGCTGTCAGAAAACTTACATATGATGGCCCTTTTTGAGTTGTTTTAAGTTTATTTCAAGTTTCAGTTGTAATTGAGTGCAGCACGATTGTTTAGGATTACTCATATCTGTTTCACGTGGCGTACTTAACAGTGTAAATAAATATGAAATATGAAAATATAAATAATGTTCTGAACAGGAATTGGTTACGGCTACATGGTCCTCGTTTTCGTTTCCCAAACGGCGATAATACATCAAGGATCTATACTCATCAAACATCTCTTACTAGTTTATTCTGACAGCTTACAAATTGCATCGTGCGGCGAACCCTATGTGGAAAAATGTGAGATTTCATCTAGTTGAGGGCTTGGACAAGATTCAGATCATTATGCAGTATCAGTTTCCACATTAAGGGGATGAATGTTCGTCGGTTCTTATGGATCTTCAATGTCTTGCTGCAAATAGCTCCTTCGAGTTTTATTCCGAAGGTTTTTGTTGGAGTTATCCTATAGGAACAACACCATCCGGCACTTCTTACATGAGGTTGGCTGATAATTCCCCCATCGTTAGTTTGCTTTTAAAACAGGAAGGCAAAGTTTTCAACAACAATAATATAACCCGTATATTGTTTTTACATGACGGACATTTCGCATCTCGCGTTCTGGTGCAGGGTGAGAGCGCTGAAGCAAAATACAGTACATTTTTCATAGCAATCCCACTCCATACCTATACGTTCCCCGACTAAACTACAAGTTCTGCACAACTCTCAGGCTAGCTCTTTCAGATTCCTCCTGACACCCAACTATATCAATGGAATTGACGTTGAAGTATGTCAATCCAATTCCTATGTTATGTTTCTCCTTTGTTTCGTTTTTTAAGCCTTGTTCCCTAAGAAACAAGGCTGATCGGTTCAACACTTTTTTGCAGGATTTCGCTCGCAGGGCAGTTCAACTTCTGGCAATTGGCGTGCTCGCTCTTGCGGGACCAAGGATACTCATCGCCCTGCTGGCAACATTGAGTAAAGTTATAAGTAACATACATTAATGATGCCTCTCAGACATGTCATTTCAGTGCTGGTGTTTATTGTAATAGTCGCTGTGGACGCAGTATCCGAATTTGGTTCAAATTCCTTCGAAATCATCCAAAATGCGACAGATTTTCATAAACTTAAGCATTTTCAGGCAAGCGAAATGCTATATTTAATTAAAGTGAATCATAGTATGCTAGAAAATTTTTAAATCACAAGAAAACTGGCAGTCAGGACCTACTCTGAGGGTGTACTGTACTCTGCTGTTACTTTGTTGCACACTCAAACAAAAACAGGTCAAAAATCTAAATGTAGTAGCTGGTCACCGACAAAAACAAGCAAACAACATCACAATTTAATACGTTGTGCAATATACGAATAAATAAATATAAAAATAAATACAAAAAAGCCTTCTCTGCCAAAAGCGTACCCAGTCTTCCTCCCTCGTTGGAGACGAACTTCTTTTCCAGCGCTTAATCCCGCGCCGTCGTAGGGTCCACTGTTCTTGTCAACAGTCGCCATCTAACTCTATCCCGGGCGTCTTCTGATGTTGCTTTGACCTTGTTGAGGTCGCTTCTGATGACATCCTCCATCTCTTCTTGGGCGCTCCTCTTGGACGCTTACCGGGTGCCTCGAACTCCAATGCTCTTCTTATTGAGTGGTCCTCCGGTCTCCTGAGAATGTGCCCATACCATCTGAGCCTTTGCTCTCGCATTTTCAGATTCACAGGGGCTGCTCACATGACCGATCTTACGTCCTGATTTCGTACCCTATCCATCCGTGTCCGCCAACATGCCCACCTGAGCATCCTCATTTCGGCTGGGTATACCTGTCTTTCATGTGCCTTATTTGTGGATCAGCACTCGCTGCCATAGAGCAGTGCTGGTCTGACAACGACCCGGTGCAGCTTTCCTTTGAGGACCCTCAAGCATTTCTTGTCACAGAGGATTCCAGTTGCTTCTCTTCACTTCACCCACGCTGCGTTTACCCTTCCCCTCACTGCCTCATCTACTGCTCCATCTTTTGGTAGCTCGCTTCCGAGGTATCGGAATTGGTCCACCCTCTCGATAGTTAACCGATAGCAGTCCAGTGTCACGGTCAGCCTGAGGCCGTTTTTGGCCACTGTCTCCTGCCACTGTTGAACCTTATCCTGTAGTTCTTCTCTGCTATCTGCTATCAGAGCTATGTCGTAAGCGTACAGAATGGTTTTGAGTGGATTTCAGTGACATCCATATTAGCGTATGGGATAATCTGTCATAAGCCTTCTAGAGGTCCAGGAAGGCCAGGTAGATCGGTCGGCGCTTTTCGTGGTATTTCTCCATTGGAGACGAACACCGTAATCGTAGTCCACTCTCAGATCCCAGTTACTAGGCACTCACCTGCAGAACGGATTTTTCCCAGCAACCTGGTTCCAACTCGCAATGATAATTTTTATCACAGGTTTGGATCTCTGCGCTTCAACTAGCATTCTCTTCATCTGGATTAGCACAAGTCACTGTGTTCTGCATGTCGTCGTTCAGAGCTATTCGTGCAAATCATTTTACAGTCAGTTGATCACTTTTTTGTAACAAAGTATATAGCACTCTCTATATCGCACAAGGAAGAAAAGTAATTGGTAAACACGAGTAGTGAAAACGGTCAGAAAGGGTTGCTCATGTCGTACTGCAAGACCTGGAGCTCCGCTTGGAAATCCTGACTTTTTACACGATTTGAATGAGAATACATTTTGTACCGCAGGAGCCGCTACATGAGAGAAAGTCTTGGGTGATGATAACTAGGCTTCCAGGTCGTTACTATTCTCTTCTCTTCGCATTTGGGGACATTTTCCTAGCAAATCCATATGAGACAACTGCAGGGTCAGTCGTTTGTCTCAACTTGAAACGTCTTGTATTACAGACCGCAACATCTGTGATTGTTGGAAAGATTTTTATATCGTTACTCGGACTGCACTCACTCCTTGGTCATATTGCATTTTTGAGGGATGAAATTTCTGAACATACATTAACGTTTCCGACGGAAAGTAAAGGTATATTTGTTTCGACGCTAATACAATGGCACATAGCTGTATTCACTATGTCTTCACTCATTCTAATCTAGAAAATTTATAAACTGCCTTACCAAGAGGTCAAGAGCCCAAGCTCACGATCGCGATGATCATGGTCCAACTGGGCCTCAGCCAGGAATCATTGACTTTCTCAGAAATAGGGAAAATGGTGTCAGAACCGGTGTCAGATCCAGGTCGGCCAAACGAGGCGACTATCTGGTCTAACTAACTGGTTGGCGTAAATTGGTCGGAAATCTACGAGATTATTTCTTCACTAGAATCTTACGGTACAGTTAAAAGCGAGTTGGCATCATATTTTGACGTCGCCACAGCGTCGCTCCAGACGGCAGAATTTTTCGGCAAGCTAATTAGGAAAACAATGTAGCAGAAAGTTCCGCTTTCCAGATATAACATTCTACCCTGCATTTATGGTGGAAGTATATAGCGCAGTTCGTGACTACTCGCTGCACTTATACAGCAATGCGGAGGTTTTATTTCTGTATCACATAACCGGCTCACTTGGTAGGTTTTCTAAATATGAATTGTGAACACACAGTATCCATCGTAACACTTAATGGTTGAACGATTCTACGAAGACGATTCACTTAATAAAGTCCAATAAATGCGGCCTGATCATAAACCTGTGATTTGAGGTGTAGCCACACGAAATTTCTTAGTGCCGGATGAAGCAAGTTCGAGCTTGTCTGCGTCGCTTTCGGTCGCGGCTCATTCAATCGCCTCGTTTTTTCCTCAATGCATCTGAATTGTGAACACAGAGTCAGCGAGCTTCCATGCTGATTTTAATTACCGTTAACAAAAATTGACACGAAAGCAATTAAAACATGATTCACGATTGCTTGTCATTACTTCAAAGTTGAGAGAGCAAGCAATGAAGCTTGAGCAGGGATTATTATTTAAAGTGGGATTGGGTGTAACAAATGAATGAAGGCGACTTGTACCTCAACGACTATCAACTGCCTTAGCTTCTAAGGCTGGTACGCATACTCTTGAACAGCACAACTGTCTCGTCCATTTTAGCAGCAATGTTTATGATTTTGGCACTCGCTAGATGTTATGGGTCGAAGACGTTCTGGGATGGAGCCAATTTTGTCGTTGCTTACAGTGTATTCTGCCTCTTTTATTCGCTTGTCGTTTCCTTCGACGTGAGTGCTCGGACTGTATCTCTTTACGTTCTACTCGCCTAAGGATATCAAATATTGTTCAGGTTGTTCAAATTTTCTCTGTCAGATACAGGCATCTGGTGCTGTTTTGTTCACTGTATCTCTACATGGCAGCGACTATTGTCATTACTGCATTTTGTTCCGGTTGGTTTGCTTCACAATTCTACTACATACCAGAGCTTACTAATTCTTCACGTAGTGAATGCAAATATTACGAAGCAGATTTCGTTTCTGAGATAATATTCCGACTAACGTTCTCTTGAACATTGAAGTCCCTCTCTATGTCTAGACACATTTACTCACTGACTAACCAACAATCAAAGGGGCCTAATAGCGCAGCGTTCCTTAACGCTTTATAGTCAACTTTTGGAGAGGATATCACTCCGAAAAGTCAATGTTTCAAGGTGGTTTGTTCATTTCACGGTGCAGAAAAAACATGAACCGCCTTTCTCGGGATTTTCGAAAAATCTTCGCTTGCTGGTTGCTTTAGTGATCGAACGTAGCATTTGGTATACTAGATCCTGAACTCGACAGGCAATTGATGTGGGACTCAGTTACAACAACAACGGTAGCTTCTCATCCGAAAAGACTCGCGTTCGTAGAGTTGCAGTGCGCAGGCTTCTGCAAGGGCTACAATGCAAATTTGCTAGAAATCGAGTTTTAAACAATCCGGGAGTCAATGGCTCTATCTCGCGAAAGAGGACCTCATTTGGATTGCACAAAAAGAGCGGTGCACATGCTGTGGCTACCACCACTGTTGCCGAAAATTGCGGCGACGCACAGCGTAAAGACGACAATTTTCACCCATTTTCATTTACGTGGAAGATTTTCACATTAAAAAGAACTTTTAGCACAATACCTTTAGAAGAGCAGGAAAATAGTGGATCTCAGAGAATAATGCACTATCTATGAAAGAGGATCACCCGGGGAAGTTCATGGAGAGTGTCTTCATTAGATGTGATTGGGCGGTGTCGTTGTTTTACGTGAACTCAAGAGTTCATCTTGTGCAGGAGTGGTGCCCATTCAACTCCATCACAGCAAAAATGTGGCCATCTAATTCCTTTGACCTCTTCATACCTCTGGCCTGCTTCATCTGACCGTTATGGGAATGAAATATTTGCTCCATCAGGCAATGCAGTTTAGTCTTGTCTAGTTTTCTTAGGCCTGGCAGGAAATAAAGAACGACCATTTGAGGTAGACTGTCGATGCTTACTCTAATTGTGCTGACTTCTGTATTCACCGGACAAACGGCCCAGTTGAACCATTCAGTGTGCTGTAAATGTCGTCAATGATTCGCCATCAAATTTGAACGAGCTGAGATTGACTGCTTGTTAAGTTATGAACAAAAAGGTATTGTGTTCAGCTAAATCTCCGAAGCCTTTTAGGTATTAATGGATACTTTAACGACATCAAGGAATTGTATTCGCATCAGGATAACATATTGCGCTCTTTGCGTAATGTATTTCACGCGTTAGCATTGCATATCGCTGTAGTGGCGCTCTTGGTGAGTAGGACAGTTATCCTAATTGCACGCTATCACACCTCATAGTGCTTCTTCCTAAATCAAATAGTGATTTCTCACTATATGTTAATAGTCGTGATGCATTGGCACTCATATCCACTTGAACATCTTAATTCAAGAAAAGATCGAATTCATTCGAAAAAGTCAAATTGAGAATTAAGCAAGCAGAAAGTCGTCAGTAAGTGGAAGACCAAATTCACGAGTTGCATATTTGCCGCACCTCGAAGTGGTAACGACGTATAAACGTCGAATGGCGTCTAAACCGCATGCAAAGGCGTTAAATAAACCCCGGAACCCACACATCTGCCTGTTCCGTATAATTATTGATCCGTTTGAATCGTCGTGTTCTGAGAGTGTGGAAGCCTACACAAACACAAATCATCCTCGAAAAACTTTCAACTGTTTACTATTCGAGCTAATTTGTCGAAGTTCAATACCAACGTTCTTTTCGGTGTTGCAAGTGAATGAATGGATCCAAATTTTCCACGAAGAGAAGCAACGTTTGGCGGAAATAAACAGTCGGAATCGTAGCACTGCGGTACAGTAGTTTCTTGAGTCTTTTTACACATAAGCAAGACACCTACAGTGTGTTGCTCTGCTTTTTAAAGGATGCAGGTATTGCCGATTGGGAGTTGACACAAGAAAGCGCATCCATTGTCGCCGCATTCATTCCTTTTATTATTCCAATTCTGGTCGGCGTATGGTCATGGATGGCTGTCAGTAAGGTATGCTAGGAAATTGGATGAAATGAAGAAGCAGCCAGAAAATTAGCAAGTTGATTTTCAAAGAAATTTCTCTGGAAATCGCTGATTTTACGTAAGCAAATCAAAATGTTTTTCATGGAAGTAGGAGGTTCTTGCGATCGTTAGGTTTTATTGGTTTTTCCTCGCTTCTATCACTAGAAAGAAACTGCACGTGCCCTTCCTTCTGGATTCGTTCAAATCACACAATCACCAAACTTTTGGGGCTCATCGCTAAGATTCTATGTAAAGATCAGGACTCTCAAAAAAGAAGGACTTATGTTTGGCGATTCAAGCACTCCTGAGGGAGAATACTTCAAAAGAGGCTGCCAATTGAATTCTCTTCCTTGCTGATGAAAAAACAATGCGAACGTTTTCAGAAACAAAATAAGAGGCTTAAGATGTTCACAATGTGCGGCGACCACCCTGCATACCGCAGACGTAAGTGGTCGCGACATTCACGTTTTTCGGTATCTCAGATTACGAATGTGTCCTACGACACGGTTTTCAGGTTTACGACGAGAGAGAGCGAAGAAAAAGAAGCAAGAAGAGGAAGCGTACAAGGAGGTTACCGCCAAGGAACATTTTGACGAACACTTTCCTAATGAAGAGAAGAAAAGCGGTGAAGATGTCGAAAAGAAATCGAAGGAAGAAGTGACTGGTAGTAAAGACAAGCCACGTAGCGCTGAATCAGCGCAGCCTCCCACGGGTAAAGGGTTAGACAAGCAAAAAGAGGGTTCGACTGAAAAGAAACCTGAAGGCTCCGCTGAAAAAGTGCCCCCGGGTAGCAAAGAGACGATGGGTGAAAAAGCAGGCTCCGCTGAAAGGAAGCCTGAAGGCTCCGCTGAAAAAGTGCGCCCGGGTAGCAAAGAGACGGCGGATGAAAAAGCAGGCTCCGCTGAAAAGAAGCGTGAAAGCCCTGCTGCAAAGAAGGCCCAAAGCTCCGCAGAAAAGCTTGTAGGCTCCGCTGAGAAAGTAAGCGTGGGTAGCAAAGAGAGTGCAGTCCAAAAAACAGGCTCGGCTGAGAAGAAGACAGATGCAAAAGCTGAAGCAGTTCCTAGAAAAACTGGAAGTAAAGATGCTGCGGCACCTCGAAAAGCAAGTTCCGCCGAAAAGAAACCAGGAAGTTCCTCTGAAGATTCTCTAGAAAAAAAGGGTAGCAAGGAGAAAGAAGCTAGAAGAGGCTTCTTCACAGGAACGAAAAAACACACTGCTCCGGCGCCGAAGATTGGCAGTAAAGAGATGAAAAAGGGACTGTCGACTGAGAAAGAAAAACCACTTCAAGTAAAGGCAGTCACAAGCAAGCAAAAGCCGCCTCAAAAGATCTCTCACGATGGAAAGAAAAAAGAAACAGCGCCACGAAAGACAGACTCAAAGGACAAGAAAACAGGAAAACCTACCGAGACCAGAACGGGTCCCAAGTCCAAATCTAAGTGAATATTAAGTGTATTCATTGTTTTATTATGCTGTTTGATGAAATCGTGTTCAGCTAATAACAACCGAAAAGGATTAATCATGGAAATGTACATTCTTAAGGCATTATTCCATACAAACGTGGTTAAATAAAAAATTTATTGAACGTAGTTGTCCCCTCGTCACACAGAGCACAAAATAGTAATTATTCTAAATAAAAGAAAAACCGCATGCAGCTGTTGTATGCATTGACTCGAATTCCTTCTTCTTATAGCATAGAAACAAAAGGAAAGAACACAATAGGGACTATGTGAATTGTTGCACAATTTTTCAAAATCACGTACGACGTTACGCTTTGGAGGGTACACTATTTGAACCTGTGTCCATTACGAACAAAATTTCCACGAGGTTTCTCGGTGTTGATTCTAGTAGACAAAACATTTGCACTTTTCCTTAACTCAAGTAATGTATGGGCTCATTAGAGGTCAACCGCACTCATACTTTGACAAAGGTTCAGAAGCACAGTACCGGACATGCCTTTCGATCACATCCCGGAAAAGCCGCTTAGGAGCGTTTCAAAGCGGATTTTTTGAATAACTTCCTCACATGTCAACTATTCGTGAAAGGAGACACATTGTGTAGTTCAGTTGCCCGAGCTCTATCGTTTAATATGAATTATTCAATTTTTTAAAAATATAAAGACATTCCTCGTCGTTGACGGGTCAGCCAGAGAGTGCGTTCTCCACAGTCCCCACTATTTTGCATTTGTCCCGAATGCAATGCATTTTGCATTTTGCGAATGCGATCTTCGAATACCAGCTCAAGCTGCTATTTTTACAAACAATTGAGTTTCAACAAAGTTATTGAAAAAAATTAGCGCTTTGGTGCGCTTGGAACGCTCCGAAGCGTCTTTTTCGAGGAGATCAAAGGACACGTTCAGTACTTTAATGGTATACAGTGACGCAGAGCAGTGGGATGGGTGCGGGCTATACAGAGATTTCTCTATTGGCTCCATTCTTCACTATGACTTGATTTTTTGAAGACCTGGAACAACCGATTTTCTATCGCGCCGAGGCTGTGGCATGATGCCGGCATACAGCGAATTTTTTGAAAATGGAAGTGAATAGCAGATCCTGAAGACAACACATACAGTCCCGCAACATCGGGGATTGCGACTATTCCTTTTTTGCAATGAAAATAGAAAAATAACAGCTGGAAGCTTTTAGAATGTCCTTTTTCTCTATCCAGGTCAAAATGAAATTGTTATTTGTTTATTGTTCAGTATTTGTTTATTTCCTCCTCCATGATCCGGGGCCTCAACGCGGCGAGGGGGTGGCAATGCGTGTAAGGCAATGATGTTCAGCGGAAGAACTGCTTTGGCAAGGACATCCGCTGTGATGGAGTCTTACTCGTAGCGAAAGACGGATCACTCCCTCTATTTCGCAACGACTGGACCCCCAAGCTTGTGGAATGGACCGTACGGACGCGCTGGCAACGCTTCGGCCGGACACCAGGGAACAAATATGCTCGACCAACAGAAGAAGACCAGCCTCAGTACCCCGCACACCGGGCTCTGCCGTCTCCGACGTCGGATGGTACGACAACCGGTGAGAGGCGAAGAAATCTCGGGTTGCGCAGGACGTCATGGATTCTGGACAATGACGACACATCTGGAGCACGGCATGGAGACTGTTTTATGCTTTGTACCTACAATGCTAGAACAGTCTCCTCAAACGCCGACCTTTACGCTCTTCTCGAAGCTGCCGGTCGCATAAAATATCATGTGATCGCGCTACAAGAAACCAAGAGCAGGAAATCCGACATTCGTCAACACAACGACGGGACTCTTGTTATCCGCGGAGAGAAGATACCGTCTCGGAACGTCGGTGGCGTTGGATTCATCGTGCACCCGTCTGTCGCCCACCTCGTCGACTCTCACGAGATCCTGTCTCCTCGCCTAGCCATTTTACGCCTTCATCCGCCGCACCACAAGACCATCTCAATCATCAACTGCTACTCACCACACGCAGCAGCTGATGACTCGGAGTTAGATGCGTTCTACGGAGAGCTAGAAGGAGTCATCCGAAATGAGAAGTCCTTTTACAAATTCGTCGTCGGTGACTTCAACGCAAGGATCGGAAAGGGCAATGGCGAAGATCACAGGATTGGAAGATTCGGGATAGGCGATAGGAATGAGAATGGAAATCGTCTGACGCTGACCTCATGTCCGCTGCACGTCTCTTCCACGGCAACTCGCTGTTTGAGAAGAAAGAACACCGTCGCTGGACATGGGAATCACCTAATGGCACGACTCATGCTGAGATCGACCACATCATGACCAACAGAAGATGGTGCCTTTACGACACTTCCGTGGTACCATCTTTTTGCAGTGGATCCGATCACCGCCTCCTTCGGGCTAAGATCAGGTTCGATCACCATCTGGAGAAGAACACCTGTCATAGACCGAAGGGAAGGAAGCAAGCCGTGTTCGACGAAGACCTTCTGAACGATACCCTATCCCTTTATGACTGGCGAGTCGCTGAGGACCCGACCGAAGACTACGAGCTGCTTCTAAAAGGACTACGAACGTGTGCTGACGCTGCTTCTCTCTCACTATCAAGCAGAAATGTCCGCATCTCTTCGAACACCAAGGCGCTGCTTGAGAAGAGGAGAAGTTTGAGGATGGATCCGAATGCAACCCACCTGGAGCGACTGGTGGCCAATGCCAGTTGCAGAAAGGCTTTGCAGGAGGATCTCATTCAGCACAGGAGGAAGAAGATTCTGGAAGCGGCACAAGAAAGACGAAGTCTGAAGAAGTGTCGACGGGACCTCAACGAGTTCAGTATTCCGCTATCGGCATTGAAACGTGAAGACGGGACTGTCACCACTTCCCGTTTCGAGATGGAATCGATTACAGAGAGGTTTTACACCAATCTGTTCCGTTCTACACAACCTGTACCAGACCCCGATATCTCCGCTGGTGAAACACCACCAAGGATTCTACCATCTGAGGTACGAGTCGCGATTAGGAGTATGAAGAGCGGCACGGCTCCAGGGCCGGACAAGATCTCTGCCGATCTTCTCCGTGCAGGAAACCATACTCTGCACACCCTTCTTGCGGCGCACATGACATCCTACCTTCGGAAGGAACGAATCCCGGATCAGTGGAGGAATTCGCGTACAGTCATCTTACACAAAAAAGGTGACAGGGATGATCTTCGCAACTACCGCCCGATTAGCTTGTTGAGCGTGCTCTACAAGCTTTTCACGAAGATCATCTTGACGCGGATATCGCGTACATTGGATGAAGCACAACCGCCTGAGCAAGCTGGGTTCCGTCAGGGATTCAGTTGCGTCGACCACATCCAAAGTGTCGCGATGGTCATCGAGGTTTGTCGGGAGTACCATCTGCCCCTCGTCTTAACCTTCGTCGACTACGAAAAGGCCTTCGACAGCGTCGAAACGAATGCTATCCTGTCTGCGTTAGTCGATCAAGGAGTGGACTCGTCCTACATAAGAACGCTGGCCGACTGCTACCGCCACTGTTCTACGACAGTGCAGCTTTTCCGGCGCCCAATCAACATCCCCATCGAGAAGGGCGTCAGGCAAGGCGATACTATTTCGCCCAAGCTGTTTACTGCCGCATTGCAGTGGGTGATGAAGTCGCTCGACTGGGACGAAAAGGGCATACGTGTGGACGGAAAATTCCTCTCGAACCTTCGTTTTGCGGACGACATCGTCATCTTCGCGAAAAGTACGACTGAAGCAGAGACGATGCTCCGAGAGCTAGACGAAGCTGGAAGGAAGATTGGACTGCGCATCAATCGGAAGAAGACACAGTTCATGAAGAACTCCTGGTGTGATGGGGGGCCCATCGAACTCGATGGATCTCCCATCGCCGAAACGAAGTCCTACGTTTACCTGGGGCGCTCCATGAACATGGACAACGACATGAAGGAAGAACTCATCAGAAGAAGGAGAGCCGCGTGGTCAGCCTTCGGGTCTCTCAAAGAGGCCACCGACCAACTCCAGGATGCTGACCTCCGTGCTCATTTGTTCGACTCGACAGTTCTTCCTGCTCTGTGCTACGCGGCTGAGACGTGGCCTGATACGTCAGCCACGGCGAAGTCCCTGCAAGTCACACACAGAGCGTTGGAAAGGTGTCTTCTGAAGTTCACCCGGCTATCCCAACACCGAGCCGGACTTCGCAGCTCCGATCTAAGGCAGATGTCCCGTCTGCGAGACCCTGCGGACTACACATCGAAAGCCAAGCATCGATGGGCCGGTCACATAATGAGAAGAGACGACGACCGTTGGACAAAAAGAACGGTGGAATGGCTGCCGCGCGATTGCTCGCGGCCTCGTGGAAGACCACCTGCGAGATGGTCTGATGTGTTCGTCGAACGTATTAAGACTATGCTGTGTTCCAGAACGGCTGATTCTCGCTGTCGTCACAGTCGCCTCCGACCAACAAGCTGGATGACGATCGCGAGACAACGAAGCGAATGGAACTCGTGTTGGGGCCCGCACGTTCAGTGAAGCCGGGCCATCTAAGTATCTAAGTAAGTAAGTATTTGTTTATTCTAATAATCAATATGTTTGTATTTATTTGTTTGCTTCAGTGGCCATTATTTGTTTGCATTTACTTGTTTCTTGCAATAACCACTATTTGTTTTTACTTGTAAAGAAAACTAGTGCACAATCAAAAATTCCAGTAAATCAGAAGCTATGAATCATTTTCATGGACCATGCTTCCTATAACAATGTGCAAAGGTCTACAAAAAAGTGGCACAAAAAACAGCCTCCGAAATACTGAAATGTATCGAGAAAAATACAGTAAAAGACTGTGGCGTGGCATTGCGCCACGCGGTCCCACGCGGCCACTTGAGCGTGGCGAAGCATAACGCCACACTTTCGTCAACGTGTTAGGCAAGACCACCCGTTGGTACTGCGACTCTCGCTGAAGACAGTGTCAGGGGGGAGTTTGACTGGAGCGGCACATCTGTCAAACTGTAACGCAGGTGTCCTAATGCTAGCTCAGAGAGGACAGAAACCTCTCGTAGAGCAAAAGGGCAAAAGCTTGCTTGATGTTGACTTTTACCACCAGTACAGATTGCAAAAGCGTAACCTATCGATCACTTTAATCCAGGTTTCTGGTAGGAGGTGTCAGAAAAGTTACCGCAAGGATAACTGGCTTGTGGCAGCCAAGCGTCAATAGCGACGTTCCTTTTTGATCCTTCGATGTCGGCTCTTCCTATCATGGCGAAACAGGATTAGCGAAGCGTTGGATTGTTCATCCGCTTATAAGGGAACGTGAGCTGGGTTTCGACCGTGGTGAGACAGGTTAGTTTTACCGTACTGTTGACTAAGGCCTATGGTATACTCAGGCAACGGGCCCGTCGCAGCGGAGCTAAAAATACATACCCTCTAAACAGCACTACAGCTGGATTTCCTGTATGCTGCTGTGTGCGGGAACTCGGAGCAGTGCTGCCGACCATCGCAGCTGGCGCCGGCTGGTCACAGCGCACTGCGCTGCGACGAAAGTGGAGTCCCGCCACAGTACTGCACTGAGAAGATCTGCGCCATCCTTTTTGCATTTGCGGTAAACTATCCGAGTCCCCGCACACAGCAGCATACAAAAAAAAAACCAGCTGCAGTGCTGTATAGAGGGGAGCCATGCATTTTTAGCTAGCGACGCCATTAGCGAAGCGTTGGATTGTTCATCCGCTTATAAGGGAACGTGAGCTGGGTTTCGACCGTGGTGAGACAGGTTAGTTTTACCGTACTGTTGACTAAGGCCTATGGTATACTCAGGCAACGGGCCCGTCGCAGCGGAGCTAAAAATACATAGCTCCCCTCTAAACAGCACTACAGCTGGATTTCCTGTATGCTGCTGTGTGCGGGAACTCGGAGCAGTGCTGCCGACCATCGCAGCTGGCGCCGGCTGGTCACAGCGCACTGCGCTGCGACGAAAGTGGAGTCCCGCCACAGTACTGCACATGTGCATTTTTAGCTCCGCTGCGACGGGTCAGTTGCCGGAGTATACCATAGGTCTAATAGTTGTGTAGTAATCCTTAGTACGAGAGGTACAGCAGGTTCAGACATTTGGTTCACGGGCTTGACCCATTGGTCAATGGTCCGAAGCTACCATCTCGGGGATTATGACTGAACGCCTCTATGTCAGAATCCTACCTAGTCAAGGCAGCGATAACTTTGTTTCCCATTGTCGGGAGGCAATTAAATCTCGTAGCAACACGAGAGCTCATGCCTTAATAAATGACCTTGCCGGTATGGATAATAGGGTCGTGCACAGTCGACGACCAATACGACACGACAAATCGCCGCACTGTTCGCCGCGCGCGAATGAGCGTAAAATGTGCTGCGGGGGCCGCAAATTGCGTACGCTGTTTTGAGCGCACCCCTGCTAATTTTTTAAGCTATTTTCTAGTTTTTTCTTGTTTTTCCTCGTGGTTATCGTATGACGTGTGCCGTTTTTCGAACAGGTTCTCTAGAAGATGTTTGGTGTAGAATAGGCGTCCCTGTCGTTGTTTTTCTTTTTTCAAACGTATTTTTTGTATCAATTGCCATTTTAATTTCCTCCTGTTGTTAAATTTTGTTCCAACTTCGTTGTGGTGGTTAGTTTCTATGTTTATAGTGCCATAGCTTTGATGTTAGATACTTTTTCTGTTAGGTTAGGTTCTTTTTCCTGAGACAAAAACCTATTAGGAAGCTTGAAACAGCAAGAAAGTAGCAAAAACTACGTCGAAATGCTCTGACACACGCAAAAAAAAGCAAGTAATTCAAGATGAAAAAAGGGTGAAACAACGTAGAAATTAACAAATACTATTTTCTAGCGAGGAAAAAAGAAAAAAAGGATTGGTGCAAAAGCGCGTGTTTCTGTACGACACGACGCCGCACACGTGGTGTCGTACTCGTCGTGTACGACAACTTCGGCAACGCAAATGCCTTGTCGCGCTTGTCGTATACGACAAGCGCGACACGACCAATACGACCCCGGCCGCTATATCCTATCATTGTCGTGTCGTATTGGTCGTCGACTGTGCACGACCCTAATCCCTGCCGGTTGCCAAAGGCAGATCACTCTGGATCAATGTTGGGGCGCAAATCACATGTCTACGACATGTATACTGGTCAAGGTGTTGTAATCAGTAGTGTATTGCTTACATACTGCGATCTGTTGAGACTGTACTTTGGTCGGGTGTTTTGTTATGGAAACGTTCAATTCGTTATCTAATCGAAGGCGTTAAAATCGGCTTACCGACTGACATGGTATCTGTTTCATTTTGAAACGGCGCGTACAGGTTGCGACTCGAAAGATGGTGAACTATGCCTGAACAGGATGAAGTCAGAGGAATCTCTGGTGGGGCGGAAAACCCCAAGGCGCAATGATGGACTTGTCGACATTGGAGACCATCATCGGAGATCAGCTGCAGAACACAGCAGCCATAAAGGCGAAAATTCAAGAAATACGCACGGAAACGCAGCGCATCGAAGAATAAGAAAGAAGTAGCTTCGAAGAGGAGACGCGAGAGTGAGCCCGACAAATGAATTAAGCTCTCTCCGACTTGAAACTTGGAAAGGACAACACCACTCCTAGAAGAGGAGATAATTAAGAATAACTCACAAACGATCGACACTGATAATGGGGAGGAAACCGAAGACGTCGACAACAACACAGCGGGCGGTGGAGCGGAAAAAGGTCAAGATGAACAGAAGCGAGATAGAGAGCTGTAGCGTCCAGCACAAAGAAACTAGGAGAGAAGGCATATCAAACACCAAATCGGCCATTTAGAAGAAGCGGTTCAGGATTTCGACAACATCATAGTGCAACTGCAAAGTAGTTCGAAACGCCTTCCTAGAAGGTTCGGGATAGGTGAATCGAACGAACGTTTCTTAAAATGCGCTTTTTGTAGCGCAATCGGCAACCACTACTCCGATGCCTGCACGGAAATCAGAGATGCACGTGGTCGCCGTCGTATCGTTGCAGGGAAAGAATTGTGTGCACTCTGTTTAGAATTTATCTGCCCTAGGGGTGATAGATGCAATAAATATAATTCGAAATGATTCCACTGCCAGCAAGGCGGACATCACTCCTCTCCGTGCAGCCTGCCGGACCGTAACAAAGAAACCTAAGAAAACATTGCACACATGCAAACCAGGAAGTGTGAGTGGAATGATAAGATCCAACAGCTGAAACGCGGATTGAGCTTTTATGCGCCAAACCGCTAAGGGAACCCCATCTATGCTGAACAACACCCGATAAGGCGGGGAGTATCGTGGGTCTTTTCGCGATCAATATTCATCAACTCCAGTCAAGGGTAGGCATTCCCGCGAAATCGATGGAACCTGAGACGCGTGCGTGTAAAAGGCCCAAGAATCGCTGCAGTGCTGATGTTGTTTACGTTTGTTTTAGGTTGTGCAGGTTTCTTTTGATCGTTCTTGCTAGTTTTTATTGTATTGACGTCGTTGATGTTATTGCATCTTGTTGATGTTATTGCTTCCGAAACCGGTTTATTTCGTCTCTGTTGAAAACTCAACTCAATTACCCAGGTTTGAGGCTTGTTGGAGAAGAATAAAGGACGTTTGTTAGCCGACGATTACAACACTGAACCACCCCCCACCCATTAATAAACTCCTTTCTTCATTAGTTCCTTCCCGATTTTCTTCGTGATAGCAATTCAAAAGGTTATTGGAACCATGAAGTTCTATAGACCTAGTAGTCAAATTTCAATGCAGCCGTCTTTGTAGTGTTCTTATACGGATTTATTCGTTTGCAATATTTCTTTTCCACAATAACCATTGACAGATCACGTATAACGGCATCGACCACTTAAAATGGAGTATCCGGACGGGTTTCGATCCATTTCTTGAGGGCTGGTAACGATCGAACTTTTTCTGAGTGCGCTTTCACCTGCAGACATATAGGTATAAACCCTGTTGTTATATGTATGAAGGTGATTGGCTGGGACTTCCGACTAACCTCGGGGAAGCCTTTGTAGAAGTCCGGCACTAATTCGTACTGCGTTGCCAACTCTGCGACTATAAGGTCCACCCACGTTACAGAATCGCCGACCAGGAATCCTGAAATGACAAAATGCAACTCCTTGCTCCACTACGCTTAATGAATTTCATCGAATTCACTGAGAAGAACGAAAAATCAGCAAACTCACCGGAGTTGCTGTTCTTGATGAATTTCGTGATGAACGTGAAGAATTTCTCACGAGCGGGCAGGACCAATTGCTTTGCTACGGCATCCTCAAAAAGTATTGGAAAACTACGAAACAAGTTCTCACAAACAACTGTTCTTCTTTTTTGTTCTTTTAACTTATTACTCGACAGAAAACTTGGCATAGTGCCTCATATTCTAAACCTACAGCATCGCCCTCTTGGAAACCAAGCAGCACCATGAAGTAGGGTCGCGCTTCATTGAAAAAATCTTTCCACTGGTCTACGAGAGAGTCCACCAAAGCCTCGTCGAAGGCATTTTTGCCAGCATATCCTTGAAATTTTCGTCGATTATCAAAATAAAACAGCTTTAGTGGTTTTAAGCGTACCGAACTGCCTAGCAACGTAACGTGCTATGGCTGAGGACTGAGCCAGCTTCTTTCCGTCGACTTCGAGTACTGGTATCTGGCCGAATGGCATCTCTGAAGGGAACAATTACAATTTGACGATTATTTAGTTCATATGTAGGAACAGTGGGTTCAGCAGCTGTTCTTCAACTAATAGTTTGTCACGAAGATTAACTACACGATGGAATCACCAGCTTTAATCTTCGGGAACTCCTCTCGTGAAAGTCGCACATCGTCGTACTCCTGTCCAGCCAATACAAAGATCTTCAAATTCATAACTTTTACATACATCTTTCTTTCTTCTACACAATTCTTTCAAAAAATCATCCATTCATTCAGGCATGAAACACAATTGCAAAAAAAGCGAAGCGGTTCATACCTGCCGTATAACCTCAGCATATCCGCGATAGCATATTGAGATATATCAGCTTGTAATGGACCATGCTGAGGCAATAGTTGTGTTATAATATTTTAGTGTGCGCGAGGGTGTTCCAGGAAATAAGACATAACTCAAGAGATAGGCATTTTATTTGAAACGTATGTGGGACTCCTGCAGAAGTCAGCAACAAATTTACGACGAACAGATCAAAGAGGAGCATTGTATGTAATGCAGCAATAGACACGTCTCTTGTTACCGTTTGGTTTTTGATGTCTTGCGGCGACAGCCTGAACGCCGGCGGCCACGTATCCGTTACAAAATTAGGTGTGAGTGAAATATAGGGTGCGTCAAAAGTCTTTGGACTCATCGTCAAATAACTGGTCGCCTTAACGGCTATTTTGGAGCAAATTAAACGAAATTACTAACGTCTATTACTTTAGACACTGTATACATAAAGACAAAGTTAGGCTTCGAAATGGCCTCATTTAGCACGAACACAGGCCTTAAGGCTCTCAGGGAACCCATCTGCAGCGGCGCGCAGGACTTCTTCATCAATTTCTTTCCAGCCTTTCTTCATAGCTCATTTGGGCGACTCAATGTCCCTGTGTGGTGTTGAGCAGGCCTTGCTCTTTAATATAGACCAAGTTTTCCTACACCGTGAACTTTGGGATACGTACAGTTCTGGCAATGTCCGCGCCTGACACTCCCTCCTTATGCATTTTCGCCATAGCAGTATGCAAACCAACAGTCCCAGACATTTCGAACAGGCCAACGATCAACAAGGGCAATTTGCTACACTGATTAGTATAACAGTTACGCATAAAAATTTGGATGGATGCAGGGCGCTCTCCATATATAATGATCCTCAAACAGCGAGTCCAAATACTTTTCACGCACCCTGTAGAAACATCCAATAATCCGCGCCGATTGGATCTCTGTCGGAGCCGGTACATAGTCTCAGTATAAAATATTTCAAGTGATGATCCAGGGCTTCCAGCTGCAATTCCCCCATCAATAGACATCAGTTTCTTGGCCACCATTTTCGTCGTGTCACCGCAGTGAGGCCCACGTCTTTACTCGCTGCTCAGAGTAAAATTGACAAACACACCAGCCGTATTTGTTATTCTCATCATTTTAATATTAGGTTGGATCATAGGTTCGTGCCGTTTTTTTCAACCGACTGCTGTAAGTTGAGTTCGAAAGCTTTTGCAGAGTGTTACACAGCATTCAGAAGGGAATCATTTGCTCTTTCAAGCTATACGTTAGAAATTTGTGATAACATCATCAAATTTCATTGTTTTTTGGCTAATATAGTGAAAAGCGAAAAAGTGAAAAATAACCTTACCGACAGCGAATTTTTTCTGCTCAGTTTCGAAGGGCTTAATAAAAAGTGATATAGCTTTCAGAAGACGATGGTTTTCTCTAGCGGGAAATTTATCAGTTATTTTCATTTGTTATGAAAATTACAAAGTTTCTATCCTCCAAAGTTTGTCGTTCGAAAGACAAGAATAATTTTTTGATGCTGCTCCTGGTTTTCTTCTGAACGTACAAGTTGAATTCCGTGCAGTTTTCTGAGTAGAATTTCACGCTCTATCACATGATATGTTTACTTTCGAGCAGTGCTCGGTTATGAAAAATTCTCGCGAGAAAAGCGTCTTAAGGTTTCTTAGCCAAGCAAACCTCCAGTTTCAATCTTTTCACCAAATCTTATATAGTATTCGAAAGAATACGATACGATCTACAAGATGGTGTACAAAGCATCGTGAACCGCCCTGGTTTTCATTGTTTTTGGGTCGCCAAAGTGGACCAAGCCCTATGCGCCGCGCCAGCAATTATCGCGTGCTGTGTGCGAGCTGTGTATTCCTGTCTTTCGAACGACAAACTTTGGAGGATTGAAACTTTGTAATTTTCATAACGAATGAAAATAATTGATGAACTGTTTGGTAGAGAAAATCATCGTCTTTCGAACGCTATATCACGCTTTATTGAGCCCTTCGAAACTTAGCAGAAAAAATTCGCTGTCGGGAAGGTTATTTTTTCACTTTTTCGATTTTCACTTTATTAGCCAAAAAACAACGAAGTTTGAAGTTATCACAAATTTCTAATATATAGTATGAAAGAGCAAATGATTCTCTGTTGAATGCTGTGTAACACTGTGGAAAAGCTTTCGGACTCAACTTGCAACAGTCGTTTGAAAAAAAGGCATGAACTTACGAACCAACCTAACATGTCTTACGATTGTTGCAGCTAAGTTATGTAACACGTCGTCTGCATAGGGTATAATGAAAGCAGTTCAATTTCCCGAGTTCGAAGTATGGATTCACAACCAGAGAACGTCCAAAGTCAGATCTTATAGTTTTATATATGCGGAGAAATAGCAATATAGAGTGAAGGTTGCAGGAAATTCACCGGTTGTTTGTTCACTTCTTATTTCCCGCACTAAAATCCAACTGCAAACGAAGACTAGTGATTATCGTACCGGAACGCATGGTTGAATGACTCAAACTATGCTGACATTTTTGCACTGGCTTCAGCTCTCGAACAGAATGCAGGATGTAACTAAAGCGATACAAATTGGAATAAAAATGGTAATGCAAAGTGAGATATCTAATCTGAATGTGAGATATATAAGTTTACATAGTTTCACCATTTGTTCTCAAGGATAGAGAGTTCGCTGTTTTGTTGGCTACTGGCATAATGTCAATATGTATTCAAGTAAGGTAACGTTTCCTTAGGATCAACAGTAGGGCTAGGATTGCATGTGGTGTGATGAAGATGTTCGCTATCCAGGTATTATAAAGATCACATGTAGGAGGGGGGGGGGAATGATTTGAGGCTGTGGACAGTGTGTGATCTTTGATGTTTGTTGAATTCCAACAGTTCATTGACTAAGCTTAGAAAATTCTTGAACCTCGATAAAGTGTTATGTTTACGACTAATAGATATACTACTAGCAATGCAAGAGAAAATTGTCTTGTGTTTGCTGTTTTCAAGACGACCTTATCGAACTTAATAATGTCCTTGAGAAGTCTTCAGAAAAGAACAAAAGTGACATCTGTGAATCAAAAGTGACATCTGTGAATAGCCAGTGATACTATGCAACTCGCGTCCAACCTCACAACAACTGCACCGCGAGAGAGGAAAATATAGAAATGGGGCTCAGATGAGAAGAGAGGTTTCATTTAGGCGAACTGCTGCTATAGCAGCACAATGAAGACAAGCTGATCTATGGTGCAGGTGGATTTGTCAGCATTGACGACCACAGGTCGTCTCCGTTTCGCAACGCCCGTCCGATCTGATTGCTTGAACTCTGATCGGCGACCAATTCGCAGAGTTGAGCGAGAGTTCACAATGATCACACTAAATATCTGCTACATTCTCCGTACTTCTGCAAAGGATTACTGAGATAAAGAGACTAGTAAAGAGTCGGCAAGTTCACCAGCTTTACTAGACACAATTTCACAGAAGTGTTTTCTGTAGAGATATGTAGGTTTGTTAGAGAGAAAAAGTAATACCTTTTATATTCTGATTAGTGGTAAGATGCAAATTTCAACAAAAGAAACTCAATCAAAATAACATGATAAGTTAACAAATTATTAGTAATACCTAGTACTTCAATTCAATAAGCAGGTGGACTAAAGTTTTTAATAAAGAAGGGTGAACCAAATCGCGATGACTTTTAAACAAGGTGAAGATATGAAACAAATCACATGAGAAGAAAATATTTTTGGTAGAAGAACAATCTACACGCTACGGAAATCTGATATTTAAAGAGATCTATCGAGACAGCCGGACATGACGTTCATTAAATGTACAGGGTGATGCAACAGTCCGGACACACCATTTTTGGATGGGTTGAAAGTCCTTTGAAGGTCCTAGCGCGAAAATTTTTGTGCTTTGCAGTCATCGACCGGTCTTTCTCAACATCACAGGTGATATTTCTTACATCACCAGTTCACCTGCGCTTCTAAAAAATGCCGAGTACGGAACGCGCTCCAATCATCAAGCTGCACATGACAGGAGTCAGCACTTCTGAAATTGCCAAACGACTGAATGCTTCAAGTTTCACCGTCCACAAAGCGAACAAAATATAAGGAACTCGGAACTTTGTCTGGTAGATCACAGTCGGGTCGTCCGAAGACAGCTACCACTCCTAGCGTTGTTAAGAAGGTAAGACACCAGATTCGCCGTGACGCGGCGGAGTCGATGCGAAAAATGGTTAAAGAACTCGAAGTGAGCGAACGTTCGGTTCGCCGCATATGCCACAATAGCTAAAGGTTAAAAGATACAAGAAGCAGAAGTTCCACGCCTTAACGCCATCAATGCGAGCTGCAAGGCTTGTAAGATTCCGTCAGTTATTGAGGCGGTTCGACAAGGCGCGCTGTTTGGAGATCGTGTTTTCAGACGAGAAGTTGTTCACAACCGAAGCTTCTCTGAACTATCAAAACGATAGAGAACTTGCAAGAAGTGTTGAGCTGAACCATCAAAACGATAGAGAACTTGCAAGAAGTGTTGAGAAGGCTAACCAGAGTGGAAGAATTGGGAAAAGGAAAGGACATCCCCGTCATTTGATGGTGTGGGCCGCAATCACATCCGCGACAAGTCCGACCTTGTTTTTGTTGAAGAAGATGTAAAAATTGACAGTAGGTTGTACTTGGAGGACATCTTGAAGGAGAGCCTTCCTCCTTGGACCAGAAACCGCCTTTGGTGGACGGTCCTTTGCCTTCCAGCAAGATGGAGCACTCGCTCACAAGTCGAAGGAAGTGCAAGGGTGACTGCAGCGCGAGCTGCCAGACTTCATCTCCTCTTCAGAATGGCCACTCTATAGCCCAAATTTGAATCCCCTGGACTACGCCATATAAGGATATCTTAAGTCTAAGGGTTATGCTACTCCCAACAGAAGTTTGGACTCTCCGCGCCGTTCGCTGGTAAAGGTATGGAAAGAAATGGACGTCTCTTACCTGCGTGCCGTGGTTGACTCGTTCCATGACGGTCCTCGAGACTGCGTTAGAGCGAAAGGAGGATTCTTTGAGATCTAATCTGTTGTTATTGTTCTACTTCTTTTGAAGAATAACCAGTTATACTTGATTTCCTTTATAGTTAATCTGACTCGTTTCTACGAATCTTTTTACCTGCGTCCGGGCTTTTGCCGCACCCTGTAGCGTTCGCGGCACCAAGGAATATGGTAACCAGGAGTGATCAAGTTAATTTTCTTCAGAGATTGAAAGGGAATGTGATTAAGAAGATAACGGACTTCCTAAAAAATGGAGAAATTATGGGTTCGTGAAAGATTCAACACGGGTCTAGGATGAAAGCTGAGTTTGCCACAATTAAATGAGCATACATATCTTGCTCAAAACTGAAGCAAATGATAGCTTAAATACATTCAGTTGAGAAAATCTCGATTCAGCTCATTTGTGTAACACCTGAGAGGGCAGAAATCACAATAGTGTGAAATACATACAGGGCGCTGCAAGTATCGAGAAGGGTGAACAGCTGGTTCGGAAGCGGTTAGAAGAACAAACGGCATTGATCTATTGGTCAATCAACGGCAATCACGTATGATAATAAGTAATCCAGATGTAAGACCACGGTGTGATGCATGGTGTGATGCACTTTGATGCGGTTGTGGCCCTTGTAGGCCTGTAACACTCCAGTCGTGCGGTGAGGTTCTTCGTGATGTTAAAACTGTAACACCTGTCTGCCATTTTGGACGATATAGCGTCACTCAAATGAGTGATTTCAAGGAGCAAATGGACACATCAGTAGCCATTTCAGCCAAACATGGCACGAGTTGACGTTGACGATATGATTGTTCGACTACTTAACGTCGGAGTTCCTGGCTGCTCCTTAGTGAATAATGTAAAAGAGGCAGAGCTCATGACTCTGTGCCAATCTGCAAGGTCAGTGCTCTTTCTAGTTCATACGAACGAAAACAGAGAACGATTAGGTTCACTGGGATCAACTCTTTACAGAGCTCCACAATCTCTGAACAACTCAATAACAATAAGATAATAATAATCGTCCGCTTACTTTGTTTTTGGCTCGCTCGTGTCCCTCATTCTCTCGTCTCCGTCACATTTGCATTTGCTCTACCATTGTAACCAATTCGGCTTTCTACGCTTTGACGGTCTTCTACTTTGCTCGCTTCCTTCCCTACCTCACCAACCTATTGTAGTGCTTCTCACTAAATGAGGCCTACCAGGGACTACATCATTCTATAACGTACCATTTCTTAAATATCTTGAATACTGCTGTGATGTAGCATTCCAGTCGTGTCTACCACACCGTAGCTCGCATCTTTAAGCAAATGAAATGAGGGGTAGATAAAATAACCATCATATGCAGCATTTGTGAAGAGAAACGCTTCTCGCTGGAGATGCCATTTATAATTGCCATGCGCCTGCGGCGGTTTTATGGTGTACTGCGTGACTGGTATGAGTTACAGGTTTATAATGTCTGGACCTGACAGTCTTAATTCAGTGATTTAGCAATCATCATTCACTGTGAATTGTGAACTTGTGGATGGTGAATTCATTGTGAACTCTCGGTCTTGTAGAATTGAGCTCAGCAATGCATAAGAGTGCTCTAGAAGCAGATAATGTAAAAGGATCATCGCTCACGCAGGATTCGAACTCGCGTCTCAGGCCTAGAAGCGGCGTTGTATATTAGGCCACTAAAACTGATGCGACGGGTCCCTTTCCCAGCTGCGGCGGTCATTCGCGCTCCGCTAGCACCTTCCTCAATAATAATACTTTTCGGCTAAGGGCAAGTATGTCTCTCAAAGCGGCAAAAATCTCGCACTGAACTGTTGCGATTTCTTCAGTAGAATCATTTTTGATAAAAATATATTTATTTCGATAAAAGCGATCCCGTGATCCTTGTTCCACGCTCCACAGGATAGTATTTGTCTCCTTAAACATTTTTGAGAAACGCCCACTGACTTCCTTTTCTAGAATGATAAGCACAGTTGATAAGTTGATATGAGACGCGGATGATGATTTAAATGATCTAGGTACAACGTAAAGGGGTCAGCATTGATAAGTCCCCTAAGGACGCACCGCAGCATTCCCGTTCCATTCCTTGCGTAGGCCACACCAAGTCATAGCTCTTACCTTCCCAGACAAGTCTGGTGCCATTTTATCCGACGCCAGAGGTGTGGGAAGGTTTGGTTAGCCCGGGCGGGGATCCATCGCTCAACTGCGCCGGTGTCAGTAGCCCCTCTTACCACTGTGCCACACGCGTCCGATAGAAAGAAAAATCTACTAGAATGAGAGTTTACCACAAAGTACCACAACGATTTAGCCTTAAGATGAGAGAGTGAGTTCATTTCAGACAAGTTTTTCTCAGTCAGGCGTCCTTGTTGGAAGTTCAATCACCCATAAAAATTTGCGGCGACATACATGGCCAATATGCAGGTTTGGTTTTCCTTATTGTTAGTCAGACCAGAGCTCCAATAATTTGTGTACTGACTGATGTATCCAACGAAAAGGTCTCAGAATATCATCAACGCTGAAGGAGACAAACAGTTGTGCTAAAACGATGCAGCACTTCCAAACCAACCTGAGCAATAGAAGACAGTAAGAATTCATAAATGCCTTGCAGATGTTCTGAGGTTATTTGACCGAGGCGGATTTCCTCCAATGGTCAACTATCTATTCCTTGGAGACTACGTCGATCGCGGACACCAAAATTTGGAATGTATTGCTTTATTTTTCTCTTATAAGGTAAGTACCAATGTTTGCGCGTCTGCGTTTCTGTCTAAATTTCATTCTTTCAGATCAAATATCCAGGCAATTTCTTTATTCTTCGTGGCAATCACGAGTGTGCTCCGATTAATCGAGTTTACGGCTTTTTTGAGGAGTGCAATAGGCGCTATAACAGCACTCGATTGTGGCTTGGTTTTCAGGTACCTAGCTGTACTGACTTAGATTAGAAATAGTCGGTACATTGATACTGATATTTTCAGGAGGCGTTCTCAACGATGCCATTTACGGGTCTTGTAGCCGGCAAGATTCTCTGCATGCACGGAGGGCTCTCGCCCAAGGTTAGGACAAAATGCTTCCTATACCATGATCCTTTGGAAATTTATCGAATCAGAAAAGTCGTTGCGAATGGTAGCTACCTCTTCACCTCTGGGACCCAGTTGATGCAAGAAGAGGAGCAAAGCGATCTTTTGGAACCATACATAGTGCTAAATGTGACGCTACGCTTCCACGTGCCATCGCTGGTCAGAGAGCAATCGTCAAGTGAATCCAAAATCGAAAATTACGAAACTTCCAAACAAATAATTTCCAGATTTTCCTACCATCCTTAATATATCGTGATGGTTCTATAACTTTTGTTCTTTCGATCATATGAAGCACAACTTTCAGTTGAAGTCACTGGATCAGTTGCGGCAAATAACCCGACCAATTGATCCTCCGAATCCATCACTACATATAGATCTGCTGTGGAGTGACCCAGATCACTATGTGAAAGTAAGTTCTTCATTTTCTCAGCGACTTCGCAAAAAGTGAGTTGTGTCTCGCTTCGCTCTGCGGAACAGTTTCCTTTCCCACCCACATGACCAAACATATCAAACACCGGGCATGCAGCAACGATAAAACGGCGTAAGCAGCGCTTTCGAGCGTCGAAACCGCCCTTTTCTATATTTTCTTCGAATTTGGTTTACTCTTGGAGATAAGTATACATATGAATTCAGCAGCTCGAGCTCTATGTTTTCATATACAAACTTTCCAAATTCGCGGAGCTTATTTACAAACGATTCTTTTTGACTTCTCGACTTTCGGTTCCTTGCACTTCGAACCCTCTTCTGATGATTCATCGTCTCCGCCTTCTGACGGGCTACCACGCTGGGACCCTGTTGGGCATTCGACGTACAAGAATTGATGTAAACTCTGTACGGGTCACCACGCGTGGACACCGAAAACAGCACCTTTCGGAGCGAAGAAAGCACCGCCGCCGCCATTTTATCGTTCCGGCACGTCCAGTACTGTTTATCAATGACCAAATCTATCACATTCAGGGCTGGCAGTCGAACACTCGTGGAGTGTCATACGTATTTGGACAAGATGTGGTCCATGAAATGTTGCCCGTCTTAGACATCGACCTGATCGCAAGAGCCCACCAAGTGAGTTCACACTGAAGGTTGCGCCCAAGTAAACCTAAGGACCTAGAAAAAATCCCAAACCTAAAAAATTACAGGTGGTACAAGACGGCTACGAATTTTTCGCCAATAAACGGCTGGTGACCATTTTCTCTGCACCTCATTACTGTGGACAATTCGATAACGCCGCCGCAATGATGAACGTCGACGAGGGTTTGGTTTGTTCGTTTCAGGTGAGAACTGATGTCGGGTGTCTGACAACAAAACTTTCGACACAACGCTGCTGAAACGAACCACCAAGGGTAACTGCCTTGGAAGCTAGTATACCATTTGTATTTCCGTACTTCGGTTTTAACCACAACTTTGCAGGAGAATGAACTTTTCCTTCAGATCACCTGAATCTTCCTTTTACCATGGCTGCAACAGACAGACCTGTGACCCTCATAGTCACCACTCATCTTTTCCTTCCAGATCCTGCGGCCAACGATCAAAGCGAATAAAGTGGTAGCGCGATCAAGCTAGTCTGCCTGTATACGATACGGCGAATGCATAGTTAATGTATTTAAAATAATGTCGAGTGTATTTGTGCACCATATCCAAACGAATAAAAATTTCCCGAGCCAGGTTAGATGAATGTAAGCGAATACAAAAAGAGAAAGCATTATGCTAGCGGATCAGGAAATCAAAAAAAACAGACGTGAACGTACGAGCTTCACAGGCTCCCTGAAACGAATGAAACAATGGCTGGAATGAGCCTAAGAACGAACAGCATGAGGACCACTGCAGGACCAGCAGGGTGGTCCAACTGTGGTTGAGAGGTCGTGTAGGGTAGTATTTTGGTGCCCTCCCCTTCGATTCTCGAGTCTCAAGCTTATTTCAAGTTTTTGACGACAACGGCCGCTTTAGACGGAGCGGTGCATGGAACATGCGCGCTCCGCCGTCGCTCCTACGCGGCAGACATTTTTCCAAGTGCTCTTTTTTTCATACTTTTGATTTTTCATACTTTTGTAAGGTTTCTTGTTTGTCGATCTCTTCTGCCAAAATATATAAGGATTTCATCTGAACTGATTTTTAACTATAATTTGGATTGATTCATTTTGCTGTAGAGTTTATACTCCGCGTAACCTATTGAAGGCGATTCGGTCGAGGAGCACCCTAAAATCTCAGATTCAACTCCAACATCGCCCACGAAGGTCATTTTGCATGTTGATCACGATTATGATGTTGATTTTTCGATTTTGCCCGGTTTCTGCGGTTGCGAATAGATTTAGGTGACTAATGATGGTCGGTGATTTTGACATGTACCACCGAAGTTAGGGCCCGCGTGGTGCAGTGGTAAGAGGCGCTGCTGTCACCCGCACGGTCGAGCGATCGATCCCGGCCCAGGCTAACCAAGCCTTCCATCCCTCCGGGGTCGGGTAAATTGGTACCAGACTTGTCTGGGAAGGTAAAGACACTGACCTGGTATAGCGGCTGGCCCCCGCAGGTCATTGTATAGGCCAAATACGCATTCACCAAGCCTCTACGATTCTGAATTGAACACGAATGCGGCGGCGCGTCCTTAGGGGACTGATCAACGCCGACACCTTTACCTTTACCTTTTACCACCGAAGTTGACAATTCGGTTGGTCCTTGCCATAATTCGAAATACCAACGTCAGGATCATTATCAACATGCAAAATAATCCCCTTAAGCGACGTTTTAGTCATATCGGTGACCTTACAATTAGGTAAACCATCCTGCTAGCCCTGCAAGCGGTACGGGTGGTCCCGGGCGGAAAATCGCAAAAACGACATCAGATTGGTGATCATCGCCCCAATACCCAAACTATTGAAAGACGAGATTCGTTCCGAAGAAAAAGAAGATGTTTTCCCTGCAAATTTTTTAGGAATTGAGTATTTTGTTAAACTAAACATGCTGTCAGATAGAGCTAAGGATACTCTCCAAAATAATTTTTAGAGCTCATGTTCACCGTTCACAATGACAGAATGGCAGCATCGAAACAACATTTTTGTTCCTTGAACGTCCCACTTTAGTCCAGTGACAATAATACTCAGCCTTGGGTTAAGCCTACGCACTACGACGACGAGAAGCTCCTGCGATGTGTGTAGTTCGCCGTCCTGAGTGATCCACTACAGAGAACTTAGCTGAAGTTAGACCACCTATGAGGGCACTCTTGATTCTCATTGTAGGGGAGAGCAATCAGTTCTAAAACAGCCCTCCCGTCTCTCGAAAGTCTCACACAACGAGCTGCATCGTAGCCATCACTGTGCTCGTCGCATTTGCGCGCGTTCCGTGAGTGCAGAACACCTCGCAGATTTTTCGAGCGCAGTGTCTCTCGGATGCCACTCGGCATTTCCCTCAATCTTCGAGGTTTCTGGTCCTCTAATTATTAGTAAGACTCAGGCTATCCTCACGTAGTCAAGGAGAAGAACTTGTGTCTAATCCTATGGCATGCCGGGTTGTTTTCTATATCATTTCAAACTCCCTGACTGTTCCGGTAACATGATCGAGCAGCTGGGGCGTGGAGCTGTGTTTCCGTTAAGATATGAGAAATACACTCAATCACACTGGATAGCTCGGTAGTCGTGATGTAGGTAAGTGAACGAACAAGGTGTAACCATTTCGAAATCCACATTCTAGAAGTTTCCGTTCCGTGGTGTGTTCTGGTTAACGAATTCCCTTCAAATAGTCGAGTTTTCTGGCTCGGTATATCGAACCGTTGAATTACCCGTCATATGTGTCTATGGGATATTGCGATCGCCGTCATATTCAGCTAAGTGGGATGCCATTGAAGGCGGGGCACTATTCCACTTGTTGGACACCGTCACTCGATTTTTTTCAGCCAGAAATTTTTTCTCCAGAAATTCGCTGAAACTTCGCCTATGGGGGTAATTGGGGGCGCTGATCACGAATCTGCTGTCCGTTTTTCACGTGGGTGGCCTCGGACCACCCAAATATAGGTGATCCTACTGGACCACCCGCTACTTAGGTGGTCCAAGAGTCCGTTTTTCTTTTTTCTGAAGTCCGTTTTTCAAGTGGCGGCCGAATACGGCAGTTATAGGTGAGTCTCACCGGGTAGGGTCAGTAGGTACTTAACTATAACTGCCGTATTCTGCCGCTATTTGAAGAACGGACTTCACCATCGTGTCCAGGACACCAGAAAACCCTCATAGACAAAGTTTCAGCAAAATCGGTGATCCTGACTGGACCACCCAAGTAGCGTTTTGGGTGGTCCGAGACCACCCACGTGAAAAAGGGATAGTAGATTCGTGTTCTGGACCCCAAATAACGCCCGTAGGCAAAGATCAGCGGAATTGGTGATCCTAACTGGACCACCCGAGTAGCGATTTGGGTGGTCCGAGACCACCCGCATAGAAAACGGACAGCAGATTCGTGATCAGCGCCCTCAGTTACCCCCTGTGCAATGTTTCAGCGAATTTCGACGACTGAAAAAAAAATCGAGTGCTGGTGTCCAACAAGTGGAATAGTGCCGAAGGCGGTGTCGCTTCTTCTTTCCTTGTTTTCGGTGGCCAAAATTGGTTTTGGTTTTCTGCATCTGGTCTTAGCTGCATCAGATGAATTGTCTTCAGTCCCGTCAGAATGGGTGTATTTGTTTCTTGGTTTCCGGGCTAAGTGCTGTTAATGCAGTCCTCCCATGATGAGGTCGTGAAAGTTTGAATGGCACTATTGTACTTAGTGTACCGCACTAAATCTCGTCCAAAACATACCTATTAGGGGTATTCGGCTATGGGAAGAACGAATCTGATATTCGTTTAGTGCGGAAATGCTTAGTAAGCCCACTATGTTGAGTTTTAATCACCGAAAGACCTGCGAAATAGTGCGCGGCGCGAGGAGACGCAGATTCTGACCAAGGCGGGGCTTAGGCCTTTGTTATAGGTTCGCTCGCACCCTGCGAAACTCGTCCATTCAGCATCAGACAGCGTGGGGCCAGACACGTTTGTACGAGTCGCGTCGACGGGATAGCTCGTACAAACGTGTCTGGCCCCACGCTGTCTGATGCTGAATGGACGAGTTTCGCAGGGTGCGAGCGAACCTATAACAAAGGCCTTAGGCTTAGGTCCCTCCAAGACCTAAGCCTAGGTTTAGGGAAGGAGGCTTAGGTCTCTCCCTAAACCTAGGCTTAGGCTCAGGGAGTGATCTAAGCCTAAGCCCAGCCTTGGAGATCTATTGCATATGTACCGTTTAGTTCTATACTGTTGTTGTTGTTGTTTTTATGCTTTGCAAGTTCTTTGAATGGATGATGAAGTAAGATGGTAGTGCTGTCCATGCCTCCACGAGGTGCCACTGCAAACTCCGATCAGTCGCAGCGAGCTAAACGCGAACTGGCAGATGGTCAAATCAACCACGAGGCTAGAGAAAAGCGAAATAGTGCGCGTCGAGAGTAGAGTTCGAGCCTGCGTCTCCCCCCGCCATCTACTATTTCGCAGGGCTTTTGGTGATCAAAACTCAACATAGCGGGCTTATTAAGCATTTACGCACTAAACAAGTATCAGATTTGTTCTTCCCATAGCCGAATACCCCTAATAGGTATGTTTTGGACGAGATTTAGTGCGGTACATTAAGTACAAAAGTGCTGTTTGAATCTATGTACATAGTATAATTATTGCGTCCTCTGTCTTGGCTTCTTTCGTCTGGATCTCTTTGAATTTGTGCAGTTCTCGAATCACCCGTTTTTCACTGCATTTTTTCTTACAGTACATTGTTTATGACTACTAAATCAACTGATGCCTCCGAAACGTCGAAAACCTTGCCGCCGCTCCTCCGAAGAAGATCCGGCGCCTCCGCCATCACGCAGGACGAGGAATGCGACCAAGGCCAGCAGCCCTTCGCCGGGTATAGATAATCAAGAAGGTATTAATGGCAGAATTCTAGTTTTATCATCACGTTTTTCTGTTACTGTCTTGTATAAAAGAAGAAGTTATAGTATGATGAAAACAGTTCACTTTTTTATATGTCCTTCAGAGGAAAAGAAGTACTTCGATGCTGATGATGTAAAGAAAGAAACTACTGAGTCGCAGACGTTACTGTCTTGTATAAAAGAAGGAGTTATAGTTATGATGAAAACAATTTACTTTTTTATATGTCCTTCAGAGGAAAAGAAGTACTCCGATGCTGATGATGTAAAGAAAGAAACTGCTGAGTCGCAAACTTCCGGAGGAAACCCTAACTCGGATGTGTGCGCTATATGCCTCGCTCCGTAAGCTTGAATTTTATGGTTAACATTTGTTTTGTTTTGCTTCGTTCGCACGCCCTAATGTTGTATAAGATTGCGCGCAAAAAGGAAAGACGCCGCAGCTCTTGTCATACATTGGCCCTCCTGTGAGCTTGAAAGCTATGCTATGAACTTTTCCCTATCTTGAAAGATTCGTGACTAAGTCCTTTGTACGCTAGGTAATGATTCCTTAATAACCTGTTCTTATCGAACCGTTGACAAAACAGTTGAATTTGCGCACAAATGTGTCTATATTTACCTTTTTCTTATTCTCCGCTCAGCATGTTCTTGAACCTTGTTTGTTTTTAACCATTTTTATTGAAGGGACTGTACTGGACATTTGTTGTGCTCTAGCCCATTCCTTGTCTTTCAGTAATTTTTAAGTACTATAAAGCTATGCATTGCTGCGGTATGCCACGTTTTCTGGTACGTAGGGATTCTCACGTGTTGTAACTGGAACGGAAACTGTTTAGTGGGGTTTAGTGAGTTAGTGGGCGCACGTGGTGCAGCGGTAACTGGCGTAGCTGACACCCGTTCGGTCGGTCGATCCTCGCCTGGGCCATCCAAATCTTCCATCCCTCCGGAGTCGGGTAAATTGGCAGCAGACTTGTCTAGGAAGGTAAAGACACTGACTTGGTATAGCGGCTGGCTCCACAAGTCATCGTGTAGGCTAAATGCGCATTCACCATGCTTCTAGGGTTGTGATTTGAACACGGATGCAGCGGCGCGTATTTCGAGGACTGATCAACGCCGACACCTTTACTTTATACCTTTTTAAAGAGTTAGTGTGGCACTAAAAAAAGTTCCGCCTTCACGGACCCGACTTAGGTCAAAAAATTCATTTTCACCGAAACTTCGCTGATGGGGGTTATGAGGTGCCCTGACCACGAATCTTATATCGGATTTTCGAATTTCGGCCAAGGAACACACATATTGCTTGCTAGCCTGTCACGGTGGTCCAGCTAGGATAACCGATTCGGTTGGAACTTCCCGTACGGTGGTTACTTTGCATGCTGGTAATGATTGCTTTTCGAATTTGGGCTGCGGACCACCCATGTTGTTAAATTTGGTCGTAGGTCGAAATCATCGATTTGGTTTGAAAGTTTTAAATACCGTAAGGGCGTGGTGCCTCCAAGTCTTCATTGCTCACCTGTACCTGCCCAGAATCGGCCATAGCGTGGGAAGTCCACGCTATAATCGTAATCAGCATACAAAATAACTTGCCTCGACACAGTTTGGCGCAAATTTGAAATTTTGACCCGGTCACTATGTTCGACAATATTGGTGGTCCTCGGTCGGAATTCGGAAAACGGACATTAGATTCGTGATCAGCGCCACACATAACTTATGCAGGCGAAATTTCAGCTGAAATTTTTGCTAGCTAGGGCCTGTCGATGAAGTTGGAACGTTTAACTAGTTCCGTTAATGTGGACACATTATCCCCTTTCTCGCTTGAGTACGATAAAGTTGAATAGTTCTTGATTTTGCAGCTTACTGATCTGGGCTCGCATGCTCGTGCCTTCAGGGCAGGGGAGATCTCCCCAACTCGGGCCTTAGCATACCAGTGCGGGGAGATCTCCAGCTCGGGAGACACGAGCATACGGCCCCTGCTTCACTGCCACAAATCCTGGAAGCACGACCATTACTGCTTATCCTTCTCTCCACTTTTGTGACTAATTAGTGTATAGGCGTCAGGGTATTTTTTCCTTAGATGCGACGTTTTCAATGCATGAGGCCTGAAAGCGGTACTCTGTGTTCCCATTGCAGAAGAACTGACGCTACGACACTCGACAACTGTTCCCATTCATTCTGCTTTTCATGCACATCACGGTGGTTGAAAAGCGTCGGCGTCGAAAAATGTCCTCTTTGTATGGCCAAAGTTGAGAAATTCTGGCATACGTTACCAAACGGAGATCGGAAAACGTGAGTCTGTCCCGTGATCGTTAATACGTTTTTTTGCACGAGTTAAAGAACTCTTTTTAGCAGTTTTTTGGCTTCATTGATCATCTCTAGCTGGTATCTTTTTGTGAATAACCGTACATCATCAACATAACTACAATGCGCTGCTTATTTTTCAACAATTCAATGTCTTTCGGCGCATCATTCATAGCGACACAACGCTGAAATAAAGGTTAACTAGTGTCTTGATTTATGTCCAACTTTTCAGGGTAATTGTTAGTGAACTAAAAGCTGCGGCCGAGGCAGAGCGATTAGCACAACAAGGACAACTGCAACCACCTCATGACGAGCAGGAGTGTATACGACTGCGAATCCGTCGGCTCCAGCGAAGGCTTGCCGTGGTTCAAAGACAAATGTAAGTGTTTCAAAGCCGTTTCCTGTCAGTTACGGAACCGCGACACTTTTCTCGTTTAGGAATACCAATGCTCGTGTTGATAGATCTTCAGAGCTGTCGAAAGCAAACGTTCGATTGGTGAACGAGATTTCAAGGCTAGACATGCTAAAGCGAGATGTAACCACAAGGTCTTTCATTTGGGCATACGCTTACAACTTTGCTGCAATACAACAGTAACTAATTTAGAGGAGAGCTTATCGGCGATATCGTATTTCGGTCTATAATCTACAAAGATGAACTCGAGTGGAGCTCTATCGACCGCAACGCAATTAGGGTACTTTCATTTTTTTTCGTATTTAATAGTCTGTGTCTTTTCTGAGTTCTGTCTGCTTCAGGTGCCGTTTTCTCCTGAGGTATTTGCCGCTAATCTTGACGAAAACACAGACAGACTAAAAGCATTTCTTGAACGAGAGCTTCAGATCGTCTGGCGAAGTGTACGTTTTTCTTCTGTTTGTGCTTTAGACCAACATTTTGTTAATTAATCCCAAACTATTGTTTATGGCAGTATCGGGAGGCAAATATTGATCCAGAGGAGTCAGCCTCCTAATCAGTTATCAAACCGATTAGGAAAAAGAAAACAAGAATATTTGTATAAAATGAGTGAAATACATTTCTACGTTCTTCCATCCTAATTGCTGAGGGCCTAATTTGTTACAAATTGCAGAGGAAGGTGAGGGAGAGCAAAGATGAGTACCAGAGAAAACGTCAGGCAGCTGTGAACGAGATCCTGCTGGGATGCACCGAGTACCAGATTAATTCTCCACAATTTTCGGTTAGTTAAGGTCAAATTCGCTCAATTTCTTGGCGGCTCCGCCAATGCAGAAGCGCGAATGTGGCTTTGTATTTCAACATTCAACTAAATCAATGCTGTTCCATTTTTAGGAATACTTTCTGAGAACGGGGCTGAATTTTGTTTTTCTTAGGGTCCATATCTCTTTAAAAAGCAGAAAGTTCTATGAAGCACTAACCTAGAATTGTTATACTCATTTCCTCTTCCTCTCTTTTCTCCATGTTGTGGGTGTTATCATTTTTCCAATGATACTGTAATTCAAACTCAGTTCTGGTGTAGTGCTTTTTAATTTTAACTTTTTATTCTTGCTAAAAACTTGAAATCTGGTGTGAAAAATTACGGATCGTAGTATTTTTGGGTAGTCGTGCCGTTCGACGGCCACTCACCTCGAGTGCTCGCCCCTCCAGCCAATAGCAGGGAGGGGGCGGGCCAATTGAAGTTTATCAGCACTCCACTCTCTCACGTAGATGCACTCTCTCATGCCACGTTTGACCACGCAGCAAGTCGATAGCAGGGCTGTCCCCGCCCCTCCCCTACTGCTATTGGTTGGAGGGACGAGGGGAGGAGAGATGCCCGTCGAAGGGCGTACCATTTTTTGCTTTGCTCCAAATTGCAGTTGCTGACCTGAATCTTCAGTAGTATTTTCAGCGCGTCCTTCGATTAGCAGGAATTTTCCCAAGCTATATCGAAAGGTTTCAATCAGAGTTGTTTGAATTTGCCAGCAGCAGGCTATCTCTACAGGATTTCGACAAGACGAGTGCATACAGGTACTGAGCCGTTTCCCAGTTCTTATGTTTGTTCGTGGTGAAGAGTACTCATAGAATTCCATTTCAGTTCTCGGGAGCTTCGCAACGTGTTACGGCGTAGGAACACCAGAAATGGGAGTGCAGGTTGGCCTACTTTCAATTTGAGTTTCCGTAGCGTCGTTTCAAGCTACTGTCCGACATAGTTGAGTGCCTTACTAGTGAAAGCAGCTGTTTCTCCTTGTACAAAAGTCAAAATATCATATGTCGCTAGCAGCAGCGGATTCAACATCCACAGATCGACAAACAGTTGATTCGGTCTGAAGGTGAAAGTGCAAGCGTAGCTCTCTACTTCCCTCAACGCTAGAGGTTTTCTGTTAATCGGATCTTCAGCTTTTCGCGATCTTCGCGTTCAGAGACGTAGACAGCTCTGCTTGGACTTTTCAGACTACGAAGACTGTATCAAATGAATGTTTATCGATCTTGGAAACTACAGCTATCATTTTCATGTCGAGGTTCATTGAAAGTCGTACCTCAGAACCCGAGTTTCGTTGCATGACCTCATCGTTTCAGAGGTAGTCCTGTTGAGCGACAGTGACTCTGATGGTGGAGTAGTTCCACTGGATAGCGGACGCAATTACAGTGGGCGTCAAAGAAGCAATGATGATATAATAGTTTTGAGCGACAACAACGCGACAGATGAGGAACCGATTCGTCGCGGAGAAAGTAACTACGTGAGGGTAAGTGTCTTATCTCTCCAGACTTCCACTTTTAAAGGCATTTTGTAAAACTGCGCAGTGTGTATGTTCACTAGAGTACATCAGTTGGGCTTCTTACGTAGTATGCACGCCCTAGAAACGTCCCTTTTCTTCCCTGACCATCAGCCCTCATATGTAGCGCTTGACTCACGATTTTTTACAGGATGACGTTACCTCATCAAATTCCGACGCATCGAATTCGGGGAATTTCTACACGAGACCGGCTTGTCGGCTAGCCAGTTTTCGTGAGCCACCTAGAGCAAATCCTATGTTTGTTGAAGATGCATTCGGATTCAGGAGTGAAATTCTACAGGTATGTGGTCTTGTAAATTTCATTCTTGATGAAGCGATCGATCACTGAGAAAATAGGTCAACATTCTGTAGTTACAGTCAATTTGCACTGATTCGAGTCGCTAAACCGGTGAAAGAGGGACTTGCCCTATTTTTTTCGCATGCAGTTATTCTTCCTTCAATTCTCTTCGATACAACCCTGTAATTCTCTGTTATTCATTAAATAGTGGACCGGTGGAATCGCATAGATGTTGAGATTCAATTCAACCAACTCATATTTGACGTTTCTCGAATAATAACTGCAGATGGGTACTCACACCCACAGCATACACCATTACGGATTCTGAAAACCTCTACTAATGTCATTTTTAAGCCTTGGGCAGTAAGTCACAGTTTTCTGCTGGTTGAGAGCGACAATGTCATGTGTACCTTTTAAACGTTTTAGGGGTTAGCGAAATATTGAAGTTCTTTTTGTCTTAAGCTGCTATGCTGATGAGTTTAGTGGGTGGAGCCAGTATTTATTAAATTTAGCCATAATAAATATTAGATCCACGCACTAATCTCGTCCGGCAGGCAGCGTAAAATGATAAAATGATATGATCATGCAGAGGTTTCATGAAGCGAGAACTTGGAGAGAAGAGATCTCACTAGGGAGGTTGCACAGCGTGCTCCGAAGATTCACAACGAGACCCATATTGTTTTGTAGAGCATCGAATGGCGATTACAATGGTATGGTTTCTTTTTGCTAAATGCAAATGGATGGCCCAAAAAAGGCAAAAAACCTTGAAAACTAACCAGTGGCAAATGAGATTCTAGATCGCAACCACCAGAGATACCACCAGAATCGACCCAAATTCAAAAACAAATGTCAGATTCGTGATCAGCGCTCCGAATAACTCCCGTAGACAAAGTTTGAGCTAAATCGGCGATTTTGACCTAGCCAGCCCTACTATTGTTGAGTAGTTGTACGAAGGTTCACTAACCGACAACATCTTTATTCCGATTGTTCCACTTTTTAGACTCTAATCAACACAGAGGCTCCAATTTGAATGAGTTTCTTCGATTTTTCATCAAGATAGATCACTTGGGTTGTTGACAAATCCGCAATTCACAAATCTCGCATAGGCTTTTCCCATTGTGTCTGGCGTGAGCTTGCTAGGGTCCGTGGTAACAAAGTAGGGTAGTTGGGTCTAAATCACCGATTTAGCCCAAACTTCGTCTACGGGGGTAATTCAGGACGCTGATTGCGGATCTGACATTTGTTTCTGAATTTGAGGTCGATTTGGGTTGGTTCCGGTAGATACGGGTCACATACATATGTACTAGAAGACATTGTCGTTTGTGCATACTTTGTTGGCCATACTCCTCCTAAACGCGATTCTATCCCGCACCTGCGACAAAATCCCAAGAGGAGCGTATTTTGGTATCTAGCGTAGAAGGGCAAAGAAAAGGACAGCAAAGGGATCGATCCACCGACCATCAGATTGGGAGTCCTGCATGCTATCCACTGAGCCACCATGATACGATCTCTGGTAATTCACACCTAGAAGTGCTCTCGCCACTAGTTTCTCGCCACTAGTTAGTGGTCAAGATCTCTTGCTTTTTTTTCGGGTCATCCATTTGCATTTAGCAAAAACAAACTATACCGCTGTAATCACCATTCGATGCTCTACAAAACAGTATAGGTCTCGTTGTGAATCTTCGGAGCACGCTGAGCAACCTCCCTCGCCAGTACTCTCTCATGAGTCGGGTAACTTGTCCGACATTCTCGAAGGAATGGGTGTAGCATGACAGTCAGGAGTACACTTTTCCTCGAAGTGGAAACGAATTTTATTCATTTCACTTTGTAAACGTTACTTTCAGTTCGCATTTCAAATTTTCTCTTTATTCGTACTTTAGAATCTGCTTAATGTGTATCCATTCCTACATTACGATCGAGACCGTATGTTTCAAGGACGTAATGAGATGCCAAACGTTGTCCCTAACGACGACACGGTACGCTGCTTTCTTTCACGAACAAAAGTTAATATCTGAGCTTGTTGTTTGAATGTACTCTTTACTCTCATCGCTGCATAGGTCGTGTTTAATAATCAAACTAGATCACCATAGTAATTTTGATTTAAGATTGTTCTATCAAGTGATGAAGATGGGTATACTTCAGCGTCGGACCATACAGAAGAGAGGTATGTTTATGTTAAGATGCATGGCGGTAGTTTTAGCAGCAATTTTCTTTCCAAATAGTGCAGTGCGCTTTTTGAGACTAGTGGTTATGAAGCGATAATGAACAATTTGTCGCTGGTTTAGCTGTGCCTCGGCTGTAGATCAGTGATTTGAAAAGATCGACAATGAATATCAAATTCATGCGGTTACTGAATGTTATGTGCATTCAAAGCAATATTCAAAGCTTGCCTGGATCAGACTTCATCTACAAAATTATTTGAGAGGCTGATACGAATCTACCATTCGTCTCTAGAAATGCAGTTTGGTTGGATTTCATTCGCCAGCGTAGATTCCGTTTTAACTTGAACATCGAGATTAGCTACGCGTCTTGAAAATGAATATTTAAACTTTACTCGCTGCGTAATGTTCAGATCTCCACTATGAGAGAGAGGGTCTCAAAAGAGTAAGCTTAATCACAGGATCACTCACTCTCTGGTCTTGCCGCTCGGCTTCATCTGTTTAACCGAGACGATTTTAAATAAACGTTCACTCACATTATTGAGTCCTAATTTTTTGATCACTTAACCCAATTCTCCCACTCTTTCAGCTCTTAATAACCATCTTTTCTGCAGGACTTTGAACCCTCTGTCGCTTTGAAATGATCTGCTTGGTGGCCTACTTTGTTCATAGTCTTCAGGTCTTCTTAAAGAGATTTTCGTTAAGATCATTTGTCATTTGTCTTACTAACCATCCGACTTTTTTGATTTTCGTTTTCCTTAATGATTTCGTGGTCATTTGTCTTACTAATCCCCTTCTTTGGTAACACATCTACGTGTGTAGTAATTAAGTAAGAGAGAAAATAAACATAGAACTTACTTTTCTCCTCATGTGTTATGAGTTTAATACGTAAGAGTTCCGCCTGGTTTTCAAGTGTCATTCTAGCCGGGTGCCAGGACTCTTTCAATCTTGTCAGTTGAGTTACGGTTAGCAGAAGACCATGAATGAGTAGACAGAAAGCTTAGATACAGTCGTCATCGTCTTTCCTAACATTGATGGGAAAAGCAAAGAAAGAAAGAGAAAATCGGAGGGGAAGGATATCTCTGACATTGTAAGCTGAGCTCTAAAGTCACTGTAATGTGGGACCGTGAATGTCGGACGGTCAGGATTGCACAATACCGAATCGAATGCAGCCGAAAAGCTGGGAGCAGTTTGCGCCTTTGGGACAATTCTTATGGAAATTGAGTAGCTTTGAATTTCCAGCGTTGTGTCCAAATGAGAGATTTCTCGGGGTTTCTTGCCATTTGTTGAAGTTCGAACCACATGCATCGAGAATCATAACATTTTCCAGTTCCAGATCAGCCTTACTGTCACAACCCGTGGCTTCAACCTCATCGCATCGTTTTGAAATGCCGACAAGTCAGGTAGATTGGCTACCAATGAGCGGTGCTGCCTTGCCCAGCTTCTCTGCATATACGCCGACATTCCCGCTCTACACTCAGGCTTCCGAACACATTCCGAATTTCAACGGAATAGCTTCTTTTGGAGGCAGTTCACAAAATGCCAGTGAACCAAATTCTGATCAAGCTCATTCGTCTACTCAGGGAAGTCACTCCGAGATGCCTGCCAAGGAGGAAATCGTGGAGTGCAGTTGCTCACCTCCAACTTCTTTTGGCGAGAATATACCGGTAATGTGTTTGCGTTTTGAAGTTTGTGCTTTTACTCATTTATTCTTTTCAGAAGTCACTATTTGGCGATTCTAATAATTTGAGGACTACCGCATCTGCTGCAGTCAAAGGTTTGACTTTTTGTTTCGAAAATATAGTCGTCGTCGAATCCATTCAATTTCCCGCTGTATATCTGGCAATTCCTTTTCTGGAATTGTTATAATATATTCTTCTTCCCAAAGACTAGCTGGTTATTCGAGAAGCATATTACTTGTGAAAATTACCATGCGATCGGTCGCAAATGATTCAAGACCTTTAGGTTGTTATTATCGTTAGCAAGCAGGAGAACCTAAGGGTCTTGGTTTGAATATTGCATACTGCAACTAAACCGTAAGGAGAGGATTATTTGTAGGTGAAAAAGAACTCTTGAGTGCACTGTGGCTAGAACGACAAAAACGCCGGCAAAGAGAGCCTCTCAGCTCCAGTTACCCGTCTTTTGTTGTTGATACCGCATCCGATGTTGGTGAACGTAAAAATGGTGATTGTGATGCTAACAGTTCAGGTATCACTTTTTCTTCTTAAGGTAATATCTTACAGAATAATTACATGTTGTTTTGTTGCAGTATCTATAGTTGATATGACGGAAGAACCCGATGTTCGGCAGGAAATGGCTGAAGGCTCCACCAAATTGTATAATGCACAAAGAACGGATTCTGCTCAGGTAGGGGAATTTTTCCGTTTTCTGGGCCGGGATTCTTGAACGCAACCGCCGGTGAATTTCACCGGCGGTCATCTTCACCGACACCGGTTATGGATTTAACCGGAGTCGGTGAAGATTTCTGATTGATGAACGTACCCGTAACTGGTGAGCGAGTCGGTTTGTTGCAGC
Organism: Nippostrongylus brasiliensis; assembly: GCA_030553155.1. Lineage (NCBI taxonomy): Eukaryota > Metazoa > Nematoda > Chromadorea > Rhabditida > Heligmosomidae > Nippostrongylus > Nippostrongylus brasiliensis. The sequence goes on along the minus strand of CP130733.1, from coordinate 16,103,136 downwards.
GGCCGTAACCGTATGTTGTTGGTGTTCAATGTTATTATCGCGTACTTCAAGAACTGGGGGCGTGGTACAGTGGTGATAGGCGCTACTGTCACCCGCATGGTCGAGCAATCGATCCCCACCCAGGCTAGTCAAGCTTTCGAAGCCTCCGTGGTGGGGTAAATTGGTACCAGGCTGTTTGGGAGGGTGAGGACACCGACTTGGTGTAACGGCTGGCTGGTCCCCACGGGTCACTGCATAGGCTAAGAGCGCATTCACTATACCTCCACCGTTCTGAAGGGAATACAAATCCGGCGACGCGTCCTTACGATTGACGCCGATACCTTTACCTTTCCCTTCACTTAGGGTTTATATGAAATGCGTTGCGCCCTAAGTGAGCCCTCCGCACCACTCGAGGTGTACGGCGGGTAAAACATTCACGAATCCGGGCACAGGACGCCTCCGTCCCTGTCATATTACAAATCAAGTCTTTCGCTTCTCCCGACTTCATTCTTGTAGTGGTTCGTTTGCTTTTTTAACACATAGTGCACCAAGCCCTTTCGCCGCAGGCTTGCATGTGGGACCGCGCTCGTTTTCCTCTTTTTCGTGCACACACCGTTCATCTTTGGCTCAAAGTTTTTCTAGATGGGTTATTTCGCGTACTGATCACAAATACGATCTTGGTTTTACGAGCCGCGGTTGTTATGAGCAGGTACAAGCAAGCGGTTCTGTATAAGCTGTTCTGTATAAGGAACTGTTCTGTATAAGGAACTAGATGAAGTTTTTGATCGAAAAGCATGTTTTCTTCCTACAGCTCAGTATCAACCCCAGATTTTGACTAACCAAGATATTTGCTGTGAACATAGTATTTATATGAAGAAGTGTGTCATGACTCACAGCTGAAAACAGTCATCATTATGCAAAAAATGATTATAAGATCGTGCGCCACTATGTGACGCACGCGGTCCGTGATGTGTTAAGGAATATTTGAAAATCCACCTGACCTGATGGCTTGAAAGCTCTATGAGTTTCATGTCATGGCAACAGCCACCGTTTGCTTTCCCGTAAAGAACAGAATTCCTTACATATTTCAATGTGAACACTTTTCTAGGTGAATTTGCCCGATTCTCGTGCAGATTTGGTTGCTGTTCCGTCAACTGCATGTGGTATTGATGGCCAGGAAAATAATTCAAAGTCACTTGTGAACCAGAACGGTACGGAAGAGGAGTCGTCGCTCAGAAGGTTTGACTAGCCTTTTCGAATGCGGTTTTGCGGAAGTTCTATTGTGATCTATTTAAGCACTGAAAGACGGGGACGTCGTCGGTCACACCATGTATCGTGGAGGTTCCTGTTTAAGCAATTTCGACGAAAATTACGGAAGGAATGCAACCGAAAAAAGCGCGAAAAGTATAATCGTTTTGTTTTTCACAGATGTTTCCGTTTCATTCAACAATGTTATTGAATGTAATTTCGAGGGCATATCAATTTCTATCGAAAATGAAGCGCAAAATGGACGACGAGGCTCGATCGTCATACCGTTCGCCTCGTGATCGAAGCAGAAGCAGAGATAAAGGTGAGGAAAGAGGTGACCGACACAGATCTTCGGATTCGAGATGCCCTCCAGCTGAGAACGGCCATCGAGATGACTACAGAAGTTCTCATGAAAGTGACCACGGAAATGACTGCCAAAGTGAGACCCGCAGCAGCTGATAGAAGATGTTCCTGAAGTCACACTAATTCTAGGAAACGCTTGTAATATCGTACATGTGTCGATTGCTGTGTTAGGTTATTGCGGTCATATTGTCTTGGTTGTTCACGGTTTCGCCACTTTACTAGCGGAATACTATTTTCTTTTCCCGGTTTTTAAGAAATACGGGATATCACATAAATGTATGCATTTTGCTATTTTTACTTAAGCACATTAAGCTAGATTGTCAAAGTTACTAGTTCACCATTAAAATTCACTGATAAGATAAGGTATTTGTTGACTCGTTCATTTAATCAGGTTCCCTATGATCAGAGTCGCAGATCCTACAATTCTCTTATCGAAGAAGATGTATATTCTCAATGAACTTTAATGTTTCTTTTGTAACCAGTCTCTATGAAGTTCTTGAGATAGTGGTTCCAAGTTCATGATTTCCAAACGCGCTGTTAACCACCCCCAAAAGTTATCCGACAGCCTTTCGGAAAGAAGTGCCTTCATATGTTGCTGTTTAGGCTTAGTTGAAGTGTTAAAGGCTTAACGACACAGGGACTTATCTGTACACGCCTATTTTCCTGAAAAATAGTCCACTTTTGGATCACGAGAAATAACTGTCACGTGTTTTCGAAACAGCCCCGATTTAGAAGCGAATACCTCCATAACATAAAACAGGGGCGACTGTCGGAACCGGATTTCAGCAGATGAAAATCTTGTAGTCATCAAATGACAACGTGGGGAGGACTATCGCCATTTAATCATTTCCGGTTTCGCCATATCTATCTGTCCCATCTATGGATTGCTGACAGTGGCAGATTCAGTTGAACCCGACTACGGCTTACCCACTGGACTGCTCCACATCTACCCATTTGACTCTTCTTTTCTCTAAGCATAGCGTGGGCTGGTTTTAGTGTGTTAGATGTAATTCGGCTACAGATGTGTACGTCAACTTCTCGCTGTGAATATTGATTTGATAAAGAAAGCGTCGATGTAGTGTCTTCTTGCCTATGTCTACCTATATGTTGGAGTTTGATTTTTTGGCGCCTTTTTGGACGAAGTTAATTAAATAAATATCTATATCCACATATATTCACCTATTAAGTCAGAGCCCGACGGATCGAACTTTCAACCATTATCGTTGACATCAGCTAGTTTTCTTCTATCGTTTCACATTGAAATGGACTACAGAAGTTGGTGAAAAATGAAGGTCAACCACATCACATTTGCATGTTTTTATTAGATTTTTCATAAATTCGTAAATAAGAAATTTAGGGTGGAGCAACGATAGCTGTGCACAATATTACATTTGTAGACAGCAGGTGGTGGTGTGTCATAACCCTCTCACTAACGCCAGATTTACGTCACTGTTCTTTCTGACATCATTTGGAAATTTCTGTCTTCTCACGTTTCCATCCAGTTACGCCTGTTCACATTATGTGATTAAGCGACTATTTCTCAATATGTTCTTATCAAGTGTTGTTATCAAATTGAGCCTCTACGCACTATCTTCATGCCTTATATTCATCTGTTGATAGGAACTACAGATGACGGGAAGACAAGTTTGCGTTACCTGAAAGTTTGAATGTGATTTTATCAAGCCACAGTTCCGATAATCTACTATGCAGCCAAGACAATTAGAAGTCTCTTTTTCTGCGTATAATTGAATTCAAAATAAAATCGAGGTTATGGTGCTTTAGGGGAATGCGATTGTGGGTTGTCACTTCGTCTTGAGACGCTTTGAAGAAGTGACTTTTCAATTCTTTGAACTTCACGACTGCAGTCCATTCAGCATGGCAGCGCATAGTTAGATATTTCGCTTGTGTACTTACTACTTCAACAGTGAACATCAAAACCCAAAACTAAAAGCACTTGTTGTGGCAGTGCAATCGCTGCGCTTCCGCAGTAGCGAATGACAAGGGTTCCTCCTGTAGAAGTGTCGTGAAATGCTGGTCCATGTAGACGAGTTTCTGTGTTCCCACAGTTCATCACATGATTCCATGGTCCATGTAGACGAGTTTCTGTGTTCCCACAGTTCATCACCGGTCCCAGAGAGAAAGGTATCGTTTCCGCCGGTACTAGCGCAAAGGAACATATCCGTAGCGAAAAGAAACCCACAATGCTTGTTGCTACTCGACTTTGGCTTTGCTGCCACAGCAGCGTTAGGAAAGCAAGTAGACCTGTGGATGGAAAGAAATTAGTAAAGTCGTGGAGGCCTACCAACTTTCCTAGACTACTTGATCTACTAGCCAGCCTCAGGGAGTGTCACCCATTGGATATTGAGGGCCTAATGAAGTCTAACCCGTTCATCTTCTGACCGCTACACTAAAAAGTAAATAAAAAAGCACCGGCCCCATAGGTTACTATTGTGTATCACCGAACTCGATACCTCTAACAGATATAGGCAAGTATGATGCACAGGAAGTTCCGCAACCTGGGCCCACATTCACGAACAGACGAGCGGTCTCCGAAACCGCGGCGCAGCCCGAACCAGACGGCAGTCGATGAGAGATTGCATCCAACATAGGAAGTTTAGGATAAAGATGGGGGCCGTTCGGGTTATACCTCAGGGTCTATCGGGGGTTTACCAATGATGAATCCGGGTCCTGGACCCACTCGTGGCCCCGCTGGCGAACAACCACCCCACGTCGGCACACGGCGGAAATGTCAGCTGAGCGACCCGGTGGCAGTTCGAACTGCGCGCGTGTTGCCTGATTCAGGGTGGCCGCAGCGCGCGACCGCCGCACGCGTCGCGGCAGGTGCGAGTCAGCTGATCGGCGTCATCGATTTCGTTGCGAAATCTTGCGAGGCGGCGCTGTGCTCCATAAAGCTAGCGTTCGTCGTCGTAGAGATGCGGTGTCGCGAGCTTCCGTTATTCTCCGTCCTCATTCACCTCTCACAACTCGAACTCAGTTTGTAGCCCAGGCATATCGTTTTCCTGCCAGACGAAGTCTCAGCAAGTCTATGAGTTCCTATCACCCCTCTCCCTCCATTGGATCTGTATCGTTGATCTGTAACTATTACAAATATGAAGGTGTGACTGTCGCTCAGTCGTTGCCGACGGCAATCGATAGGTTTGTTCGGTGTCGTTGTTTGTGTGATCAACGCCCACCCTCCAACCGGGGGCCTGTTCTCCTCGTTCGTTTCATCTCCTTCCATCGCAGCATCCCGTCTTCCATCTCCTAACAGCTGGTTGCCGATGCTTTTTCCTTCCCCGCCCCGTCACATGCGAGTGCATGAACAGTGTAGTGTTTGGGAGATCCTTTGTGCCTATGGCCTCTGTACTGCCGCTGTTGTGTCGCTGTGCTTTGACCGCACGTGTCACATTGCTTTTCAGACTATGACTCATAACGTCTTTTTGCCGTGATTCCCACCTATTTTATATCTTAGTTTCTATTTCTAGGTTAAAGTCAACATGAAGTGGGCTTACAAAGAGGAGAACAACTTCGAGAAGAGACGCGCGGAAGGAGACAAGATTAGAAGGAAATACCCTGACAGGATTCCAGTAAGTTGTGCTATTCATTGGTTAGCGAAAAACAGCCAATGTACAAAATAGTCTTCGACGACGGCGCAGTCTCAACGAAAGGATCGAAGCGCGTACTATTGCAACGAAATTCGGATAGTGTCGGATTTGTCAGCAGCGCAGTAGCCCTCATTAGCATGGTTTTGGTGAAAAAATAACTTTATCTGCTCCATAATAGGTGAGATAGCACCAGAATAAGTATATCGCTGTGCACCGGTTCTAGAGCATTGGTTCGAGACTTGGCTTTGAAGTGAAGAAATGGGCAGGTGTATGGAACTATCCAGCGATTCATCGTTTAGGTTAAATATGGTTAGAAATGCTCGTGCGATTAAGATGGAGGAAAAATCGTTTTCGTTGAGCCTGCGCCTATACGCACATAATAAATAAATAAAAATGACCTGGTGTGCTTTATGCGAATTAGTCACTTTAACTTTACCCGTATGCCGCTGTTTGCTCGAATGGCTGAATGATTCCAGTAAGGAAAGTCCATCTAACCATTTTGGTACTAGCGAAAATACTAGAGATCATGTGGAAGACTTTTTGGTTTGTTTCACGTTAAAATTCCGAGCTTACTGCGAAAGATTGCACAATCACGGATTCCTCTGCAGTGAAAGTGGGGCGGAACAAATCTCGAAGAGAGTTATACGTTAGATATAGTTCTATTACAATATGAAATAATTGATATTTTAAGGTTATCGTGGAACGTGCACCTAAGTCTCGCCTCCGAGACCTTGACAAGAAGAAATATTTAGTCCCGTCTGATTTGACTGTTGGACAGTTTTACTTCTATTACAAATTAATTGATATTTTAAGAAAAAGGTGAGCATCAGTGGACAGTTTTACTTCCTAATTAGAAAAAGGTGAGCATCAGTCGTTAACACACAAATGATTTCATGTGCAGCTTGTAGTTTAGTCTTTTGTACCTTCTCTCTGAATATGTGTTCTTCCAGGATTCATCTGCGGCCTGAGGACGCTCTTTTCTTCTTTGTAAACAACGTAATACCTCAAACCATGACTACCATGGGCCAATTATACCAGGTATGGTTTTGCTTCTACCGCTGAACACTGGCCGTGAACCCCGTTTGGGCAACGTTCGAACTAGGCAAGAGGGGTGCTATCGATCGCGTGGTGGTAATTAAGGGCCCTGGCCATCTGTCCCCTCGTGTGTCCTCGTTTACTGGAATCCATGAACCATTTGTTCATTGTCAGCTGGCGATCAGTCGCTTGAAAATGAAATAGATCACTGATAAATTTTGCTTTATAAACGGTGTTGAGGCACCTAATGGGTTGATCGTCTTTCTTATTTTGCCTTCCATAAGTTTGACAAATCTCTAGTTTTTTCTGTCTTAGTCAGCAATCTGCCTCTCCGTTATAGGTCTGAATCGTAGAACCTGTTGGTGAGGAAAGATACGCTGTTGCCTTTAGGCATGCCCCATCTCTTTTGTGATTGCAGCATCGTAAAAGGCAAGTGGTTAACGTGGAGGGTAAATGCTTTTTAGAAAACTACTGTAGCGAATTTATCGGTTTGTGAAGTAGACTTTGTTAGTGGTGCTGATTCATCTTTCGTGGAAGTGATTGGTGGGTAGTGCTAATTCTGATATGCCTTAGCGGTTTGATAGCGTCTGTTTTATATAGTCTTTCGAAATGTGACCGGGAGAACAATCATGGCGCAGCGATAGGCATATGCATGGTAGTTGTTCATTAGGTATCGATCGTGTTGTGATTTATATAACGCACGTGGTCTAGGTGTGACAAACAGTCTTCATTAATGGGGCGCTGTTTCCTAGGCGCACATGATATCGTTTGCTAGTCTACAGTGCAAGCAGTCACAGAAGTGCGATTACGCGCGAGCGGTGTTGGTTGCGCCACGTGACGGTAGGGTGTTATGTACTATGCGTAACGGTTTCTTCACTTTGCGGAAGTCACAGCTGGTAATGTTTTGTAGAATGACAGAGAGATTAGGAATGCAGTTGTCCGAAGAAATGGGAAATTATATTACGGGGAGAACACTTTGAGGAGAGGGTCAACGATATTTTTTCTATAGAAACAATACAATGCGGAGCTAATCCTGATAGCTGATCACGTCTTAAATAAATAAAAATAATAAATAATCCCACTTCTGTCGCTAAATTTCAACGGTATTATTGCTACGAAGCCATTTCAACTGTTAACCGGGTTTTAGATTTCATAAAGGGGGATCGGGGCTGTTCAGCCCCCCCCCTTTTAGGTCCCGCCACCACGATCGTGTTCCATTCCTTTCGGCAGCCATAAAGTGTTCCAAGGCAGTGTTTTTACCTACTCAGAAATGTCTGGTTCCACTACACTCGTTCCTGGAGGGATAAAGGCTTGCTCAGCCTGAGCGGAGATCGACTGTTCAATCGTGCCGGTGTAGGTAGCGCCTCTTCCATCCCTTGCACCACATGCGCTCTTGAGACTCGTATATTTTTATTATCAATTAGTCGCCAATATAGGGCGTGTAGTGTAGTGGTGAGGGGCTTTTGACACCCGCATGGTCGAGCGATCGACTCTCGTCTTGCATCCCTTCGAGGTTGGGTTAGTTGGTAGCAGACTTGGCGACAAGGTAAAGAGCCAGCGCTGAATTGTGGCTGACAACCGCAAGTCTTTGTAAAGACCAAATACGCATTAATTATCCCTTGGACAATTGAACTCAAGGATCACAGTCAAATACACGCGTGGCTTTCCTGTCCAGAAGTCCACCTGGTTTTTGAGGTTTTGCGAACGGTGAGCTAGCGAGCAACTGTGCTGCCGAGATTGGGTACCCCAAACAACCCTTGAACAACAACCCGCGATTTTTATTTTGATGCTTTCCTCCATCGTTAGTGTATGTCGGTAATTTGCAGGACCATCATGAAGAAGACCTGTTCTTGTACATCGCCTACAGCGACGAGAGCGTTTATGGAGGTGACGCTGCGCCACAGTAGGTCTCAATGATCGACAACTAATAGTGGCCCTTTCTAGCATTATATAATTGACCTCACTGTCTTGGTATCGTTTGGATGTTCAATCCGTTTCCTTTCCATGTTCTCAACAACTAACAACGGTTTCCGTAACAACTCTTTCACAAGGCCACTGTTTGGTATACGTCCTACTAAGCGCTTGTATGGTTTCGAGGTCTCAAAACGAAAAAAGTTGCTTTGCGTTTTTTCTTGAGTGATTTGTATTCTTCTGTTCTTTATAAAGTCTTGTGTATTCAGTAGCGTATCTAGTATGTAAGGAGTATTTCATGATCGTTACTCGTTTGCTGGCCTTATCATCGTGTACTGATGGTACAGCCGGTTGACGGGGCGATCGTGCACTCCCGGGTTCGTGCGTTCGATATAGGCACTCATTTCGTACAACTGAAGTTTTTATCGGTCGTTCGTACATCCGTGTAAATAATTTGGTAACTTTTGTACATTTTTCATCCTTTGATAGCTGCTCTGAATAAAACTTCAAAAACCCAACTTCTGATGATAACGTGACACTGCGTAGCAGCGTTTACAGCTAGCATAAACAGAACGATGGTTGTTGACCCGCTTCTATCTGTGTTGTGTTGTACACTGCTTCAGTTCTTGGTTGCGAAAACTACGAAACTGGTTCAACATACGAGCGTCGCCGTTGTTGTTGGCGGTTGGTTTAGGATAGGTATGCCGTACCCTAAATTCGAGCAGTCACCGAAATGTCCAAACACCGTATATCAGCTGAGTTTTCAGAATGGGATCTGACGCGAGAGTGGAAGCTCGCAGAGCAGCTCAGGTCGAGCGGTAGACGACCATGAATGTGGTAGGTCAGATAGCCGGGCGCACGCTTGTTTTGCCACAAACCCCGCTATCTAGTGGCTTAGCTCTTACAATGGCAGTTGAGAGTTCAGGAGCGCTCTGACCGGTTATGTGCTGGAGTTTCTTATTCATCCATTTTAGAAGCTTAAGTGGTCCTCACTGAGAAGATTTCTAAGGACACCACGCATTCGCCATTCATTCATTCATTCAGAGTCGAGATGACAAAGCGTATTTGCTCTAAACAATGAATTGCGATATCAGCCGCTATAGAAGGCAGTGTCTTCAACATTACCAATAAGTGTGGTACCAAGTCACCCAACCAAGGGAGAGTACGGCCGGGTTGGAAATGGTGAGGATCGGTCGCTGGCCGTGCAGGTGGAGGTAACGCCTCTTACCATTGCACCACGCTTGTCCTTAAGGATCTATGTTGCAGCAATACTTTGTGCTCGCATTTCACTAATACTGTGTTAAACATTTTGGCATACGAAAGATGTATCTCGTCTGTTGCTCTGGAAGATATCATTTGTCTTGATTTTTCGAAATTATATTTACCGTCATTTTGACGTCAGTAAATCTGAACTTCTAGTGGAGGAAGTCAGGATCTTCATAATGTCCTTTTGCACTTTTTTTGAGATTTTAACGAAAAATCTCCAGATTACGAAACGGAAACAAGTTCGGACGACTTTTTAGATGAGAGATAACACAAAAGTTGAAAAAACTTCTTGTTGTAATGAAAAAATTTGAAACTTGGAACTTGCACGTCGTTCTGGCCGTCTGACGCTCTTGAGTGCGGGAAAATGTTCTTTTTTTCATGGAAATTAGCAGTTATACAGTAACTTACAGTTCCAACAAAAACTTCAACATCTCTATGGCTGAAGTGAATCACCCGAGCACGATTCAAGTGAGAAAGCTCCTTTTAACCCTGATTAATCATGGAAAGTTGTCATTTTCCCTCAATCGTCCAACTTCAACAACTCGATGGAAAAACAAAAGCAGAATGAAAAATGAGGAATAGAGAAGGGCAAGTTCTTCGACGTCTGGCTTCAACGACTTGGAAAACCACGAGAACAAAGTGAAACAAAAAGTGCACGTGTGAACAAAACAAATGAGTAACAGTTGTAAACATCAGACCTTGGAGTGGTTCACGACGCATGACAATCTGAGAACGTGAGATGAAACAAAGCCTAGTACTACACATATGTACATATCTGTTTATCTATATGGTCCATACTGTCATAGCCGCGCGAGAGATTTGTGGGAATTGGAACAAACACTATAGTAAAAGTTCATCGGCAACAATTGCAATAAAAGAACTCACAAACAAAAACGAGGATAGCTGCTTCAAATTCAATTAGTCCATTTGAAATATTTATATCTTATCTTTCTCATACATTTATTGCTTGATTGCCTGAATCTAGGTGAACCGCTTTGAAAAAACCTAAAGGACACCTTAGGCAGCATGGCCGCGGGCTGAAACCATACAAAATACCCGTTGAATACAACACCGTGGACCGTAAACCTAGATGCTTTTCACTACAAATTTGAAGCCTCTGGCACTTCGAGATCTAGTTATTTTCGGAAATCAGGACTTTAGTGTGCACTTTGACATGGGTTTCCTATACCACGTGACGTCACCTCTGATTGTTGACGTGGTGAACGGCAGTCAGTGGGTGAAAAATTTGTTTGCTGTTTGTTGGCCGATGATCGAATGAGGACCTTAAGTCCGTCTCGTCGGCGCCAACTTGCCCACCTCGCCCCTCGCTCTCCGCCACCGACTTGACAAGATCAAATTGCTTACCCGTTCAGCCTCCACCTGCATGGTGGCACCCGCTGCGCTCCTTAGGGCAAGGTTGACTTGGAGACGCTATAATTAAAAGGTCGTATCGACATTTCCTTTGGCGATGGGAAGTGATTGTGCGATGACTTGGACCACAACGTGGCATGATTAACGATATTTGATTTTTTGTATTAGTTATAAATATCCTCCCTTGCAGACCCTAAATTATGCAATATTTCGTGAGTTTTGTGGTCATATATCTACTCAATAGAAGCTGAATGTTAATGACTGTCTGTTCATTAAGATAAAGATGTCACCACCTTAAAAGCCGGGAGCAAGAACAGAGATTTATTTATTTACTTAATACGTCAAATGACGTGCCTACAACAAAAATAGTAGGGGGTAGAAAGAAAGACAACAAATGAAAAACTCGAACTCAAGACACAAGAAACGATCCAGAAAGACTATGCAGGCCTCTTAAATGGTTAGGTAACGCATAATCTTTTCAGTTAAATTACGAGGATTTCACGTGGGAAGAAGAAACCAGCGCCTTCAAGTATCAAAGAAACTCTTATTGTTAGCGAACACCAGCACGGTATAGCAAAACAAAAAGACCATATAGGTCTCTTTGGGAATCTTTGGGGCACGCTCACTGACCTCCCTGGTCAGAAGTTCGTGCTCTTCTGACCGAAATGCGCTCAAAATGGTTCTGTATTTCGACCCACGAGAGATTGAGACATAATATCTTCGATCGATTCCATTTACATCGGTAGAGATGAAGGTAAAGGTGAAATTCGCATTGTCTTAGCGTCTATGATTGGAAGGCGTCAACCCTTTCAGGACGCGCCAAGTCCTTGACTTCCATTCAGATTCGTAGAGGCACAGGAAATGCGGATTCCGTCCATTAAAAAACTTACGAGGGATGGGCACCGCTCGAGTCAGTGCTCTCACCTTCTCGGATAGATGTCTTTTGTCTGGTATTTGATGCCACGTATGTAAATGGAATCGTTTAAAAGTATTATGTCTCATTCTCTCGTGGGTCGAAATCCAGATCCATTTAGAGCGCATATTGGTCAGAAGAGCACGAACATCTGACTAGGGATGTCAGTGAGCGTGCCCCAAAGATTCCCAACGAGACCTATATCGTCTTTTTGTTTTGCTTCGATCGCATTGATACCAAATCGTGCTCATTTTGCGATTTTGTCAGGGAGATTGAAGAAAGTCATGTTTGGAGCAGCCTAAATCGCACAAATTTTGGTACATAAATGGCAACATTAATATGGGTAGCTAATATCCTTCGTAACTTACGTTAAACGGAAGCAAAGAAGCAAATTCGGGAGCTAGTGTTAGATTCGTGATCAGCGATCCGAATAACCCCTATATACGAAGTGTGGACGAAATCGGTCATTTTGGCCTTGGCACCCCACTTACGCACCCTTACCATATCTAGCGCTCACCAGTCAGAATTCCATAAGCAAAAGTAAAATTTGATCAGCAGTCCAGGTGAGACCCCCAGGCAATTTCTGGAACGAAGGTAGTGGCTGCTGAAGATTTTCTGACAGCTAGAATCTGAATGGTGGCATAGTATTACCAGTGTTTCATCAAGGTCTGATCCTTGGGCAACTCTACCGACACTTGACATGAAGTTCAAAACGTAATGGTCACCCATTTCGCCAAAACTTCGCAGGTGAGATTATTCGTGGCGCTGGTCACAAATCTAACATTAGTTTCTGAATTTGCGCCCGCTCAAGGCAAGTTACGATGGATATTGGCTACCCATATTAATGTTTTCATTTACTAAAATCTGTTCGTTTTAAGCTGCTCCAAACGTGAGTGATTTTCTTCAACCTCCATTGCAAAATCGCAGACCGAGCACTATGTGGTATCAATGCGATTGAAGCAAAACAAAAAGTCACCAACAGGATCCGATCCCATGACCATCTCATTGTGAGAAAGAATCCACTGCAAATACCGCTGAGCGACGAATGCACACTGGTGACGGACTTTCACCCCAGGGACTATTCAGCTCCTCTCAAGGGCAGTGGTTTTTTGCGATTTTCGGATCACCCATTGGCCATCAGCAAAAATATACTACATTGTGGTGGTCCCAGCTCGATGCTCTACAAAACTACGTATATAGGCTTCGTTCGGAATCTTTGGGACACGCTCACTGGTCTCCACAGTAAGGCTGGTTCTGAACAGCAATGGATTTTACATTTAGCTTTTACGTTTTGTTTTGTGTATGTGCAGACCTTCCTTCCCTTTCCTTGTCTCCGAATAATCATGCAACGGAGCAGAACAAACCAGCAGCACCGTGCCATCTTATTTTAAGGCCGTTTTCTACAAAACATGTGACGAAGCTTTTGCTAGAAATCCACCGTTTATTAGTTAAGTGCTACTCCGAGCAGATACGTATATATATGTATGTGTCGTGTGTGTGCTTCTGGCTTTGAGATTAAAATGCCTTCAAAATCTTAAGGTCGTTGTATGTACTTTGTGTTGTTGGTCTATTTCTACTAGGCGACATAAGTCGACACCCCTAAAGGCGTAAAAGGTAAACAAACTAAGAAAATACTACGGTGCTGTCCATTATAAGGCCAAACGCCCCTCCTCTTTTTGACATTTTTTAACGGTTTAACAGCGGCAGCCTATCAGCTCGAACTTGAAGTTCTGCATGTCGTGGTTGAGCATTGAAAATGGTGCCTTTCAATGTCAAACAGACCCTAATCCTGTATGGCGAAGTCAGAATCGCTTTAATCAGCAGTCGTCTGGTGTTTCACACCTGCTGTCAGACAGGTGGATTTTGATTAGCATTGTCGGTGTCCATAACGAAGCAACTAAATGTTTCTGTAAAAACGACATTCGCCATTCCAGAAATCTAAGCAATTCACAGCCCTTAATGAAGCATTCTACACATCTGGCTCTATTGAACACACTCAACAACATACACAAAGCAGGAGTGCGGAAAGGCATTTTCTTGCGGTGCTTCGCTGAAGCCTTGAAATCATCGACATTTTCCCTTATTTGACTGAAATTCATGTAATCCGCTTCAATATACTGTGATGTTTCCCAGCAATGCTCCAAGTGAAATATTATCAAGGATCGAGCCATATCGCAGTTTCATACATACCTGCATGTCGGGTAAATAGGTATCAGACTTATCCTGACAGGTAATCACCTGAAACAGTTGTTCACCTCTACATACTCGATGCCATTACTGTCGTCCTCTCTCTTACGGAAGGCGAATAATCCGTTCCTTCCAAAAATATTCCTTCTAACATTCCTTCACTATGCTCTTGTAGTACCCAATTACCCAAAAAATTGGAGAAAATCTTGCAACTGGAATTTGTAACAGGATTCTGTAAAAACACAATCAAATCTATTGTTTTAACCTTCCTTTTTTCCGCTCCCGTTTTTAATTCGCAGTCACACGAATCTAGGTTATGGACTACATAGTGAGTGAATCATTTTCCAATCACTCATTCGTATGATGCGTGTGGCACAAACTCAAACAAATTTTTGTTTGCCCGTCGACGACGTTCTTAGAGAGTGAGTGCTCGAACGCCTGCATCTGATAAGCTGGGAATGATAACAATCGTGAATCCAACCATAAACACCCTTACTCAAATTGAGAGGTGAAATAAGGAGCCCCATCTCGGGTCTCTGTTCTCAATTTCACCTACCACCCCCACCTCTCCCCATCTTCATCAAAATTTCTATGATGAAGAAAACAATGGCCACTCAAAATGAATTGACGACTTTTCTCGAAGCCATGCGAAGAGCATGAAAAGTGCACAACGCGTTAGACGCCCTGCATTCACTCAATTTCCTTTTTGATTAAACGAATGTTTCACCGACGGAGCGAAGCACTTCGAGAATCCTTCGGCGTCCATTGTCTCCTCACAGTATTCTCACTTGCTGAACACTCACATATCAAATATCAAAGCTATAGCTCCTCAGATTTTTTGGTCATGTTACTTAACCCATCGTTTGTCGGTGTTTCGTTTGCCCACCTATCTTCAGGACAATTTATTCGGTGTCCTAGCTCGCCTCACTGCAGTTTTTTGAATAGAACCAATGAGAAGGAGACGATACCTGTATTGGAAGCGTTAAAGGTTAACAGTGCCCGACGAGCCACTACAGACGCGCCAGTGTATATGTAAGCTGTAGGGCTTCCATTCAAAATTTGGAAGTGTGGTTGATGCTTATTTGGTCCCTTCTGAGTCTCTTCTTTGTAAGAGTTGTTGGAGTAACGCAAACCAGGGCCGTCATCTCCTACCCAAATCTGGTAACGATTTACCCGACCTCTGAAAGGAAGGTAACGGAGTTCGTCGTGAGAGGATTGATCGTTGGAATGGAAGTAGAGGGACGGTGTAATTGTTGGCGTATGTTGCTGAGTTTTCTTGACTGACTTTCCAGAGACAAAGATTTCGATTTGCTCCGCTCAGAGGCTTCAGAGAATCCAGTTGTTAGTAGAACGGAACTATTGTCAAATTGATGCTGTGTTCTAAGCTTTTGGTGTTCCAAACGAAGTTTACCTGCATCGGCTGTATCGTTAAAAATCAGCTAACAGCTGGTTGAACCAAGTGCGGCTGTTGAGTTACTGGCCAGTCCGATCAACAATCATGCTTGACTTCCATGCTAATGGCCCTCTCATCCATTTTGTAAACTAGTCTTTATAGGAAGCCGAGTGTCTTGAAAGCGTCTCTTTACAGTTGACTTTCCAAGTAATTTCCTCAAAAATAATGCGATCAATCTTCTGGCGTCACGTTGCCGAAAAACGGAAGTTAGATAACCCTCCTTCTACTGGCACCCCAGTCGAAATCTTGACCTGTTCACCGGGATGTGATGGGTTAGTGGGTTAGGCGCTGTTGGAAATTGTTGGATATTTTTAAATAGTGTTACCATCTGTGCCATCTGTGGAAACAAGCCGTTCATTGTCCTACTATCGATGAATACATTGCCTAGGATAAAATATGCCATCGGAAATATCGATGTTTTTTCCTGAGAGTTCTCATTAGGGAGGTCAGTGAGCGTGCCCCAAAGATTCCGAATGAGACCTATATGATTTTGTAGAGCATCGAGCAGGGATCACAGCAATATAGTTTATTTTTGCTGAGCGCCAACGGGTGGTCCGAAAATCGCAAAAAACCACCGCCCTTGAGACACATTGGGAGCGGCCTCACACCCCCTAGTCTATGGGGTGAAAGGCCGCAATGCAGAATGCACCGATGGCTCAGTGTTAGTGCAGTGGATTGTCGTTCAGAGGGTCGTGGGTTCGGTTCCTGTTGCTGTGTTTTTGTTTTGCGTCAAGCGCATTGATACCAAAACGTGCTCATTTTGCGATTTTGCCATTGAGGTGAAAGAAAATCACGTTTGGAACAGCTTAAAACACACAAATTTCAGTATATGGCAACATTAATATGGGTTGTCAATATCCATCGTTACTTACCCTAAACAGACGCAAATTAAAAAAACTAATGTTAGATTCGTGATCAGCGCCCCAAATAACCCCACAGACGACGTTTGAACGAAATCGGTTACTTTGGCCCAGGCACCTCACTTACTCACCCATAGCAAGGGCTCACCAGCACGTACACAACCGAACCCACCGTAAGATACCATCCCAGTTGCAAATCACGAAACTGGTGTTAGATTCGCGACCAGCGCCTCAAATAGCCTCATTAGCAAAGTTTTGGCGAAATGAGTGAGTATGACGTCTCGAGCAACATGTCAGGTGTACGGAGAATCGTCCAAGTTCCAGTCTCTGACGAATTACTATATATTATCCCACCATTCAGACTCTGGCTGTCAGACAATTTTCAGCATCCACTACCTTCGTTCCAGAAATAGCTTGGAAGTCTCACCGGGACTGATGATTACGAATTTTACTCTTGTTTCTGGAAATCTCACTGGTGAGCCCTTGCTCATGGCAAGGGTGTGGAAGTGATTGGTATCAATGTGATTGACGCAAAACAAAAACACAGCAACAGGATCCAAACCCATGACCCTCTGAACGGCAACCCACTGCACTGCCACTGAGTCATCTGTGCACACTGGGTACAGAAACTTAAGGTTCAGGACGTTTAGACTAGACCTCTAGAAAAAAACTAAACAGAAAAGAAAAAAAAAGTTGTACAGAAACTATTGTAATAACTTTGGCTATTTTTGATTCAGGAAAAGCGTGCTGCTGGTACTGCTGGTGCTGCTGAGGATTTTGTATAAAAGGTTCAGGACGTTTAGACTAGACCTCTAGAAAAAATATGCGTGAATCTTCCACCTCACTTTCAAAGAAGGGCGAGGATGTTGGGCTATTCATGCAAAAAACATCGTGTTTTCTCCCTTTACTCGAAATTGTATGTTGCTATTCGATATCCTCTCAGAACATCTTTATTTATATATTTTTATTCTTCCATGCATACATCATTTATGAAGTAACCGAGAATGAAGGATCTGTCTATAATGTGTGACTCAGTTCAACATCTTGGTGTTCCACTCCATGTTTCTCTTCTATTTTCATCAAAACCGCTTCACTGCTTGAGGACATTGCTAGAGTTCTTCACTAGACTGAAGTTTCTCCAGCAGCCTCATCATTTCCTGAAAAATAATAGATATACCGGGAACATACTGTCCGTGAATTGAGAGCAAACTGTGAAAACAAAAGAAAAGCACGCATATATTTCAACGGTAAGGGTAGAAAAAGGGAGCGTAGTATCGATTAGTGAAACAACGCTTCAATTTTCACTGCTTCTCTACTCTTTTACTATAAACTACTACCAAATTTCAGTATTAAATTTCTTTTAACGAATAATTTCAAAAAATTCTATTTCATCATTTCGTCTTGTTTTGTACGTTGCTATTGAGTTATATTTATTCGAGTAATATTTTGAGTATATTTTCGTCGCTATATATATATATATATATATATATATATATATATATATATATATTATTTTTTAAATTTTTAATTGAATTTTCTTTTTTTATTTCTTTTTTTTCAAAAATTTTTAAATATTAATTTAGCATACATCAGTGAATTATTAGCTTTCACAAGTGAACGGAGGACGAAGGGGGGGAGGGTCGTACTATACCGGCCGTAGAGGTGGGGGGGGGGGGTCGTAGTATTTTTACGAAAATCGCACCCCATGCTTGACCCTGGGTGGAGGCCGCTTCCAATGTGTCTCAAGGGCCGTGGTCTTTTGCGATTTTCGGACCACCCATGGCGCTCAGCAAAAATAAACTATATTGCTGTGATCCCCGCTCGATGCTCTACAAAACCATATAGGTCTCGTTCGGAATCTTTGGGGCACGCTCACTGACCTCCCTAGTCAGTTTCTCGTCAGATAGCCTCATCGCGAATGAACCAGATTTCTCCTATTATATTTTCCAAGAACAGCTGCACCCAGACAAATCGTTTGTCGAAGTGTACGCTGAGCAGTTCCTCCTCATGCTGATCCTTACCTCCTTATAATGATTAAAAGAGCAGCTGGAGTTTAGGAGTGTGATGCTGCACACTACCCACTCCTTCACGCCGGTAATCAATTGCTGGGCGAACAAAAATTCCATCGGAGGGCCGATATGTTCAAGTACCTGTCACTAGTGGCCACCAAGACACACTGAAAAGTCAAGTTCCCCACTGCGATTGACTGTGGTTGTTCCTCCAAGTCGAAGTGCGCGTCTTTGAACGTCCAGACCAAGTTTTTGTTGCTTTGTGGCAGATAATGAGCAACCCATCACATTGCATATGTATGTCGTTTATTGAGACTTCTGCAGTACATTGTTTTATGAGCTCGTAAAGAAAAAGCAGTCGAACGTGCCTGTAGAGGAGAACAATTTTTTCGACCTACACAAAGACTATGGAGGGAACATTCTAAAATACATTCCGAAATTTTCGCGGACAGTCAAACTGGGTGGTGGGTAACTTTGCCCGAAATCTACAACCTGTAATATGCATATGAGAGGTACCTGTTTGTGGGGAGGCCAAGAAGGCGATGTGATAACTATCATGTTACCCGCAGGTTAGCCTACTGTGTACGTTTGATAAAGTGTTACACATCATCTCCGCTGTCCAGCTGGATCACTCCTATCCGTACTGAGCCCTAAGCAGGAATGTCAGCCAGCGTGCTGCAGAGATTCTCAACGAGACCTACATGGTTTTGTAGAGCTTTGAATGACGAATACAGCGGTATAGCTTGTTTTTGCTCGATGGCAATGGGCAGTCCAATAAAGGCGATTTAGCATTGTCATTTAGCAAAAACAAACTATACCGTTGTAATCGTCACTCAAGGCTCTACAAAACCATATAGGTCTCGTTGAGAATCTCTGGAGCGCGCTGACTGACTTTCTTTGTTAGGGTGACTTCCCTCTTAAGGGTATATAACAACTCCCTCCCGTTGTCTCCTTCACCATCTCACAAGTATATACAGAGATTGAAGAGATGTGAGAGCCGCGAACGTGGTGCGAACATGATTGACGTGGTTCCTCGTGAATCGCTCGTTCTTCCGCTTGCATACTCGGAAGGTCTCATCACTTATACCTCATTTTTCTCCAACGATGGGTAACAAGACGTCTCGCGATTCTGCCGATGCTGAAGGCTTGTCTGATGAAGGTAAAGGTAGGAGTGCTACATAAGATGTACACATAAAGAGTTCCGTAATTATACGCTACCCTGTTTGAGTTATCGCTTAGCTTGAAAAAAATGTTACCTAAATGTGATCCCCACTACCATGAAGAGCAACAGCGAGCTATTGTTCTTCAGAACATGTGAATTCGATACCCATATAAGATATTTATGGTTTTTTATGGTGTTGTGATCTTCACCGACTTTGTTATTCCTTGTGAACTTGTTGATGTTACTGTTGATGTTACTTGTTGATGTTTGTCACTTCAGTAACAGATCTATTTCTTCCTTCTTACTCTACAGCTCCTGCCGAATGGTCTTCTTTTTTGAAGCTGTTGATGGCTGATTGGCTGCTCGATGTTCGCCTTCTTTCATTCAGAGTTTTCTTATCCCTTTCTTTCATTCTTCGGTTCCTAACCGGTGACGTGTTGCTAGTAACCTTCACAGCCTCACAGCTTCAATCA
This sequence comes from Nippostrongylus brasiliensis, assembly GCA_030553155.1. NCBI lineage: Eukaryota > Metazoa > Nematoda > Chromadorea > Rhabditida > Heligmosomidae > Nippostrongylus > Nippostrongylus brasiliensis. The sequence continues at coordinate 16,083,301 of CP130733.1, read as the reverse complement.
TTTTGGAAAATTTTTCAGTATTTGCTTCGTGGTTTTGCCGGACCCCCACATACCTATGCTTTAAAGTGTTCCTAAGTAAAAAAAACACCCATTTCGCACACTGCGATCACGTACTGGGCCCAGATTCATGGCTGCTAAACTCCCGATAAACCCGAGATACATACAGATACCTACAACGGCGCGCAAACCGAGATTGGTAAACTCGCGTCAGGGTTTAATCAGGGTTTATCGCAGGTCTATCACACCTTGCGTTGAGGCAGGGTTTGGGAGACATCGACGGTATCGAGCGGGTTTATCGCCGGCGGGGTTTCGGAGACCGCTCGCCCGTTCATGAATCTGGGCCCTGGATTATGTAATTTCCTGGACCCTATGTGAATGAACGTGCCTGTTTCAATTGATTAGGAGTTCCTCCTCAATGAAACGCGACTAATCTGAATCAACAGTCGGAGTGGTGACCATGCACCACACTTCCATAATTGCATAATACATACCCTAGTTTCCTACTATTTGAGGTCCTGCTATCGGGGGTTGTTTGCCTTCCCCTCGACTGCCACGAAAACACGACTGTACAATCTGTTTTGCCTTCACCTTCCAGTTAGTTAATGACACCATAGAATAGTAACCTTCAATGCTGTTATGATACGCGTAGATATCTTTTATTCTAGTTATTATTGCTGTACGAGAGGGCACTGTAATGTAAATATTTTTTAAATTCTTATTATTATTACTGGATAATAGACGTGATTATCTTTATGAAATTTTACTATCGAGAACTGCTTGCGAAGTATGTACAGTTACAACTGCATGAGTAATTCTAGTACATGGACGGAAAAGCCACCTCCATGGATAGCGGTCGGCGGGCTAGCCATGGTAACTATACGGGTTACCGGTAGGTTCGACGATGATGAATCTGGCTCATTGTATCAGCCATTGCACCTCCACCAGTTAGGCTGTCCATTCCCGCGGTTTTGGGCACACTGATCTTCATGACTTTCACGATTGCTGTGACATCTTCGGTTCTGGACGGGGTATACGACACCACGAAAATTAGTTAATCTCACTCGATTTAACAATGATGAGCAGCAGTTGACGGGTTACCCATGGTAACTCCTGGGTTACCAGTCGGTTGGAAGACGACGATACAACTGCATGGTTCTGGACGGAAAAGCCACCTCCATGGATAGCTCTGCCATGGTTACACCGGTACCGACGATGATGAATCTGGCTCATTGTATCAGCCATTGTCCTCCACAGGCTGTCCATTCCCGCGGTTTTGGGCACAGATCTTGTGGTGACATCTTCGGTTCTGGACGGGGTATACGACACCACGAAAATTAGTTAATCTCACTCGATTTAACAATGATGAGCAGCAGTTGACGGGTTACCCATGGTAACTCCTGGGTTACCAGTCGGTTGGAAGACGACGAATCTGGTTCTGTAACTCTGCCGTTACACCACCAGCTATACAGCGCGATCCTGACACGCATTCATTCCATCCTTTCGGGGTCGAGTAAATTAGTATCAAAGTTGTATGGGAAGGTAAAGGCACTGACTTGGTATAGCGGCTGGGCACCGCATATCCGTTCCGTATATAATAATCGAGTAAGCCCTTGCGGGCACTCCTCCCGAGACACGCTATTGCGTGCTTTTCACCCTGGCCCTCCTCGAAGGCCGCGCTCACTGCTGTTTACTCTGACTTCAGCTCTCCGCCGAGGCCGCGCTCTCTACTGTTCTCACGCGCTTTTCACTCTTACCAAAAACAACGCTCTCTGGCGCATGCACGCTGCACCCCTAACCAAGCGATGGTGTCTGCAACATGCGGTTCACGAGATCGAGTCGCGATCAGTGAAATAGAGTTACCAACTGTGATAAACCACTGAAAGCAGTGATAAAATAGCAACAATGCTCTTCTGCTCAGCCATCACTGCTTCATTGTCCTACTGTGGATATCTAACCACAGAAGAACCGCTGAAAGCAGTTATAAAACAGCATCCCTGCTCTTCTGCACAGCCAACACTGTTTCATTGCCCTGCTGTGTATAACGAGCTATAGGAACATGCCTCAAATAACAATAACGCCGGTGTTTCATTCTGAGTACAAATTCGGTGATTATTCAGCGCTGCTAAACCATGGGGTTTATGAGATCGAGTCGCTATCACTGGAATGGAGTTGCCAAGTGTAATAAGGCACTGAAGGCAGTAATAGCACAGCAACGATGCTCCTCTGCTCAGCTCTTCTGCTGGATAACCAACTATAGTAAGAGCGCTGAAAGCGGTGATAAAACAACAACAGTGCTCTTCTGTCCAGCCAACACTGTTTCATCGCTGCTCAACCAACACTGCTTCATTGTCCACCCGTCGACAACCAACTATAGGATTTCTCGATATATACGGAACGGATGGGAACATGCCTCTAATAACAGTAACGCCGGTGTTTCATTCTGAGTACAATTCGGTGAATCTTCGGCGCTGTTCGCGGTTGTATGGCTGCACTGGCCACACTCTTTTTTCCGATAATGCTAATCAACGGGTCCAGTCAAAAAGCGGCGAAGCCGCTCTTTGACTGGATTTTTCGAAAAATCGGAGGTTTACGCTGGATTTTTCGGAAATTCGTAGGTTTACCGCTAGGTTCAGTCAAATTCTCAAGCATTTAGTGACGCTTCTACAGAGTAGTACTCACGGGGCCCAGTCAAAGAGCGGCGAAGCCGCTCTTTGACTGGATTTTTCGAAAAATCGGAGGTTTACGCTGGATTTTTCGGAAATTCGTAGGTTTACCGCTAGGTTCAGTCAAATTCTCAAGCATTTAGTGACGCTTCTACAGAGTAGTACTCACGGGGCCCAGTCAAAGAGCGGCGAAGCCGCTCTTTGACTGGATTTTTCGAAAAATCGGAGGTTTACGCTGGATTTTTCGGAAATTCGTAGGTTTACCGCTAGGTTCAGTCAAATTCTCAAGCATTTAGTGACGCTTCTACAGAGTAGTACTCACGGGGCCCAGTCAAAGAGCGGCGAAGCCGCTCTTTGACTGGATTTTTCGAAAAATCGGGGGTTTACCGCTAGGTTCAGTCAAATTCACAAGCATTTAGTGACGCTTCTACAGAGTAGTACTCACGGGGCCCAGTCAAAGAGCGGCGAAGCCGCTCTTTGACTGGATTTTTCGAAAAATCGGAGGTTTACGCTGGATTTTTCGGAAATTCGTAGGTTTACCGCTAGGTTCAGTCAAATTCTCAAGCATTTAGTGACGCTTCTACAGAGTAGTACTCACGGGGCCCAGTCAAAGAGCGGCGAAGCCGCTCTTTGACTGGATTTTTCGAAAAATCGGAGGTTTACGCTGGATTTTTCGGAAATTCGTAGGTTTACCGCTAGGTTCAGTCAAATTCACAAGCATTTAGTGACGCTTCTACAGAGTAGTACTCACGGGGCCCAGTCAAAGAGCGGCGAAGCCGCTCTTTGACTGGATTTTTCGAAAAATCGGGGGTTTACCGCTAGGTTCAGTCAAATTCACAAGCATTTAGTGACGCTTCTACAGAGTAGTACTCACGGGGCCCAGTCAAAGAGCGGCGAAGCCGCTCTTTGACTGGTCACTGTATAAGCCAGATGCACATCACAAGGCCACAATTCTGAATTGAAAGACGAAAGCGGCGGGACGTCCTTAGGGGACTGATCAACGCTCAGATCGTTACCCCGTGATTTTGGGAACAGTGGCCTTCATAACATAAACCGTTGACTCATCGGCCACGGAGGTCGGGGAAGGCATCGATCCATCGGCCGGGAGCAGGGGAGTCGAAATTGCAGTCGGCGCAAACACAAATGCCCGAAAACACTCGCTCTCGTCGTCGGTTTCCAATCGCTTCGTTACCTGGCAACTTGCCAGTCGAGGGGAAGTCGTCGGGGAAGTCATTCGTGCCATTACCCCCTCCGTCCGTCCATCCCATCAGCAACCGTTTTTCACGTTTACAGCCAGATTTCATCACCTTTCCTCTGTGAAGACCCCATGGGTGTGGTCAGCTCCAGGGCCAACTTGTCGCAAGTGGTGGCCGATGCGCCGTCTAAACGAATGTATGCATCTTTCTTATCAGTAGTTATCACCGGCTCAATGCTCCTAGCCGCATTAGCGTTATCATTCATTTTGTCACTAAATGTCGATGCAAAGGTCGACTGTAAGGGCCCACGTCTGCTCAGAGTTGTTTCGGAACTTCGTCACTGACTTTTTGACAACTTATTTGATCTCGTTTTCGTATCTTCGGAACAAGGCAACCTATTATAGTTGATTAAGTGGCTCGAAATTATTCAGCTAGTCTTCAGCTAGACTCGTGAAAATTGATGTCAAATCTTTCACCGTATCCTATATACCTTCATGAACGTCTCAGATGGAAATGCTTTTGATTGAGATCAAATCTGTAGGATCGAAACTTTTAATTGGTGTTTCAATGTTTGGTGCTATATAGGTTGGGAGTGCAGCCGAAGAATAACATTTCTTTTGTTGTACTTATTACACTCCTCAAAACAGGTCACATTATTTTAAATGAGTATTTTCGAACTTTTCATACTCTCTCCTAAACTAGGGCATGTTTTGAGATAAGGCTCAGAAATTTTCATCCACTGCACCCTAAATCCACCGTAACACCCTATGTCTTTTGTGAAGTAAAGGACGCTCCTAATTTTTGAGTGTTTCGAGATTTTCCTAGAATGTCTTAATGTTTAGGGGACCGACTAGCACATCGTTGGCCCAATTTAGCCCTAGACGTACAAAGCAGCGGCGACCGTTATTGCACAATATACGCAGGATTACGCCAGCATGGTCGAGTAATTCGTGGATCGCATTTAGAAATACATGCCACTCGGAACTGTTGTTGCTTAGATGTCCTGGGGCTGTTCCTTATTTGATTTCTAATCATCTAAGTCTTCATATTAAGTTCATGTACACTAGCTAGAAGTGTCTATTCCATGTAGTCGGCCACAGTCATTATTTTACTACAATTTAACCCGTAGGCGATTGCAGCCAAGGGCCACTCTCTATGCTGATATTATTATTATTATTCAAGACCATGTCATTCACCGATTCACCGATTTCGTCCTTAACTTCGCGTTTTACTCGACCGAATGGTTAACAGTGGTGATCCTCCGTCGCAATTTCAGAAACGGATGTGAGATTCGATCAATGGCCCTGAACTAACCTGAGTTTCATCGGAAAGTAATTTCTTGACCACGGTTAGAGTTGCGTTAGTCGGAATTTTTAGTGAGTGCCCGAGAAACCGATATTTATTTGATTTCTAGTCTTTACAATGTTGCCTATCACGGCACTATTCAACTTAACGGACTCCAGCACTCGATTTTTTTCAGTCAGAAATTTTTTCCTCAGAAATTCGCTGAAACTTTGCACAGGGGGGTAATTGAGAGCGCTGATCACGAATCTGCTGTCCGTTTTTCACGTGGGTGGTCTCGGACCACCCAAATCGCTACTTGGATGGTCCAGTCAGGGTCACCGATTTCGCTGAAACTGCCTATGGGGGTTCTCTGGCGTTCCGAACACGATGGTGGAATCCGTTTTCCAAATGACGGCCGAATAGGGTAGTTGTAGGTGTGTCTCACTAGGTAAGGTCGGTAGGTACCCACCTATAACTACCGTATTCGGCCGCCATTTTGAAAGCGGATTTTACCATCGTGATCAGGACACCAGAGAACCCCCACAGACAAAGTTTCAGCGAAATCGGTGATTTTGACTGGACCACCCAAGTGGTCGATATGGGTGGTCCGAGACGACCAGGTGAAAAATGGACTTCACCATCGTGTTCAGGACCCCAAATAACCCCCATAGGGTAAGTTCAGCGAAATCGATGATCCTGATTGGACCACCTAAGTAGTGATTTGGGTGGTCCGGGACCACCCACGTAAAAAACGGACGACAGATTCGTGATCAGCGCCCTCATTTACCCCCCTGTGCAAAGTTTCAGCGAATTTCGAATTTCGAAAAAAAATCGAGGACTGGAGTCCGTTAAGTTGAATAGCACACATCAATATCATCCTTTATCATTATTAATCAATCCTCGACGGAAATGAAGCTCCCTTCCAAGCTCCGTGCCCTGTTTCGTTTTTCGTTTGTTGTTTCGAGACCGACAGTGTAAATGATGAGTATCATTCTAAATCTTCTGAAAAATACCGTGTCTTCTTATGAAACAGTTCTCTCCTTTGCTCTGGCAGTTTCTAAGAGGCGGTATTCTGAAACGAATGGTGAAAGGTTTGCTTTGCCTTGTCAGTCTGGTCCGACGTTCTCTGTCAATGGTTCATTGCTGCTGTCGAGTGGGTGGTTTATATTCGAGCATTTCGCCACTTATTTGTTCAGATATTTCACCTATAGGTGTGCTTCACAATATGGTGATTCATCCCTTTTTCATCAACCTGGGCGTTCAGACAAAGCCTTAATAAACCGTCGGTATTATCCTCAGCTTTTGTGGCGAGGTGGTTTTTTCAGCTTGTTCTCGGTCAAGTCTTACCATTAATACCCTCCATTCAACCTTACCCTCAATTTCTCATTTAGTTCAAGCTCAACATTGATGCAATCATATGCTCTAATTTGGTTTTCTGCCTTTCGAAGTTGAGAGATAAGATTTTCCTATCCGGCTTAACAACTGGCTAGAAGATTCCATAGAACATCGTGGAAACCCACACGGACTGAGATGAAGCCAGTCATTGTCGTTGGTCTCTCTTGATGTCATGCGCTTCTGCTTCCAGTGTTCTTTATTTGATTGCAAACAAGTTTCGTGCCTGTAATTCGCATTCGAACTACTAATCGTATAGGCTCTGGATTTGATTCCATTCAATAGAGAGCGAGGTCATTTGTACTCTGTGTCGTGCTGGGGATTCATCAGCGAAACAGGTTTCGGAAACCCTGAGCAAATGCGTTTATTAGTGAGTGAGCTTGCCACGGTCTCTGATTCAAGAGATCGAGGTATCTGATGCCCGGCAGTCTGGCCAAAATTTAGCAGTATGCTGTTCTACGAACCACCTGCAACACTAGTAGGGCAATAGTAACATATATGGAATTTAGAAGAGCATCATAATTCTATTCAACTCATCCAAACTAACGTCGTAAATAGACTCTCCTAAAACAGGTGTGCTTAAGTGGGAACATTACTGAACAACTCCAATATAATCGAGTAGGATGCCGAAATACTTCGATTCCTATCGACTGTATTCATTTCTCCGACTGTCTCCCTACTTTTCAGATTAGGTTCGTTAGCCTTTTCTCTTCTTGTCTGCCCATCTCTTCGTACATGTTGTGTCCATCGTACCCGGAAGCTCTTATCTGTGGATCATTTATACTTAAGCTTTTCTGCCTACTCAGGTATTATTCAGCCTTTGAATCATCGTTCAGTTGTTCTTTACCCTTCCCAGAAAATCAATATGGAAATCGTCAAGGCGGCAACACATTGATCTCGGACACAGAGACAACTACTGCGATCGATATGGGCTAGTAAACCGAAAAAACCGTGCTGCGGAAGTGTCACGTAGAAAACTAGTCTGTAAACTTCGAAAGTTTCATTCAGGCCCGATTCCATTGACCATGGAGTGACGGAAATCTTGGTTACCTGGGCGAGGACAGTGCTAGTGAAGCCTCCTACTACTCTACTAGGCGCGCTGTTTTTCCTGACTATCCTAGAAGTACTTATAAAAAAATAGAGACTCACTATTCTGTATGAAATGGCTCTATTTCGGTCTATTGACTGCAATATGATTCTGTCAAGTTGCAGAAACTCAGGCTTGATAAATTCTAAACGACTTCGAAGCTGTATTCTTTGGTGCCAGTGTTATTATTATTCAGTCCTAAGCAAATATTGGCCGTGATTCTTCACAGCGGCTCTTTATTGATTTCGAATGTTTGCCTTGTTGGTCCTATCTATTCCGTCCTCGAGCAGGGTCGACATTCGTCCACTTTCTTCGAAAGTTCACAAATCTGTATGCTGTGGCTTTATTTTGAAGCAGTATCATGCAGTATATACCATTATGAAGCACCAAGGTGAAGCTAAATATGAACCGTGAACTTTAAAAAAAAGATAAGATCACCTGTGCACAACATAGTTTTCAGAATTCTCATTTGTTCGTGATTTCGCTTTTGATTGCTCTTTAATAATCAAGTTGTCTTTTTCATTTGATTTTGTGTCAACTGTTTCCGTACAGAAAACATGTCTGACCTTCTCAAGGGAGTGAAGTTGGAGAAGAGGAGTGGATCTTCGGGAAACGCAGAAGATGTGCTTAAGGTGAGAAATAGACTTAATTCAACAAGTTTTCTCTTTTTGAAACCTCGCCATGATGTTAATCTTATATTGTAATGCTGCTGTATCGAGCGAAGGTAGTAGGTGGACCAGACTTTATTGGCCTAACGTTTTTACTTTTCCGTCGTCGTCCGAGGCCTAAAAGTGGTTAATCAAAATGCTAGGAACGTTGGGGCGCCAGGCCGTGTAGATCGATTGTCAAGAATTTTTAAACCCCTTCTTGGGCCTCACAATCAGACGGAATGGTCGAAACGTGAGACCAATAAAGTCTGGTCTACCTATTAACCTCGCTCGCCACAGTAGCATTACAGTAAAAGCTTAATTCAACCGTTGCAGTGCATCTCTTTTAGCTTTTCTGTCTTCGTAGTTTTGAGTGTAATGTTGGTTTTGCGTTATATTGCTTAAGGATGAAAATATAATTCAAGCGCAGGAAGAATTTCGGTTAGGTACAATATGAGCAGGACATACTTTTCAGAGGTGCAGAGAACTGATTGAATCTGTACACAAATTCTCAGGTTTCATGTAACCGTTTCTGGACTTCAAAATGATAACGTATTAGTTTAAGAGGCATAGCATACACGCTGGTTCAAAGAACCCTTCTGACTAAATTTTCAGCCTTAGAGGTATCAGGTCGGGATTACGGTTTGATATGTGATACAGACAGCACTCACTGCAACTACTATTATAATTAGAACTGCACCTAATCGACTGCCTTTTGAGAATCATTCAAGCAACGTTGCATAAAAAGTTCTTTGCTTGAATGATTCTCAAAAGGCAGTCGATCAGGTGCAGTTCTAATTGGAATAGTAGTTGCGGTGAGTACTGTCTGTCATTCAAGTAAGATGCAAAGTTGGGTGCTATACCATTATAGTTTATTTTTCCATCTCTGTAATTATCGAAGTGTTCTATGTGATTTTTCATATATGACGAGCTCTTACAGGACAAGGTAGTTGGACTATATTTCTCTGCCCACTGGTGCCCGCCTTGCCGTCAGTTCACTCCAGTGCTCAGAGTGAGTATTAGAGTGTGAATGTCTGTATAACTGTTCCGTTCGAAGATGTTTTTTCCTTTAGGATTTCTACGGCGAACTTGAAGATAGTGGAGAGTTTGAAGTAGTGTTTGTTTCGTTTGATCGATCCGAAGCCGACCTGAAGAAGTACATGGATGAGGCTCATGGTGACTGGTACTATGTTCCTTTCGGATCTCCAAAAATCCAGTTAGTTTGATTTTTAGTGTCACGCAACGCTGCTATGGTTTTACCTGTTTGGAACCCTTGAGCAACGTCAACAACAGTTTTTTCAATATTTAGGGAACTTGCAACTAAATACGGTGTAAGTGGCATCCCAGCTCTCATTATTATCAAGGGAGACGGCAAAGAAATTACAAAGAATGGCAGAGCAGATGTTCAGGTATGTTTATTCGTTAAGTCACAATTTATTCAACTTTCGATTCGTATTATTTGCATTTTTAGGGTAAGCCACCAAAGGCTGCGCTGTCAGCATGGAAAGCTGCTTAGCTGCTATTTCTACGCCTTGAACTACGTTTGTCAATGCTTGTATAAGAACGCGATTAACTGTGTTTTCGTCATTGCATCTCGATAATGTTACGAAATTATTTCCATTTGTTTGTCCTGCGTTGTAAATGCCCACGCCGCTCACCGCGTTTTTAAAGATAACACTAATTAAAACTCTATCATCTTAATCGATGACTATTTTACGCCTTTAAAACATAACAGGATTATTCTGTGAATGGAATACAATTTTTTAATGCACTGTAGGACATCTAGTTGGTGTATAACGTTTGATGATACGTTCCGGATTCTCCACTGATTCGGAAAAGGGCGATGGTTCCCTGAGACGGATTCTTATTGAGCTCATTTGATAGAGTTCAAAAGTTGGATAATTTGTAGGCCGTGGTTTCCATGGGAACGTACTGTAGGATCTGCATCCTACATCCTCTCTACGTTAGTCATTGGTTATCAGCGAATCCGAATGGTTGATTTGCCCCAAACACTGATCGATCCTTTGATCACCTAAGTGAAAAGGGACATCTTATCATCGTACATGCATGTGACTCCACTGCATCCATGCATGAATTGCGTGAGAGCGTTCTGCAGGCTGCAGAACGCTATAAAGCGAGAGTTATGTCTTCTTTATGCTTCCGCCTTGTTCAATAAGAAGACTGACTCTGATGACATGAGAAGAAGCAAAGCTTGCATCCGTTTGAGACGGACAGAAACCTTCGTGCTTGCGGACTGAAAATTTCGCTTTTTTTTTAGGAAACTGTTTAGTGTGAAGGTAAGGAGACCAAATGCGTGGCAAGCAAAATAACTTTCCTAACACTCCACATATTGGCCTCTTCTGTCTTCAAGTCCTAAGGCTTGCTTGACTGCAACGGAACGTCTGCAAACCTCGGGTTGCGCAGAACATTACGGGTTGATGCAAAAAAAAATTGACAGAAGGCACCACCTCCACCCGCCTGGTAGAGCAATCGATCCATTGGATAAATTGAAACTAAGCATGTTTGGTAAGACGAAAGTGCTGTCTTGTGTATGTGATTCACCAAGCCTTCAGTATTCTGAAAGAAAGATAGAATTGAATTCTTATCCACTTTAACGATCAGGTATGCATGTCATGATATGTGAGTGATAAAATCGTGTGGGATGTATTTGAACGAGGGAGTACAAGGACAAAAAAAAAGAAAAAAAAACGGAAGAAAAATATCGTGGAACTTCAAAAACAGGAGAAAGTAGAGAAAAAAGAGAGAGCAGGGGATGTGCTGTCCAGGGGAGAAGGAAGAAGAGATGTTTATGGGTCCGAGGCGAGAGGTGGAGGAAATGAGGACAGAAAAAAAACGCCATTCATAAGAAGCAAAAAATGAGCAGGACACAGGAAGAGGTCGAGGATAGAAGTGAAGCAGTAGTAGTAACTTAACCCAGCACTTTAATCGACTCTAATGTGCTAATCGACAATAATGTGCCTTTCTAGAAGGTAAACAAAAGACGAGTGACCGGAGGCAGATAGAGCATGGGCCTAGGATACTACTGCAGTGGGGTGCTTGAGAGAAAGACAACCAAGGCCGAGAAACGAGGTCTACAGAAGAAGAAAAGGGGCAGCCGCACATGGAGGTCATAGGCCAGAGGCTTCCAATATATTGCGACTGAGTTTCAATAGCGCTGAATATGAGGATCGTGTAAGTAGACTGCATTGAGAGAAGGGTGTGGGTGAATTCATGGAACACCCCTAATAGTAAGGCATCGTCGTCTACTTCTACCTCAAACGGTAGGACAAAACAATGTTGAAGCGCGTTTTTCTCAAAAACAATGAAAGATGTAAACAATATAGAAGTTTTTCAGCGTTTGCCGCTAGGACGTTCGCGTTTCCTCTTGGTAACAGCCTTGACCATTGTCCTGATAGGATGGAGAAATTAGGTGTTCAAAGGTGCAGTTCACTACCAAAAGAGATGGCGATAGTGTCTCATAGGATGTCCTGGACGTAGATTGACAGAAGGCGAGCGTATTTTTTGCGTCTTCGTAGGCTTATTAGACAGCACCACAGCGGGTTAGGGCGCAAGGGATGAGACAGAAGGAAAAGGTAATTCAAAAATGTACACTACACATCTACCTATTTCTTGCAAGTCCTTCAGGTATATTCGTTCAAACCACTCAGCTGTTAACTTCTCTTCCGGGGATTTTAGTGCTCCGGCCACAGTGGGTCTCCCTCACTTCAGTCCTTGTGAGGATTTTATGGCCCCGATTAAAGTGGCCATCCCTCACTGGAGTAAACACTGCCTATTTGTGTTCTGATGTTTCCTGGATATTCATTTTCTGCTCTATTTGAGCCAATTTCTTCCAATTGGTACTATGATCTGAGAACAAGTTTGAACTATTTGCTGTGGCGGTTAATGAGAGCGACGCGAAAGTTCAAAAAAGTATAGCACATAGCGCTGAATGTTTTCGCAATAGTTATGTGTAAGAGTGAGACCAAGAGATTGATGGAGCCTTGCTTTCCTTTCAATTGTTGGCGGAATTATCCTTCTTGTCAGAACTGTTCCTACAAATTTATTAGATAGCATTGTTCGCGGCGAGGAACATGAATTCGTACTCAATTCTAATTTGGAGTACTTCGTAGTATAAGCACGCGCGGTACAGTACTAATAGAAGCTTCTGACACCCGCTCAGGCTAGAGATCGATCCTCGCCCTTGTTAACCAAACTTTCCATCGGGAGCTTGTGAATTGGTACCTGGCTTGTCTGAGAAGGTAAAAACACTAACTTGGTATAGGGTGCGTCAAAAGTCTTTGGACTCGCTGTTTGAGGATCATTATATAGAGAGAACGCCCTGCATCCATCCGAACTTTTATGCATAACTATTTTACTAATCTTGCCCTACAGTGTAGTAAATTTTCCTTGCTGATCGTTGCCCTGTTTGAAATGTCTGGAGTAAAAGGTTTGCGCACTGCTATGGCGAAAATGCACAAGGAGGGAGTGTCAGGCGCGGACATCGCCAGAACTCTACGAATCCCAAAGTTCACGGTGTACGACAACTTGGTCTATATTAAAGCGCAAGGCCTGCTCAACACCACACAGGAACATTCCACACAGGAGTCGCCCAAACGAGCTTTGAAGAAAGCTTGGAAAGAAATTGATGAAGAAGTCCTGCGCGCCGCTGTAGATGGGTTCCCTAAGAGACTTAAGGCCTGTGCTCGTGCTAAATGAGGCCGTTTCGAGGCCTAACTATGTTTTCTTGTATACAATGTATAAAGTAATGATCGTTACGAATTTCGTTACATTTGCTTCAAAATAGCCGTTAAGGCGGCCAATTATCTGACGATGAGTCCAAAGACTTTTGACGCACCCTGTATATGGGTTAGCCCCCGCATATCCTACTAACAAATAAGCGAAACCACAATGTCTGTTTGTCAACTCTAGGGTCCCGTCGCGATTGCCCGCTACCGTACTCCCAGTGAACCCATGCCGTCCACGCTGTCTGCATTGAACACCGGCTCGAGAAATTTTTTCTTTCTTGGGGTGTAGTGCCAATTTGAAACCGATTTGCTTCTCATAAATAGTAAAACAAAACCTTCTGCACAGACTTTCGGCGACCGATAGGACGCTGAACGGCTGCTCGTACATATAGGCCAAATACGCAACCAATCTGCCTCTACGTTTCTGAATGGGACAGTCTTTATGGGTCTGATCAATTCTGCCACCTTTACCTTTACTTTTTACTGTGCAGTACAAACTCCAGAAGCTGGTCGTGTACTGCCGTAGGATGAACGGAGGAAAGTTAATGCTTGTCTGGCAAGACGAATTTGGCTGACCATCACCACGGCATAGGGATAACTACGGAATGACTTCACTTTCGGTTTTTATTGCACTTGAACTTAAACTTTTATTGCCATAGACACAGTACAGTGGTAAGAGGCGCTGCATCCACCAGCACGGCCGGGTGATCGATCCCCGTGCTGGGTAACCGACCTTTATCATCCTTCGAGGTCTGGTTCCCGTAAGTCACTGCATAGGACACATACGCATTCAACATGTCTCCATCATCCTGAATGAAAGATGAATACTTCTGAATGAGTCCCTTAGGGATTGATCAAGATCGACGCTTTACCCGTGGACAAAAGGCGTTTATGAGGCAAACACGATCCTTATTCCATTTGACAAACACGATGAATTCATTTCCTGTTGCCATTCTATTATCGCGAGTACAATGTATTCAACCTGCACAACTCCACTGTTTATCACAGCATATGTCACGAATCAATCATACCCGGCGGTGATGTTTTTAAGAAACTACCGAGGCTTCAGCAACCGGCCGCTGACCCTGTCGCTAGTTACTTATCCGTTTCTACTGGACCACTGATCGAGTGATATGCAGCTTTCGTCACCCTTGACTTCCTGAAGCGGATGTCGCGAATTTGTGTTGGAGATGAATTGGGGTTTGATCGAACGGTGATGGGACCTTTGTGAAACTTGTGAGTTACCTTCAGTAATAGAGCAGATGTTCCTTAGAGTGCTTGTAATGTGCAGGGTATTTTCATTACCTTTAGGGCGCCTTCACCCAAAGTCACATTCACAATTTCAATCATAACTTGCCAAACGGAAACCTTCGAGGAATTCGGCGCCAGGGCAAATGCCACTGACAAATTCGAAAGACGGCACGGGCCTGCATAAACACAGAGCGCACCATTAGCTCATCGCTCGCGTTTTTACTTACTTCCCTATGATCTTTTCTATCTCGACGGGATCCCAGGGATCTCCAGTCCTTGAACCAGTCTCCACCCCTCTTATTTTCTCGTCTCCTCCTCACTTTTTCATACTCTCTCGCACTATCATTTACACTCTCCAACTCTTTCGTACTCTTCTCGCTTTCCCACGCTACCTCGCACTTCTTCGTACCGTTCTTACTTTCTTATACTCTCTCGCATTCTCTATTGCTTTCTCTTACTCTTCTCACGTTTCCATACTATTTCGTTCTCTCTTGCTCTCCTCACTTTCCCATACTCTCTCGCATCGCTCTTACTCTCTCCTACTCTCCACCCGTTCCATGCTGTCTCTCATTCTCTCGTACTCTCTCGCACCGTCCTCTCTTGCCCATACTCTCTCACACTCTCTCTTGCTCTCTCGTGTCCTCCTCTCTTTCCAATACTCCCTCACATGCTCTCTTATTCCCTTGTACTCCCCGCACTTTTCATACTACAGGGTGTCCCAAAAAAATGTACCCACTGTTTGAAATGCCATAACTTTAGCGAAAGCGAACGAATCGAAACGAATTTTGGCTTGGATGGAAGCCAAGGAGAATGAAAATTTTTTGGTGCGTGTTTGGTGAGGATTGCGCCATGCACTCGACCGAGGCCTCGGATTTTGTACCTGATTGATAGTGCATGGGTTATATGCTTGCTCTATTTTAGTCGCAATCAGGTGATATCGCTGCTATGAGTTGGTTCTGAGGCAGTGAACATATCGTCTTACCGTAGCTTTTGGTTAAATATGAAACAACATCAATATTGGCCAATAAGTGTAACCATTGTTTGAGACGCTAAAACTCTTCTAGCAATGATGCAATCATAAGAAAAGGATTTAGAGGAATGAGAAGTGTATAAACCGTGGAGATTGCGCCATGCACCTGTCCGATTCGTCGGTTTCTAGACCTGATTGAAAGTTCACGGATAACATGCTTGTTCTACTTTGATGCGCTTTCTCTTTATGCAGTAAACATAAAAACATCGAAACGTAACAAGCTTAACATGCACTTTGAGTTGATTTTGCACAATACTGCTTGCTCTGTTTGAAAACCCAGGATTCTTGTAATAAGCATGTAATAGCAACTGTTATGTTGTCAAACTTGTTATGTTTTTATGTTTTCATGTTTACAACGTCAGGAAAAACGCGTATCAGTGATATCACCTATTGGTGACCAAAGTAGAACAAGCATGTTATCCGTGAACTTTCAATCGGGTCTAGAATCCGACGATTCGAAGAGATGCATGGCGCAATCTTTGTGGTTCATGCATTTCACATTCCTCTTAATCCTTTTCTTATGATTGCATCATTGCTAGAAGAGTTTTAGCGTCTCGAGCAGTGGTTACACTTATTGGCCAATATTGATGTTGTTTCATATTTAACCAAAAGCTACGGCAAGTCAATATGTTCACTGCCTCAGAACCAACTCATAGCAGCGATATCACCTGTTTACGACTAAAATAGAGCAAGCATATAACCCATGCACTATCAATCAGGTACAAAATCCGAGGCCTCGGTCGAGTGCATGGCGCAATCCTCACCAAGCACACACCAAAAAATTTTCATTTTCCTTGGCTTCCATCCAAACCAAAATTCGTTTCGATTCGTTCGCTTTCGCCAAAGTTATGGCATTTCAAACAGTGGGTACATTTTTTTGGGACACCCTGTATTTTGCGCTCCCTCTCTCTTAATCTCTTTTCCCATTCGCTCTTGTTATCACGTACCCTTCTCACTCTCCCATAGTCTCCCGCATTCTCTATTGCTATCACGTACCCTCCTCACTTTCCCGTTCTCTCAGGAATTCTCTCGTACTCCTCCCTTCCCTGTAACCTCTCGCATTATCTCTTACTCTCTCGCACTCACGGTTTAGTGAAATAGAGGTCCTACAACCACTGTACGGTTGCACCATTTGTCCTCCATTGGGTTAACCAAGTCTTCCATCCCTCCTGGGCCGGGATTCATGAACGGTTCACCTGCCGGCTACAGTGATATTCACCTCGGTTACCGCCAAACGTGATTCCTCAACACGCGGTGAGTCACCTTGGCGGTGAACTGGCCGGTGAATTTCACCTGCTGGGCGAGGCCGGTGAAATTCACCGGCCCTGCGTAGTGTAAACTGGGCGCAGGCATGTCTGGAAAGGTGGAAACACTGACTTGATATTGGAGGTACCATCAAGTCATCGTATGGCTCAAAAACGCATTAGCCATTCCTCTGCGATTCTTAACACGACGGCGCGCTCTGAACTGAAGCGACAGACCAACGCCGATCTCTTTGTCTTTACTCTCTATCTTTATTTCATTCCATAAAGGCACCTAAAAGATGATAAGAAGTTGACACACACGGTCACCAGCTATAACGTTTATGTGGCAGCAGCTACTTCTAATGTACTGACTAGAAATCGCGGTAGTTACAGAAATATTAGGTCGAGTCATAAGTAATCAGACATTTGCGTGCGTTCGGATTCAAGATGGAATTTCTAGTCAATGAGTACCTATCAAAATGAGTAAGGTACTATTCGATAGAGAGAGAGAAAAGCACTACAAAAGATTTGCCACATTCGCTTCAGTAACGTTGACCACTGATAGCTCCGGAATTCACTCCATTCGAATCGCGTAATTGCAACGTCATGTTTTCCTCTCTCTATCTGGTCACTGTTTGAACCAATCTTTTGAACATTTCAACCAGATTTATGAAAAAGGTGTTCCTGTTCGAAACACCGTCTACTCTTCGTTCTCGAACTTCTGTATTGGCTACTACGCCATCGAGAACAAGAAGAAGTCAGAACGTCCGACGGGGTTGGATCTGACCCTATAGAGGAACGAGGTGTTGGCCGATCCATGCCGAACCACACATGAGTTATCAGACATAGTGCTCTTCAGTTATCTGATGATCATCGACTAAAGTCGATCGGTAAGGTTAGGAAACTTGGTCGACGGATACCTCAAGCGCTCACCAAGGGAGCGCGGGTCGCAGAGTAGACGCCGCAGTTTCTTTTCTCATTTTCAAGCACAGGAACGATTGACTGAATGATCTATTCATCGGCGATGAGAAACGAGGGCTCGACCCTGACGAACCCAGCCATGTTCAGCTGGTCGACAAGAGTAGAAAGGCAGAAGTCGTTCTAAAACCTGACAAGCCCCCCTTTGGTGGTAATGAGCAATCCCGGAGCCTTTGTAACAAAGAACAACGTCACTGAAGGGAATGTTTCACACCTTTTTGTAGCGCTTTTCTCCCTCTATCGACTGGTATCTTACGCACTCTGAACGGTGCCTTCTTTGTCGGAAAATTTGATCTTGCATTAGAGCACATGCAGAAATGTCCGATTACTTATGACTCAACCTAATAGAAAAAGACTAGAAAATGATCTAGAACTTTCTCAAGGATCACAAACAATAGCGGTGCTGACATTGCACTGCAACTTTTCTTGCTTCGATTCTCGAAGTTCAGGCTCACAAATTGTACAATCTTGACTAGATTGCCCAAATCGCAAGCCTGGTGGACAAGTGGACTCTTCGGATTGGAAAGATCGCAAAAACGAATGGAGGTTCTCAACAGAGAACCAGTGCTCTTCACTGTTGTTCAGGAAAAGGCGCGTTTTTCTCACGCGCAAGTACAGTGTGTCGGCGAGGCTGCCCAATAGCATTGAGGCGGATAATTGCGATGTTTCCATGGCGATTACTCGTCAACGATGTCGTTTTTGTTCTTGTGGAAACACAGTCGTCTTGAAACCTCAAGAAATAACTACTGTTTTTCTTGTGAATCTCGTTTTCGTTGATGGCTGCTCAGCATCACCTTGAAGCGAATTTCTTGTCAAGCCATCAATGCTTTTCGATTACCTTGCGGAAGCCGATACTTTTATTGCTCGTGTTTTCTGCTAAATGAAAGCAATCCAACTCGCGTTCCACTTTTGTTGAACGGTGATTGCATATTGTTATGGTATTCTAGTTTTATAATCGCTATTTGTGATAAAAGGTGTTCGGGAGAGGACAAATTCAGTGGATCTGACAATGATGAGAGCATGTTGCTCTACTGTATGACGGTCTACCACCCCTCACCTCCCCCGATCATCTGATCGTGGATAAAAAAGATAATGAAAAAGAAAAGGTAAAAAGAAAGGAGCTGATTTAAGGATACGAATTCCACATCGAAGGATGTCCGTTTTCTGCTTTGTTCTCTGTAAGTCTTGATGCTGTTTATGAGCTTACACAGGGTAGTTTCAGCCACCTAACAAGAACCGCGCATAATTCAATAGAGCTCGGTCTTGACTAATCGACTCAGAGAATATTGTTTCCGGTACGTTAACGGTACTTTTTTCGGAGTAAGTGTTCAATGTGACTGCATGCAGCTACACGCGAAACTTTGGTTTTGTTCCACTAATGGTTCGCTCCCTAGGCTCAAAATATTCTTCGCGGCAAGAGTCGTAATAACGGTTTTCTCTGCTATAGAATCTGTTTGTCTAACAATAAGTGCCGTCAAGGCAGTCGGAGGTGCTCCTCAATCCTAATGTCGCACAAGAGTTCTAGGTGGAATAAATTCTTGCGACCACATATATTTTGTCGTGACTGCCGTCTTGAAAAAACAAACAGTTGGAACTGATATAAGAAGTCTGGTACTTGTTGGTATCAGCGATTTATCAACCAAGGTTGATATCAGCGATTGATTTGAGCTTACATTTCGTTGTCCTCGCCTTCTTCAGAGCCTGGTACGAGTTCATCCTGAGAAACTACACACTCAACACTTCATCGAATTGTCAGAAAAAAGTAGGAGGAAATCGAGTGAACATGGAACAAACGAAAAGGCTCAGCAAAGGCTAATCTCTCAGAAATGGACTAGACAGGTCCACCACAAACCCGTAGCAGGTATGTAGGATATGTGATTCGAAATGACTTGCCTTTGCATCAGCGACAGAACAGAAGAAGGAAAACAGCAAAGGTTTGACGGGAAACTGCCTCAAAAGCCGTTCAGTCAAAATGAAAAGCACATCTACAGCAATAGTAAGCCGTAAAAGAGGTCAAATGTCAAAGCCGATGTTCCAGTTTCCGCTAGTAGGCTCTCTACGCGATCACCTTGGCACTACGTCATCCCGTATTTGGCTACTTTCTTCAGTAACGCAGAATAGATTTCGCGACTCTAGCTTGTGCTCTTCACTTTCTTTTATTATTCACCACGTTTTGCTTCTTATTCCAATTTTGCTATTCATTCCAAATAAATTTTTCATTTTTATTCAATTTTTCAATGATATAAATAAATGAAATATGTGCGAAGTTGCGGATATTTCTCTGCGCTGCCCTATGTCTCATCGTACAACCAGCCATCGTAAAAGAGGTCATCAGCTGTGTTTTTCTGAACCTCTGCTTAAGAACCGGTGTGGTGCGTCTAACAATGAGACCTGAAGGCCGACCGGTCGGGCCGATGCCGGTCGAATCCACTCGGCCGTTCAACCCCTCGGCTCTCCTCCTCGTCGTCGTTCTCTTACCGCGTTGACCGCGTTTTCCGCCGTTTCCTTTAACTTCGGCGCACGTCCATCTCCCGTGTTGCTTAGCTATCGCGTTTCCTCAACAACAATTTCTCACTTAATCGGTCACCTAGTTTTTTGTTTTTGTTCCGCATCGTTTTCATCTCGATCAGGTAAGGGTACGTTTTTCTTGATGGTCGCCTCGTTTTCGTTTACTACGGCGCGGCTCCCCCTTCGCTGGGGTATAACACTATCATCTTGCCTTGGTCTTGAGCCCCTTGTGGAGTGGCAATACTTTCTTCGATCGCAGGTTCATGGGGCTCACTTTTTTGCATGCGAGCATCGATCCGTCATGTAATACATGGTGACAGTTTCCCGTCAGCCGACTTGTCACCTTTCCTGACGATGGTACCGACGCCCTTTTCAGCTATTTCTAAGCAAAAATTTCTGCTCGGGACTGGATTGAACCGTGATCGTCGAGTCTATGAGCCTAGGCTCTTATAATCTTGGACATCCCCAGAGAGGAACAAAGCAATAAAAGAAATTGAAAACTTTCTGCATTACGGTCTATCCGGTACTGATGGCGATTGTATTGTATGATGCGCATTAGGTCATTTCATAAGTCTTTGCTGTTTTTTTCATCGTCCTTCTGTAATTTTAATAGGGGAGCTCTAGCAAAGAGCTGTATAGAGAGCTGTTTGTCGTTTTAGAATATGTATTTCGTTTTGATAAATACTTGAAATGTTGCTATTTTATTACCAGTGAAATGGAAAATGAAATTTTGCATAAACAGCACTTTGCGGCGTGGAATTTTTTCCACAAAAAGTGAAATTTTTCGTAACTCTTTGCACACCATTTGAAAAAGGAAATCCTTTTCAACAATGCAATGCATTTCGGTTTATATTGCGTTTCGTTTTTGTTAAATTCAAGGTCCTCAGAAAAGTGACAAAAAATGGCGTTGATTATTTCTGGACTCAACGCTGGCTCTTGGTGTGAAAGTTTTGCTTCTCTAAATTCTATTCTAATTTCATTGTTCTCTAAATTCCCAAAAATCCATGTGTCTGTTTTCCAACCACTATTCCAAAGTAATATAGAGGGATCGAGAGCTACAGCAGTCGTTAGTAGAACAAAACAGTGTCTAGCTCCGTTGAAACATTCGCCGGTGTGGTTTCGAGTTGACCTCTTTTCGTCGCGCCATGACTCGTCCCCTCGGTGGTTTTTCAACGAATGTATCGATCGGGTGCTATTGCCTGGGACAATTTTGCTGTGAGGTTTTTCTGGGGGAAACGAATCACATAATAAGATGTAGTACTGGTGCATGAGGAAAATGGCTGACATGCAAATGCTAGGATGGAGGAAATGAAGAAAGGATTGTCCACGATTTTTCTCTTCAATTTTTCCATCGAAGAATACCTGTGTCATAGGCTCTATCTTTCCTTATTTGGCCCTATCTTTCCTTATTTCCGAACATTTTCATCCCACAGACAGTCCTTTCTGTAGGGAATTTAAAAGCGTATGTTCCATTTAAGGAGACCTTGATACAGTGCTAAGAAACGCTACTTTGCCCGCACCATAGAGCGATCGGGTAACGAAGTTCTCCACTCCGGGTTGGCCGTATTGGTATGGGACTCGTTTGAGAACGTGCCGACATGAGAGCGTCTGAGAACGTGGCGACGGCTCCACACGACTCACGTAAAGGCTAAATAGGCTATTCTGATTGAAATTCAAGCTCGTGGCTCGTTCTCAGGAAGCTGTCCTCCACCGGCTATGCATATTAATACCAGCCGTTCATTGGCCTATCGACGTCTGTTCGAACGTCCAAACGTCTGTTCGCCAGCCTCGTTAAATCCCTACTATATAATAAGCGAAACACAGTTGTTTATTTGGATGGATGGATAGATGGATGTCAATTTATTTTTCAAATGAATGGTGGTGTTGGCGGTTGGTGGTGGTTCTATCTTTGCTGATCACTGGAATCATTTTGGAAAACACATTCTATGATATTAAATATAACACACTAACACTTCATCTACCTTATATTATTTGCCGAGCTCAGTCTTATTTCATTTGAAATGGATTGAGCTAAAGGGGGCGGGGTATGAGTGAGTGAAAGTGGGATAAGTTAGGAAGGTGGGTGAAAACCCAGTAAAGATACTGAAGTGCGTCAAAACGTGGAACACTGTCGAAATTCCTATTGAACAAAGTGTGGCTTAACTCGGCAAGAAGTATAGATTTATGTATTTATTCATTTACTTGACGAAGCTTGCCAACGGACGTTTGGCGGCCGATAGGCCGATGAAAGGCTCGTGAATAAATGAATGAATTCATAAATCTGTATTGCTTGCCGAGTTAAGCCACATGATCAAATGAAATCTTAACAGTGTTCCACTTAACGCACATCAGAGGTTGAAGAAAATTTTTCAATTTGTCTCAGACGTTGGCTTTGGGTGTTCACTGGCATGGTGATCACGCTCCTGGCATCCGTTTTACAAGGTTCGACCGTACACCTCCATGCCGAGCGAGCGACGTGGTCAGTCTGGGGTCACCGTTTTTCTCAAAACTTCATCTAATTTTAAGGTGGTTCCCTTGCATGCCGATCGCGATTCAGACGTTTTTAACGAATTTCAGTGAGATAAAATGAAAAATTGGCTGAAATTTCGTTGAAGTAGGTTATTTCGAGCGCTTATTACGAACCTGAAGTTTAGATGCGCTCACAAAGCACCTAGAATTGTGAGTAACACGCAAATTATTCTAACTAGACAAAGTTTAGGCCAAATATGAAATTTTGACCGTCCTTCTAGACGACTTGGGTGGTCCTCGGCTCAAAAATCTGAATATCAGAGTCAAAATGTACATTAGATTTGTGATCAGCACCCTTAGTAACTTCTTGGGAGGAAGTTTGGGAAAGATCGGTTCAGAAAATTTTTATCTGAACACTGAAGTGCAGCAAACAGAATTGCGGCGAGATTTTAATTTCATTTGTCCCCTCATATGGAACGCTCAATAGCTGGTAAGGGACGTGTAGCAGTGTTACCATAGAATGTGATACTCAAAATGATTCCTGTGATAAACAGTGGTTGAACCACCACCAACCGCCACCACCACCAATCCTTTGAAAATGAATTGACATCCATCCATACATCCATCCTTCCATCCAAATAAACAAATGCGTTTCGCTTTTTATATAGCAAGGATAGTGAATATCTTTCCCGTCCACTTCTCGCCATATTTATATTAACACTCCTTGCTTCCTCACTCACTCTCTCTCTCTGTCTCGAACAGAAAACGGTCAGGTTACTTGGTTTTCGGAAGACATACCAACAGGCACAGGTGAAGAAAGCAAATATGAGGAGGGCAGTCCACAGTACTTCAACCTCATCGTGCCATGCACTTCCATCCGCCTCCGTCTTCCCTCGTCTCGCAGCCTTACAATTACGCTCTTGATCTAGAAAATCAACAAAAATCCTTCGTTACTCTGTGAGCGTGATACAATGATGAGTGGCGCTACTGACACCTGCACGGTCAAGCGATCGATCTCCGCATGGGCTAACCAAGTCTTCTGTCCCTCCAAAGTCATCTAAACAGGTATGAGACCTGACTGGGAAGATAAATACGCTGATTTGGTTCGGCGTCTGGTCTCCGTAAGTCATTGTATAAGCCAAATACTCATTCACAGTGTCTCCTCGATTCCGAATGGAACACAAATGCGTCTTTAGGGGCTGATCAACGCTGACATCCTTACCTTTACTTTTGGGAGATGTGAAGCAACTGAATAGGTGAATAGGGCCAACTCTCATGAATTGGACTGTTTCGTCCATTAGTATCCTACGGCACCCGAACTGCGGCCAGTCTGATGACCATTGAACAGGTTATCAGGCCCCAAAATGGCAAACCTTTACGAAGTGGATTAATTCGTTGTAGGCGTTCCAAGATTAAACGGAGCTGTGCGGGAAATGTCCTTCGTCCACCCTTCTTTTCATGTAGTCATCTGAATCGAATTGGCGATCTTCTATGAGGTCTTCATTCAACAGTTTCATTTCCGACCGACATATTTTCATCGAAGCTGATTCGTGACATTTTGATTTATTCAACTTTCTTCGCGCCCGTTGTTCGAAGGTCACAAATTCACGTTTCGCAGTAACGGCGAACATCAATTACCATTCGGAGTCACTTTTCCTCTACAGTTCTGGTTTCTACCATTAACGTCAGAACGCATTGGTGCAAAAACGGCCAGTTTCCTCACCATTGTGCGCTTCTCATCTCATTTGGTATGATCATGTTGGACTGCTCCTGTTCTTCATTTTCTCACTCCGTTCTCTGGTAATCCTACGCATCTTTCATATTTTGACAGCGCGTTTACGTCTCTTTCTCGGTTTGTCGTATCGTATGTGTTTCCTATATAAATTACCTCGCAATCTATGGGACGTTTCTAAGAGGAACGCCGTGCATCGAAATGATCGGAGAGTGTAGCGTGCCGCTCCCCGCATCTAGAGCAATCGCTTTACAAGAAGAATGGCTCGCCATGAATTGGAAAACAGAATTTCCACTTTAAAGACAAACGATAAGCATCAAATGAGCATTTTGAGAACGAAAGGTAGTCTCAGGGATACTATTAAAAAAGAAAGCGTTTCTCTGTCGTCAAACTGTTCTATCCCCCTTGTTTTGCATGAACTCCTCGTGTCTCTGGTTACCCATATCTAGCCATTGCTGTTTCGGACGTCCTCGTGGGCTTGTTCTTCGGGATCCAACCTACCTGGGTGACTGAAATGTTTGAAATCCTTCAGGGTGAGGGGGGAATCGTGCAGAAATTTTCAAACAATCTTCACGTCTTTTCATTCTGTTTTTTCTGCTTCTTTTTGTGACCACCTTTGGAAAGTTTTATTGTGTTTCCACAATAGAAAAGGGCTCCAGTAGTTGACAGGGCCTCATAGACTTCATCCAGTTTGTAAGACCTTCTGTTAAAGCGCAGCGACGAAACAACTCCGAAGGAAGGAGTGCGGTTTCAAGTTGTACTTAATTCCATTTATTAGGTAGAGTCATAAGTAATCGGACATTTCCGCATGTGCCCGAATTCAGGATCAAATTTTCCGACAATGAATGCACCTTTCAAAATGTGTGAGGTACCGTTCGATAGAGGGGAGTACGCGCTACACAACGATCTAGCACACTCTCTTTGGTGACGTTGCTCTTTGTTATAGATGCTCCGGAAGTGCACATTACCACCAAATGGGTGCTTGTCAGGTTTTGGAACGTCTTCTGCCTTTCTACCTACCACTGTCGACCAACCGGACACGGCTGGGATGGTTAGTGTAGAGCCCTCGTTTCTCATCGCCAATGATTAAATTGTTCAGTCAATACTTTCTGCACTTGAGAATGAGACGAGAAACTGCCGCGTCTACTCTGCGATCCGCGCTCCCTGGGTCAGTGCTCGAGGTATCTGTCGACCAAGTTTCCTGACCTTACCGATCGACTTTAGCCCATGATCATTAGATGGCTGAGGAACACTAAATGTGTCTGATAATTCGCGAGTGGTTTGGCTTGGATCGGCCTGCACCTCGCTCCTCAGTAGGTCCAGATGCAACCCCGTTGGACGTCCTGACTTCTCCTTGTTCTCGATGGCGTAGTAGCCAATACAGAAGTTCAAGAACAAAGAGTATACGGCATCTTGTACAGGAACAATTTGTTTATAATTCGGGTTGAAGCGTTCCAGCGATTGGTTCAAGTAGTGGCCAGATACAGACAGAAAAAGCGTGACGTTGCAAATACTCGATTTGAATGGAATGAATTTCGGAGCCATTGTAACAGCGGTCAACGTTACTAAAGCAAATGTGACAAAATGTTGTGTAGTGCTTTTCTCCGTCTATCGAGTGATACCTTACTCGTGTTGATAGGTGTCGTCATTGGCTAGAAATTTCATCTTGAATCCGAACGCGCGCAGATGTCTGATTACTTATGACTCAACCTAATAATTTTCGTATTCATTTGAAAGCTCTTCCGTGGATACCATTTGGCCTACTAGTGAAGTAAAGTGAATTATGTTAGCAAGAGGGTGAAGTTTGAATAAATAAATAGAGTTAGTAAAAGGTAAGTATGTTCAATGAAAATTTGGACAACTGTTACTTGTCACTTTACCACGGACTTCTCCCGAGTGTAGTTCTGCACTTGTGTTAGAACGCACGGCGGACACTGCTCACTTCGGTTGTTTACCTCTCTCTCCACTCAGGTAGACGACGTGACTCGGCCACTTTCCCTCACTTCACTCCTGCTGTTCGGTGTTCAGCTTGCGCTTGCTGTGAAATGGTTCAGCTCCCTACTTTTTGTGCTACGCTGTGATCTGTTCATAGTAAGTAGCTCCCGCGACCTGGTTTCTGATGGTATGAGCCATTCTCTGCTAATATTCAAGATCGAATAGCCTCGTCAGTCTGAAGACAAATCGGTGAATCTTCGATTTCCTTGCCTGTTACTTCTTACCTATCTCTCATTGCGTGCAAAATCTTTTCCACCGATCTTTTCAATACTCTCTGGATTTTATTTTCCGAAAACTCATCTTTCGGGATGCAGCTCAAAGGATTATTAAGCGATTCAGGGTTCTAGAACGAATATCTTAATTTTTTTTAATTTGCTTACTCTACTTTTCGATCTCTGGTGTTAGCAGTTCCAGTTCAGACTAGGTTTGTGGAACACATGTTTTTCGATTGGATTTTCGCAGGTTTTTCTTCATCTTTGTGAGAAAGCCAAGGTTTCATGGAGGAGGTAATTCATCTTACGATTACTACGGCTTACTACGACTGCCTCTCACATTTACCTGGGAGCTCTTTTCTTCCACCTTCATGCCGATAATGTTAGCATACAAATGAGCGCAGCTTTTTGTGCTTTTAATAGGGAAAATGTAAAGAACGGCGTTGTTGAGTGCTCTAAAGACGAGCCAGGACGTTCGCCTTCCATTCGGAATCGTAGAGGTCCTGTAGTTGTGTATTTAGTCTATACACACATTGTGGGGTTCAGCCGCTATACCAAGTCTTCACCTTCCCAGACGAGTCTGATACCAATTTACCCAACCCGGAGAGATGGAAGGCTTGGTAACCCCCAGGGCGGGGATCGATCGTTGGAACGTACGGGTGTTAGTAGCGCCTTTTATCACTGCAACACGCGTGCCTCGGTAAGATGAAAAGTTTTAATGCTCATATGATTCAATGAATTGGATGCTTCAGAAGAGTGCGACCGTTACAAAATTATTGGTGCTTATATGCAATGCTGTGGAAAAAACTGGCAGTCATAGGTGCTTAAAAGCTTCCAGATCGACATAACGGCCTTATCAATTCAATAAGACTCTTGCCTTCCTTAGAAGAGCAGTACATGGGACGATGAGACATAAGCAAAGCAAATAGAATGGACGGCAGTCCAATACGGCACTGATCGATCAGCCTCCACAGCACAACAAGCTGCAACCACCGCTGCATGATGTCCGGCGAATATATTCCGTAAGTTTTCCAAATTCACCAATTGGGAATCGGGTTCCAAAATACTCTGATTATTGCTCTCAGTGTGGCCTCAAATAGTTGTGAGGTTGCTCTGTAAACCAGCTGTACAAACAACGTGATATCATGGGGGTCTGTTTGGGAACTGAGTGAAAACAACGTTCGGGGCCGTACCGTCGCCAGTGTTTGCCAAATCCAAGAAGCCGAGGCTCTTCTTCATTGTTTGACGTCAACGTGCCGCAAAGAAGCTGACACTACTGTGTGATTTGTGGTTGACGTTATTATTCCCTACACTTGAGCTTTATATGTAGATCATATTTCTGCCTTCTATTCGGTGCGTGAACCTTGATTCTCCATCGCGCTTTGATGTTTATTAGGGAGTTATTTAGGGTTTATATGTCATCTTTAGTGCGAAGCCTCCGCACCGTCGCTGCTCCAGTAAGATGTGTTACGAAACCACAAGCCCTTAACAAACCTCTAATAAAACCCCATTGATGAGTATGGTTCGTGCGTTTTTTGAGGTTTCAGTAGGACTCCTCAACTTCCAAAAACTCAAATCTAGAAATTGGTGACGCGATGCACATGTGTTGAATAATGTTCTATTTTTTTTCTTATATGATTCTATCAAATTGTGTGTGTGTGTGATTCTAACTCTAATTACAATCTAATTACTTTTAGAGACACAATGTTATCGGGTATTGGGAATGTATATGTATGTGAAGTGAAAGAGTCGCTATTTCAATCCACACAGCTAAGCGAACGATCTTTAGCAGACCCAACTGAGCTTTCTTCACGCAGTGTTCTTGGGGTGACTTTTGCTTAACAGTTCAAAGTTAAAGGTTAAGATGAAGGTATCGACGGTGGTCATTCTCCTGAGGGCGCGCCGCTGCATTCGTGTTTAATTCAAAATCGTAGAGGCACAATGAATGCGTATTCGGCTTTTACAATGATTTACGGAGGCCAGCCACTATACCTAGTCAGTGATGTTACCTTACTGAGATACTCGACCCGCAGAGATAGAAGGCTTGGTTAGCCAGGGCCGGGAGATGCGTTACCGACACAGCGCGGTCGGTCGCTCGACCGCGCTGTGTCGGTAACGCATCTTACCAGTTTCTTGTACCACACGTGCGTTTTATTTGGCAGCAATCCTTTGAGAAGGCTCAACTCGAAGTTGCGAATTATTGTTAGCACCGACCCTTTTAACAGTAAATGTAGTGCAGCGCGTTGTGGAATAGAGAAACGTTCACATCGAGAATGGGCATATAATATTAAATATTTTAAATTAATTTATGAATTATATTTTTTTATTCTTAATTATATTTTCACCTCGACCACTTGTCACTCGTCTGATCAAGTCATGAGCTGTGTCAAATCTGTATAAACCTCCAAATAAACCCTGAATAAACCCCGCTGCGCATGATCAATCACGACTCGCACGTTAATCGGTGTGCATTTCGAAGTAGTCAACCCAGTGAGTGGTATATTTCGGTAAATCAATGATTGGGTCACCTCCTTGTCACAGTTCTTCTCCAGCGTTACCATTCCTATTTTGTCCAATCTTGCAAAGAGTTTGCGACATCGATCTGACGAGCGCAGCTCGAAAGGGCCAGCAAACATTAACGACCTGGCATTTAATTGCCCACCGGAGCCGGAAGTCGTGCTGAGTCGTGAGTGCAAGCCAGCACCGGGCGGACTTTTTCCACTACGGCTGACTCATTATGAAAATAATTCACCGGAGCAGGCGGATAGTCGTGAGCGCTATTGTGTAGACTTCACATTTCATCGATTATGCAACGCCTGACAGGTGTCTACTCTCTCCTCATAACTCTGCAAACTCTGATCGACTGTACTCATCAATATTTCCCTTTTTTCTCTCACCTTATATTATCATGGAATCCTAACTTTATGACCGCGTTCTTACTAGGCACTAGGTCACTACTAGGCACACTAGAAGTTGGTGTTGTAATGTATGTAGGTGCTAGAGTCACCCCAACAATCGCAACTCGGAAATCGAACTAACGTCTTAGGTCTCTACGGTGTACCGTGATGTTATACGACTACCCAACGTGTCGATATAAAGGTAAATGTAAAGATTACGGCGTTGATTACTCCCCTAAGGACGCGCCGCCCACTAGTGTTCCATTGAGAATCGTGGAGGCATACATATAAACTGCGTATTTCGCCTATACAATGACTTGCGAGGAATTCTATACCAAGTCACTGCCTTTCCCTATCTAAACAAGACCACTATCTTACCCGGAGGAATGGAAGGTGTGGTCAACCCGAACGGGGATCGATCGCTCGACCACGCGGGTGTAAGTAGTGCCGCTTACCACCGCACCACACGTCTCGCCATTGTATGAGCCATTTCGACACAAAAACATGACCAGAAGTCGTGATAATCCGGGCTCTGAAGGAGACAATCTCGCAGAAATCTTAATCAAAATAGGAGATTAAAATCTTTTCGAATAGAAAGGAAAACTCTTTGAACTAAGCGAACTCATGCTTTTTTTTGAATTACAGTTACATAGCTAGGCAATTTGGAATCTGATTGCTTTTTGCAGGGTATCTGTCTTGTCCTGGATTAGGAACTGCTTTGGTTTTCTTAGTTACGGAACCTTTTGTTATACAGCGGATTTCCCAATTTGGTCCTCTCATCAAATGTATGAATGGTAAGGTAAAGGTAAAGGTAAAGGTGCCAGCGTTGACCAGTCCACTGAGGACGCGACGCCGCATTCGTGTTCCACTCAAGTCGTAGAGGCATGGTGAATGCGTATTTGGCCTATACAATGACCTGCGGGGGCCAGCCGCTATACCAGGTCAGTGTCTTTACCTTCTCAGACAAGTCTGGTACCAATTTACACGACCCCGGAGGAATGGAAGAGTTAGTTAGCCCGGGCCGGGATCGATCGCTCTACCGTGCGGGTATCAGCGGCGCCTCTTACCACTGTACCACGCGGTCCCTGTTTGAATGGTAGTTTACAACAATTATGCAAATAAACATTGATCACCGGACACCTTTTTATTCATGAATACCAAAGCACCATATCAAACGAGTTAATATCGCAAAATTCAAGAGCAAAGCATCCAGCCCAGTAGCGTTCAAAGAGTCGATGTTCACAATCAGTAGGAAATTTGAAGTTTTGCTGCCCCGTCCTTCCATTAGGCTCCAGTATGCTCTTTTCGGCTTCACCATTGATATTTTTTAAATGCTGTTTGTGTGAACCGGTTTCAGGTGTGCTAATCACAAACACTAGTTTTGTAATACCTTTCCTAAGCGGATTAACTTACTGGCATTTATTGAGACTTACTGCAAAAACTTCAACACGGGAGCTGCAACGCCAACATAGACGGCTATGTTTTGAAGCAGCACCCAGGAGGCGGAACAATAGTCGGGGCCAGATTCATAACTTTTCTGTACCAAGAACGGTTTTGTATAGATTTAGGATTGTTAAATGGAATGAGTTACGTAGTCGAGGCCTCGAATCGGATTAGTGCTCAGTGATTTAGTCGCACGTGTTTTCTTCGTGAATCGCGAAGCGTTGGTAGCCGACAAAACGACAAAGAAACTGGTCGCCGCCGAATGTGAATGTCTGCTCCCCTACAAGAGGATAATCCGCCTCATTCGAACCGATGCATGGGGCGGTCTCCCACCTGATGTCGGTCGTTCAGTAGTGTATGACGTTGTTCAGCAGCAGTCGTCTGTCTCGCTTCAGCACCTTTCGGCCGAGTTCGATCAATGTTCTATTTTCGGACGTTTCAGACTTCAAATGCTACCGGATTCGGAGGATAGTGATTTTTCGAAACGTGACAGCCATGGCCAGAATTCGACCAGAAGCTGCCCTGGAAGGTACGTCTGATTTTTCCACATTTATCTATACCTATCTTTTATTTTTCACCACGCATAAAACCACAACAATCGTTAAGCACTGAGTAGCAGGCAAACAGACCATGACACTGCGGCAATTTACAAATTGAATGAAAAATAGAAAGAATGAGATAGAGAAAGTACAAAGAACAAATTGTGACACATTTGTAATACAAACAGCCAATTAGTTAAAACGTTCTTGGTCGTTAGAAGGGTGGGGTCATGCCGACCAAATTTTTTCCACATTTCTGCATGCTTACAACGTTTATTTCATATTAATGCAACCTCAGAGTAAGGAATAAAAGCAGTCGATGAAATCACCATTGTGAAGGTGTTAAGGATCCCCCAAATTCTCATGCTTAACCCTTTTTCCCTCGACTGTTCACGGCTTCGGACATCAAGAAATATGTACTGTTCGACTAACTAATGGAAATGGGCTTCTGTCCCTCAAGATAAAACAGTGATCTCTAAAATAAGCTGCCTAGAGAAATTTGGATTCCTTGTAATTGTGGATAACTAACAATACCTATAATAAAAACCCAATAATTACAAGTACGAATAAGTAGCAACCTAGTTACTACTTTATTGAGCTACCTACCTTAAGGAAATTCACTAGTTCAAGGACAACTTCTCGTTCTGTTGATACTCTTGTTCTCTTTCGGATGTAATTTTTTAAATGTCGCTAAACATTGCTCAAATATTACTTCCAAACGTTAATGTTACTGCAAGTCGTTACTTCTCTCGGTGTGTGTTTGCTCTACTCCTTCATGAAGCACTAGCCGTTAACGTGTGAACATTCCTGCCACAAAAACGTCCGTTGGCTTAACGGTAAAAACGCCATAGTATTGGGCAAATGTGAAGCCACCATCGACACAAAGAGAGCCTGATCTCACGGCTTCTTGATTGAACAGTAGAAAAACGGATGTCTGACAGATATTTCGGCAAATATTTGCTCGAATCGATTGTGGGTGACTGCTGAACGGCAGATTATCATTTTGATTGCATTCGGCGATGCGGGAACTTTCTAACCACACACGGGGAGTGAGTAAAAGAGCAGCTAGAGGTTTTCGGTGCTTCTTGAATTTGTTTATTAAATTTGATTCAATCTTATTCTTTTTTATCTGACCAGCGGACGGATGAGATCACTTGTTGGTTCGCCTCTATTTTGACTTTCCTGCATTTGCAGTGCGAGACATAATATAGTACTAGAGGTGTTCTACTCGGTTTTCGCATTTTGGCTCCCTTGATTTCTTTCAGTCTATTTGCCTAGTCTATGAAGTTTCTTTTGTTCTCCTTAGAGTGGTTTGGAACTTCGATGTATATCTCGATTTGCTTGATTTGGCTTGTTCTTGGTGTCTTATTTTGATTGAAGAATGGAAAAACTCACTCCCTCTTCAATTCCTCCCGATGTTGTCTGTTGAACGCTCACGCTCCTACCTTTTATAATGTTTTTACATGTTTTATGACAACCTGCATTATCAACGGCATGATTCATCTGAGTAGTAACACCGATCATTTTTCGTGTTTTTATTCACATTCCTCTTTTTCACTCTTCCGGCGGGCTGTTTTTGAGTATTTCAATTTGTGTCACAATTCGGGTTTTGCATTCACATGTTTGGCGGCTCACTTTAGTGTTAATTTCATCATTTTTGTCGAACACCGTATTATTTGTTTATGAATTTTGCACGCGCAGTAATCTTTCTCTCCTATTCTACCTCCCATCGTGTTTTCTATTCTTCATTGCTCTCAGTGTTGAGTAGCGCTCAAACACGCAGGTCGTCGATTGACCAAATGACAATGTCCTCATATTTTTCGTCGCGAAAAACTCAAGGCTATTGTTATGCGTACCGCTGGGAAATATTGACATAGCAACGGCATGAAACGTCTGAAAACGTCTTTCGTACATTCAGCACGCTTTTCTAGCTATTTAGACACATTCTCGTGGAATTTTCTGTACATATTTGATTTACAAGAACAGTGTTGTCATCATGTTTTGTTACAGCTCTGAAAAGATTGCGGTCTGTCGGCCGGCGAATTCGCCTTCTTCAGAGCTTCAATAGATCAGAAACTCAGAAGAAACAAAAGACATACGTTTGGTAATGATGCAGGCACCTGTTCTACTTAACTCTTCTATTTTTCGAGGTTGTAAAAAAGAAAGGTGTGGGTAGAGGGGTCAATGGTGATAAGTCCCCTAAGGGCGCGCCCTCTGGGAAAGGGTTGGTTTGCCCGGGCGAGGATCGATCGCTGTACCGTGTGTCAGTGTCAGGAGCGCATCTTACTTCTGCACCACGCGCTCCCTCTGAGCTGGAAAGTTAGCAGTTTCTTCAGAGGATGATTAGACAACCTAAAACACCTCGATAGGTAGAAGAGCTAAACAGAACGAGCATGAGAATTGAGCAGAATATTCATTCAATTAATCATTTATTTGAATCGTGTAATCTCCGTTACACGTGATATGAAATAGCTAAACTCAAAGAACATGTGATTTACACAAACGTGAAAAGTGGGTTGCAAAGCAACATTCCTTATACTCACAATAACCAGAGCATTTAGTCATAAATCGACCTAGACACACCTTAAGAAATGGCAGAGAGATTGATGACGTCATCGCAGTTACCTTGTATAGTATTGAAATTGTCTGAATTTATAATTGTTATAGATAGCTTTCATTCGGGTGGAATTCCACTTATCGAAATTCGAGCTGATTTCAGCCTCACCGTGTCGGTGCCTCGCCATGCTCAGTTCCCGCGTCGATCGTTGAAGGAGCTGCGGATCGACGTCGGCAAAAATCTCGAGCCACTGGTGCATCGTGGAAAGACCCGCGGACTCGAACGCATCTCCGAAGATCCATCGTCACCGGCTCTTGGCGACGAGAAGGTGAATTTCATCGGAAAAGCCATTGTCCCAGCCAGACGTCGATCGTAACGGATTTAGCCTAAAACGCACATTGAACATACAGTGCATCTCAATGTATGTATCCACCTTATGTTCGGCAGTTTCACAGTCGCGATCATTTTAACGAACTTGCGTTAGTTCAACTATATTTTCGACAACAAGGAATCTAGTGCAACTAACTTAGTTGCACTAGATTCCTTGTTGTCGAAAATATCTGGATGTAAAAAGAATCTTCTCCAGCAAAAACAGACCGTTTTTGCTGGAGAAGCGCACATAGAGAGTACGGGCATTTACCATGGTTTTAATCAACGTTCCAACTTTTCTTATAAAACGACCAGTTTAATTGGTAAGTTATCGCGAAAATAGAATGTTATGGCCCTGTTCTGATAAAACACTATTAAATGTCAGTTAAATCTATGAAGAATGAAGGAAAAATTGAAATGCTAGGAAATATTCCGTAGTTGTGTTAAAATTTCCTCGAAATGGAAAGAGTATTCAAACGAGAGAGCGAGCAGTCCAACTCGAAACGAGCACTATTCTTGGAAACCACCACCATATTTCCCCAAGCACTAACAGTCGGATACCTAAACCGTTCTCCTACGATTTTTATATCACTGCACGCTGCAGCACAGTGACGTTGTTATTGTATGTAATTGAATTAAGTTTTTCACGTCATTTCCACTTTAACCCGTCTGCTATTGAAATCGACATCTTGCAGAATTCTGCTCTCTCTGCACCTCTGTGCACTAAGACCTACCGTTGTCTGTCTTCTATGACACCGAGAAGTGACTGTTCTGTACTCCACTTGTTTTGAGGATCTTTGAAAAATTGGGAAAAAAAACACGAAAAGGGGACAGTAGCAGATAGAAGAACGATAGAGGCAGATTTGCCCATGAAGGATATGCTAGAGTGGAAACATAAACTGCTTTAGAAGCACCGAAGATCCGGTACTATTCATGTACTCATGGATAAGGCGTGACTGTATCGAGCGAATCGATCGCAAAAAAAACAGTGATTAAGGAATCCATCGAAAGTATCCTAGCACTCGAGGATTCAAAAATCTCTCTCACTTTTTGAATAAGAAGCGATCCTCGCATCGACAAGCAGTTTAGACCACTACATATGTGCGAGTAAATCGGCAACAAGTCAGCTTCTTCCTGAGAAAATGAATGTTTCAGCACTCTGCTCAATTATTGGAGAAGTGTTGTGACCACACAAGGTGAAAATTTCGATCGACCACGGTCGATCGCTATTGTGTTAAAACCACTTTTTGTAAAACCACTTATGTACTTGTGGGACATCCTAATAGAATCAGCCCTTCAAATTAGACATTTCAGCCAGTTGCACCGCCGAGAACCCTTCGGGCTCGTATCAGGGACAGCATGACCGAACAGAGGGCTAATTCGCCGGCTTCGATCGGCTCGGATCCACCGATGAGCGAACGAAGCGTCGCCGAGAGGATCGAGCACACGTTGCACACCCACTACTACACCATCGCCTATACGCTTGTTATCGTTGCGGTAAGTTGTTGCAACGAATAATACCGTTAATATTTCTTCCTGAGATGATTTTACCCACAATTTTTGAAAGAAAATCCATGGAGGAAGTTAATCTTTGCTCTAAGCCTGAAAACGTTACAACAGTTTGAACCACTTGAAGCGCAAAAATGAATCAGGACTCGTTTCTATCATCTCAACCCGGGATATTATTTAAATGACCTAGATGTTTGGAGATGCTAGGTTATTCGCAAAACACTGATATCGGACGGGAATTGAACCAGCGTCTTTCTGTTTCGGGCAGACTGCACTGACTACTGTGCTACCGATGCGAACCCCTAGCATATAAGTCCTTCAACTAGTTCTCGTCCATAAACCGCTAAACAAAAAGCGACAATTAGCAGAATAGTTTCGTGTTTGAATGACTATTTACACTCAACAGTAAGACAGTATCGCAGCAAATTTGAAAAATTAAAATTATAAAATGAATGTAAATACAAAAACACAGCTTTCTCAGAATGGCACTCTCTTTTGTACAATGTACAGGCCACGTTTATGGAGGACCCACACCATCTCAAAAACATTGCCAGGAGTCCGCTGCGATCCGAAAAAAACCAGAAATTCTAAGGTTGGGAGCAATTGCTATGCTAGCACCTGCGTGTCCGCCATATGCATAGTAACTATGCCGCCGAGTAAGGGTCTAATAATGAAAATTTCCGCTCCTTCGTAGAGGAATTAAGAAGAAGAATCACCAAGCTGCTCCTATAGTTCCGTTGCCAAGCAACACCACCGTATTCTGCGGAATAATGGTGCCCTGTGCCACCTTGGAGACGCTATTAACTGAGACACTTCAGCGGCATGCGACTAATGGCGTCGTCAATTTTTTCCTAGCCGTCCTCGCACCACCTGAACATGAAATCGACCAGCTGAAACCTAATAAAACCACTCATTTGCCTTCGTATGATACACTTTATTGCGGCCATTTCAGTATCTCGTCGGATTCGCCGAATATCTGTATTTTCGACTGGTTTCGATTCTGATCCCGGAACGAGTCACGCATCATCCAACGTGCCAGGAGAAACAGGATCGTCGAGTCGGCAAGGATGGCTTCCACTATGGCGTCTCCATCGGAGCGTTTATTGCCATCGCGTTTTTCCAGCTAATTGTGAGTGAGCGAGTTTTTTTGTTAGTTGGGTCTGTTCTGTGACTAACTCTCTATATGCACATCACTAAGCAAACATCATCTACGTATTACCTTGTGCAAACTTACCGCCAGTTTCCAAATATTCAAATTGTTTCTCAACGAGGAAGTGATTCAAACCCAACACGGTGTCGTACCTTCCTAACTCAGATTTTAATTAATTCAAATTTTCAGCTTTTCGCGATAGAGGCCAAGTTAGCCTTAACTCCACTAAAATATGATGTGCTCTTTCGAATTATTTTAAGAAAAATGGGGTACTGCTAGAATTCATGCTGGACCCTGGTGGTTTTTGACGTCTTTGGGCTGTGTAGGAAAATATACAATATAATTTGCATAATTCATCTATGCGGCTCTGGCGAATGATACCGACGTTTTAAGAAAAGAAAAGTTAGATATTTTGCATAGCTTTGCTTATTTAGTCAGCTCAGATTAGGTCGCGAAGCTTTGATGTTAGGAAAACGAAATAAGACTCCTCTCTTGAGATGGGGAATCTTTTGACACACCAGAAAAATGATGTCATGCTTATTTTCAGTGCTTTTTCGCTCTCACCATCTCTGAGAACTGGACTGTGTGCAAAACCGAATACAATCCTTTGAATCAGGTACGGTCTGATTTTCTGTGATTCTCCACCTACATTTTTGGCATTTTTTCCAGATCCAACTCTCTCTCTAAATAGAATGTTTTTACTGTCCCGTTTACTGCCAACTCAGATTGCTGCCTTTAAATAGTGTACTTTATAAACAGCTCCAGGTTCTAAAATTTCAATTTGTTATGAAATATCTACGTTTTTATTGTAGGACTTTATGGTTTTGACATAAATTGAGCGACCAGCATATTAATGTGCAAATTTATTCAATCTCATTCACTTGTTGTTCACGTTTGAATTGAAGCGATTTACATCGAGTTCAGATCGTGAAAATGCAGCACGATCTGGCTGCTCATATCAGAAGAACAATCAGTCAATCAATGTACCGGACGTTCCGTAAGTGAATTTCTAGCATCCGATGTGAGATACGTAAAACTAATTTCGTAAAGATGAGGGTTCATTGGGAGGTTCGTCGATTAGCCAATGCGGTGTTACAAGATCCTATCCTACTACATTTATAAAAAGCGAAACCCAAGCAATGTTTGTCATGGGTGGCTCATATGGGTACAGCCGCTATTGTCCGTTACCGTACTCCCTGGACGTACTTCATTAGTCTCTCGCTGTCTTTTACTGCATGATTTTTGATCTTGGTTTTTTGTTTTTAATGTTATTGCTTTTCGCTTGTAATGCCAGCGAAGCCCCCCCCCACTCTTCGAAGCCAATTGGCGGCCGGCAGGCCGCTGAATGGTTAGTAGTCATCATACATGGAGCCCCAAACATTTTCGAAGAAAAGCCTAAGACGCCGGCCGCGTGAGAACTTATGTATGTTGCGCATCACTTTGCAAATGTGAAAGCCGTGGAAGCACCTGGCGCTGATATTTACTAGAAGTCAAGTATGTGTGGGTATTATTCAGGATTGATTGCCCTCATATGGATGTGAGCTGTTGAACTGGCCAGCACGGATATTTGTAATTGTAATAATATTTGTAATAGTTGTAGTTCACAATACTGAACTATTCGCATTTAAATACCGTGGCCGACTCAGCAGTTTACATCCTCCTCGGATTGAAAAGTGGACAATGTTGTTAATAAAGCACTACAAGTTTAGCTGAATTTGTTGACGTTTGACATTTGCAGTGTGCTACGGTATTTGCTCGTTTATCAACTGCGGCATCATCTTCTACATGGTGGCGATTCAGGTACGCTTCGACTCACTTCAGAATCGTATTTTTTGAATTAACTGATTCAAATCGTTCAGGATTCACTGGGGGATACCGTGAGCACCGTGCTAATGTACGTCTTCGACGGAGTTGTCATACTGTACTTCATCGCTTTCCCTCTCACCACTGTCATTTACCATCCTCACGTGCATTGTTTTCAAAGGTTAGTCAAACACATTAGTGGCGTTTCTGAAAAACATTTTTATTTTTCCATGTTGGAGCTGTTCTGCATGCGCTGACCTGACGCTATTTGTGTGGGTAATTATAGAGTTTACCACATATCCCGCCTGTCTCAGCTGGACTAATGTGGAAACCTAACGAAAACCGTCCTCTGTCACATATCTTGAGCAAATATCAGTGATTAGGCAGTGGCATCCGTAGTTCCTACTTACCCACTCAAATCTCGTGACTACCACTCAAGATTAGGAGGGTAAAAACCCCTGGATCCATATTGCACGTCTAATACCTTGCCCTTTTAGGTACCCTCCTATTTTATTTTTATATTCTTATTTGGAACGTGGATCAAGGCCACGCGTGGAATGCACAGAAATGTAATACACATGCTGACAGTCTTTTGAAAACACGATCTAGAAATATCTTTGGCAAAACTCATTCTACACCTGCTAGCACATTCCTGAAACCACGCAGGGAAACACTCACGTACAATACCGCTCATAACTTCTGTCCCAAAAAGCGTTCTGAACGCTCCGGAACGCTCCAAAGCTAGATGTTTCGCCTCGAACTCAGAACACTGAACTCCCCAGGGCTTCAGTAAATGAAAAAATTTCTCTTAATTTGTCACTTTGCCACAGCAACATTAAATATGGAATGTTCTCCTTTGACACTTGTCAGTGCTGAATCGAAACATTTCTATGTTGTGGTAGAAACCCTTCCAATGAGTATCTTGAACATCATGAGACAGTCGTCGAATTTGGTTGTAACTGATACCATCACTCACCAGAACTCTGCGAGTGAAGCTGTTCCAAATACCTTCAAGATATCTTGATAGATATCTGTATCTTTCAACTTCACTGAGTTGAAAATCGTTGTCCCATATTGGTTTGAAATAGGCCGCACATATTCTTTACTTCTACTTTTGCATAAAGGCTCCAAGAAGAACTTCTGGATCTATGTATACTCTTTAGTTTTTAGTGCTTTGAAAAGTTTCCAAGTGCGATAGTTAGCCATTCAAAGCCCAATTACGTTTATGTGGAGTTTTAGCGGTTTCTACACCTTTGTCTATTCAATTACTGACATTGAATCGTTAAGGAAAATTTGACAATGTATTCATTTCAGCGAACCGCTACGAGCTGTGCCTTTGCCGGCCGCATTGCTGAACGGGATCCGCTCCCAGACTTCCACATTGGAGAGCAACCTCTCGCAAGAGGCTGGCCCTCCACCCCAACCACAACCTGAAGATTCCCAACAGGTGGACGCACCCCCTCTGGAGCCGATTCAGTACCTGGAAAGCCCTCGAAGGCCAGCGAGGACTAGCACGCTGGTTTGAGCCGACGGCATACTGATCGCAACAGCTCTTCAACAACGAGATGGAGCTACACTGAAGAACGTCCTGATTGCTTTAACTCCATTATTTGTGCTGCGATGTCAGCCTCTGCCCTATCGTCACCACGGTGCTTAGTAGATGTCGCCATATCATCCTTTCCATATTTGTAAACGTTGGAAGCATTTTCTCTGCTCGACGCTTCTACAAGCCAATGTGCACTTTACTGTCTACGGAGATCAAGAACTACGGGTATTTTGATGTCAACATATGAACTTCTGAGGCCCCTGATGTGCCTCTACGCAATGAAACTATTGTGATATGTTAATAGCTTGCTCATTTGGCAATTTTATTTATTCATGCATATTGATACGATCTCGAATGTATACAGATAAACACTTTGCTCTTTATTGACTCTTAATATTAGCACTGAAATTCGAGAGGGAAACGGATGAGTAAAAATGTTAGTACCACCATCAACGGTGAATTCAACAACATCTCTGGTCCTTCATTCTACATCTGCTTCTATGGTAAAACGAATTTGCTTCTATGGGATAAACTGACACTGAAAACAAGTTTTGTCGATGTCGCTTAGAAGAAGATAACGAATAGACGAGAATTCTCCTTCAAATACTCGAAAACATGCTTCCGAGAAGCACATCTTACCCAATATTAGGGTGTATATATGTTTTGAGAAAATTCGACTTATCTCATTTACTTCGTACTTCATTTCAAAAAGACATGGCACGCCAACGTGGCAAGTTGGCATCGTGGGTCAAACGTTATTTGAAGCAGGAATGTGAACGCATTGACACAAACTCGACCGAAGTTTCTTCACAATACATATTTGAATATTTTGCGCACATTAGTTTACTAAATATGAGATTTTCTTTGATGTTCGGAAACACAAAAAGAAACAATTCAAAAAATATATATGTGTGAAGAGTTTTAGGATATTTTCCATACCATTTCGTAATTTGTCACATAATTTTTAAATGTCGCATGGCATTTCGTGTTTTGTCATTTCATGCCGTAGGTGACCTGCCATACCGACGCTGTGATTAACGCTGCGTTGATTGCTGCGATTAGGCGTCGTACATGAAGTATTGTGTGTACCACAGCTGCCTGCGGCTACCGTAAGAGTTAATTAGAGAAAGTACCCACTAGAAAGTTTACCCACTTTTTTCAACCTCTAGTTGCGAGTGCTTCTTGATTTTGGCCTGCTGCTTCGTACAAGCGAGGTTTGAAATCGATAACCGAAGTTCAGATTACTGGTTGGGTAAAGGGGTCGAGCAAGCAGCCGTAGGGACATTGAAAAGAGTGAGTCCTTGGTGGGGCAGCGAAATGTGTAAAAAACATAACGTGAACTGTGAGAAAAATCTGATTTCGTAGACACTCCACCAGAAAATGTTTGACCTTCTGGGTTGTGTAAGATTACGATTTTACAGGAAGTCCACTGGACATTGATTATTTTTGCGCGGGTATACAGAAGCGTTAAGCGTGTCCGGTGTAATTCGACGCTGTTCAGCCGCGACCACGGACGATAAGGAGTTTCTGGTCATTCAGCGGCCAGCCAGTGTTTACCGGTATATCTAAGACCAACTACTAGTTCCCAGTTGGCTCAAGTTAGCTCGTTGTATACCCTTGTCTGTCACTTCGTTAATTGTCTAGGTAGTCCTTTATACCGAAGCTATCAGGGCATTTCTTCTTTCTTATCGATTAGTCTAGCTCCTGAGAGGTCCAGAACAATGAATACAAAAGCATTAAAAACACCAGCATCAGCTGATTTGTACTTTCTCTGATTAACTCCTACGGTATCCGCAGGCAGCTGTGGTACACACAACACTTCATGTACGACGCCTAATCGCAGCGATCAACGCAGCGTTAATCGCAACGTCGGTATGGCAGGTCACTTATTGATGGACCTACCGACCATGGAAGCTCCTTCAGCATGAGAGAACGACTGGATCACCTCCGTTGTTGCTCAGGGTGAGGAACGGATTTCATGCGACAATTCTGAAAGGAATCTACAGTGACTTCCAGCAAACCAGAATTCAAAACCTGTCCCGGAGTGACGTGAACACTGCAAAATAGAACTGCTATCCGTTTTCTTCTCCTCACAATCAGATGTTGTATTCACTACGATATCATGAGCGAAGGTGAATCTGTGACTCCACCGAAGTGATCTGTAGGAAGTATCGGCGAATGGTTTTAAAAGCACCTCATTCCTCACTGAGTGGCGGAAAGACGAGCTGGAGCGACTAGGTATAGAAGGGCTGCACCACCCACCTTACTCAACCGACCTCAGCCCTTACGAGTACCATGCGTTCAGAAGCCTCCAAGTCTTCGCCTAAAAAAACCTTCGATAACCGCGCCGATGTTTAGCGCGCAATGGAACAAAGGGTCTCACCACGGTCCTCCTCTTTTTGGCACACCCTATCGACGGCGTCGACGATCACCTCCGCCGTGCCCTCGTCGTCGACCCACTCCTGCAACGCCTACCTCTGCCAACCCAAGAAGCTCAAGCTCCAGCACCGTCCCTCTACCACCTCAGTCTGTACAGCACATTCGCACAATAAAGTCGTTGTACACTCTCTTGTGCACAGAAGAACAAAATATCTCTACATACACCCTAATATTATACTTTCACAAAGCATGAGGCGTTGGAAATCCATAAACTTTGTTATAGGTATTGCGAATGTTCTCAAGGGAAAATCACTCCTAATTCTTTTCTTCAATAATCACAGGATGAGTTGACTATGATGTCCGACTCTGTAGCTTTTCATCAAAACAACATTTGAAAACCGTCGACAGAAGACAAACCAATATAGCAGCATAATGTATTATAGTACCTCGTTTTCGTATGGTAACGATCCTAACTCTTTCTGAATAACTAAAAGTTAATTTTAGTAGTATAAGGTAAAGGTGAGAATGGAAATGGACTGTTAACACTATAGAGTTCTATAGGATTATTGAGGAGATTGACAGAGAGTTTGATATGATGTTGAAGAAGATAAGAAAATGTACAGCTCAACCTTTTTTGAATCACTTCAAATGATATTGAAAGGGATGTCCTAGGCGACGGGCGCGCTTAGTGCCTTGGGCGGTACTGTTTTGATTTTTATTGATTGAGAAGTTAAAAGTGCTGTAAAAAACTGTCAGGGAGGGATCATTAGGAAAGTTGTAGTTTTTTTTTTTGAAGCTAAAGCATATCAACAAGCCAAAACAATGGTTTACCCCCAAGAGACCGAAAACGACTTCTTGTCAACTATGGTTTCGTCGCCATTGATCATCCCCCGCTTATACAATGCGTTTGTAATTGTATCCTTAATAAATCTACAGGGAACCAAAGCGTCGTGTTGGTTGCAAAAACCTGCGGATATTAGAAAATGGACATAAAAAATTCCTCATCAGCCCTTAATTCCAAAACAGCGCTTTCCACGGTTATTTTCTATGCTGATGAAAATTGAAAAAACGGCATCTCTTTCGTTAAAGTTGAAACCACCAAGAGAGGTGGGGGCGTATATTTATGAAACGCACTGTAGAAGAACTGACGGCGGTCACTCCGGAGTTTTTTGGTAATTATGGTGCTATGTCCTGTCCTTTTATATAAAAAGATTTCTTCGGATCATTGCCGGCAGAAAATGAAATTATTAACTCTTTTCATGGATCACGTAATTTTTAGATAGTCTGAATGAAGTAGCAATTTCGTATCACTTGTCAGACGTCGGCCAGCTCCAAACCAACTCCATCGGTATCGGATGGATTGGCGTTGCCGATAATCGATACAGCGATTTGCTACCAAGTTCTTCTTGGTGTAAGCCCCAATGTAATTGAGAGATTTATGGCAACGTCCTCCTCGATGAGAAATGAGAAATGATGCTCCTCCGTCCGCTCTGATGCTCTTCGTCGGTCATTCATCACAGGGAACAGGCGCGTCGGTGAGAATGCCGAGCCCAGCGACGCCGCACTCCTACCTGATCCAGATCAAATAGCCTTCCGCACTCACTGCAGTTTTT
This sequence comes from Nippostrongylus brasiliensis, assembly GCA_030553155.1. Lineage (NCBI taxonomy): Eukaryota > Metazoa > Nematoda > Chromadorea > Rhabditida > Heligmosomidae > Nippostrongylus > Nippostrongylus brasiliensis. Next base: position 16,039,063 of record CP130733.1, on the reverse strand, counting down.
TAGCATTTGTTTTTTCGGCTTTCAATTCCTCTTCTCAAAAGTACAGTATCGTTTCATCTCTATAAGCCGTGCTCCTTAGACAGTTTACGAGATGAAGCAAAGTTTCAACATTGAAGAGCACTTCAAGAAAAAATGATTGTAGTAGACACTGTTCCTCGGTGATAGAGCTCAAAATTCCTTCAAAGCAGAATCAAAACTCAGTCACTCTGTCACAGAAGTGAGTACAAAAATAGAACATTCTCAGAGAACTTGCCATGAAACACGATGCTGGTCGAATTGCGGGACATACGGATTCACTTGTAATTAATTTACGGTATCAGTTTTTTCTGCCTCACAAGGTTGTTTGAAAGGAACTATTTATTCAGTGGGCTAGTGTTCATATTCAGAGACTTGAACACAGTTCAAAATCAGTGACTTACCAGGCTCACTCACCAAAAGTCATTTGATTCTAGCCATTCCGTCAAGATGTAAGAAAAGACCAAAAATTCTTCAGGCGTTTTTCGAATAAAGGTCTTTCACACTGTGAGGCAAGAAAAATTAATACTGGTAATTGTAAATAATTATATCGTTGCCGAGGATTCAGTGATTTCCTTAAATCTGCTATTTTCCTCGCCAGTTTTTTTTGTGGTGAGTTATTAACGTCTATGGAAAACCTCCTACTTCTACTAGAGTTTGCCATTCTGCGGCGGTCCGTCGAGCGCTCACTTTTTGGGGGCGGTTTGTGCTTTTTGTGTAATCTGACCTTTAGAGCAACACCGCTACCGAGCTGCCATGCGGTTGCTGTTGCTTCTGCTCGGCGCACTAGCCGTCCAAGCTGTCAAGGAATGTAAAATCAGACCGTATGAGGCGAAAGGACCAAGTCGTCAAGGAGACAATGGCTACAGCATTGAGATTGAAGCAGCCAGCGAAAAGAGTGACAATGGAAGCACAGGCTTTGTGCCTGGAGAGACGTACAAAGGTTCGATCATGCTTCTTCGAGTATGAACTCTTAGCGGTCGTTTGGATGAAAGAGACGCCACTTTTTTCCCATACAGTATTGTCCAGCGTTTATGTTAAATCATAAATACTTCCTTCTGAGGGGAAATCTGCTTGTTCTCGGATCCTCTAGAATCAGCTTCTGAGCACATTCCACAACCGTTGTCGCTTTATAAACGCGGTCCTGCGAATGGGTTTTCCTCGGTCAGTTTAGGGAACCCTCTTCACAAGCGTTGTGCCATCATATACTTCGATCTCGCGTATCCGAAGAATTGAATAATCTTGATCAGTGATTATCTTGTCCGGCGCGAACGCCTTCGATAACCGCGGCTCTGTGGTTGTACTCCGCTCCTGCGCTTAGTATTTACACCATTACGAGGTTATGACTATGCACAAGAGGCGCTTGGCGCTCTGACCAAGCGAACTGGAACCCCAGGCCGAATTACGGTGTGGCGGGAAACTTGGTTTGAAAATTTTTCCGGATTCAGCCACCGCACCTAGTAGATATCGTTTTTTTCAGTCGTCATCCGCAGCTACCGTACGAAGTTCATCGTTAGGACGTTCCGCGGTTTCGTCCTCGGAGCGCTCTTTGAAGAAAATGAGAAAGCAGCAGGCAAATTCGAGGTACTTGAATATTTTCATCATGTAGTCGGTTCCCACTTCACAGTTACTTGACGAGAAAAATGTTGCTTCCTTATTGGTTGTCCTTTTATATGATGAGTGATTCCTTACTGCACTCCACTGGCGAGTTCATTCTTTCCGAAATCGTTGAGACTACATAGTTAAGATTAGTTTGCTCCTGGGTGTGGAAATTCATTGAAATCCTGACTTATTGGGACACAGCATTCAAACAAAAACAGTTCAACGGCTTGTTTAGCCAACATGACGAATCGTCAATTTCGTCTATCTATTTACTCCTTGGCGAGTGTGCATTGATAGTTTTGATAGTGGCCTCAATAACAGTGTCATGCCACCTTGATATTTCTTTTGACTTGTTATCATGCTCAATTTTAATTTGATTATATTAACCTTTCCTTATAGCCTTGGGTGCCGATTAAACCAGGTTCAGAGCAGCAATATCGACCACACCTTGGAGCTCGTGCTCTAGCTTCTCCTTTTCCGTATTACTGGTGTATATAGTTGTGCTCGAATGGAATATTCGAACGTTCGAATTCGAATAATTCTATTCGAAATCGAATATTCGAATTCGAACATTCGAAAAATCGCGATTTTCGAATGTATTCGAATTCGAATGCTCGAAAAATCGCGATTTTCGAATGTATTCAAATTCGAATGCTCGAAAAAACGCGATTTTTGAATGTATTCGAGTTCGAATGCTCGAAACATTCGTGTTCGAATGCTCAAATTCGAATGCTCGAAACATTCGCATTCGAACTATAGTTGTGCTCGAATGAATATTCGAACGTTCGAATTCGAATAATTCTATTCGAAATCGAATATTCGAATTCGAATGCTCGAAAAATCGCGATTTTCGAATGTACTCGAATTCGAATGCTCGAAAAATCGCGATTTTCGAATGTACTCGAATTCGAATGCTCGAAAAATCGCGATTTTCGAATGACATTCGAATTCGAACGTTCGAAAATCGTCGATATTCGAATATATTCGATTATTCGAAATTTTTGGGAGAGCACAACTATACTGGTGTAGTAGATTGAGAAATCACTCCGTACATCCATCAGTCTGGAACAAGAATTCATTAGCAAAAAACAACAAAGCACAATAACACATGAACACAGCTACCGCTTAAAAAGTGACAGGAAACATGGTAATGTTGGCGACACTCCAATTAGGCTGAGCTCAGTCTATTTAGGATGCCCATAGTCATCTCACACCCGATTAAAAGTACCCTAACAGAAATCGATCGAATGTCAATCGTGCAGATGGTTGTTGAAAAAAAGGCTGCCGACCTTTTGCCATGTAGCCCAAGCTTGGCGATCTCGAATTCTTTTGAAACTTCTACATAATCTTCATCAATTTTTGTTCCTCAGTAGAGATGGGCGACGGTGACGCATGAAGTGTTCTCCATGATTGCACGCGAAAGTCTGTTGTTCGTCATTAGTTTAGTCTATTTTGAACATGATGGGAGCAAACAGAAAATCTACGCTTCACTGCTCTTACTAATTTGCCAGTGAAGGCTTGGCTACAGTGCCAAGTCAATAAGATGGAGTCCGATTTCTGAAAGAACTGTATTTTTCATAAGGAGATGTGCAAGGTCACTCTTCTCGATTAAATGTTCTAAAGTCGGCTGCACCACGGATGTGCTTTTCCTGTGAGATCTAGGGAGATTATAATATGAAAAGAAAATAGCCGCATGGTAGGTCCTAGCTAATTTTAGTTGTTCGACAACATGTGTGTTGGGAACCTTATTTTGAATTCTTCTTCTTACTTCTCTTACACACAGTGACGGTCAAGAAGGTATTCGTTTTCACTTTTGTAAGGGGCTAAAATGGCGCTTGTAATTTGTAGTTTTCCTTAAATGAAATTCTAGAAACCTTCAGGAGAGAATGACGTCAGTGTCCGAAGGCGCATTTGATTCTGCACTGTGTTTCGCATTAATTTATGATAATTTGGTGTTTTTTTGGAAATTGGATGGCAGAGTGCCTCGAGATTTCTTTGTATAGACGAGCACGTTTTATCTGAACCTCCTAGGCTCAACTTTCAATAATTCATAGCTGCTCTTCATGACTCATTGTCAGATTTGTCAAGCGAAACTTGAGATGGTCAAGAACGTCTATAAGGCTAAAGTCCCGGCGATGAATACTTCGACAGAAGCTAGAAGACCAAAAAATATTCAGAAGCTACACGCCCATATCCCTTTCTATTGTACAGTTCTGAGGAGGAGAGCAGCAACGGCAGCAAGTCCAATAAATTTTATTGGAGTAAATCCTCTTAGATCTCAAAAGTTATAAGTAATAGTCTGAAATTTTTCAAGTAATTGTCAATCTATAAATATGGCATAAAAATAAACGTGCCTTCCCGCAGCCGACAAATAAATAAATAAGTTTTGTTTAGGTAATCCACGGAAAGGGTGATGCTCGCACTGCTCCCGGCTGCCGACGAGCCGGCGTTTCTCACTCGCATCTGCGACCGAAGACATTCGTTGAGACCATCTGGAAGGCACCAGATGTATGTCTCACTCCCTTTTAGTCGTTGTAGTCAATCCATTTCAAATCGAGCGATTTTTTCCAGGTGTCGGCAGGATGTGTGATATTCCGTGCCTCTGTGATCGAGTCCAAGTATGTCTGGTTTTCCGAGGCTGGTCAGCTGACGAGAAGATTCTGCGTCAAAGGTACTTATTCTTCCTTTCTCCACATTCGGATTTAAGTTTCTTGAAACATCGAGAAGACCGATAGCTCATATGTACGTACGAATGTTGCACAATTACCTGCAGAATCCCCTTTTTCTAGGAAATATCTTCATTAAATTCTTCTTGCTAAAAGTTTCACTCATCTTGGCAACCGACACCTGAATTAGCTAAGTACATATCTATAACGCCAAATCAGTGCAGTGAACACCCACGAGCTCTTTGCGCAGCGACATTGATCCTGATCTCTTTGATAGGAGGTCGACTAACTGTCCGACATCTTCAGTAATCGATTAACAGTACCGGAAGATTAAAAAGCTGTCGAAAGAAAAGAGAAAATTGAAAAAGGATTCGTTAGATGTCTTCAAATGGAAACAGTAGCGCTGCAAAGCGTGAAAGCTATACAATACCAACCACCAGCAGGACCGCAATTTCTCAGCTTTTGGTGGCAGTCTAATGTCAATGAATTGGGTATTGGCTAGAGTTTTTTTTATTCCATAACGTTTTTATCCCAATCAGTTACGGGGTACGTCTTTCATGATAGTCGCTCCGTCTTCTTTCTTCTTGGTGCTGCTCCCGCATTTGTTGAGGTGCCACACTGCCATCTTGTCTCAGTCTTGAGCTCCTTGTGGAGTGGCCACATCGTCCTCGATCGCAAGTTCTTGAGCGCCACTTCCTTGCATGCGACCATCAATCCGTCTTTGTGATCGTGACAGTTTTCCTCCATCAGCCGACCTGTCACACGGGCCTGACGCTGGTACCGGCACCCTTTTCAGCTATTTTCAAGCTAGGCAAGGGTTTCTGCCTGGGACGGGATTGAACCCTGATCATCGAGATCTTGAGCATAAGCCCTTAACCTCTCGGCCATCCCGCCCCTAGTATTGGCTAGAGTAAAAAGCTAAAAATAAGGGTACCGGCGTTGACCAGTTTCGCCGCATTCGCGTTCCACTCTATGGTAGTGGCATGATGAGTGCCTGCATATTTGGCCTATACAATGACTTGTGGGGGGGGGGGGGGTGCTGGCGATATTTTCAAATTGCCGACCCCGGAGTGATGAAATTCTCAGTTAATCCGGACGAGGATCAACCGCTTTAACACTGTACCACGCGCGCCCTTATTGGATAGAGTAGATGCTGCAAAATTGTCTGTTGTGCGTTTTTACAATTACCACTACCCAGTTCTGCTTACTATTGGGAAAGTGAAAGTCCATCCCTATGGAAATACTGTAATTGTGGACGTTTGTTTTGACTTGTTTTTCATTTAACCCGGTTTGACCCATTACAGAAGGCTACCAGAAAGTCGTGCCAGATGACGATCCGAACGCCGAGTGCTGCGCTTGCGATCAGGCAAAGTACGAGTTGGAGTTCATCGGCCTCTGGAGCAAGGAGACGCATCCAAAGGATTTTCCCACATGTGAGTCGCCCTTCTCTTGGAAGATTTTAATTTTCCATGAAATCCCAAAGAAAAGAAGTCTAATCCAGCATGTAGACGCTCTGATTGGTGAATCGTGATCATCGAATTTCTGTTTGTTTCAGTTGCCAAACTCGGTATAAGTACTTTACCTCGTGAAATCAGAACCTGCAATTCTGAAGAATTGAAAGACTTAAAATGAATTTTGCAAATCCTAAAAGTTATCAGTAAGTTGTGTAGCTTTTCGTAAGTTTTTCCAAGGAATTCGTGTGCACAAAGGGTATATATAGTTTAACTCTTGACGCGTGGGCCACACTGCCTATCCATTAACCTTATTTGTCGTCTACAGTGGAGCATCTGACTCACTTCACGGACATGTTGGGCGCATCGCACTCGAAGAACTACTCATTATGGAAGATTGGCGGCATTTCCACCGATGGCATGAAGGAAATAGCCGAATGGGGTAACACCTTCAAAGCGGAGGCTGAAGCAAAAGAGAAGGTAGGCGACCAGACCCAAACCACTCGGTAACGGCATTTATTCAATGTTATTTAGGCAGCTGAGGTTAGAACTCTGATGAAAGTGAAAGGCCTATGGTATCCTGAAGTTCAGGGTCGGACCAAGTCAAATTTTGTCGTGAACAAGTACGTTTTATGATTCTTTAACCAGCAGTCCAATGGTGATTGTGGAAAGTTCAGGTACCACCATCTCGCCTCGCTGGCCACCATGTTTGGACCGTCGCCTGACTGGTGTGTCGGTATCTCGTCGGTGAACCTTTGCCTTCCCGACTGCTCATGGGTTGCCGAACGAACGTTTGATCTGCTGCCATTCGATGCAGGAACTGACTCTGGACCCACCTATATGGTAACAAACTTGACCCTGTTATGCCCTGTTTTCAATCTCATCGCTTTTTTTTTAACAATGTGCTATCGATTCTCCATATGTCTTCTTGGATGCAAATTGTCCATTCCCCCGAATAGGTCATCAGGTTTACCAAAAAGATATTCGTGAGCCAGGATTCACGAATATACCTGCAATAAACAGCGGAACTTGTTTCGCACGGAGCGTAAACCCTGATTCATCAACACGCAACGGGGCTTGTTTAGGGTTTATATGTGGTTTACCACACCTCACTGTTGCTGCGAGTTATAGATCTTGAAATGGCAATGACGTTATACCCAAATGGACCTCGAATACACCCTGAATAAACATCGCCGCTCGTTGATGAATCCAGACCTGGTCGCGAAGAGAATCTCCTTACCCTCACGCGCTAGTGACCTGTGTTCCAATCCGAATAGATCTTGAATAAATCCACCGCCCGTTGATGAATCAAGACGTGTTCGTCCTTACGCGTATATTTCGTGACTAATGGCGGGTATATGCATGAATTTGGACTAAGGTTTCGCGAGGAATTTCACCATCTAGACCCAGGTTTCACGAATAACACGGTAGCACATATGTATGTAGGTGGTTGCCGAGAGCTGAGCAAGAAAATTAGTTACCGGTCTGAGGTGATAAATCAGCACAGAAACTTGTTAACACAAATATAAAAGCAACACAACAGTTCTACACAAAATCTGGACATGGTCTTCACTTTCGAATAAAATCCGTCAGGTTTACAAGAAGAAAAGCAACAAGAAATGACTCTGAATTTCATGGAAAATTCTGTTCGATCGATGCAGCGATCCTCTGGGCGAATCTAGGCAATGCATTTATGTTTCTCTCTTAATTTGGCTGTAAGGGTAAAATTTCTGACGTTTAGTCTCCCAACTCCCCGCTCGAACCGCGAGTGCCCATCAAATGGATCACTACCAAGGACGATCCTGTCTCGCCGTTCTACTCTACTGAAACTGACATCATCCCACCGCTGGCCAGACTGATCATCAAGCGAACCGAGGTCTTTTCGTTTTTCGCATCTTGGGTCGCAGATTCTGGAGATCTCCACGTTCCAGGTGCTTCCAATGAGGTGTCAGTCAAATGATGAGTACCAACGCGAGGCTTTCAACATCACAAATACCAGCGAGGATGAGGAATACAAGGACAGACGTGAGCAGAGTGAAAGGTTTGCTGGAAAGGAATCTCCTTAAGAAACATGTTTCAGGAGAATGCTTGATGACAAACTGGGGATCGTGGTCTCTATGTTCCGCGACGTGCGGTAAAGGAATCCGAATGAGAAGCAGGGCGTTCGTGTTCCCGATCAAGGTGGGTTTGCGGCTCCAATTATCGTCTTTTGATCGGCATATTTCAAATTGCGGCTCGCGTGGTACAGTGGTAAGAATCCAGGCTTATCTGGGAAGACAAAGACACTGATTTTCATTCATTCTTTTATTACGCTGTTCAAGACAAGCGCTACACAAACAGCATGAGACAATCACAAACTCTTGCTGATTGATCAACGATGAACAATCGCCTCGGAGAAGATTCAAACGTAAAGTGAAGAGAACGAGAAGAGGAAGAGAAGAGGGAGAAGACTATCATTGAAACTGGAAGAAGTGTCAGATATGTAGCTGCTAATCAAAGCTTAGAAGAGACGATTTAGCCGCACGTTTAAGGAAACCTAAAGAAACGGGCATACTATTATTTCTGCTTCATTTGATATATATCAGACCTGCTCTTGCCGTAAACGAGGTCTTTGTAAGGACTTGGTAAGGACACTGACCAGTGCTGGTTGGCCTCATAAGTCATCGTATTCTGAAAGGAAGAGGAATGAAAGGAAGCGGCGCGTCGTCATGGGACTGATCAACGTCAACACCTTCACCGTTACCCTTTACATTTCAATTTTTCCAAATCGATCACATAATGCGGCCTTGAGGGATTAACTTCGATTTCCAGATTTTGGCGGATGATCTTAATAGATTGCTTACACAAATCATTCCAGGCTCAAATGTTCAACTGCCATCGGCAAACCACAGAGCGACAGTTCTGTAACGCAAAAATAAACGAATGTGAAGGTAGAATTTAGTTCTTGCTGAATTCGTCTATGATTTTCTCTCGACATCTGTCCCACCATACTTGCATGTTCTGCAGAGCATATCATCTTTAAGAAGTTTTCAGATTCGGAAGCGTTCAATTCGAAATGCGCAGTGGGATCATGGCAGCCATGGAGTGAGTGCTCTGTGACTTGTGGCCACGGGACAAGGAGTAGGACCCGGTCAGTTGGCAATCCATTCCAAGTATTATAAAAAACGAGATTGGGGTTGAAGTACGTTGAGGTCACAGCCAGTAAAAGTGTTGAACTCGCTCTACCCCTGCAACCCTCTGAAGAAGTCGAATTGTTTTTCAAGATGTATTTTCAAGGTTAAACTCTCTTTACCAATTTGAGCACGTTCCTATGAAAAATGGAGTTTTGAATTTTTCATTCATATTTCTTTATCGTAATTACAACAAGAGCTAAATTTGCTGCCCCCTTAAGCCATGCGACCTTTACAAAATCACTATCTTCGTTGGAGCTTAACTAGCATTTAGACATACCTTACCGTACCCAGAGTAGGCAAACTACACCCCACCTCTATAGCATACTCACGACAAAATAATCAGTGGTGGACCAGATAGTGGTAAGGAGCGATATTTTCACTCTGACGGTCGAGCGATCGATCCTCGCAATCGACCACCCAGGCTTTTCTTCCCCCGCTGCCGGGCGAATTCGTACTAGACTTGTCTGGAAGGTGAATACATTGACTTCTGCAGTGGCTAGCACCCGCAAGTGATTACGTAAGTCTACTACGCATTCACCGTCCATTTACGACTATGTAATCAAAAAGTAAAGTAATCAATACCGATCAATTTACTTTTGCCTCATTGCGTTCTTTAGAAACCAAACTCTCCACAGAAAAATTTTGCTGCAGCTTTCCCTTTGGTTCTTTGTATTTACACAGTCGCTGTCAGCGCTGTTCTTATTTACTCTCTCCTTTTCTTGAAAAGATAGCATCCGAGTAACATGAATTCGATGAAGCACTCTCTAAGAACCTAAATAAAAAGCCACTCGCCAAACGCTATCATTCACTGAAAATTTCCAGGACGTTCTTGAATCCCAACCAGGATGAGAAGGATTGCAGCGTTGACTTGATTAGAAAGGATATCTGCGTGGGTGAGTGGAACATTACAATGATAGCTTTTTGTAATACAAGAGTTCAACGTAAGCTATACCGCTGATCTTCGAGGTTAGGCGAATCAGGAGACGACTGCTCCGTGACGCCCGACCCACTCTGTCGAACAACTTCATGGAGTGAATGGTCGCCGTGCAGTGCCAGCTGCGACGATGGTGTACGCGTGCGTACACGCCTCTTCTTCTACGCAGAACACGAACAGGTGCCTAAAACTTGAAATTTGAACCCAAAAAACGGTCCAGATAGAGGATGTAGAGCCCAATTGAGCGCGTCGACTGAGGATGATAATCAGCTGCTTGGTGATCTAGAGGGCTCAAGTCGTAGGTCGCGAATAATGATAAAACCAGGGTACCAAGTCTGTGTTGACCACGATTTCCACGACGAACTTATTGTACTGTTTTGCGGATGATTGGCTTTCTTGTCGTGACAATCGAGCCAAAGTACGGCCAATTTGATTTCACGCCCTCAAACTTAAATAATTAAGCCTTGCTGTAAAAATGTAACGATAACAAATCAGTGATTAAACGAACACTAACGAGCAAACATTCTGAACAGAAACAAATTATAAAAGCAAACTTATACGATATCCCGAGGGCCGTGACTGATGGAGAGTAAGGCAGGTTCGTAGTCCATCCATATCAGATGCAACATGAGAGAGAAGGGACGAAACGAGCCCTTTATTTATCCTTTAGATTTATTTTAATGGTCTGTTATACAAACAAAACAAAACAAAAAACAAAAAAAACTACCGTAATACAGAAACATAGTCTTCCAGATCATGGAAAGAGAGAAAGTTGCCAACAACCTCTTTAGTGTAACGAAAAAAATTAAGGGAACCGTCACCGCGGGCTTTGAGCAGTTCAACAGGGCAGATTATTGTTCGTGATGAGGGTAATAAGGGTTAGGAAAGCAATTAGCATTTTTTATTTATTTATTTATTCCACAACGTTTTTATCCCGATCAGTTACGGGGTACGTCTTTTACGATAGTCGCTCCGTCTTCTTTCTCCTTGGTGCTGCTCTCGCATTTGTTGAGGTGCCACACAGCCATCTTGTCTCAGTCTTGAGCTCCTTGTAGGGTGGTCATATCGTCCTCGATCGCAGGTTCTTGAGCGCCACTTCACTGCATGCGACCATGGATCCGCCTTGTGATCGTGACAATTTTCCTCCATCAGCCGACCTGTCGCACGGGCCTGACGCTGGTACCGACACCCTTTTCAGCTATTTCCAAGCTAAGCAAGGGTTTCTGCCTGGGACGGGATTGAACACTGATCATCGAGATCTTGAGCCTAAGCTCTTAACCTCTTGGCTATCCCGCCCTAGGAAAGCAATTAGCATATCGGTCAAAAACCGTGTTAACCAATATCTATAATACTGACGTGAGGCAGCATTAAAAAGGATAATAGGACATGGGTTCAGCCACAAAAATATGAGACCGCAGTGGTCATCGGCTTCGTTAAAAAACTGAAAGTCGCAGTTGGATTGTATTGCAGTTGCAATTAGAAGATTGTTGATCGTGACGAATGCGCGATGCTTCTCATCACTAGAATTTTAACATTTGCTTTGGTAACTGCCATAGCACTTGACACCTTTAGACCTATGGTATACTCCGGCAACGGGCCCGTCGCAGCAGAGCCATGCATTTTTAGCTCCGCTGCGACGGGCCTGTTGCCGGAGTATACCATAGGCCTTAGATAGAACCAATAAACCGTCAATTGCTTTGCCAATTTACTGGGTTCAACATTTTATTTACGATAAAACCACTAAGCGCTGATTTCCCCTGAAAGATTTCGGTGTTCAACGTTTGCCAGCTAAAAGTAGCAGATCCTGTACACGTTAACCCGGCCGCTGGACTTCAGTTCATGGTTGCAAGTTTTGTCCAGAAGTGGAGTGCAGCTCTTACGGATTTTACTTTCAAATGTTGAAACAAATTTTTTTCAGCGCTGCTCTCACATCTCTCTTCAAGAAAAAGACACATGCGTTCTTCAATCCTGTCGTCGATTTATCGAGCAGAACTCAGAAGGTAACGCAGAATGTGGGCCAGCTGTCATCAACCCCACTTTAACAGATATTTGCAATATATCAATCCTTACCCGTGGCAAGTAACGCTACTCACACCCATGCGGTCAAACGATCGTCCCTCGTCCGAGTTAACCATGACTTCCATTCCTCCAGCGGTCGGGTAAATTGGTACTAGACTTGTATGGAAATGTAAAAATATCGATTCGGTATCGTGGCTGGCCGCAGAGGTAGAATTATTGATAACAGGAGGCGATTACAATTTTTTTAGGGCCTTCTGATGTACACCGACCGGAGGAGAGCCTTTCTATATTCACTCTTTCAAAAAATCCCTTCTTTAATATGCATCAAAAAATCTCTTCTTTAATATGCAGTATAGGACCCAAAAACACAAGAAACTGTGCGGATAACGATGAGAGGGAAGCGCTCACTCTCGGCTAACCTAAATACTGGTGATCGCATTTCAGAAATCTGCCAGGAATCGAAGGAGGAGGGGCAATGTGGGGGCACTTTCCCACGATACTGGTACAACCACGAGAAGAAAACTTGTGAACGATTCATCTTTACCGGATGCAAGGTGATTTCATTCCATTTATTTCATTTATTTGTTTCCAGTCCATAGGGGGCTAAACGTTGAAATCCAGCAGTTTACAGCCGACTGGGATATAATGTTAGTAACACAGAAAGACGAAAAAACAACACACAAAAAACACAAAAAAAGCCGCGGTTAGTATTAAATCAATGAAATCATTGAGATAATCCTCGATGGAAGCCCTTCGGCAACTTTTGAGAGGGAAAAAGGAAGGAAACATGTAGATAGGACAAAGTAAAGACCCGTTAGGTTAACGCCAGGAGTTTAGGGGCTAGCAAAAGGTAGCTCGAAAGACGAGAAAGGAAAAATGTCCACCGTAGAATTGTAAGAGCGCTAAAGATACTACTACCAGTGGAGGAACAAGGGCGGGTCCTTTCTAAAAACCCCCAACGTTAACGACCGACTCTCTCGCGAACACTGGCGCGTACCCTTGCTGCTGCAGCGTGAGTTCAATAGCACGCTCGAGTTCGATATAGTTTAGTATTGTGTTCAGCTATTGCCTGAACCGGAGCTGGCGTGATAAATCAAAATTGGAGCGTTCAGGGTTCAAACTTGATCGTATTTAAATCAAGACTTGGTTTTTCAGGGAAATCGCAATCAATTTGACACGGAAGACGAATGCAAGAGAGTGTGTTTCGAAGGGTACGAGAAATCATCAGGTACTGTTTTAAATTCTGCTGTATTTGGACCGTCGGCATTTCGTCCCAGCCTTTTTGTCTTTTGAAAGTGGGTCCACAGGCAACGCAATTGCAGCTGTATCGTTTGACAAAACTTAGCACTTTACTGAATATAAGGTTTTAGTACCGAATCACCAACTCATCGACGAACTCGGAGTTCCTGATGTTGACGATGGCGGTAAGTTTCAGTCACTCTACGAGGAGAACTGTAGTCGGACTGAAGAATAACTTGCAGGAGATCCGGTAGCATGCGAGATGAATGAGTGGACACCATGGGGTAACTGTTCAGTGACGTGCGGAAGAGGAAAGCGAACGAGAACTAGAGCCATCAAGGTACTACACTGATATGAAAGTTTGCCATTCAAAAGGTGAAAACGAGATTTTTTAGGTGTTCCCAAGAAATGGTGGAACGCCATGTCCAGAGCACCTTATTCAAGAACTGCGATGCGAACTTCGCCCTTGCCGTATGTTTGACTTTCTCCATTCGCTATCGTCTTCAAGAAAAGTATAGCTTATTCTTTCAGCTTCAACGCAATGCCGTGTTGGTTCATGGTCTCGCTGGTCCCGATGCTCAGTGACCTGCGGAGAAGGCGTTCAAACTCGACGACGTCGGGTTCAGAAGGGAAGAACTGGAGACTGGGAAGAAGCGGAATGTGCCGAGAAAGAGACTGAACAACGTATGTGCCGACTGCCTTGTCCACTCAAATCCTGAGACCCACTCATAATATATTCATTTAAATGCCTTATAGTCATTCAAAAAAGTGCTCTAAATTTACATTCCTTTCAAATGCCAATATTAGCCAGAATATAAATGTCTTTCTTCTACTTTGCGTAGTCCTTCAAAGAATCACTGTTCCAATTGTTCACTGTCACGAGTCTAAATATCTTGACTACAACATCAGCAACTCAGACAAAGGCAAATGAGGGGCACGCTCCCAGCTGTTCATCACTGCATGTGCGCCCCTTCGGAAGAACCCCCAGTGACGTTGGCAAATCGTTGGAAAATTAGGTTTAGAAAAGAGTATCGAGTTTTTATAACCTACCATAAGAACAGGGCCCGCGTGGTACAGTGGTAAGAGGCGCTGCTGTCACCCGTACGGTCGAGCGATCGATCCCTGCCCGGGCTAACCAAGCCTTCCATCCCTCCGGGGTCGTGTAAATTGGTACCAGACCTGTCTGGGAAGGTAAAGACACTGACATGGTATAGCGGCTAGCCCCCGCAGGTCATTGTACAGGCCAAATACGCATTCACTATGCCTCTACGACTTGAATGAAACACGAATGCGGCGGCGCGTCCTCAAGGGACTGATCAACGCCGGCACCTTTACCCTTACCTTTACCTTACCATAAGCACACAAGCCGGAAACGACATTGTTCAAACTCGCTGCCTAAAATGTACAGCACCTGCGCCGTCTAACCCGCTTACATTTGCAATGTTCAGAAGTCAAATGAACGCAATCCAACGTGCCCCTCGATGCAGAAGATAAAAGCGGTTGAGTTGTGGTAACTCCCACCACTGACTGTGATTTAGGAAGAGGATAAAATATTATAGTTTAACCCAAATAACACGGTAATTAGAGAAGAATACCACGACGTGTAATAGTAAGAAACACCCTGTATCGCCTGACGTGTCGTCGATAATTGGGCATCAGCAACGTCTCCTATTGTCCCTATCGCACACCATGGTAGACCAATGCGAAGTAGTTCCGAGCTCCGTATACAGTTTCTCGTCTGGATGAAGCGAGTCACTCCGAGCACACTTCTTTCCATACACGACGCAAATCAGATTTTCATTCCGTTTACGTAGAGCCCAGGATTATGAAGCGTACATCAACGCAGGAAGAACCACGGAGTCGAAGAGATGACCACGAGTTCAGGAGTCGATGTTTCAGAAACTACTACCACCGGTGCTGCCTGACTCCGCCCGTTGAACTGAGGTGCATTAACAGCAAACATTGACCGGGATTACAAGAATGAGGAGCAACAACTGCTCAAAGCTCTTCATTAGCTCACCTTTAAGCTCCATCAATCATCTATCAAATGGTTCGACTTAAGCGATCACATTCAACAAAATCATTTCTAAACTCATGTGTAAGGGCCTGTTTAGTTCACGCCGCGACGCGCTGCAAATCGACCATAGCGAGACAATTCCTACGTTACGGTCGATTTGCGAAAGATGCAAATCGATCATAGCGTAGGAATTCCCTTGCTATGGTCGATTTTCACCTTTTGCATGTCTTCGCGTCGCGCGCACACTAGGCATGCCCTAATCCTTGTCTCGCAAGAGCTGGTTGGCATACATAATTGAATATCCTATAACACCCGTATCACTAAGTCATGAAAAAAGAACAGAACATAAAAATGTAAAACTAATAGAGATACAACGCAGCCTAAGCATGAAACCCCGCAAAAAAATCCGTTAACAAGTTTGACAACGAACCATGCTAACTATGCTCAAGAGCAACAACAAGCAAGCGAACAATGGCTAAGAAACTACATACAAGAGAGCAAACCCATTCGAAATATACACATCAAGATGCTTTGGCCATAAAGAAATTGAAATACAACCGTAGAACCCACACTAGTCAAGAAACTATCACAAAATATAGACAACACGGGGGGAAAAGACGAATATGTACCTCTCTTCAGATCCATGTTAACCTTGAATATAACCTTCTATACTCAGGGACGTATCCCGGAACAAATACTACACAGCTTCCTTGATGAACTGTGAGACGTCGAACTGTTGTTCGTACTGACTTTCATCCCATAACTCCGCTAAATTCCACCTTTCGTCGGAATTTACAGCGGATGATTCCGAAGATGGCGCCTTTCGTTTCCTTTTCGCTTCGGGAGCTCCGTTCTCCTTCAGTGGTTGCTCGCCGTCCAGAACGAACATGCTCATTAACTCGTCGGTCGCCATAGTTTGTAGCGAACGGTTGTCGGCACCGATCAGCGCCTAAATATGTAATTTCTTCCGCTGAATGGATTGTCGTTAAATAAATAACTGACTAAAATAGTTCATTGGAAAGGATGGAAAGGAAACCCACATCTGCTGTGTCCTGCTTAAACTTGTGCAAGCTCATCACTTTATCCTCTACTGTTCCTTGCGTAATCAGACGGTATACGTTAACCTTACGAGTCTGCCCGATTCTGTGCGCCCTGAAACAATACGTTAGTGGCTCCAAAGAACCTCTGCAGCAACACACTGATCCCTCACCTGTCAATAGCTTGCAAATCTTTCATTGGATTCCAGTCGTGATCGAGGAAAATGACGACATCAGCACCAGTCAAATTCAATCCAACACCACCAATCTAAATGATTGGAACTTCACAATATGGAAATACAGTGCTAATACTATTCTAAAAATGAGACAGAACAGTTATTAAGATGGACTAAAAAGCTTTATATTAGGTTGTTACAAAAGTAAATTCCGAAAGGGACGTCTATCTTCAAACTATCATATCTCGGCTTAAACACAACTTTATTGTTCGAAATAAAAACCGTCCAATTCTTCACATCTTTCCCAACGATTCTTCAGCGAGTAAATGAATCTATGATAGAAACTAACATCACGAGAAATAAAAAACTGACGGAGCTCTGATTCGAGGTGGTCAAGATTATCAAATTGCTGCTGCCGCAGATGCGCGTCTAAAGCCCGGAAAAAGTGATAATCAGTTGGGGAGAGGTCTGGTAAATGAGGAGGATCAGGGAGAACCTCGATGCCCAACTCGTTTAATTTTTGCCGGGTGACTTTCGAAGAATGAGGCCGAGCGTTGTCCTGAAGTAGGACGGCCCCCTTTCTATTCACGACTGCCGGCCTCATTTTTCGCAGCTTTTCCAACATTAGTATCGAATCACAACAGAACATTTCTGTTGTAATTGTCTGACCAGGTTGGAGGATGCTGCAATGGATCAAACCCTTGCTACACCACCAAACAGCATAGCTCTCCTGGAGTGGCGATCCGGCTTTGGAAGGCTTGTTGGTGGGCAATCCTTATCCACCCAGACATATCCTCTCTTCCTGTTATCGTTCATGACCCACTTCTCATCTACCGTTATTGATCGGTCCAAAAACGGATCGTTTTCCAGACGGACGAGAAGGTTGGAGCACCTGTTGAATACGGTGAGGCGCTGCTCATCGGTCAGATCGTGGGGTATCCATTTCTGCCTCTTCTTCACCATGCCGATCGAATCCAGATCTCTTGCTACCGTGGCAGAGTGAACACTCATATCTGTCGCTAGCTACCGGACAGTTGTGTCCGGCTTTCAAGCTACGGCTACTCTCAAAATCCCATCGTCAAGCGACGTCCTCCGACCAGGCTTGGTCTTGTTTTCGATGTTAAAAATCTCCAGAGGTAAACTTTCCGAACCAAAGCCGTACTGTGCGTTCGGTAGGAGATTCCATCCCGAATGCAGTGCCAATACTGCGAACTGCCTCGGCTGCAGAATTTCCGAGCTTGAACTCATACAGCATGAGCACTCGAAAGTCCCGTCTGTTCATCGTTTATTCGCACCCCTATAATGATGCCCACAATGAAGATAGGTGAAATTCGAAGACGTATTCTGAACGAGGAGAAAAAACCCTACTTTATAGCAGACACAGTTCTATTGGAGCTTGTAAATCCCCACGAAAATTAGTTGTCTATTCCAACATACCCCGAAACGGAAATTACTTTTGCAACAACCTAACACGATTAAGTTTGTCCAAAATAAGTATCTAAGAACATGGCTTTGATGCGGAATGCAGAGAACCGCCAACAGTCCAAAAAATTTTGATGAAAAGACCATCGAAATTATAAGTATATCCATCAAACCTCTTGCTTATCTCAGTTTCGTCAGAAACAGAAGAGTTTCGAAAATAATGGGAAAATGGTAGGGGTTGAATAACCAATTTCGACAGCAGCGTTCGCCGCTTTACCTCCGCTATGTCATAAACTGCAAGGGTGCTGGGAGGCCACGCTATTGGCCGGTTGGCAGCAGGGGCGGGCGCGTGGACACGATGTGTCCCAGCACCACTGCAAGGATTCTAAAGCACAATCTGGAACTTACATGAGTCGTAAGAACTAATACGTCGATGAGGTGATCGGTATTGAATCGATCCACGATTGATTGGCGATCTGTTGGAGGTACTGATCCGTCGAGAACCAGATGTGATATGGGCACGCCAAAATCGCCTCTGCAAATGATTGCCTTCAATAAGACGATCGCTATTGAACTCACAAAATGGTTTCCCTTACCTCGACAAAGCATTTGACACCAGTTGCACAGATGACTTCCACTGGCAGAAAATTAGCGCACGATGGGGCAGATCTATCGGAACGGAGGACATTGGGTCTGAAAATTTTTCGTAAGAAAGAAAGTAACAGGTAACCGCAACAATAAATGTAAAATGGGAAGTGGGGCATACCTTCGTCCTCAGCGTCCTCTTTTTCAAAGGCGACTCCGATACCGCACTCACTCAGTAATTGCCCTAGGGCAGCAATTTTACCAGACGTTGCCGAAGGAAGCTACAAGTAAAAAACGCATAAACTCTTCAACAAATGGCCACAAAGGTAGAAATATTGAGCATACCAATTTCATAATGTCCTCTGGTGCACCCAGTTTACTAAGCACGTCGTGTATGAGAACAGGGTGATCAACCAGTTGCCGTAATGCCATGAGAGCGTGGAGAGGAGAAATTCCGCGTTTTGTGGAGAGTTGCAAGCGATTCGTGGTGCATCTGGAATATAAAATTCACGGAATGGATAAAAAAGAGGATCTTCTACTACTGGTGCCAGGCTCGACGGAAAAATTGCGGATCTTGTGGATCATGCGAATCCAAAATGGTATCTTGGGCTTATTCGGCGGTTCGTTATAATAGACCGCTACACCCTCGAGTCGACGGATCGAGGGGGTAGGGGGCTCAAAACACTCCGCAAACGAAGAAACCCTCTCACGTAATTACTTTTGCATGAAGAATACCATGATTTTGTTTCCATGTCAGGCCCGACACTGCGTTTGCGTAACGTGCAGAGCCGTTCTATCCCTCTTAAGAAACAACGGAAACCACTTTTGTAGGAGATAGAACAATTAGGCTGCGAGAGTCGAAGTCAAAAAAGGGTGCGACTAACTTTAAGATGAACTTGAATTTCACAACGCCGACAACAGTATTTGTAATGATCATACTATTCAAGTATAACTACCTGTCAACGATGAACTTGTAGATAGTTCGCTGCTCTTCACTGAGCTGGCATTTATAATCCTGCACGTTCTTATCTGGCAACTCTCGAAGGACCTGAGGAATAGAGAGGTCAACAAGTAGTAGGACCAAGCTGAATATAAAAGCAGCGTTCACCTCAGACTTCAGTCGTCGCATGATAAACGGCAAAATCAAACGATGTAATTGTGCGATCGCTTCAGACCCATCCTTAAAAGGTTCACGATTGGTTTTCCAACACAAAAGGAACTGATAGTGCTGCAGCACCGGATCCAGAGGACAGACCTGTATGTCCTTCTCATTGGCCTTGTGACTGCGACATTTCAAAATTTTACGGAGAAACTGCGCTCGAAAATGGCGTTCATCACCCAGGTATCCAGGCATCAGCCATGTGAACAGCGCCCACAGATCAGCAGGACTGGAATGTGAACATGCGGAACCGCATAGCGAAGCCAACACAATAAAGGAATGGTGAAATGACTTCAGATAATAATATTTTTGCACGGAGAAGAAAATCAATTGAGGTGAATGACGAGTTCATGAAAATTAAAAAACAACAGCTAAATTATTGCCAGTTCGTACCTATTTTGAACAGGAGTACCAGAAAGAATCAGCCGACTTGTAGAATTGAGCTCGTTCGCCGCTCGCCAAATCACAGTCTTAGGATTTCTCATAATATGACCCTCATCAAGTACAACATAATTCCAAGCGACGCGGCTGGAAACTTATAGATTATTTAAGTACCTAAAAAAACGTTTACCGGCACGAACAGAAGTGGAGGTTCTCTGCCGAAATTCAACAGAGCTCACCAGAGAGCAGAATTCGTTTTGAGATCCTCATACGCAGCCACGACGATTTCGGCGGATTTCCATTTCGCCGGTGCTCCCTCGATGTGTTTGGCAGCTTTCCGTCCAGGGAAGAAACGTCGCCATTCATTACACCAATGATCGACAAGCGTCCGTGGGCAGACAATAAGCGAACAACGGCTGGTTAAACACTTGTCTGAAAGGATCAATTACAGTTTAACGAGTAAACGTGATAAAGTGACAACAGCGAATTCATTTCTGCATAAACAGTCAAATCATACACTTCTGTCAGGGCAGTGAGTTCTGGTGCCTGTTCCAAATCTAGGGAGGAGACAGTGGCACCACCACCACGTGCAAAACGGTGACACTTGACGGCAAAAATGATCAAACAGCAAGGAATCGGTTGAAATGACATCGTAGAAATGAATGTCTGATGCTAAACTACATCTTAATAATAGGAGTTTGTAAATAGTGAATGTATCTTAACTAGTGTGTACGCATGCATATCCTTGTATCCGTCTAACCATTTGCCTATATTTCGTAACCTACAGTATTGAATGGATAGCGGATCTGAATAGCGCGTCTTTTGTCTACCGAACCATACTCTCTTGTCTTGAAGTGTTTCGTCGTATACTCTATTTCTATGTTCTCTAGTACCGTGGAGTTTCATAACAGGATCATTACTGTTTCGTCTCTGACCCTAGCCGGCGGTGTAGGATCAACCTCTGTCCGCTAGGTAAGATATTTTGTCTACCTATTCGATAAAAACTTGTACAAATCAGGTGTTTGTACATTACATGGGGGCCGAACAGCCGGCTATAAAGGTTGCTCCTCCATTGCTAGCTTAGGTAAGTTTGCTTTCTCTGTTTCGAGCGAGTTTTCTGAAGGCAGTGGGCCTTCAGAAACGGGAACGCTCAACAGACACCAGGCCGCTCATCGCGGTAGTGTCTGCTCACCGTGGGGTGAGAACCACAAGATCTAGCTAGAGCTTGGTGCTTGTCAGCAGATCTCGTTGGTTTGAAAAAACGCGTTTTGCAAGGGGAAACCCTGCGCAAATTTTTTTTGCGGATTAAACGCGTAAAGAAACACCCTGTGTGGTGGGTGAGCTGCAAGTATCGATCGCGTTGAGGGCATTTCGAAAGACGAGACAGGTCTGAAAGTCAAGTCTATTACTTGCAGAAATCATGAGTGACGACGCCATGGAGAGAGAAGTGGAAGAACTGATGCTTCTTGAAGGCGACGACAGTGCACTCGCTGGCTTGCAGGCGCAAGTGGCTGGACTGACGGAACAGGTCCGCCAGCTCACGGATAGCAATGCGCCACAGGTGAGCACAATTTTGCTCAATGTAAGTGAGCAATTGACAAAAATAAGGGAAAGTACTCGGAGTTCGGCGGGAGCCAAAACTCGTGGAAAATCCCAGAAAGCACAGGATGACGGTAGTGGACTTACGGAAGATGTCCAGTCAACTGTGGACAGCGCGTGTAATGCGATAGAGACTGAGATAGCTCAACTGCAGCGCTTGTCTAAGCAAATAGGAGGTCTCAGACGCTTTGACCTTGATCAGTTAATGGAGCTAATGGCAGAAGGGCTGCAACAGGCACGTCATGACGACGCTTGTATGCGCATATTAGCTAAGTTACTGAGGGTCAATTCCACGGAAGTAGTGGCCGCACTAAAAACTCTGTTGCGGAAAGGTAGGAGGTCGACGTTAGATGTCGAGATACCTAGAGCAGAGGAAACTGAGGCGGAAACTCCTAATACTGACGTGTTACAGGGAAATGTGAACCTACCATGCTCGTCACGAGCTCAACAGTCAGTCTACTCTGAAGCGATGCACACCTTGCGCACGAGTGCAGCACCAACTGGCCTTGCGATGGCGGATTTTGATCCGATAGCAGCTGCACAAGGTGAGTGGCTCAATATTCAGAGGCAGTCAGGTCAAGAAAGACGCCGTATAGCACGAAGCATCTTGCCTAAGAGACAGGATGACATACTTTTGCAGAGACAGCCGCTCGTGAACGAGTTGCCAAGGCAGCTGGAACCCCCATGCAGATCACCATTGACGAGGCGCCAAGGTGAGGATTTGGCTAACTTTGCTAATGTGCATGAAAACTCTGTAAGTATGGTGTTTGCTGCTATGGCACTCCCTGACGTTGAGGTATATGAGGACGCACAAGGGAAAGGTTTTGACAAGTTCCTTAAGTCGTTTCTCATAAAGTACGGAGGCCTAAACCTAAAAGATGATGTACTGATCCATTTACTGTGCTCTAAACTAGGTGGTCAACCTCGCGCAGTAATGAAAACATTACCTATGAGTGTGAGAGAAGGTAGTTTTTCGGGATTCATCGAGGCGTTGTCGTCAAAATTCAAGGAAAACGACTCGGCCAAACGTATGGAGGCCTACGTTAAGTTGAAGACTCTCAAAAATACCGGTACCATTGCGGAGTACTGCGTAGAACTGGAGAAACTTTCTCGCACAGCATATCCTGACATGACAGAGCGGGAACTTTCTACATTGAGAACGGGTGAATTAATAACTCAGCTCACGACTTGGCCGGAATATGTTCAGCTATTTACCGTAGTAGAACAGGCGCCAAGTGAGGAAGCGTATGAGAAACTTAAAACCTTAGCACAACGCGTGGAACGAAGCCGCCATGTTGCCGAATCGCTAAGGGGAGTCGAAGCTAAGCTTAAACTCTCTAATAGTCAGTGGAGAAAATCCGCTACTGCTTCGCGGCAACCGCCCAACAGACCAAATGTAAGTTTGCAAGGGCAAACAGAGAAGCAGGAAATGTTAAAAGAAGGTGAGAGCACCTCGAGGAAACGTGAACTGGTTTGTCACAAATGCAAGAAGCCGGGTCACTTGAGTCGGGACTGCAAGGAGCCTGTTCAGGTTTCTGCACAGCAAGCCCAACCTGGTACTATTTTGCCGAGGAAAAGGCAATCATCCCCATCTAGTAAGCCGAAAACCTTTCACGCTACACTGGGAACGTGGTCATGCAGCACTTTTCATAAAGCAAATGAATGTAGTGGTCTCACCGGACCCCAAACCTTGAGGGAAGTCCAGCTTCTTGGACAGAAGGTGCAGGCATTGTTAGATACCGGTTCTCAAATAAGCATACTGCCGATAACACTTCTGCAGCGAGCAGCCGACGCTGGGTTCGATCTGGACGGAGATGTGGAAGAGATTCCACAGGTCGATCGAGTCCCAATTTTCAACGCGTCAGGTAGCCAAATGCTGTTCAAAGGTGCTGTACGTCTCACGTTGGCTATGGA
The DNA here is from genome assembly GCA_030553155.1 of Nippostrongylus brasiliensis. NCBI lineage: Eukaryota > Metazoa > Nematoda > Chromadorea > Rhabditida > Heligmosomidae > Nippostrongylus > Nippostrongylus brasiliensis. The sequence continues at coordinate 16,015,674 of CP130733.1, read as the reverse complement.
AGGAGTACCCAAAAGAAGAGTTGCGTTTTTCGTACTCAAAGGAGGCGATGGTACGTTGGTTTTGGGAACGAACGTGCTAAATAGCCTTGGGTTTTCCCTCCAAGGGCCGGAAGTCCAGCATCCAGAGACCAAAGAAACAAAGCACCGACAGGTGCAGTCGGCAGACACTGATTCCAAACCGAAGCCTCGTCGACCCAGGAAAGTAGACGACCTAGGCATCGAGTTGGACAATCAGGTCAAGGTAGTCTCAAGACTGTACATCAAACCTGGAGAAACGAAGTCCATTGAGTTATCGTCTAAAGTAGGAGCAGATCGCGTGCTCTGGTCAAGTGACGAACTTGTTCCGAATGCAGTCTGTAGTTCGTCAGCACCTGTTATCAGTATTCCGGTAACAAACTCGACGACAAAAACAAAGGTCTATAAAGTGGGGGAGTCAGTTGGTCAATGGGACGCAGCTGAAATAACGGAAAGTACTCCACTTCATTATGCGAATATGCTGGAGCGTACAGCGCCAGAGTGTCACGACAGATGTGAAACACTCTTCAACGTTCTCTGGCAACGTAAAAGCAGCCAGCAAGCAGAGACGGAATTGCAAGAGGTCGTACGGTGCTACAATGATGTTTTCGCTATAACGGACCAAGAACTGACGCAAACATCGCTCGTGGAACACGAGATAGATACCGGAACGGCTCTACCTATTCGCCAGAAACCAAGACCTATTCCGATTGGAACTCGAATTGCTTTGAGGCAGATCCTGACGGATCTCAAGGAAAGAGACATTATTGAACACAGCAAATCGAGTTGGGCTTCACCTATAGTACTCGTGCAAAAGAAGGACGGCACTTTGAGATTGTGTGTCGATTACAGAAGACTCAATCAGGTAACGAGGATCGATAGCTATCCGTTGCCTACAATCGATACAATGCTTCAAAGTCTCAAAGGGAAACAATGTTTTTCCACGCTTGATCTCTCCTCGGGATACTGGCAAATAAAATTATCACAAGACGCCAGGGAAAAGAGCGCCTTCACCACTACTGAGGGGCTCTACCAGTTCAAAGTTCTACCATTCGGACTGGCAGCCTCTCCCCCAGTATTCCAGCGGTTGATGCACACTGTTCTAGGGCATCTGCTGGGTGAGGAAGTGATGTGCTATCTGGATGACATACTGATAGCGACGAGTACAATAGATCGACACCAGAAAGTTCTTGCTGCAGTGCTAGAGGCTTTGCGTCGAGCAAATCTCAAACTTAATCCACGTAAGTGTGTCCTGATGGAGCCCAAGGTGGAGTTTTTGGGACATCTGGTGGACATACAAGGAGTTCATATGGATCCGAGTAAGGTATCAGCTATCGTAGAGTACCCGTTGCCGCAAACACGTGCAGAACTTAGGACGTTCATTGGCATGTGTTCTTATTACAGGAAATTTGTTCTCGGATTCTCAAAAGTGGCGAGTCCGCTACATGAACTTACGTCCGAAAAACACCCTTTTGAGTGGAACGAGGAGCGAATTAGAGCGTTTGACAATCTGAAAAGAATAATAACGTCAGCGCCAGTTCTATCGCAACCGGACGTCGAGGGTGCAAGAAGCGGCAAGAAGCCTTTTCGTATCCATACGGACGCGAGTTACGTTGGCTTGGGTGCGGTACTCAGCCAAGAAGGAGATGACGGTCTGCTCCACCCTCTATATTTTGCTTCAAAGAGTTTATCTAGAAGCGAACGGAACTACCATATAACGGATTTGGAAGCTCTCGCAGTCGTATTAGCGCTGCGAAAGTTCCATATGTTCGTCTATGGGCTTCCAGTAGAGGTTTGCACCGATCATCAACCATTAACCGCTTTATTCACCAGGAACAACGTATCTGGTCGCATTCTGCGCTGGGCTTTAGAGCTCCAAAAGTACAATATCAAAATAGTGTATCTAAAGGGAGCTGCTAACAAGGTCGCAGACGCACTCAGTCGTGGCGCAGCTGCAAAGGTGGAACCGATGGGCCCTATACCAAACGAGCTAATTGTGGCCGCCGTAGCGAATGAACCCAAGTGGACACAAGACCTTAGAAAGGATAAAGTCTACGGGAAAGTAATTCGCGATCTGGAAGACGGTCATGTAAAGCAGGCAGTCGAGTTTCCAAATGTTTCGATGCGGTACAAGACTGATGACTTTGCAATTTTCGACGGATACTTGTGTTACGTTGGTAAGGAAGGATACCGAAAAGTGGTTCCAAAAGATCACAGGAAAACGGTGTTCTTGGATGCGCATTCGTCGCTTCTGGCCGGTCACTTCGGACCGAGGAAGATATTGAAGAATCTCAGTAGAGAATACTTCTGGGAGACAATGCGTAAAGACGTTGTGCAGTGGGCAGAGGAATGTAAAACGTGTGCACTGCATAACCCAAAAACGAAAATGACGCCACCGCTCAAGCCTATAGAAACGACTAGACCGTATGAAATGATTGGAATTGATATTCTTGAAATGGGTCCCACAACTAGTGGAAATCGTTACATACTGAGTGTCATTGATCATTTCACGAAATACGGCGGAGCATATGCTGTGGAATCGAAAGCTGCCGAGACAATCGCGAAAGTCCTTTTTGAAAGATGGATTAGCGAAGGATGTCGTTTCCCAAAATGTATCCTGTCTGACCAAGGCGGTGAATTCGATAACAAGCTGCTTAACGAGTTGTCGAAAATCTTGGGAGCGAGCCAAATTTTCACGAAAGGCTATAATCCACTAGAAAATGGTGTAACGGAAAGGTTCAATAGGACTATTGTGCAGTTGCTAAGGAAGAAAGTCGACATACCAATGGAATGGGATCGCATGCTTCCGTACTGCATGGTGGCCTACAACACCTCCGTTCATGATTCTACGGGAGAATCACCATTTTTCTTGCTCCATGGATTCGATGCGCGTGTACCACAGAAAGCAATTTCTGACCACCAAATTTCAAAGTATATGGTTGATATCGATAGCTACATCAACGAAATGGTAGTTGGGATCAACCTTGTGCATGAGCACGCTCAGCAACAGAACGGGAAGGCTCGCCAGAGGATGAAGGCGGCATATGACAAGGATAACAGGGTCATCGAGAGACCGCTGACTCTGGGCGACCGGGTGTACATGCGGATACCTGCAGAGAAAAGTTCATCGAAACACCCCAAACTGGTTAACGAATGGTGTGGGCCATTTAGGGTTCTAGACTGTAGTGAAAATAGTGCTTTGATAACGGCTATCAATGCTAACGAAGAACCCAAGCGCGTTCCGTTTGACCAGTTGAGAAAAGTGCCTAGAGGGGTAGATAATGAGCGCGTTCAGACAACCAAATCTAGGTCAAAAAGAGGAAGGCCTAAGAAAAACAAGAGTGCTAAGGTATCCTGTTTCAGAGTTGCGATCGGTGCCCCAGACAAGGATCCGCTGCACCTCTTCTATCCGTGCTCGTGTGGAATCTTTAACGAACGAGCACACGTCGGGCTGCCTGGACTTCGCTGTAACTTGGCACGATCGAAGAAGGTCCGCAATCTCTTCGAACTGGCGAATGTTGCTTCCATAGCACTCGAACCGGCGTGGGGAGAGCATCGCAAGGAGGCGGAGTTGCTGAAGAAGCAGTCGACCCATATTACCGTGATTGGACTCAGCTGTGCCATATCAGCTCACCGACAGTTCTGCCATGACTTTGCTATCGCTGTAAAAGAGAACGAAGGAAAACGTCTTCACCACCCGGCGATCTTCAGCCACTATCCAGGTTATGATATCTCAGCCTACTATGCTCAAGCAATGGCGAGGAGAGAGCAAATCACTGAGTTCTACAGCGATGATATGCCGACGAACTCAATCGTGTTGGCACTTCCGAAGAGTTTCGGACGAGTCCTGACGGATGTTGAACCGGAGGCCACAGTGAAGTTTGTGGTTTACAACCATCTGGGTGATATGGCGGACCAATTAAATAAGCTGTCCATCACCGCGGCGATGGTGTGGGTGTGGCCGGAGTCCATGCCCAACTCGGTGCACATGAGAGATTGCCTTCAGGCAATAGAGAGGCATTTGCAGTGTGGAGGCACTCTGGATTGCTTCCCGGCACCTTTCGAGAAGAATCGTAGTGACACATGGGAGGAGCTGCGTCGCGTTTGCATTGAGGTAGTGCAGATGCTTACCGGTCCAAAGCGTGGATTTGACGCTAGGGTCATTGACCATTATGGGCCCCTAGCCGAAGATGTGCCTAAGATGCATCCTGCCGTGAGCCTCGGAGTTAGCCCGCGGAAGTGCGACGAGCGTTACCACCCATGGCAGGTCCGGATCTTCTTAGAGCAGCTGAGACATACCGCTTCAAACACGCTTCGACTGCCGGAAATCAAGCTGAAGGAACGCAAACCGAAGGATGCCAAGGACGAGCCATCAACGTCAACGACCGATTCGAACAAAGGACACGAGCCACCTACCAAGAAGAGGAAAATGCCGAAGCGTCCGGAAGTGATGTACCTGCGTGATCCCCACCAGAAGCGAGCGGCACAAGCCCCAAGGATGAAGCAGAAAAAGTGATTGTTGAGTCACCGGAGTTGACTCTTTAGAGAACCGGCGTGTAAATAGTGAATGTATCTTAACTAGTGTGTACGCATGCATATCCTTGTATCCGTCTAACCATTTGCCTATATTTCGTAACCTACAGTATTGAATGGATAGCGGATCTGAATAGCGCGTCTTTTGTCTACCGAACCATACTCTCTTGTCTTGAAGTGTTTCGTCGTATACTCTATTTCTATGTTCTCTAGTACCGTGGAGTTTCATAACATGATCATTACTGTTTCGTCTCTGACCCTAGCCGGCGGTGTAGGATCAACCTCTGTCCGCTAGGTAAGATATTTTGTCTACCTATTCGACAAAAACTTGTACAAATCAGGTGTTTGTACATTACAAGTTCAGTTTAACGAGACTTCGAGTTAACATTTCTAAATCACAGGGAGGAAGCCTAAAAGACACAGGAACAGCTTCGGTACGTGAAAAATGGACAAAGGGTTATGTTGCTCTCAGAAGAAGAGGAAACATGGATGACTGGATGACAAGCAAGGCTAAGGTAGCGATTAGGAACATTTCTAACATACCCGTCCGATGTCAGTATTTTGCGAATAACCTCCAAATATATCAGTCATTCAACTACACTGTATGTAGTTGTCGTCTATAACCCGCAAAAAAGGGTAGTAAACAGAATAATTTCTAACATACCCGGAATTTTATATTTTCTGGGGAGAACTTCTTTAAGACAAGGTGAAACCGTCGGCAAAATGACGAGCAAGTACAAAAAATGCCTACCATTGTCAACCGAAAGAGCCAAAGCGCACAACGTTTGAAGAGTTTTTCCCAAACCCATGTCGTCAGCTAAGATACCATGCAGTCCAAACTTCCTCAGAAATCTCAACCAGGTGATACCCTCCTGAAAGAGTAGACAGTAAAACTGCGGTGGCGGATCGATAAGATTTAAACCAGAGCCGCAAATTGCACTACAAAAGAACTAATGTGCAGACTTACAGACTGGTACTTTCTCAATTGTATAGTTTTACACAATCCATGAATTGTCGACGTCTCTACTAGAGTTAACCTCCCAGGTGCCGAAAGAACATTCACAAAATCAGCACTCTCAATCCGCTTTGTCGATAATTCCTCGCTAAGGTCAGGTACAGCCGTAGTGACATCCTAAACCGACATAAGCGACTAAGCACTTTTGTATTTAGCGACTTTCTTCAACAAACCTCTAGAGCTAGAAGGGGGACCATCCTTCGGAACGCTTCGCCAGCAGCGTCACGGACCTCCTCCAACTTATCAGTCATTCGAACGAATGCCAACGGCGCCAACAGAGAAACAACACCACTCAGAGATGAGTTCATGAAGGACATCCTAGAAGGAATATAGCAAAAGTTACATTGATCAGTTCGAGAAAAGAACACGAAACTCAACAATGAACAGTTTTCTTATGTTTTCAATGGAACCGAGCTACCAACGAGTTCTGTGGTCTAGCTTGGAGCTGGTCACTGATTTTCTGTACACAGGGAAAAACTAATATACACCGTGCTTTGCAAGTTATTGAAGCCTCGGCATGATCTTACACTTGTTGTATATTGCTGGGCCGAACAAGGTTAGTGTGGGTGGTCGGATGACGTAACTCTCACATTTGATAGCGCCGTCAAACAATTCTCCAGTGGATCATAGAGCCTCTGAAGAAGATGGAAGGATCAAAACGTCAGGCCATAATAAAATCTGGTTCACCCACTAACATCGTTCGGAACAGCAGCACACAACAATCATATACCTCAACATTGTGAATCACTTGAAAACCCGCGAAGCTTACCTCAAAATGGCTTCGATCGCCCCTCTTCTCTCGTTTGAATCGGAAACGTTGGCGAGCATTGATGATAACGGAGCATATATACGCGATATAGTGTCACCTATTCGAGATCTGGCGAAGGTTTCTAACGCTTTTGAGCCCGCGAGTCTGCAAAAAAAAGAACCAATTCCTAAAAGCTACCTTACCGTCAAAGTCTTTTATGAACGCGTCTTCATTCTACGGTTTGCGCTACATGCTGAATATGCTACTCAGTGTAATAGGCACGCAAGGGCAGCAAGCCTACGTTACCGCGGGGTAGGCCCAAAGCTGCGCTCGAGCTGCGTCGTAGTCAGTGTTACCCTAGGGAAGGTCACGGTTACTAGGGCAACCGTTTTGTTCTCACCGACTGTACGGTAAGAACGAATAGTGCCTCTGTTGCTCGTCTACCTGCAAAGACAGTCAGATTTGACTCTAGTGTAGGTCGCCAATCAACCAAGCTAAAGCCATATTACGGTTAGTCACAGAGGTATATGTTGGCTCGATTCCGACACTCGATAAAATTCAATTGCCTGTTCTTTTTTGTTATTACGAGAGATTAAGAAGAAATTACTCGGCCATTCAGCAAAAAGTGTGAAGCAGAAAAACGCTGACAAAAGAAGAGACCCAAAATTCTATGCACAACCTTTTTGAGTGAATGAGATCTAGGGTTCGCTTTCATGAATGGGGTTTCACTACTGCTTCATGAACCCGCCATGAACCACAAAATATATCCCAAATTGGGAACAAACAGTGACATAACTAAGCGGCAAAGTTCATTCGGGGTTCAAACAGGGTATATTGTGTATTTTACTGAGCGGGCGACTGCTCTGAAACTCCGAATGGCGAAGAAACCGTAATTCATTAGGGAACACAAGGGTTTATCCAAGGTTGTTTGGGGGTTACATGAGGTATAACACATCTCGCTAGCGTACCATGTGTATGGAGAACTAGAACTGTCACCAGCGTATAAGCCCCAATAAAGCCGCAGATGAACAAACGCTGCAACACTCGCTGATGAATCACGTCTTGCGCGATATTCGGGATATATTTCGAAGTTTATTACGGGCACGCCATTCATGAATCTGGGCGTCTTCACCTAGCACAAATGTGTAGATATATGAATTGATGAGAAATCACCTCAAGGCTGGATTGGGACTCTTCAATAACTCCAGAATGCGAGATGTGGATGTGTCCGACAAGGTCGATCCAACTCTCGACCACATAGAATCGTGTAGTGCCAATCGCGACAGAAACTCCTACGTACCGACATGAACCAGCGATAAACTAAGCTAATAAGAAAAAAATATGGGAGACTTACTTCCTGGGTTGAGCAGTTGTCAAGCGCGAAATAATCATAAAACTCCGGTATCTGTTCTATGGAGAACGTGGTACAAACCTAGAAGTAGAAAGACGTGGTTCATGGTAGTAACTAACAAAGGAGATACTTCAGAGTGAACACGTACCAAGAACATGAGTTCCGCGTTATTACTTTGAGATGAGATAGTGATTTTTTCAGAACCATTCTGCTGAACACTTAGAATAGTAGACTGGTGTTCGCTTGAAGACCTACAAGAAAATAAAGTAAATACAATCTAAGACCGTCTGCTCCTAACACGTGAAGAAACACACCAATCTGTCGGTTTGGGTATACGTTGCGAGCAGCTGGAAAACATGTCGAGGGCTCGCCCGAGAACCTAGAAACTAATATTAGCACTACAAAAATGAACATATGCTGAATATTAAAGTAGACAACACCTTCACGTACGGCCTGGGTGTTCTCGGCCAGCTGTACGCAATCATCAACGGAACTGCACCACGGAATACCTAGATTCTTAAAATTATAGATAAACCAGCAATCTTGCTCAAAGCTCCTCTTCGGGTTTATGGCGTGCTGATTGTGGATCTAACATTGAATTCTCGGATTTCTTCCGAAGACCGCTTATACTTATAAGATGGCCCATTCAGGATTACCAATTTGGACGGAACTTCCAATACAGGGCTTATTCGCAGTGCTGATTACAAATCTGATAGCAATTTATCAGATTTCGACCGTGTTCGGGAGATAAGGATAGAGGTCAATGTGGGAGGGCATTGATATAGCACCTCCAAAATCAGGTTAAATTCGAAAAATAAACAACAGATTCGTGATCTGCAATTAAATAAAGAGAAATCAAGCTGAATTGGTGACCCCGACAAGACCACCACTTTGAAAAATATTAACAATACGGCAGATTGAATGAAAATGCAATAATAGGGAACAGAAAATAGAAAAACAATGCAAGAATCCGCGATTAGCACCCCAAATACCTTCTGCAGGCGGAGTCCTAACCGCGTCAAATACTGACCTCGGCTGAGACTGTCGAATTGTGCTCGTTTTGCATGCATTCTACCAATGGTCGAACCATCGGGGTCAGTTTCACTGGTGCAAAGCCGAAATAAAACAATGCCGACGACAAGAACGCCGAAACCCGTCTGTAAAGCGCAAGAATATTGGAAGCAGAATGTAACAGAAATATTTTAAAAGATGTAACGAAAAGGGGGCAATGCGACAACTATAGATAAAACCCACGTGGTGTTCGTTTTCACTGCCAATTTGGTGAATTCTATAGAATCCGTCAGAACATTATATCGGTTAGAAAGCGACTCGATGTGATTAGGTGCTTTCAGAATAGCAAGGCACTGATCGTATGCCATTCTGTAAGTAAGGTTATAGTACTACGTTAAGGTAGCTTCAAAAGAATAACATATCACAGCTTACTTGCTAATTTCTTCGGCAGAAACGAGTTCTCCCATAGACAATTGGCTTCGGTCTACTCCTCTGCTGACACAGTAATCCACGAATTCCTTGCAATCCTTAATCAAGAACAATAGGTATTTTGAAATAGCAACGAGTAGAAGCAAAACGAAAGAATTTTAAGGCATAGAAGCGCGCGTGGTGCAGCGGCAATAAGCACAAACTCCACTCGCACCGCTGAGACCCTTAGAAGCAATTTAATTTTAATCATGCTACTCTAGGAAGGTGCATAATCAAGAAGCAATTTCTCACGAAAAAGCCCATGCGTGAATAAAGATTCTCAAGCTAAAGAATCGGGGTAAAAACTTGGGAAAGCGCTCTCAGCCTAACAAGCAATGATATACTCGACCAATCACAATATGCCAGTAGCGGCTGCTAGCCTATCAGTTCTAGGAATGGAAGTAGGCTTCGAAGAGAATGTGTTGTGCAAATTGGCAGGAACGGCACAAACAAACCATGGTAAGATGATTCACAGCAGACGTCAATTCATCATAATTTTTCGGAGGTGATTTAAGAATGGCATCACACATCTGAATGAGCATGATCGGCGTCTCAACCTGAACACCCCTGCAACAAGTACAAGTACACTCCGACTCATCAATAAAAACAGCATCAAGTACACAAAAACACAGAAGCACAACAAACCTACGCACTTATTTAACGCTTCCCTACTCAAAGCAGCCCATTCGTTCAGAATGATAGCAGCTCCAAGGTTAAAGTAAAGCAGATTTGATCTCAGAAACGGAACGAACAACAACTGCAGCGCTTCCGTCCTGAAATTCATTGCGGTACCAGATAAGGGAACACCACTTGTAGATGTCATCTATATAAACATACACTTTTTGTCCTTCAACTTCTATGCCGCTTTGATAGTGCAAGTGAATTAAAGTTGCAAGAAATTTGGCAGAAATTATTTTACGCGTGATATACACGTCATCCTTCTGCCTGAAAACAGAAAAACTCAAGTGACGGAAGAGAGAAACAAAAGTTCAAAAAGATATCACCTATCTGAAAGGCAGCGAATTTCCTCGCTAGCCATCCTCTCCAACGGATCATCGCGGGAACTTGTTGCAGAGTCGACACAATGTGTGAAAACGTCTAGAAAACTCTCATATTAAGAAGCACTTGTGGAGCATTGATATGCGGTGGATATGGACCACATTGATATTATAGAAAGCCTCCCTAAATCCATGGGATTATATTAGGTTGGTAAGAAAGTCCCCGCCGTTTTTTTCAAACGACTGTTGTAAGTTCAGTTCGAAAGCTTTCGCAGAGTTTGACCCAGCATTCGAAAGAGAATTATTTGCTCTTTCGAGCTGTATGTTTGTAATTTGTTATAATTCTAGAAGTCATCGTTTTTTGGCTAGTAAAGTGAAAAGCGAAAATGTGAAAAAATAACCTCATCGACAGCGATTTTTTTCTGCTCATTTTCAAGGGCATAAATAAAACTTGATAAACCGTTCGAACGACGATGTTTTTCTCTATTGGACAGTATATTATTTGTTTTTATTTGTCGCGAAAATTACAAAATTTCAAACCACTGAAGTTCGACCTTCGGAAGGCAAGAATAATTTTCCGGTGGCGCTCCTGGTTTTCTTGTGTGCGCTCAAGCTGACTTCTGTGGAGTTTTCCATACAGAATTTTTCGCTCTATCAGATTATATGTTTATTTTCGAACAATGATCGATTATAAAAGATTTTCACGAGAAGGCCGTCTTGAAGTTTCTCGGCAGACCAAACCTCCAGCTTCAATCTTTTCGCCGAATCTCATACAGCATTCGAAAGAGGACGATACTCTCTACGAAGAGGTTTATATATCGTTTCGAACCTTCCTGGTTTTCATTGTTTTTTAGGCCGTCAAAGTGGACCTAAATCCGCACTCCTGGACCCTTCGACGTCGCGCCGCACGAGCCCCACGCGCCGCGCCTGCGATTTAGGTCCACTTTGACGGCCTAAAAAACAATGAAGACCTGAAAGATTTGAAACGCTATAGAAACCATCTTGCAGAAAGTATCGTCCTCTTTCGAATGCTGTATGAGATCTGTTGAATAGATCGAAACTGGAGGTTTGGTCTGCCGAGAAACTTCAAGACGCCCTTCTCGTGAAAATCTTTTAAAACCGATCACTGTAGAAATTGAACATATCATCGGATAGAGCGAAAAATTCTGTATAAAAAACTCTACAGAAGTCAACTTGAGCGCTCACAAGAAAACCAGGAGCGCCATCGGAAAATTTTTCTTGCCTCCCGAAGGTCGGATTTCAGTGGTTCAAAACGTTGTAATTTTCGAGACAAATAAAAACAAGTGATATACCGTCTGATAGAGAAAATCATCTTCTTTCGAAATGTTTATCAAGTTTTATTTATGATCGTGAAATTGAGCAGAAAAAAATCGCTGTCGATGAGGTTATTTTTTCACTTCTTCGCTTTTCACTTTAGTAGCCAAAAAACAATGACATTCAAAATTATGACAAATTACAAGTACACAGCTCGAAAGAGCAAATAATTCTCTTTCGAAATTTGTGTCAAACTCTGCGAAAGCTTTCGAACTAAACTTACAGCAGTCGTTTGAAAAAAACGGCGGGAACTTTCTTACCAACCTAATAGATGGTGAATTGATTAAAAGAAGGGATGCAAATTCAATAAACAAGGGATGAAGGCGTAATCGTTTTCACAGCTGGAAAGTCAGAGGAACGGCTCGTTAACAAGCCCTCAAAACAAATCTTCTCGAAAAAGAGAAGTACAATGAGATGGCCGGCGTTGATCAGTCCCTTAGAAACAAACGCGCCAAGCATTCGCCTTCTATTCAAAATTGTAGATGTATGGTAAATGTGAGTTTGCTTTATGCGGTGAACAATGACTTACAGAGCCCAGAGCCTGTTCCAATCAGTCTTTTTACCCTCCTAGGCAAATCTGCTACCAACTTATCCGATCCGTAGAGACGGAAAGTTTAGTTATCTCGCGAGTGGACCGATCGCTCGACTGAGTGGGTGGAAGTATTGGCTATAATAACTGCACCACGTTCACCTCGACCACAAACAAAGAATCACCCAACATCAGAACAGAACACATTACAGGAAAATATAGGATATGAAGATGTGGGACTGTAGAAAGGTACTATCTCATCATCTTTTTCATAATATGTGTAAAAAATTTTTCCTTGTACGTTAGGGTTCGTTAGTGTTCTTTCTGTTTTCTAATTGTCCAACAGTGTTTCACTAGTGGCGAATATTGTGTTTGTTCTGTGTTGGATTGAAATAAATGTAAATCTTATTCGCAAAAATCACCACTTTTTACAGGGTGCGCAAAACAAGACAAGAATGGTAAGTCAAGACACTCGTTCAAAGAATCTTTTTTCAAAACTAAAACATTTAAAACTCACAAAGCAGGAACCACATTGGATGAACATACCTATGACAGCATTTCGATGATCCAATAGGAGGCATCCTGCCCACGAACCAATGTGGTTCAGAAGAATCCTTGACTCAATTATAGTGGAACTAAAGCACAGCACATCAGAATGTCATTAGCGAGCCGCCCAAAAACTCACCTGTAGTTCTCAATGATAACCTTCGATGTAATATACACATTTTCTAATAAAAGCATGTCATCTGCGGGTGCTGCGAACAATAATACCCGGTAGAATGTTTTCAAAACAGCGAGCACATCCTGAATCGTCTCATAATGAGTATTTGTTGACGTAAAGCACTTTTAGGCGAATTGATGCTAACTTACGGAACCACTCAAAACGCCCGTATCTCGCCTGAACGCAGTGAACAGAAGAGTGACAATTTTTTGTGATCTCGATTGGAACTGTTCATCCACCATGCTTACGACTGTCATAATTTGATCCCTGCAAACGTAGGTACTTAACTCAAGATTTGAATCTATTAAAACCATCAAAAAACACAGCCCTCAGTACCTAGATAACAGAAAAGGCTCCAGAGGACCACAACAATGAAGCTCCTGATCTTTCCGCAGACTTATACCCTTTCAAAAGATCGGAACATCACAATAAATCGTTAAGGAACAAATAAGGCGCTGAAAATTAGCGACACCCCAAGATCTAATGCAACGCCACCCGAAATAGGTCTCATATCGAGCTCCATGCTTATTACTATTTGCAAAATAGAAGTAATGCAAGACAATAAAACGAAAGATCTGCTCACCTTGTCAACACAGCAGAATCCTGTAGCCGAAGCCATGTATCCACTATACTAGTCAAATCTATAGCAAGTGCATCCAGCCCAGAACGCAGCTAAAGCAATGGTGATTACTTCTCTATTTGGAGAAATTGAAACTAAAACATGGACTTCTGCTTGTTCTCTCAAGCATATCTACATGGAATATCATGACGAGAAAATCCAGCTCTTCACTTTAGGGTAGTTGAGAACATCTATCCCCTAAAAAGCAATAAATACCTGTTCCTTTTTCGATTCTTGCGCAAGTAATTGCCAAACATTTGACATAACTTGCTGAACAAGGTCAGAACGTTCTTCATCTACAATCGGATTAGACAGCAACGAAGATAAAGTAGTAACGGCACAGGAAACGACCTTAACAACTGAGTAACAAAATAGTTTAAGCAGGATTTAGTGAAGAAAACCATTGCACAACTCACGTCATCCACTGGATCATCGAGGCTTCCCACGACGAGTTTAAAGCAATCGTGAAAGCTACTTGAAGAAGTAGCGACGGCGAAGAAATATTTAAATACAAGCAGCGCACTTTGTCGGCAATGCCACTTCTGCAACAGGGGTGTGCGGATAAAAAAATTTTCGCGACCCGGATAACGGTGCGGATAACGGAATAGCCAAAATCGACCGGATAACGGATAACGGATAACGGATAACGGATAAAAAGTTTCGAGGCTAAACCTCTTATCAAACTCGACTATCACGTTGTATAACTCGATAAATGTTTATTTGACCCACAAAATTCACGCATTGAAATCCAAATTCTAATAGAAGTGAAGTGACATTTTTGTTTAAATTTAGTAGGAAAATTTTTAATTTTTGAATTTAAAAATTAATTAACTTAAATTATTATTAAAATTCAAATCATCTATTAATTTAAATTGGATTTCAAATTTTTTAAGTTTAGTAAAAAAATCGATTTTTATCCGTTATCCGGCCGAAAAAAACCGGATAACGGTGCGGATAACGGATAAGCCAAAAAAACCCCGGAAACCGGATAACGGATAACGGATAACGGATAATCCGCACACCCCTGTTCTGCAACCATTATCAAATGGATAGAAATGTCACGGAAAGAGTATGAGAGACCTACCCTCTCGCCCTGCATCAACAGTAAAACGCGTAACTTATCGAGGACCACCGCTTGTCTCTCAGAGTCTGTCTTATGAAGAAAGTGACCGAGAGCCTGAGCGCAAGTTTCACGAACTGGTGCAGTTGCGCTTCGCCCTGAAGTGATGACCATCTTAAATGCAAACACAAAACAGAGGAGAATTTGAACAACTGCAATTTGTGGAAAGAGTTCTCTTGAACAGAACAGCACAACAAACGTAAGACTGCAAGAACCCGGAAACTCCTTATAATTCGGTACTGATGCATAACTCTTTTGTTATCTACCACGCCTTTCGAGATTGTTACTGGAAAATTCATTACGGTCAATAAAATTTCCACATAACAACCTAGAAAGCAATGTAACTAATAGAAAATGTTATGGTATTGAACCCAAAATGGCTTTGATTTTCGCGGAAGGATGACCGAATTTCTTGTTTCTGAATGGCGCGAAGAACGAAGAAAAAAGTGAAGAATTTACCCTCGAACATATTAGATGCACGAGTTCAGCAACTTCATTGGACGTAACAACCTTTCGTGTGACTAGTAACACTAAAACTTAACGACTTCCAAGCCAAAAGGGAAACGGTCGTTCTTCGGGTGTCAAGAGTGGAAAAGTACATGAGGAAATGGAGAAACGAAACACAGCCTTCCAAAAAAGAAACTCGAATGCGAACATTTCAATATGATTTAAGACTCCACAAAACGCTTCAAGAATTGGAAAACTTGAAAACCGTACCTGAGACAAAGTCGTTGAACTGATCGAGAATCAATACATGAATTAATTGTAAAGCGCACGTATCAATAAAGGAGAGAGGTAGCCTAAAAATAACTGAGAATGGCTGGTTGTGAACACAGAACAGGTAAAGTACCTGGAATATGAGGTAGATAATATTTTGCTAATAGCTAATGCCGCCCCGTGTCTGAACTGCCACCGCTGATCAGCCAGTAGAGGTAGAAGTCTGTAATTTACCATTCTTGTATAGTGAAATAAATTTAAAACAACTGAAAAGATGAAAACGAAGCAAATTAAATGAACCGTCACCTGCACAAAAACTTCAAAAGCGCCCGTTGACTACAAAGATCTACTTCATAAACAGGATCTGTATCCTCGACTTTCACTTCAGTGCTCAACGTTGAACAATCAGTGGACAACTGCAATAATGTGCTGAAGTGTGAGTGTACATGTAAGAAAATACTGGAATCAGAGGAAATGGATCGTGAATAAAATGGACCTCCTTGGACTCATGTTTCGGAGAATTGCTATTGCTCTGAGGTTGCATATCGAGATCATTAACGAATCCTGCCTGAAAACGAGTTGAATAAGAAAATATAGGATCGGAGGCAGCCAATTGGAAGATCGTCTACTATAAAACTAAATGAATGAACAAAACGACATGCAGAAGTGATTCCAATGACGGCGCTCATGTCGAGATGTTGGTCAAGCACATGACGCTGTTGTTGAGCATTCACACGAACACCAGAAGCGCTAGCGCTAAGTGCAGCACCATCCTCACTAAAACATTAAAATGTAAGATAAAAGTACAAAATCATGACCACTGCCAACGCCTCAAAAATCACTTTGGAAGACATCCTGCAACCTTCCAAATTTTGAATTTCTGGAGACAAAACTCTCTAATTCAAAGGTAACGCAAAGCTTGCTGATTTCAACGAAAACAATAACCTGAGCAAGCAAGGAGAAGGCAACAACTTAGTAAAGTGAACAGAACAAACCTTAGTAACGGCTTAAAGGTCTTCAACACATGGGCAGGATCGAGTTCAAGAAGAGACGTCGCCATTGGGACCATTTCAATCTTTCCCGGAAACGGGTCCATATTTCGCAGTATGCTTTGGACGGCATCCGCTGCTGCAACACGGGCATCCCACGACGATGAGCAGATGTATTTCAGCAGAACCTAACAATTTGAGCATATCAGGGCTATCAAATCTAAGGTAGCCATTAATCAGAATTATAGACTTTGGACAGAGCCCTCAGACAGAGCCCTCATAGACTTTGGACAGAGCCCGCAGCCCTTAAACCGTATTGACTTGCACAAATTGCCTGAATTCTTTGATAACTTATCATAATAAAGATAAATTTAGAATGAAAACAAAATAAGTGTTCTAAAGTAGATGCTGAAGTACAACATCTACTCCTGCTACAGTCTCTATCTGCTCTATCTGCTATCTTTATATCTCTCACCAGTAATCCTAAAAAACGGTAATAAGATTGAAACTTTGAATCTTACCCAGAAATGCAGATGGTGAAGGACTTGCTATAGCTTAATGAGCTACTAACGAAGAGGACTATGGATCTCAAAATTTTAGGTTGGAGTCAGATTTTGCTAATCGAAAACGCTGATACAGATAAAGATGGGTGTGAAAATGCCTTTTATCGACCGAGTAAATGAAGAACGAGTAGAAAAAATTAAAAAATTCGGGAAGTTGGTGCCCGGACCATGTAAAAATGGAACAAATCCATGATCTAAGCTGTTACCTCTGTCACTTTATCGTCTGACAGGCAGTATTTACCGAATGCGACGGCAGCTTCTCTTCGAAGTGAGCAATTCTTCGACTCGAAGATGCTGCCGAGGTGATTCAATCGCGAATCACCCATCCTCAACTAAATGAAAAGCCGATGGTGAGGTTTCTGGGTAACATACGCAACGAACATGCATCAAAAACAAAAAAACACGAATTTTGAGGAACAAGAAACGTAAAAATGCCGGCACCAACGAGGAAACAATGAGGGATAGGCGAGGGAATCGAAATTCTGCCGAGGGCGCGGAACTCGATAAGGGGACGTCTCGTTCATTGGAGTTCATTGGAGCAGTGGGTGAGCTTCGACAGCCGTTCGAAGGACATCCACCTCAGCAATTTCAGCTTCTGGTCGGCAATTTCGTTTGCAGCGCAATTTCTTTTTGCTGACCTATTAAGAAGCGGAAACTCAGCTTATTGTTGGAGCGCGATTCCACCCACACGCGGCAACTCGTCCGACTGTAGGGGGACTCATGCAAACCTGCGGGTAAGCGTAAACCTCTCCGGAGTCTTCGTGAATGGGTTTACCCAATGGCTACAGCCATTGCTTCTGCAGCAGCAACCTGGCCATTTTCTGCATGCCTCTGGGATACGTTAAACATACCCTCTGGGATACGTTAAACATACCTTGGGCGGTCGCCGACAGCAGGAACAACTGGCACAGATCGTGGCAGAATCTTATCCTTCACCGCTAAAAGTAACAGTTGTCGCCACGTGTCCCATGAACAGTCGGAAAGCGAGAACTGTTCCTCCAATGCGATGGGGAGAACCCATACACGATTTGTGTCAGTTGCCACTCCCGCTGCCAACCTTCGACGACCATCGCCGACATATCAATGTGCAACATAGGGCCTCTACATACCCGATGACGCGACGACGAGCATTCTCGGGCTCTAAAGGCCTGTTTACAGTCTTGCTGCCGGCAGCAGCAGCAGAAGTGGAGGATAGGGGGTTTAACGCAGTTGCAGCGTCCGGCAGCAGACCGACAGCAGGGGGGTGTTTCAAGTATCGACAGCAGCAGCAGGGGTCCCATCGCGAATAATACCGTACGATTGGCGCGCCATTTTGAGTGGGGCGCAGGCAGCCATATTCATTCGCCGGCAGCCATATTCATTCGGTCCCACCACGACAACTTCCTCAGCAGAATTTTGGGCCCACGCCCCGCCCCCATTTTGCTGCTGCTGCTGGCAGCACGACTGTAAACAAGCCTTAAGGCTTATGGTTTACTCCGGCAACGGGCCCGTCGCATCGGAGCTAAAAATGCATGGTTCGCCTCTATATAGCACTGCAGCTGGGATTTTTGTATGCTGCTGTGTGCGAGGACTCGGGGCAGTGCTGCCGAGCCATCGCAGCTGGCGCCGGCTCGTCGCAGCTCGCTGCGACGAAAGCCACAGTAGTGTCCTGAGAGGATCTGCACCATCCGTTTTGCTCTTGCGGTAAACTATCCGAGTCCCCGCACACAGCAGCATACAAAAAACCCAGCTGCAGTGCTGCATAGAGGCGAGCCATGCATTTTTAGCTCCGCGACGGGACCGTTGCCGGAATATACCATAGGCCTAGCGCGGTGCCGTCGTGCAATGCAGTGTGTTGAGTGTACTCAGAGAACAGCCGCGTTGGACGAAAATGCTCGTCATCGCGTGTTTCGCGCAATTGCGCTTATAACGGGAAATTCGTCGCGCAAACTGCCCGTCGTCGAGTATGCAGCGGCCCATAGGTCTCATGTCTCGCTCTGCGCGACCTCTGTTGTATGTTTTGCACGATAAGAGAAGGAAAATCAGCGGGTATCATTCGCGTGAGTTCAAACGGGAACTAGCGAATGATACTCGCGAGTTCAAGATCCTGTATCATTCAGCCTGCATAAATAGCAGGGTAACGAATGATCGGGGCTGTTTGTTGGTGAATCGTTGCTGGAATAAATATTCTAGCACAAGTTTCCTACCCACAGTCTAGCGAGCCGTACCCCTAATAAAAGGTACATCTCACATGGGAGGTCAGTGAGCGTGTCCCCAAGATCTCCGAGACCCATATGCCAGTGCGCAGAACGCGATTCCTGCAGCTCAACCAAGACTGGTCTGAACACTTTATTCGGTATCTTCGCCTGCAACAATGACCACACGCTGTCAGCCTTTCCCCGCCCTCCTACAGGAAAGGTCGGATACCTCAACGATATTCTAATCAGTCGTGACAGGTCTGCCCAACAAAGACGTTAAGGCCCTTGCCATACTCACGACGGCAACGCTCGCACGACACCGGTCGCAGCGGACAACACGCCCCAGTCGTGCCAGGACCTGATCGTCGGCAACGGAGATTGCTGACTTGCGGGACGAGTTTTTACGTTGTGAGCCGCATCGCAACGGGCACAACGTCGAGAGCGAAGGCCGTAGAAACTCGTCCGCAAGTCAGCAATCTCCGTTGCCGACGATCGGGTCCTGGCACGACTGGGGCGTGTTGTCCGCTGCGGCCGGTGTCGTGCGACCGTTGCCGTCGTGAGTATGGCAAGGGCCTAATGCTGAGTCTCCTTGGCACACAGCACAAAATATATCGCTTCGATACGTCTCGACGTCCTCGTCTTATTCAGAGTATGGAACAAGCAGCGTTCAAAGTGAGAAACTACACACTCAACACCAAATCAAATTCTCTAGAAAAGTAGGAGGCAATTAGAACAGGTAAATTGTTAGGTGTTGATCACCTGTTTGACCTTGACGCCAAACCCTAAAATTCAAATAGGTCCGAGAGGGCGCCGAGGTGGTCTACTCCTTGTTCTCGCTGTAGTGTTCAAGTGTTTCTTTTTGAAATAGAATGTCAGACAGACCTCCTCGCTGACTACTACTATAGCAAGGGCCGGATGTGAAGACCTGGGCCCACATCCATCATTGGTAAACCCCGATAAACCCCGAGATATAGGCTGTGAACGGCGCGCACCTTTCTCTACTTCTCATAAAATACCTGTGTTAAATGCAATCTCTCATCGACTCTGCCATTTGGTTCTGGCTGCGCCGCCGTTTCGGAGACCGCTCGTCCGTTCATGAATCTGGGTCCTGCATTGTTTTGTCGAGCATCGAACGAGAATCACAGCAGTACATTTTATGTATGCTGTGACGAACGGCGTTCTAGATAATAAGGCCTCCTGGAGCGACTGCATTGCTCAGTGGCTACAATAGAGTGCTCGGTCAGAGATTGTGTTTTTTGTCGTGTACTTTTTTTTGCTTTATCGCCTTGATTAAAAATCGTATCCTTTTTTAGTTGTGTCGTAGTTGTTGGATTGCGCGTGTAACAGTGGTAGGAGGCGCTAAATACTGACGCCCGCACGTTCGACGGATCGATGCCGAACCGGAACAACCAAGCTTTCCATTCCTTCGCTTCAAATTGATACCAGAGTTGTCTAGGAAGATTAAATCACTCACTTGCTCTCTAGGCCAAATTCGCATTCACCATGCCTCTACGATTCTGTTCTGAACACGAATGCGGCGGCGCGTCCTTAGGGCTTGTTCAGACGACGCGCGTCGAAAATGCAAAATTGAAGCTCAATCAATAATTAACGTCATTGATCGAATTTGCTCCTTTGCGTTAGTGGCGCAGTCCGGTTGCGCCTCATATAGGCAAAAAAAATAGGCATATAATCACATAGGAAAGAAATTGAACGAAAAAAGTGAATTTTGACAAAATTTCCATTAATAAGGAATAGCAGCCTTCTAAAAAAACCCGAGCGACCAGTAAGCTTGCCTATATGAGGCGCAACCGGACTGCGCCACTAATGCAAAAGAGCAAATTCGATCAAGGGCGTTAATTATCGATTGAGCTTCGATTTTGCATTTTCGACGCGCGTCGTCTGAACAAGCCCTTAGGGAATCAACGCCGACACCTTTAGCTCTTACTTTTATCGCCGTTACTGGCTAGACTCAAACACGAAATGAATGACCGACGTGGCCAACAGAGAAGGCACAATGAGCAGTATCCATTAACACTATGTTGTGACCATGTGTTGGAATACTCTCCACGACGTAGTAGTTTCACTTCTGTGCGAGGTGGTCCAGTGGTAGATGCTTATTCGAGACGCAGCACCGCTTGTATACAATATGAAGCACACAAGAACACCATGCCTGTTGTCGTGTGGACTCTTCCGAAGAGTAGTGGTATCGATGTAGCGAAACAACTAGTAAATCTACAAATAATGATCTAGAACTACTAATAAGTGTTGAGTTCTTCGCTCGAGCCCTTTTGAGACGGGATTGCAGGCAGACTTATTGCCGCACTTCGTCCGTAGAATTTCAACGGCGAGGTCACAGTTGGCTTCTGTGTCTGGTGTTCGGCCAATCGCACTTCGTACTTCGCCATGTTAGAGACTGAGGAAACGGTTGAACTTTTGAAGTTGCGAGAGTGCCTAGCTATGGACATCCGTACCAGTGGCGTGGCCCCTGGTGCGGTTATGAACGTGTGGAGGGAGAGCTTCACTAGTTCAAATGTATTGGGTTCCTCGACCCTTAGGCTCGATCTGAACACGGAATCGACCATTTCTTCATCCAGAACAACAATAATCAATGAGCTAACAGAAATCTGAAGGAAGGAGATCGGAATGAGCTCAACAGGGACTCGTCAGCATATAAGAAGAGACTTTATGAGTGGAATATTCACTCATGAAGTCTCTTCTTACATGCTGACGAGTCTCAGGAGATACTTTATATTTCGTTTGAGTAGCTCGTACATGTTAGGGACGAAACGAGTCTATTCTTATTGTCTCTTATTTTCTCTTTTTGTTTTCTGTTTCTTTCCTTCGTTTTTCTTTCCTTGTCTGTGGTAAACGACATGAACGTGGACGTCGAGTTGGACTAGAGGCACCCCCTTGGGCACGCCGTACTTCCCTCCTAGCATGCAGAGTTGTCTTTTGTTTTATTTATTATTTTTTAATTAACTAAATGAATGTAACTAACTTGTACATATGCGAAACAATATCTGCAACCATATCAGAGAGGAGGAACTTTCCACAGGAGAAACCATACGTCGACGCGAACGAAGACAAAGCCACAAAGCCGGAGTAGGACTTCATCCGATGTAGGAATGTATGACTGTTGAATATAGGGGCGGGAAGGATTACGGACGCGGGACAATTATGACCTAAAGATCACACATGTAAATACAGTGAGATGGTTAAAGCTGTGAAGCTAAAATACTGTTATGATAGCTATCGTGCCAGTCATCACTTTGAGTTCAGCAAAACCGTATTCAAAGGCTACACAATACCGCTCATAACTAGTGTCTAATACGCGTCGGCGACGCGCTTCGACGGACTTAAGCGTCAGAATCTTTCCTCGTGGACTGTTTGTTTAGGATTGGGTGATACCGTTCGATTCGTTTCCTGACGCTAAGTTTAAAAACACGCCTAATCTCATTCCAAAGTTACCTATGACCTAGTTATTGGCAATTTTCCTGTGAGCGACGTTAGTTGTTCTACGATCACTCAAACGTTGCCACGGGAGTGTCTTCTGGTTAGGTAGTTGACAGTGAATATAAAATTTTCTATTTTGGAAGTTCGCTCCTTAGATTCGATCTCATCCCATCAGTTCCGTTGGTGCGAATTCCACCATGCTACTTACAGGTGGCCTATAATTTTTTTTGTTGTATCACAAATTGCGACACTTCTCATTTGAGCATCGCTTTTCAGGAGAACAATATCAACCCACAAGTCATTGTTTGAACCATCACATTTCTTGATCAAGATATTGTTGTTTACTAAAAAACCAGCGCTTCTGGGGCAAAAAATAAAGAGCTTTCACGTCTTGAATTCGACTATGCGTCACATGTTCATGATACACGCATTTTCTTTCAACTTTGCCAGGCTGTAGCTCAACTGAAGTAAGAGATCACGCTATCAGTTTCTGAACACTAGCAAATGGCCTTGGCACTTGTGATATAAAGGAGACTGCTCGAATTCAGAGGTCTCCAACTTTCTCTTATAAGCTGCTATTTTCGAACAAAAATTTCTATGAGATCCTTTGACACCGATTTTCTTCATTCGGGTAGGTTTATTCATAATTTGGTTCAAACAGTGTATATCGTCGCGTCAGAAGCCATCGATTGATATGAATTTCTACAGTTTCCGTTGAATTTGATTTTTTCGTGTTTAGCCTGCTTGATAAACATGGGCGTCTGCTACCTGAGCCAATGATCTAGCGTGGGCTCACTCGTCACCACGCCACAGTGAGTGGCCGGTAATCATGACGAGAGGCGCCACGCATTTCTATCGTTCATGAGATCCAACTTGGATTAATTTCAACAAATTCACGCAGATTTGAAAATCACATATGATCACACTATGAGATTAAAATTGTTTATTTAGATGAAAGAAAAAACGAATGGAAGCGGTGCAAAATTCACAAAATGTGGTGCTAACTAGATATAGAAATGAAAATGCAAACAATTACGACGAAAAATAGGTAAAATCAGAATTGAGATGAGAAGAAAAGAGAAAGAAAACAAAAACCGCCGCTACTCGCTGGAGCGTCGTTGCCTACTAAGTTTCTTTTCTCGGTCACGCATGTCTTTAAGCAGCCTGCGTGCTTTGTAGTTCAAACTCTTCTCTGGAGTTCATCTCGGAAAGTTGGGTGGACCTCATAGAATTTGTACAGACACTGAAAACTTGATTGACGTTGTGGAAGCAAAAGATGGTGTGGAGTGCTACTAAACATTCCTTTCCATATCGCCGAAGCTCACCTTGAGGAGCGGGAAGGCGGTGAAGAATTTCAACGATCATCTTCTCTAACCGCCCAAATCGGAGCTCATCTCTCGATGATTTTCTTGACAACCTCGTAAGGAAGTCGACAGAGCTAGCTCCATTATCCTGTATCGTTACAAGCCTCTGGACAAATTCTCGTTCGACTAAACATGTTGTTGTGGGCTAGGTACAAACTGTGTGTTGCAGTTATGGCGGTCAAATGGAACCGTATCAAACAGATCATCGGCCAGTTCCCCGTGAGCTGTGACTTACCCAATATTTGCTTCACACATTTCCTTTGGTCCCACATACAATATCTACAAAAACGTGATGGAAAAATGGTAGGTACACAATAATACAGTATTCAGCACAAAACCACGCTCACCCCGGCTGGGTAGGAACGCCCCCCCCACCTCACTTTCGTTGTCATTCCACACCTCGCTTCGCCGTGAACTGCAGCGGCACGAACAATATCAGCTGTTGAAGTATGGCGAAAAAATGCAACAACGAAACTCATTGTTTTGGTGACGACTTGGGAGTTTTCAGCAATCCCTTACCATTTAAACCGATTAGAGGTCACAAACTGCACCACTGGTAGCGTTAGCACTAACAGCTCTCAGCTCTCTTAATGCCCTACTCGCGCCCTATCTTTCAGATTGGTGCCCTTCACACCTTTTCCGCCCCGGTGCGAGTTCATACCACAACTGCTTTAATCGTGTTGCTGTTCGCAGCTAATCGTTGATTTTTTGTGGCATTATATTCTTTGCTCTTTATTTCCATTTCGCGCTTGGTTTTCGTTTTCATTTTGTTCTTGTTTGTCACCAGTACACTGATTCCGAGCCCTCTATTTAAACGTATTGATCCGATATTACACCTAAGGGAGTGAGGAAGCGGTGTTCGCTCTATTTCTAGGGATATTTATAAGTTAAGTTACCAGAAATTATTCACCTAAGAAAGCTTCATACTAATCATTTTTAGATCGACCCGAACATAGGAGAAAAAAGAGTCCAGCGGCTCATAAAGAAATTTGAGAAGACATCTATCTCGGAAACAATATCGAGCTCGATCTCCTGCCGGTCATTACTTTTGTGTTCTATCATGGGCGGCTGTATTCAAGTAGAACACGTTACAGTTCACCAAGAAGTTATCGAAAGAGAAGTTGAGCGATGTTACAAAGTCGATAGCTTGTCTTCAGCCTCCGCTATAGCTACCAGGTTACTATCTCACGGAATTCGCGTCACTGCTGCTCAGATACGGAGAACAAGGTTCCGTTGGGATATAAGAAGACCACCACTAAGTACTGCCACACTATTCGTGATGTGCACAAGGCAGATCGCCTAGGTTTCTGTAATGATATGCTTCGACTGCATACCACATTTTCGGATTGCATTTTCCCGGATGAATGCATCGTTCAGAGTAGGTCCTCACCCTCCTATTCTACCCTATTCTATGTATAAACAAGTAAATGTTTTGGAGGTGTCAGAAAGGGACTCACCTTGGTGAATCATCTGACGACTCCAGGAAGAACTCGTCCCAGTACATCGCTTGGTGGATCGGTTTTACAGTAATGAGGCTGCGCCTCACGTCGGTACATCTTCCGCGTGCGCCACTCCTCGTCGTTGCTCCCGGTCGTCTCCCCGACCTCAGCGTTCGTCGGCCGCTCCGTCCTAAAGACATATCATATCATCGAACACAAGGACGTAAAATAGGGAAGGAGGAGAAGAACATGCTGAACGACATGAGTAAATGAGAACAGACGAGGACTTCAGATCAAGAACAATCAGAACAGGCACCCAGAAGGGTGTTAACCGCTCTCCTGGGACTGAGGGAAAAAGAAAGGTAAGTCCGAGGCCTGGACGACGCATGGGTGCTGTTCCGCCCAGTGTCGGGCCGTGGCGGCAATGTGTTTTAGCCACGGTCATTCAATGGTGGTCGTCCAGAAACTCACTCGCTTCTGTTGCAGTAGCGGTCTTAGTAGTTAGAACGATTACGACGTCCATTTCCCTTCCTTGGATCGAGTCCACGGTGGCCAAGTAGACACCGAGGTCCCGGAGGAGGGGGACCGAGCGCAGAGTTTGCTCTTTGTAGAATGTGATAACGCGCATTCCGGTTGGTGGGACGCCGACTGAGAGCAGGCGTCGGGCTACGGGGTGTTTTTCACTCATTTTCCGCGTGTAGTCTTTCGCGCGGCGTTTGTCGCGCTTTCTGCAGGTGATCCACGATGCCCTGAAACGACCTCCTGCATACTCCTTGGGGGAGACTGTCAACCAAAGCTCTGGCTGACCCATCAAGACGATTAATGAGGATATCCCTCCTATCAGTGTCGGCTCACACTGTGGAAGGGTATCTATAATAATTTCAATTTGTCTGACAAACTCCTCTAAGGAGGACTTGCCGACATAATGTTTTACTTGTGCAATAGCTTGAAATTTTAAACTTCTTTTAAAGTAAACAACATATTATCATTGTTATCAGAATGAGGTGACCGCGTATGTCGATAACTACTTATAGAGCTATTTGCAGAGAATGTAGAGCGCGTACCTTGACTTGGAGACCGTGAAATAGTCTTCCGCGATATCCGCGAGGATGCCGGCGAGCTCTTCCGGTGGTCCTTGCGCTAACTCCTTGCGTCCATAGGGTGTGTGGGAACGCTGTACAGGCCCTGATACTGAACCCACGGGTTAGTCTGTGCAAGTGGAACGCCAGGGTTTGCATTACTACTACAGTTATCGTAGTGCGGTGGCTCTGCACTCACGGCTTTCCCGCTACCTATGCGCCCTGGTGCGGTTTCCCCACTAGGCTTAGTGTCACTTTTGCTACTATCCTCCTCCTTTGCTCCTAGGGTGGCCCTCGGCTAGACGCGCAAATAGGCGCGTCGTCTTCCATGAGAACTTCAACTATCTCTATCCTTAGGGTCGCTCTTGGCAAAGTTTGTTCTAGTGACGGAGCAGTAGGATGTCCTCACCCAGTTACTTTTTCCTAAGCAAAAAGGAGAACAATAGGATAACCCGAAAAAAAACCCAGAAGCACGTTCAACCTTTGGCAGGCTAATGAAACTAACTGGTAAAAAACCTATTTATGCTAGGCTAACAACAACTAAAAAAGGGATAACAACCTTAACAACTTCCGCCTAGGAGAGCAAGTGATAACACAACAAACACGTAAAAACGACAAATATAAAGAGTACCTGATAGAGGAAGAGACCTGTGAAGAGGCAGATGCGGAAGGGAGAGAGTGTGAGCGGTGATCGACGCGATGGTGGTGCGGATGCCTCACTAGGTGTGGCTATCCCACACCACAAAAGAATACAAGTTACAAGTCGTAAGAGCGGCGCGGCGGCGAAGTGCTCCAAATATCAGACGCTGACCGTCCAGGTTCTACCAAAATGAGCTAAAAGGTAAGACCCTATGCAGGCAAACCATGCACTGCCCCACCTGGCGTGAAAATGCAAGGGGCCCCGTGGACGCGAGTCTCCCCTTGCCTAGTCCGCTGAATGACAACGCCACACGAACAACGAGACCTACCTGGTCGGGTTTCCCGAAACGTACTAGTGGGATATTCCCTACACAGCAGCGTCGTAACAGCGTCAGCGACGGCAGAAGCAGCCTCCGGTGGACGCGGAACGGGTTGTCGTCAAGGCGGACGTCGGAAAACTCACGAAGAGGAGAGAAACAGTCGCCTAATACCGGGCTAGCCGGTTAGCAGCAGCAGAATAGGAACGGATGGGAATTTTAGGCCAGCCCGGACTACCGGGCTGTCCCCGCCATGCTCCTATTGGCCTCACCCGCCCCCAGCGCTTTGATCACTGCCAGAGATAAGATGATTACAAAATAATCAATAGAAACGGAATAGAAATGCGGTGCACAGCGAGCGGAAACAAATCAAAAACACATTTGAACGGTCTACGCTACGTACGCAGCTAATTTGGCTGCGTATCCTACACTACAGCACAACACACTGTACAAAACAATTTACGGGGTGACCCCGTCCCTCAGACAACTACATACCACTTAAAGCATGTCAAACGAGAGAACGATCGAAAAACAACGACAAACAGCAGAAAACAGTACCATACCATAACAATACCAGTCCCAAAAAACAGCGCAACCTACGATGAACCGCATCCGTGGGTGCGCCGTCATCGACTGCTCCATCAGCTGCTACCAGTAAGTGATTTGGAGGTGTCAGAATGGGTCTCACTTCGGTGGATCATCTGACGACCCCAGGAAGAGATCGTTCCAGCACATCGATTGGTGGATCGGTATTACAGTAATGAGGCTGCGCCTCACGTCGGCACATCGTCCGCGTCCGCTGCTCCTCGTCGTTGCTCACGGTCGTCTCCCCGACCTCAGCGTTCGCCGGCCGCTCCGCCCTAATGACATATCATATCAGTCGGATCAGTGGCAATCGAAAACATACAGACATCGAGAAATCTCATACACTTACAAACGTACATTACCGGCTTCGTCTTCTATTGAGTCAACGGTTCTACCAAATTTTGCTATGTGAAGCCTGGAGACCAGTACGCCAGGATGCGCAGTAGAGCCAAACTTCCGGCGAAGGTGCGTATCTGGGGCAGAATATCTTTTAGAGGAGGTATTGACCCGATAATTCTACCTGGTACTACTCGCATTGACAGAGCACTATACTGCAAGATGATTGTGCGAGCGTATTACCGTTCAACAAGGGAAAATTTAATGGTTTGTCTTATTAAGAATCTGCCGCCTTTCTTCATAGATAGCGAAGAATTTCATAATCGCTTTTCCGATTTCGGTCAACTGGTGCAGGACAACGCCCCCTGCCACAAGAGTCAGGCAACGTTGAAACGCTTTGATGAGCTTGCTGTTGCGTTCCTGCGTTGGCCGGCTGAGAACCCCTACTTGGATCCCGTCGAACTTGTTTGGGGAAACATAGAGGCACATATCAGGTGAATTCAAATTGTTGCTCTTACAGACTTTGCCGAAAATAGGAATGCGAAGTAATTTAGGAGAATGTGTATCAGAAATTTGGACGACCTAAAACTCGCATTAATACAATATTGGAGAACTCTCACTCCAGATGTGTGTTCGAAATACATCGCTGAAATGAGAAAAAAACTAGGAAGAGTAGTAGAACAAGGCGCACGAAATATTTTGGAAGTCAAATGAGAGTTTTTAAATAGAGTTTGCTGGAAGCCATGTTTGATGAGGGTTCATATTTTTGTTTTTTTCTATCTAGTTCGCACCACATTTTGTGCTGGTGACGAGTGAGCCTACGCTAGGTCATTGGCACAGGTAGCATCTAAATAAATGATTTTAGTCTCATAGCGTGATCATATGTGATTTTCAAATCTGCGTGAATTTGTTGAAATTAATCCAAGTTGGATCTCATGAACGATAGAAATGCGTGACGCTTCTCGTCATGATTACCGGCCCCTCACGGTGGCGTGGTGACGAGTGAGCCCACGCTACGTCATTGGCTCAGGTAGCAGACGCCCATGTTCAGCAGGCAGGCTAAACACGAAAAAATCCAAATCCTCGGAAGCTATAGAAATCTATATCAATCGATGGCTTCTGACACGACAGTGTACACTGTTTAAACCAAACTATGAATAAACTCACCCGAAAGAAGAAAATCGATGTCAAAGGATCTCATAGAAATTTTTGTTCGAAAATAGCAGCCTATAAGAGAAAGTTAGAGACCTCTGAATTCCAGCACTCTCCCAGATGTCAAGGCCATTTGCAAGTGTTCAGAGACCGATAGCGTGAACTCTTTCTTCAGCCGAACTACAGCCCGGCAAAGTTGAAAGAAAATGCGTGACGACCATGAAAATGTGACGCATAGTCGAATTCAAAACGTAAAAGCTCTCTCTTTTTTTGCCCCAGAAGCGCTGATTTCCTGCAAACAACAATATCTGGAAGGATTCTGAAGCTTGAATCCGTCGAAGCGCGTCGACGACGCGTTTTGGGACACTAGTTATGAGCGGTATTGTACATATTTACAGTGTCTCTCATATCCATTCTATTATATAGGGTGGTAAGAAAGTCTTGAGCCGTTTGACATCTACATTTTCTTTGTTTTCTTATTCAGTGCACAATGCATTTTACTCCATGATTTAATAACCATTGTTAGTCAGTACCATAACGTCCCTGATAGGCAGGTCAGCCATCTTCTACTTGCAGAATGGAGCACGCTGGAAGCCAAAGAAGACGGTGACTGCCCGTATGGCATCGCCGAGTTTGGTGACTCTTTTCTAAGCTGAAAAGCAACATGGAGAGAAGATAATTGACATCTATAGGGAACAATATAAGTGTAATAAGATGATTGCAAAATCGTGTGCCAACCGCATTTCTACAAATTTTTATTAGTCTCTTTATCGTCATAGGGCCCCGCTGCATCATTGCGAGTGTGCACCGAATGCTGTCGGCCGGGATGTCCGAGCTCAGTCCACTCTGCGTTTCTCTGTAGCGAGGGAGTGGAGCTAACTGGTAAATGTTAGTATGAGTGTGTTATAGTCTCGTTGCAAGAGTACGAGTGCTTATTCCTGGATCCGCTGCGACAGCTTCAAGAAAATCAGAATTTTCTACAACAGGAGCCCGTCCCAACCAAGGCTTGTCTTCCAAACAGGAGTCTCGAGCTGTAAAGCGAGATAACCAGAGCTCGACGATGCTGAGGGTTGGAGTGCCTTCTGCGAAAACAGCGTTGATGTTGCGAATGGTTTCCATCATTCCAGTGCTGTGCCACCGTCCGTTAAAGATAAGGGCTCAAACATGCTCTTGTGAAAATGACATCTTATCTGAATGTAAAGGAGAGGGTCTGGCTATTTATACCCATCGTAACGCTGCTTCGTGAATGACTAACAACTATTGCATGTTAGGTTATGGATACAATTCATAAGTCGGAAGTTCTGGAAATTTCATGCAAAGTGGCTCAAAACTTTCTTACCACCCTATATAATATTACGTTCATGTGCTTTATCGCCACTATTTTCATGCCTTGCGGGCTCTAGCTGGCTGGACACTTGAATGTGTTCCTGGACGGTACTTCGTTCTTAGCCGTCGGAAATCTGCACATAATGCCAAAGTCATTCCCATAATGAACTTGCTGCTTGTGCCTTCCCAGGGATGTTGTATGTAGTGTTAGCTCTTCGCTTACTGGCTAGATGTTCAACTATGCGTGCTAACAATTACAGAATCATGCTGTGTTTCAAAAAGAGAGGACTTGTAGGATTTGGATGGTAGTTCCGAGAGCCTAGTGCTTTATTGCTCGCTACGATTTATTGGAAAGTCTAAAACGGTCACTTTTGGCTTGATATCCTGGGCCCAAATTCATGAACGCACGAGCGGTCTCCGAAACCGCGGCGCAGCCAGAATCAGACGGCAGAGTCGATGAGAGATTGCGTTTAACATAGGAAGTTTAGGATTATTTTTTTAGAGAATTAGGATGATTATACAAAGGTGGGCGCTGTTCGGGCTATATCTTGGGG
Organism: Nippostrongylus brasiliensis; assembly: GCA_030553155.1. Lineage (NCBI taxonomy): Eukaryota > Metazoa > Nematoda > Chromadorea > Rhabditida > Heligmosomidae > Nippostrongylus > Nippostrongylus brasiliensis. Next base: position 15,984,521 of record CP130733.1, on the reverse strand, counting down.
TTTATCGGGGGTTTACCAATGGTGAAACTGGGCCCAGCTGACGAATCACTAATTAGGAGCTGTGTTCAGAATTTTTGAAATGAGAAGCGGACGCAAGACACTCAGTCGTTTTATGAGAATTCCAACAAACAACCTCGAAATTTACAGAAATAAAATGTGCGGCATAGACACTCGTCCTTATCTAACTATAGGGGCGGGAATGCCAACTACAAATGTAAGCCCGGCTCTAAACGAAGTTGGGCGGTGGAATCGCGTTCTGTTCCGTTAATTTTGCCACAGGAAGTTCTTGGTGACAAGCGGGTTTGACGTACTCGTGTTTGATAAGCTCCCGGGCATGAAACTGTTGATAGGCACACGTATAAAACGGCCCGAACTGATTGCATCGTAGCTGCCCAGTTATCATGGCTCGGCTACCGCTCGCCCTGCTCTTGCTATGTGTTGTCGTGGAAGGATTTGTACGGTAGGCAATATTTTCTCATTTAGACTTTTACAGTGCACTTAGGCGTAGGCACAACAAAAGCCGGCCTTGTCGAGGATGAAGAGCAAAGACACGGAGAGGTATTCGCTAGTTACGTCTGTTGAAGACGATCAGCAGGTCTGGCAGCGCTCATTCTATTGTTCTTGAATCACTAACCAATCGACAACCACAGGATAGCCGTGGAATAGTATCCCTCCACTTTCACAAAGTTTCACAAGTCTTAGAGAGACCTTTGAGAGACAAATAGGGTTTCCTGAAAATTGTTGGTAAAATACCAGAAAACGACGGTGAATCGAGAGGGTCTGCTAAGGAAATGATCAGAAATACATAGAAAAGATTTAATTTTAAATTTAACGACGAATTTCCTATTTTTACCCCTATTTTCCTTTAGTCCTACTGCTACAATGAGCCGCTCAAATTTACTTTCAATGTAGATTCATCTGGGAAAAACACTAGCTTGTCTTTTGACCTCAAATTGATTTTCCACTTTTCATTAATTCATTGGTTCCAATTCAACGACATACCTCGATAGTTCTGTCAAAAAGACAAAATCTCTTCCTCTTTTGATGGCACTACCACTTGTCAGAATTATGCATTTCTGAATATGCTAGGTCATTCATAAGGAATGACCAGCTCAAGCTCATAAAATTGAATGAGAAAGCTTTTTTATTGAAAAAAGCCCACATCTCCCTCAATCCCAGCTCGGCTAGGATCGAAGTCCTCCAGATATACTCACTGTTGTGAGTAGAGCATCGATTCTATAAAAACCTCTACAAAAACATTTGATCGAACGTTTTTTCGTCGAGTATTCTCCTCATTTAGTGTGCCTATGTACAAAACTTCGTATCCACGAAGCGCGTACAAGGCGAAATCGATTGCTGAGTACCTGAAGCAGAAGTACATCAAGGGCTACAAATTCGACTCAAACCTGGCCTACGAAGAGGGACTTTCAGACTACTCAAATGTGAGACAATCTGTTCCACTCCCACTTCTTCTTGACTCAATCACATTTCTGTTCAGGCGCAGTACTACGGCCCCATCCAGATCGGAACGCCTCCTCAGACCTTCCAAGTTCTGTTCGACACCGGCTCATCGAATCTATGGGTTCCCAGCAAGACGTGCAAAGCATCCGATATTGCGTGCGATTTCCATCAAAAAGTGAGAGCAGCTGATGATTCCAAAGCTCCGTATCGCATGAAACATATTCACAATGTTTCAGTTCGATTGTAAGAAGTCGTCGACATGCACAGCAACTGGCGCACCCTTTGAGATCCAGTATGGATCAGGTTCAATGAAAGGCGTCGTTGACAACGATATTGTTTGCGTAAGCATTCCATGTCTCTTCAAAGGTGAAAAACCTTTAAAAATAATGGACGCTTACCTTTAGTTCGGCAAGGACCACACCTGGTGTACCGACAAAACGCAGGGATTTGCCGCTGCCACCCAGGAACCAGGAGTTGCTTTTGTTGTGAGTCGAATGACCAGAGTTTCCCACCAGGGCTAGAAAAGGATGCAAAAATGATTCCAGGCAGCAAAGTTCGACGGTGTTCTCGGTATGGGCTGGGATCGCATCTCAGTAAACAACATTCCACAGCCTATGGATCAGATTTTCGCCAACAAGGTTGGTTTTTGTGACGTTTTCCTTAGGGTCCAGAAATCGCGAAGTCAAAGATTCAGGGACTCGTTATCAGTGGAGACTGAGCCCAATAGATAGCGCCGTCATCCTTCCCGGTTCTGCCGTTGCAATCAGCTTAATTGTTTCCACTTTATTAATAAGGAAACGGGAAGAAGTGGATGAAAGTCTCCGAAATGTTTATCGAAGCGGTCCATCAAGAGGACCAGTGTGCGTACGCACGTGACGAGATGTAGTTGTAGCAAAATTTCGTGAATATGTAGCACTCACGAAAATTTTGAGGCGTCATAATTTATATGTCCTGAATCCTAGTTGATGGTAACTCTTCTGAAATTCAGGTCACTATTAGAAAACAAACAGGGAAACGCAAAATGCGATGTTTATATGAGTACCAACAAACAATATAGCTATATTGTTGATAGGTGCAGTGGAAGGAAATGTTTGGAAACATTCAAAAACTTGGCTCAAGACCAACAGTGTTGTGTAGCAGGCATTTCTTGTCAACACCATCTATCAGACCAGCAAGACTTCTCTGTTCAGATCGTGCTTTTCAATCACTCAAACAGAAGTGTCCATAAAAATTCCTCTTGAGCACGCAAAAATGTATTTATTAAGTTGTTCGAAAGGAAATGCGCGTTTGAGTGCAAAAGTTGTTTTGGTAAAAGACGAAGCTGAACAAGATGAATTCAAAGGGTAATTTTCATTACTATTAATGGTAATTTCCATTGCTATTAATGACTTGTTGTCAATTTTTACGCAAAGAATAATTTACTCTTCCGGAGAACCCGGCCAGGTGGGACTCAAAGTAGATGAGCGCCCTGAGTTACACTTCTTTGTTGTTTGCGAGTTCCTTCTGGGGCTGTATAGTGGAGGAGACAGGACTTCCCAGCCCAGTTCCTCATTTCTTATAAGGTTATTTCCGCCACAAGTGGGGAAAGGTTGCTGTTGAGGAATTTTGTCGACGTCGTTTTAGCATTTTGTCGACACAGTGTATGTACTTAATCTGCGCGGTACAATTCATCTTTGTTGATGTAACTCTGTAACTGCTCGGCCCGACTCCAGAACTTCGAAGTGCACCAAATCTTCGCTGTTCCACCAAAGACAGAGCATCTCCTTTTGGAAGTGTATATCCTTCGGAGTCGATTTTGGAGTGTCGTTTTGGAGACGTCTAACCACTGTCGTTTTCGCGTTGTGTTGTCGAAGTAGATCTATTCCTCATCTGTAACAACAGAGTCGGAAAATCTACATACTGATTTTGGAGCAAAGAAGAAGGATTCCGACCAGGTCCACTTGTGTCGCCTTCACTGCATCTTTCAGATGGTGCGGCACCCATTTTCCGCAATTCGTTTCGTAAAAAAACAAAGACAGAAAAACAAGCAGTTACAGAGAAACCGACATGGACAAAAATGCTTCAGAATGTGTACAGTATATTTCCTTTCCAATAGACAAAACTGTTTTGAAATGTTCCATAGTAGGAGAAAAATAAATGGGCAAATTCAGCAAGTTCAACGCGCATTTCTTTCTGAACAACCTAATATAATACATTCTGTTGTTATAAAGCGGAGAAACATAGAGTTTGAGATCTTCAGAGTTCCACCAATGTTATCGATGGAGAATTAAATGTTTGCTTGCTCAAGGAAGGGCAGGTGACCGGTTTTGATGCGTTGAAATGCGCATATACAGTGGCGGCAATATATTTACAGACGCCTGCCCTCTGCGTGGTTTTTTGGCCATAACTTTGGAAGCAGAGGAGAATGAGAAATATTGAGCACGTATTTGGAATCCACGAAAAATTCTCTACAAAACGCACTAAATCGCATTCAACGTCTCTCCAAAATTGTAGAAAAAAATCGAGTGGAAATAATTTGGTCATGAGATAGTAAATGGTAAACACATTCTCAAAATCACACCAAACTACAGTGCATCATCCAAACATGTTTATTATAAAAGAACAAGTCAATATCCGGTAAGATAGCCCTTGCTCTTGATCACAGCGAAACAATTCGGTGTCACATTGAGTCGACGAACTTCATACATCGCTCCACAGGAATAGCACTCCACGTTTCTTTGATGATTGCTTCCAACTCGTCAAGATTCTGTGGCTTCAAGCGCTTTCATTCTAAATCCTATCGAAAATCTCCTGAATGATGTGGATAGATTTCTGAAGCGCTTGAAGCCATCAAATCTTGACGAGTTGGAAGCAATCATCAAGGAAACGTGGAGTGCTATTCCTGTGGAGCGATGTATGAAGTTGGCCGACTCAATGTGGAACCGTTTGGCTGTGATCAAGAGCAAGGGCTATCCTACTAGATATTGACTTGTTGTTTTATAATAAAAATGTTTTGATGATGCATTGCAGTTTATTGTGATTTTGAGAATGTGTTTACCATTTACTATCTCATGACCAATTTAATTTCACTCGACTTTTTTCAACAATTTCAAAGAGACTTTGAATGCAGTTTAGTGCGTTTTGTAGAGAATTTTTCGAGGATTCCAAATACGTGCTCAATATTTCTCATTCTCCTCTGGTTCCAAAGTTATGGCCAAAAAACCACGCAGAGGGCAGGCGTTTGTAAATATATTGCCGCCACTGTAGGTACAGTAGCGGCCAGAAAACAATCAACACGCGATCGAGCTGCGATTTTCCCTCCACTTTGACGACTTCGCAATCAATAACTAGGAAACTTCGAGGGATGCCGAACACGTTGTTCGATAGACCAAATCTTTCTCTTTCACGCAGAGTGTTAAATGTTCTCAAGTATGCTGAACTGGAGGAAAAAGCAAAAGTTTTAGGAGACATACATTTTTCGTCACCAAAAATTTCACTTTAATGACGTGTAACTTTTCAACCGGTGAACGCTCAGAGGAACAATACATAGCATTTGATAGAGAAAAGAATTCTCTCCAAAACGGTATATCAAGTTTTGTAAACATTCACTGTAGTAGAAAATTATTGCTTGATTCCTAACTTCTCTCATTGCACACTAATAATCCACGATTGGAGGTAGCTGTTGTCACCGTTATGTTCCACGCGTCCAGTACTATTTATACTACCAATTAGATTAAGAAACGTTATATGCACAAAGTGCTGTGAATTTTCAAATAAATTTCTAACGTGTGTTGTGGTGCAAAATTCAGGTCAACAGTCGAAAAACCTCACCTCATTTTTAAACAAAGAAGACTGACAAATCATTTCTTGTTGTTTGCATTGCCTTCGGTGTTAACACTTTTTGGAATTTTCTTAGATTCTCTGCTGATCGGTTTTACGATATGAGATTGCTATAAATTAGCTGGTACACTAGACCAGATGCTCCTAAGATCAAAAAGTGAACAGACGTGAGAGAAAACAAGAGTAAGCCTATATTTTTGTACCAGGGCTTAGAATATATGTCGCTGTGACGTTTTCTGTGTTCGGCACGTTTGGGGCAGTGGAGAAAGGCGCCATTATCGCCTGTACGTCAAGTCTGGCGATCGTTCCCACTCAAGAGTAACCAAGCTTTCTATTTTTATAGAGTTTCATAGGAGGGTCAAGGTTTAACATGACTGCCGCTGTGACTTTTTCTATGCTCGACACGCTTGGCGTAGTGGAGAAAGGCGCCATTATCGCGAGTAACACAGGTCTAGCGATCGTTCCCACTTGAGACCAACCAAGTTTTCTATTCTTATAGAGTCTCCCAGTTGATGACAGACTTGTCCAGAAAAGTGGAAACACTGGTTTGATAATTTGTAGGCTCCCGCTTGTTATATGAGCTAAGTAGGCGATCAAGTGAGCATATGAAGCTATTTTCCTAAAACAGAAGTTCGACAACATTTATTAAAAACAAAATACAGTAGCAACACCAGATCAGCAACTATAAAACACAATTCACAACATCGGCTAACACAGAATCAACAATTAAACACAGATCGGACTGATCGCCGCACCTCATACAAACGGTGACACCAGCTAGCCCAAACCATGCATTATTAGTGTGCTACGAGAGAAATTAGAAATCAAACTATAATTTTTTACAGCAGTGAATGTTTACAAATCTTGATAGATCATTTTGAAGACAATTCTTTTCTCTATCAAACGCTATGTTTTCTTTCTCTGAGCGTTCACCAGTTAAAAAGTTACACGTCGTTAAAGTGAAATTTTTGGTGACGAAAAATGTATGTCTCCTAAAACTTTTGCTTTTTCCTCTAGTTCAGCATACTTGAGAACATTTAACACTCTGCGTGGAAGAGAAAGATTTGGTCTATCGAACAACGTGTTCGGCATCCCTCGAAGTTTCCTAGTTATTCATTACGAAGTCGTCAAAGTGGAGGGAAAATCGCAGCTCCATCGCGTGTTGATTGTTTTTTGGCCGCTACTGTATAGCAGTGTAGCCAGAATGCCTGTGATATGTAGATCTACAACCCGACTTCGAATCCCGTTTGAGTCGCGATTTTCCAATGAATCAACCACCTTGTCACCATCAGGGGCCGTATGCTCGTCTCTCCCGGCCGGGCGATGGGCGCCCTTCGCCCGGCAGGGTGTGGGCGAATAGACACACTGAGTTGTGTCTATACGCACTAACCCGGCCGGGCGAAGGGCGCCCATCGCCCGGCCGGGAGAGACGAGCATAGGGCCCCAGAATGTCATCCTTCTCTACTATAGATGCTCTTCTTTTCTCTTGTATAAGAACTGAGCTATGGAAGCCAATCATTCCAGGCTCTGTGCGCTGAGCCCGTGTTCGCCTTCTGGCTCAGCCGCGACGCGAACAACGTTGCTAATGGTGGAGAAATGACTCTGTGCGGAACGGACCCTGCTCACTACAAGGTACTGCATAGCTCCAAGAGTGCAGACCATTAACGAGAAAACTAAATTCCATCAATATCCAGGGATCAATTGCCTGGGAGCCACTTGTCTCAGAAGACTACTGGAGAATCAAGCTGTCAAACGTAGCCATCCAAGGAACGTCCTACACCAATGGACCAGTCGACGCGATCGTTGACACCGGTACCTCGCTCCTCACCGGACCCACTGATGAGATCAAGAAGGTGGGGACTGACTACCAACATTAACGTGATTCTTTCTATAATCTGTCTTTCCAGATCCAAAAGAGAATAGGAGCAATCCCCTTGCTCGGCGGAGAGTATGAGATGGAATGCAGTCGCATTCCCAACCTTCCTCCAATTACCTTCACCCTTGGCGGCCAAGACTTTGTGCTCCAAGGATCAGATTACATTCTCCAGGTCTGAACAGTAGCATTTCCCAGCGAGCATTCAGTCATTATCAAGAATATTTTCAGATTACCCAGAATGGTCAAACTCAATGCATCTCAGGCTTCATGGGTCTTGATATCCCAGCCCCTGCCGGTATTCCATATTATTGAGTCTTAAACCGCAGAATGATGAGAAGTTTGATTGCAGGACCGCTGTGGATCCTTGGAGATGTGTTCATTGGCAAGTTCTACTCAGTGTTCGACAACGGAAATAAGCGCGTCGGATTCGCACAATCTGCCATCTCTAATTAAACAACCCGTAGAGTTTATATGCTGATAGAATGCAATAAACTCTGTTGGCAAACCTTGTCCGCAATTTGACTGCGCAAAATAATGTTAATAAAAAGGAAGGTGGTCAAGGGACAGTTTTCTGAATACGTATTGCGGCAGTAATTTTTAGAATTGCAAAACACGTTCTCATCGACGTACAGTAGTTTCATATCCTACTTCAGAAGAGATGCGATTGAGCATTATATAATACGAAAAGTAGCGCCATTATGGTGCCCCACGCCAAGAAAGGCATTCAAGAACTTACGGCGAGATCGAAATTCACTGGCTTCTCCTCTGAAAGCAATATGGTCCAGGTAAAAATGAACTAAAGGTAGAACTCCGCCTGGTAGCTGATGTTAGCATTTAAAGCTTTATTTCGGCTTACTTTTCGGAGTAGGGGCTTCGCTCGGAGCGTGGTTGTATCAACGTTCATTTAACAAAGTATCCGTTCAAGAACATTCCAGAACCCGGTGGAATATTGAACAATTGTTAAAGGAAGAAAACGAAACACAAGATCCCAGAGCTCGATAAAATTGACTAACTCCTGGGTAACCGTAACACGTAGTATCTTCTCGTTGAATGCAGGAATTCCGACAGCGATTCACAGCACCTGGAGAGTTTTAAATGAAAATTCCCCCAATTGATGAAGCCATGAACACGGTCTCCTACGTTCAATCGCCATCAACGCCGATGCTATGTCGCATCGACGATGTCTCTTTACTGTCTTCGTCCCGCCCTTCGGAAGTTCACGCTCGAACCTACTACGATACTCCAGGTGTTGATTATCACGTGCTCACAATAAATACCTTATTCAACCGCTTGTTGCACTCATACACCAACACGTTCACTTGAATTTCTCTTTTGAAGCAATCAGGGTGTCCCAAAAAAATGTACCCACTGTTTGAAATGCCATAACTTCGGCGAAAGTGAACCAATCAAAACGAGTCATAGCATGGATGGAAGCTAAGAAAAATGGAAATTTTCTAGTGTGTGTCTGGTGAGGATTGCGCCGTGTACTCGACCGAGGCCTCGAATTTTTAGACCTGATTGATAGTGCATGGGTTATATGCTTGATCTATTTCGGTCGCAAACAGGTGATATCGCTGCTTAGAGTTACTTTTGAGGCAGTGAACGTATCGACTTGCCGCAGCTTTTGGTTAGGCATGGAACAACATCAATATCGATCAATAATTGTAACCACTGTCTGAGAAGTTAAAACTCTACCAACAGTGATGCAATCATAAGAAAAGAATTTAGAGGAATGCGAAATGCACAAACCATGAAGATTTCGCCATGCACCTGTCCGAATCGTCGGGTTCCAGACCTGATTGAAAGTTCACGGATGACATGCTTGTCCTACTTTGGTCGCAAACAGGTGATATCGCTGATACGCGTTTCTCTTGATGCAGTAAACATAAAAACACCAAAACGTAACAAGGTTAACATGCATTTTAAGATGTTTTTGCACAATACTGCTTACTCTGTTCAAAAACCCGGGACTCTCGTAATGAGCATGTAATAGCAACTGTTATGTTGTTTAGCTTGTCATGTTTTGATGTTTTTATGTTCACCGCATCAAGAGAAACGCGTAAGAGCGATATCACCTGTTGGCGACCAAAGTAGGACAAGCATGTTATCCGTGAACTTTCAATCACGTCTAGAATCGAACGATTCGGGCAGGTGCATGACGCAATCTTTATGGTTTAAACATTTTTCATTCCTCTGAATTCTTTCCTTACGATTGCGCCACTGTTGGAAGAGTTTTTGCTTCTCAAAAAGTGGTTACAATTCTTGATCGATATTGGTGTTGTTCCATGCTTAACCAAAAGCTGCGGCAAGTCGATATGTTTATTACTTCAGAAGTAACTCATAGCAGCGATATCAGCTGTTTACAATCAAAATAGAGCAAGCATATAACCCATGCACTATCAATCAGGTTCAAAAATCCGAAACCTCGGTCGAGTACATGGCGCAATCCTCACCATACACATACCAGAAAATAACCATTTTTCTTAGCATCCATCCATGCTATGACTCGTTTTGATTGGTTCACTTTCGCCAAAGTTATGGCATTTCAAACAGTGGGTACATTTTTTTGGGACACCCTGTATAGTATGCCGTGGCAACATGTCGAATGAACTGGTAGCAGTAGCGCATCATTTTACCAGAAATGGGTCAAATAGTGTCACATTTACCCGACAGGGGGAGGCTGTGAGATGCACAATGGGTGTACACTGTAAATTGAGTCATACACGCACACAAGGTGCCTCCATGTTCTTATTGATAGAATAAAGAGCAGTAGGCTGACGTACACCATCAGCTAATCATTCTTTCCTCCATTTCGGGAGGGTTGGGATCCCATAGCTCTACCGAGATAGCAACGTTTCTTCTGCAGAAATAAATGTGCTCCACCAGCAGAAATTCGCCTTAGGGCTTGTTCAGACGACGCGCGTCGAAAATGCAAAATTGAAGCTCAATCAATAATTAATGTCATTGATCGAATTTGCTCCTTTGCGTTAGTGGCGCAGTCCGGTTGCGCCTCATATAGGCAAAAGAAATTAGGCATATAATCACATAGGAAAGAAATTGAACGAAAAAAGTGAATTTTGTCAAAATTTCCATTAATAAGGAATAGGTGCCTTCTAAAAAACCCGAGCGACCAGTAAGTTCGCCTATATGAGGCGCAACCGGACTGCGCCACTAATGCAAAAGAGCAAAATCGATCAAGGGCGTTAATTATCGATTGAGCTTCGATTTTGCATTTTCGACGCGCGTCGTCTGAACAAGCCTTTAGAACTGCCGCACCGTGAACGGCCATCTCCGACGTTGGTCGGCCCGGAAACCCATGAGAGCCGAAGAAATATCGAGTTGAAGAGGACGTCTTGGATTTTGGACAATGACAACGCATCTAGTGCACGATATGGCGATTGTTTTATGGTTTTCACCTGCAAGTTTAGGACAGCTCTTGTCAACGCCGAGCTCTTCGCTCTTCTCTAAGCTGCCTGTCACAAGAAATGAAGTGAAACTGCCATGTGACCGAAAAAATAGCAAATGCAGCTACAAGAAATCAGGGGAAAAGGAGATAGACGTCAAGTAAACAATGTTTGTCTCATGTTACCCATGGGGAGAGGATGCAAGGTCCGTCGACCATAACAAAATCTTGTCCCTTATCTAGCCATTATATGCTTCCATCCGCCGCACAATCTTGCACTAGATCCCGGTACCACGGACTGAGGAGTGAACTCTGTGGTGCTGAGCATATCCCCGGTGGAGACCGTGTACACGAGGTAATTCAATGTTCTCATCGAACGCTTTTCTGAAAAGCTGATTCTCACGTACGTCACAGTCTACGTCAACCAACGCGTATGATGATAATCACAGACTTTTAAAATTCTAAGCATCGAATTTCTTTGGGCCCGCGTGGTGCAGTGGTAAGAGGCGCTACTGACAGCTGCACGGTCAAGCGATCGATCAGGCCCGGGCTTACCAACCTTCCATTCCTCTGGGGTCGGATAAATTGGTAAACTGATAAATTGGTTGTCTGGGAAGGGGAAGTCACCGACTTGGTATACCGGCTGGCCCCCGCATGTCATTGTATAGGCCAAACACGCATTCACTATCCCTCAACGATTCTGAATTGAACTCGAATGCGGCGGCGCGTCCTTCGGGGACTGATCAACGCCGACATCTTTAACTTTATCGTTGACAGTTTTTATTGAATTTCTTTCTTACATTTGTTTCTCGTTTGTTACATTTCTAGTGCTTTATTTGTTGGTGGAAAAAGACACTTAGCGACGTTATGAATGTCCTGTGAAAAGCTTGCAGCGGAAAGAAGCATAAGGGGCGACTGACTGCAAAACAAAACAAAATGCAAATATGACGTCTGCTCTCGAGGAGACACTTTCGGTTTTTATGTGCTTTCTTAGGATTCATCCTGGCTCGCGTGAATGATGAGGGTCCTATTCTAGAAAATGTTTATCCACAAATAATGCCGTTATAGTCTGTAGATCCAAATGTAGACCTTGTTACTATCCACCGATAGGGTAACAAACGTGAACACAACAAGAATGACAACAATGTTTATTAACCCTATCGCTTAACACTATCGAGCATGCCGTTGTCACTATCATTAAAATCTTGTTGACGTCATCGTTTGAATCTTAATTGTTGCTTTCCTGTTAATAAGAGTTATCTTGAAGATTTTTTGTCAACTTCTTCACTATTTATCCGCAGCTCCACCATCTTCCTCGTCGTTCGCATTCTCACCCTCCTTACCATCTTCAGCGATTTCAGCTCGATTGTCGTCCGTCACTCCTACGTACCGAGACATTGGAGGTGCTGTGATCGATTCTTGAGTTCCCTCCACTTCTTTCTCAGTTTTTGTGGACTCCGAATCCTTCTTGTCATCCGAAGGAAGAGATGGTACTTCAGGTTCGCTAGTCGCTGGTGGAACTGGTGGGCCATCAGCCTCCGCAGCTTTAACGTCATCTACGTTTGTCCTGACAGGCGGCGGCGGTTCAAAGTTTTCGATATTTCTCCTACCTCCTATCATTAGAGGTTCATCCTCTGCTGTTTCCATAATACCTTTCTTCCTTTTTTCAGGTAGCGACGTTGGAATGCCCATATATTCACTAGTATCATGTCGAAATTCTGGTATGGTCGAGCCTGCGCTCTCCTGCATCAACACTCCAGCACTCTTCACCGCCAATTCCGGCATCATGGGGTCAGCGCCTTCCAATTTTTGAAGAGGAATTTGGAGTTCCTTGTCCTCCGCGGTGCTCATGACATTCTTAGCTTTTTTCCCTGCTGAGGGCGTACTACTCAAAGGCTTCTCTTCCGCTGTTTCGAAAACAGGAGGAGGGAATCCGATTTGAAGTTCCTTGTCCTCCGCGGTACTCATGAAGTTCTTAGTTTTTTTCTTCGCTGAAGGCGTTCTACTCAAAGGCCTTTCCTCTGCTGTTTTAAAAACACCTCCGGGTTTAGGTACGTCAAAACGAGGGACACTGATACCTTGCATTGCACCAGTTGCGAACGTCTTGTCTTCAGCCGTTTTGAATTGCACTACATTCCTCTTTTTAGGAGAAGTAGCCAATTTAGTTCTGGGGCCCTGTGACGCCTGTTGGACGACTACGCCAGCTGGCTTGCCTTTCTCAACATTCGGATCTTTCACTTGGAGCGCTTCTTTTACTCCCTTGTCCTCGTGCTTTTCCAATTCCAGTTGTTTTCCAGACTGTTCGGGACGTGCTTTTTCTTGGGCGCGAGGCAACGTTCCTTTTGGTACTGTAGGCGCTGGTTTGGAAACGTTCGTTTTTGAACCCCCGGTTTTTAGTTTATTGGGAGATGGCGTTTCCTTGGGAGGACGATCACTTTTTGGTGTTTCGCGCTTCTTAGGACTGAACGCGGCCTCTATTATGGCTTTCAACCTGGATGCTTTGCTCAGTGCCGTGTTTTTCTGGCTGTCAGATCCTTGTTCCTTCTCGCGTTTCGATTTCTGGTGGACGTCAGAGGCAGAAGAGCGGGCAGTGCTCTGCAAAGATTGTTTAGTTTGGAGCTGCACAAAAACAAGGGAGGGGAGCAGGATGAATGAGGGCCTATCAATCGCTACTCCATTTATCGGAGCAAACTGCCTCTGAAGTATAAAATTACGAGTTTGATGTATTACGAATTCGATGCACGAGTAATGTCGTTTTTCACATTGTTTACATCCACCCACAATTTCTGGTATTTTTTCAGTTTTTATTGGTAGTCATACTGTATGTCGTCCTAAAGCACGTTTCTTGCACTTTTTGAATATACTGCTATTATTTATCATTTTCGTTTCCATCCTACCTGCTACCAGGGAAACATGGTTACGAGGCGAGTCCGCACAAACTTCTTGACAAAACAAAACAAGATCAAAAAGCTGCCGAGACAATTCGCGATATTAGCGCTATGTTTGACTGTGAAACCGCTAACAAATGCAAGCTACAACGGTTGTTCATAAAATTCACCAGTGATGATGAGTGCCTTGAAGAGGAACGGGAGTTTAAGTGACATGTAAGTTTGAAAGTTTAGATCAAAACCGATTATTGATAAACTACATGAGCAGCTCCCGAAGAACACGATTTAGGTTCGGCATTTGAAACGTATATTCATTCATATTCATATTCATGAATATGTCCAAAACGCAATTTATGGTCAACCAGTTGTGTAACACGGGACTCGTGAAGGTAAACGGCGTCGCTTTACAACAAGTGGACTCCTACGTCTATCTGGGACGACAGCTGAACATGGAGAACGATCTGGCACCTGAAATTGCCCGCAGTAGACGCGCAGCATGGGCAGCCTTCAGTTCGATCCACGAAGTCACCGATTAGGTCAAAGATGCCGGCCTTAGGGCCTCGATATTCAACGCCTCTGTACTGCCAGCGATGTGCTATGCGACCGAACCTGGTCTGATGACAAAGCCGTCGCCAAAGCCATGCAAACCACGCATCGTGCTCTGAAGAGATGCTCCATGAAGAAGAGCCTTCGCCAACAACGGCAACAAGGCATACGAAGCTCAGAGCTAAGGGAGAAATCGCAGCTAGCAGATCCACTACAGTACATAAAGACGTCGAAATATCGTTGGGCTGGACACCTGCTTCCACGGAAGGACGATAGATGGAGCCTCCGTGTCACAAAAGGGCTTCCAGGAGACCATAAGAGACCACTGGGACGACCGCCAACAAGATGGGCAGACTCATTTGCAAGTTTTTCAGAGAACGGAGTCTCTGAAAAACCCTCACTGGATGCAAGTTGCCAGAGATCGAGCGGTCTGGACGAGTTGTGGCCCCCGCTGAGAAGATCTCCAGCTGAATAAAGGACCATCAAAGTATCTAAGTGAGTAAAGTATTTGAAACAAATCCGGAAGGCAAAAAAGGTCGTGAAATGGACCCGCAGCAATTGAATTGAGAGCAAGGGAAACGTCACTTGGAGACGTCTTCTGGCCTTCTTCTGCAGAACAACAACGATCCGTTTATTGCTTTTTTTGTCACATGCGATGTGAAATGGATTCTGCGCCACGGCTGATGACATTCGGGGCAGTGCGAGAACGTCGCTGAGACTCCGTTACCCGTGTTCACGCCAGAGCTCCAGCAAAACTGGTAACGTAGAGCGCCTGGTGGTCAGTATCCAATCTCGTGCACCAGTTTGCTGGAACCTGGGTAGACGATAAAGGCGGAGAAGTGTTTTCGTCAGCTCAACATAATGCTTCAGAAAATCCGAGTGCGGACCCGTTATTGCTCAAAGTGCCCATCGTCTTCAGCGGCAATGGTCATGTTTCAGTGAACACACCTACGAAGTTAAACGGGCATGACGAGATGTGTAGCTTAGGGACTACTTTATCATATTGTCGTCAAAGTGTTAAGCAAAAAGGATGCAAGAAAAGCTTTCACCATTTTCTTCACGGTCTTAGAAACTCGAATTTTCGAGTTGCTGGGAGAATTTTCTCGCGCTATGTGGTCTAGAAATCTTCTGGTTCTAGTTCTTTCTACGACACTAAGCAACTTCACTTCGGAGAATCTTATGGTCTATTAAAGTTGAAAGTCAAAACGACATTACTCTCACCGAAGCCTAATAGTAAAACCGCCCTTCACCTCAAAAACTAAGATACTCCTCAATATCCCCTAGAATCATATTCACCCTCATCCACAAAACTTACACAATAACTGATCTTGTTAACTTTGTTCGGAAATATCCTCTTATCTGAAATGTGTTTGGAGACTCACCTTTCGGGAGTGGCTCGACGAACTGGTTTTGTCGGAAATTTCTACTGAAAGTGCTAGACATTGCTCTGCGTAATGTTGAACACCACAAGTGAAACAAATGTTTCGAAAAATTCGCATCCCACAATCATTTTACATCATTCCTACATGTTTGCGGCGTGTTGATGACTATTTCGAAACAACATTCTCAGTTTTCATTTGGGCAACGCCAAGCGAGTTTCAATATACAGCGTTTCCTTTGAACAGTCCCGTGGCAGCCATGGGAGTTGGATTTTCGGCACTATTTTAGATGCTGTACCCCACCGCTATGTTGCGCTGTAGTTGCCAAAAGCCTTGCGAAATAGTGCGCGACGAGTGGAGGCGAAGGCTCTGACTCTACTCAATACACACGCTACTTAGTGTGTGAAAGCTCAACATAGCGGTGGGGTAGAAAATTTGAAATAGTGCCGGATTTTCTTTTCTAAGAAAAAGGTCTTCTAGTGCGTTGTCAATATATCGGCTAACCAGGCATCAAGTTATTTTACCATATATCAACATTGCATCCATCATCATAGTTATGCAGCGCGGAATATGTAGCTTACGGGGGAGCAATCTCATCATTACTAGGAGTCCAAATAAATGCGTTGGATATGGTACTAGTTAAATTGTCGCATGAAATGATACGACATTTTGTGTCAACGAGCGATGTGAGATATCGTTCTATCCTTCAACATTTGGGAACCTCTTTTGAAAACTGTACGCTGCTCCAGGCCCTCCACCATTTCTAATTGTGAGGCCTATGGTATAATCTGGCAACGGGCCCGTCGCAGCGGAGCTAAAAATGCATGGCTCCTCCTCTATACAGCACTGCAGCTGGGTTTTTTGTATGCTGCTGTGTGCGGGGACTCGGAGCAGTGCTGAGCGACCATTGCAGCTGGCGCCGGCTATTCGCAGCGCACTGCGCAGCGACGAAAGCCACAGTACTGTCCTGAGAGGATCTGCACCATCCTTTTCGCCCTTGCGGTAGACTAGCGGAGTACCCGCACACATCAGCATACAAAAAAAAACAGTTGCAGTGCTGTGTAGAGGGGGGCTGTGCATTTTTAGCTCCGGTGCAACGGGGCCGTTGCCGGAGTATACCATAGGCCTAAGCCTGTGTGTGCTGTTTGTCGGAAATGGACCCTTGGTACCCCTTATATCCCAGTACGGTGTTGTTGCACAAAATTTCATCATTTGTGCATGTAATTCATCATGTTTCAATGAACCTTACGTGAACTCCCATGTGTACTGGGAGAGTTCTAAAATCACTGTGATTTACTTCCGAGTAGATTGAGGGATTTCCGCATGTCATTTTCCTCCCATATTTCTACTTTTTCATCTTATCCCTGTCTCATTTGATCATCTCGCACTCACTACTGCAAAATTTAAAAACTATTAGGTCCGTGTTTTCGTACTGCAGCTGCACATGAAAGAGTTGAAACGCTGAAAGCTGAGGGGTATACGACAAACTACACTACCTATGTGACGTCCTCCCCATGAGATAGGGATGTATTCGGGATGAACGAGCATTACGTCGAAAATGCGTCTTTTGAACTGAAATAGTGAATAGCTTAGTACACCATCATTAGAAAATTGGACTTCATACCTTCTCTTTCTCACATAACAGCATTTGAATTTCTTTGGTAAAATTGAACTTGTCGGTACCGTCCATTAGCCTTTCCCAGAGACGATTCATAGCCTCGTGGATAAATGCCAATACCTATGAGAAACTGTTGAAACAACCACACATGGCGTGCTTGGATAATTGTAATAACAAAATTAGAACCATGATATGTAACACTTTGGCCACGCATGGTTTCCACGGAAATTTATAAAGGTCGCAGAGGTATTGTCGCGTTTTCACCTCAGCCACAGTCCACTGTTATTAAGTTGAAAATGCATTAGCTTCTCTTGGCTTTGCTTGCCCTTGGATCAGGTCAATGAATGTTGTCATGAGTATTGAAAGTTTACGATTTAGGTCTCCTTCAAACTTGGTTGCGTTGCTGAATTTGACACCCGTTTTCAAATTTGTTTGCGAAAACTACCCACATTGTCATTTAAGTACTAGGCAGTTTTTTGGCCAACGTCAGTCCAACGAACGACTGCAAAGGGGCCCGGCTATTGCGGGAATACGTACACCCCCAATTTTACTGCCCTACATTGGTTTACTACTGCAATAGAGTCTGAAGGGGCCCTTACTGAAAATATGAGTGATAATGACTCTCTCAAGAAGAACGAGTGTTTCGGCTCAACCCTGCTGCGGCAGCAAAATCCACCTCAACGGACCTGATCTTGATCAAAATATTTTTCGCTAAAATTTCGCTTAGTACGGCCATTAAGGGCGCTGATCACGAATCTGACATCCGTTTTCAAATTTGCGGGCCTAACCGGGGCCGTGCGCTAACCGCTACGCTACTGAGACGACGGCTCTCCTCCCCAACTGCGACGGTCATTGCGGCAGCTTCTGCGTAAATACGCCCTTTCCTTTTTTACTGCTCTACTTTGGTTTACTGCCACAATAGAATCTCAGGGATCCATTAATGGATGTGCCAAGCATTCGTGATGGAACTTCAACAGGATGTAGAGTCCTTTGTAGGAGCTCGAAAACCATACTTCATTTTTTCTCTAGGCACTTCTGTGATGGGAAAAACGGCTGCGGAAGAAATGGAAGGCGAGCTTACCACAGACCCCTCATTCAGAGAGGAGCGTGGCCGTTCTGTAAAAGTTACATCACGAAAGCTTGGCACACCCAAGAATGGACTCCTTGTGAGGAGCTCGCAAGTTTCTCATATGGTATCTCAACCTGTATGTTAACACACTCAATGGTCTCAATTTGAGCCCTTTCTTCGAATTTATTGGTCCCTTGGATTCTGTTGCAGGCGGCATACGATCACTTTCCAAGCAATTCATCGCAGATGATGGGCGTTGTAATGAGGGGAACTGGACATTTTTTGAGCGGAATGAGGAACGCCTTCGGCTCACTCGGTAGGAAGGAGATATCATGTCGTTCTCAAAGAACTGCCGTATTTTTCCTGTTTTGTCGTCGTCCAGACTCTTCTCTAGAAGGCTGTGCTTCTTAACCTTATCCATGACCTGAATTCGACGCAGAAATCGTGTGCTTCCTTTTCTATATATTACGTGTCTTACCGACAGGGCCAGTGGGAATTCGCGATGAGCTTTTGCTTCATCCAGGCTGGATACACCGTCTACTGCTCTATCGCTTCTGTTTTTCTCACTGCTTTCTCTACTCGAACGCTTACTCTGAATGCACAGATTTAGCCACGATCTAAGATCCAATCGAATTTGTGTGCTGACATTATCCTTACCTTTGGCGAGCGAGCACTTTTTTCCTTTTCAGACCGTTTGTTTCTTTTACTGTGTTCACCCTTAAAAATGGTTGTCAAGTTAAGATTTGCTCTAGTGGAAAAATCCGGTGTGCCTAAACATGAACAAGCGGAGCACTTGCTTTTTTCGGCTTCATGGTTTGCGTACTGGGTACTGGCCTTTTTTTGAACTGAAGTTGTTTCGGTTTAGTAGAAGAAAGCACAGGACGGGCAGCTGCGTTAACCTCCTCAAATATCGTTCCTTCCTGTCTGCAAGGAGGATGATAAAATCAGATTAGTTTTTAGCAAAGTTAGAAATGCGCTTGGGGTCGTTTATGCACTAATCATTGATAATCGCTGTTCGATTGGCAATTATGTTCTCGCAATTTTTCAATCACAATTGTTCCAAATTTTTTCAATTACAGAAGAAAGATTCTCGGAGGCGACGTATGTCGTTCAGATGAGAATTTGCCTCTTTTAGCCTCTTGATCGTTGCGATGGAATGTAAGCGAGAAAAGTGGCCCTCATCGGCGCATTGTTTTGCTTCTATTCGGAATCTACGTAACGGAAACGGAATGGATTCGATGCAATAACTTGGAAGTGCTGGCTGAGTCAGAGTTTCATGGTCCGTCTGATCCCAGTAACACAGCGATCAACATGGAGTATCCTGTTTCTCCTTCAAAGCCGCATTAATCGCTGGTACTATTCAATTTTCAGCTGTCATCTCATGAAATGTGCAACTTACCACTTGCCAAGATGTACAGCTGCGAAGTAGAAGTCAAATTGATCCACGTCCGCACTCTTGTACTTGGATGTTCTAACCTTTCTTAGCTGCAAGCTTCCCAGCTAGACCAGTCAACCACTTAGAACAACCGATGCTGACAAAATGAGAGCAGCAACATTGGTGAATTTACGACCACTTTGAACTAGTAAGCAGTAGAAATGAACCACGGCTCATCCACGATCGTTTACGCACAAGTGTGTTTCTTAGGGCTTGTTCAGACGACGCGCGTCGAAAATGCAAAATCGAAGCTCAATCGATAATTAACGCTCTTGGTCGAATTTGCTCTTTTGCATTAGTGGCGCAGTCCGGTTGCGCCTCATATAGGCAAACTTACTGGTCGCTCGGGTTTTTTAGAAGGCTGCTATTCCTTATTAATGGGAATTTTGACAAAATTCACTTTTTTCGTTCAATTTCTTTCCTATGTGATTATATGCCTAATTTTTTTTGCCTATATGAGGCGCAACCGGACTGCGCCACTAACGCAAAGGAGCAAATTCGATCAATGACGTTAATTATTGAGTGAGCTTCAATTTTGCATTTTCGACGCGCGTCGTCTGAACAAGCCCTTATGCCTTCGACGACCACGGCCAGTTGTTGGTGGTTACTAATGAGGTCATGAAACGGTGGTGCGATTGTAGATATTTGATGTCTGCAGAAGAATTTTCTCACTCGTGCTTTCTCACGTTATATCTATCGCGAGACCAACCCAACCCGTCTGGACTCCACAGCAGTACGTAATGTCCAACATTCTATTGATCGTGAAGGTATATTGCGACTCACGAAGGAGATTTCGGCACACCGCGATTCTCCTCTTCTCGCTCTTGTTGGCGTTGTTCAGAAGCACTTCGTGACGCAGATGAGTGAAACAACTGCCGTAGAAGTTCTTTTCGTCTATTCAGCTGCCTAGTGACGATTCCTGAGCATTCACCATAAATTTCATCAGCAGTAGCAGTGCTACAGTAATCGTGTAGAAGTATCCAACTTGCCTTTCTTCTTGTCCACTCCTCTATTGGACATGAAACAGACACTCCGTTCTTAAACCACTTTTTGTGGACAGAGATCTGAAAATAAGACCGACTAGGGGGTTGTTAACACTTTCATAGTCACACTTTCACTACATCGATAAAACTGAATGTTTATTTCATGTCCAAATGGAGTTATCGGTGGCGAGAGGCAGGCGAACACTCTGCTCTGCCAATGCTGATAGCACGGTGGGGTTCTAGCTTAGGGTTAAGAAACGATTTTATCGGAGAGAGTCCATTTATCTACCGTAACCTGTCGTCAGCTCAGTGATTTTTTCCGAGAATAACAAATTTATATCTGACATTATTTACCTTTTATATAAGTTCTCCTCCAAGAACTATAAAAATAGCCATGATATCGTGTCGATTTTAACCCGTATACAAACCCGCGGACGTAATTTGCTGGGCCCTCTGACCGAATTTGCACCGAGTTCGCGCCAAGGGCCGCATTGACGCAAAATCGGAGTGAGGCGCCTGTCGCGTGCTCTGTAACGACCGATTACTGTAGACAAATGAACGCCCTCCGATAGAATCGTGCTTGTGCTTGGGGTCTATGGTACACATCCGTTGATGGGTCTCGGTTCATCGCTCGCTGCCTGAACGGGACCAATATTTCTACACCATCATGGCTAATTGGCTCTAGTCTAACATACTACAATACTCCTACACCGTAGGTGGATTTTGTAGCTGTGGCACTATCTCCAGTTGCCGCTCCCGGCGCTATGTGGGTTGGGGGGTGCAGGGTGGTGGTCCGCAACTTTACGTCAACTTTAACGTGTTATCATTGTTATATCTGCCATTGTTTACGGTCAACTCGGTCGGTTTTGACATGTTTGACATGTAAACTCTTCAGAATTGCTCACCCCTCCACCTGTTAACCAGCATAGAGTCGACGCAATATTACAGACCAGCACTCTGCACGCCCAACCCACATAGCACCCCGCTCCCTTCACCAGCCATCGCCGACCCAGCGAATGTACAGCATAGGCTTTACATAAGTGAATGCGTGGGATAGCGATACTGAAGAGGCTGCAGTGAGAATCATTTTGTAATGTTTGATGACTTACTAGCGGCTGCAAGTGAGCTTTCTCTTTCTTTGCAAACTCGTACGGTGCTCCCACAAAACTCTGGTTGTACAGCGCCCCTGTCTCGGTCCTACATTGAATATAGAATCAGCGCGACGGGGCCTTCGCACCGATACCGTACCATCTCCTTCGTGTTATTTTTCAAACTCGGTCTTACCTCTTGGGACATGCCAGACGACTATGACACTTATTTAGTTTGCCAGACCTAGTCAGAGGTGAATGTGACATCTCCTTAGGAGTAGGCCACGTGCATCGGCCAAGTGGGCTATGAAAACTGCGACAACAGCAAAGCAAGCAAACAAATTAGATAGGTCAGCGAAAATCCGTGGCCGCTGCACGTCGAAGCGAAGGATGGATATAGGAGCGGAAAGCTTCAAAACGAAAAGAAAAACGACGAAAGCATGTAAGAAAGCTGAAACAGTAGAACGGGATGGCAGAATCTATTGCCCTTCTTAGTAAAGCGACTTATTGTTAGAACCATTTTGAGGTGCGCAGCCAGGATATCAAAGAGCTTTTAGCAATCAAAACAAGTCGCCCAGTCAAAAAATCGTCTGGATAATATCGTGCATAATGTGCGAATTTCCAGATATCATAACGAGATAGGCCACTCTGTCATCAGCCGACGATTTTGCTTCACTGTTGCTGTTGTTCCGAAATTCATCAAAGGAGGACACCTCGATCTACTTCACTTGAACCTTGATCTGGGTATGGACGAAAACCACATCGTTAATAGGGTCTCGATCACCTTTCAGTTCCTTACGGGCCCTTGTGTTCGCGGTTGTGTGCTCACTATCTTCGCCAACAAAGCAGTTATGCGTTTTAGTTGTGCAAAAATCTGTTCAGAGCATCTCAAAAATGGAGGGTAATGCTAGACGTGCTGTTCCGTAAAGTACAACAACTTTGGCTGTCTGGAACCGAGCTTCTAGGAATATGTCGCTACATACCCTTGTTTCTTGAAAAGAAGTAAAACCAGCAACTAGTTAACTCTCTGACATAGGTTGCAACACTTTCTCTACCAGTAGACAAGACTGGGAATGACCGTGTGGTCAAAGAGTTTGCCTCATGGTCACGATGATCACTGTTCAGTTCTGTTCTAGGCAGAAACCCTTGCTTTTCGTAGAAATGAAGGGAAAGGGTGTCATTATCGGACTCAGGTAGCCCAGTGAGAAGAGCTCTGGATAAAGACACGGTGGCAGTGGCGCATCAGGAAGCAGTGCCAAGGACGAAAAGAGGCGACGGACGGCACCGTTCCACAGATTGCATTCTAATGGTCGAAGAAAATTTTTTGTCACCAATCCTTCCCAAATTTTGTCTATGGGAATCATCTGTTGCACGGATCACGATTCTGGCACCTGTTTTTTCGAATTCCAACAGGAGACCACTCAATCGTCTGTTAGGGTGATGGCGTGGAGGAGCACCTCTTCCGCAATCAATCGACATCTGAAAGATAACATCGAAAGGGCCTTCTGTGAACTGCAGCATTAATAGTGAAAACATCGACTACTAAATCTTCCCATTAACTGTGGTTTCTAGGAGAAGCTAAAAGCACTGCAAAAGAAAAGGCTGCAGAATGGAAGCGTGCCATGGGTTGGTGTAAAATTGCCTTATTATCATATGCATCAAAGCAAACCATACAATTAACTTCAGCCGAGCGTTCTGAAGAGATCAAAGAGGCGGCTCAGGACATGAAGGATTCAGCAGGTATAATTTGCATCCCGTATTGTAATGGGAAACTCGAAAATGCTAAATATGAAGAACAGAAAGGTCTATTTTCGGCAAAAGGTCAAAAAGTTACGTTACTTGTCAAAAATCTTCGATTGGAAATCACAAAGCTTCCTCGACGAGTTCAGTTTTTCAGAGGAGGCTAGGGAACAAGGAAAACAGAAGGCTGCAGAATGGAAGCGTAAGATGGGTTGGTTTCGAGCTTTCTTACTTCCGTATCTATATGGAGAAAATGGTAGATTTTTCAGCACAGCGAAAGGAAGATATGAAGGCCAAGGCGCAGGAAATGGAGAGCTCTGCAAGTAATCTATCAAAACTCGTCATTTTGTCCAATATCAGCAAGGGTTTCTATGTATAAGAGATGGGAGAGTGCGACAAATGACAAGTGGAGGGAACTGTGCTGACAATAAAGGGCACACACTATCCCTCTCTGGTGAAGAACTGCTTAAAGAATGGAATAATCCACAAAGAATTCAAAAAAGTAAAATCAACGGCGACCAGCTAAGCTTGCTGAGAAAAGAAATGCTTGGAACGGGATGGGGGACATCGAATGGTGAACGATAAAGTAGACGATATTGAGCGGTGCCATAGAAAATTGAAAGTTTCGTAAGCGTGGTAATTTGGGCTGCTAAGAGCGAATGATATTTTACGATTCTGCACGTTTTCGAAAGTGTAGGACGGTGGTGGTAAATGAGGATGTCAGGGTCAAAATCGCCGATTGGACTGCAAATTTATTTTATCTGGTTGTCTGCACCACCATACATGTCGATCGCGGTTACTGTGGATGTAAGAACGAAAAAATTCTCAAACATTGGTGATTAGATTAAAGTGTCCCAAGTACCATGGTGTCGTCTTCTGATGAGGATAAGCCCACGTCCTCCTAATTCACAAAACTAAAAACAACAAAGCGTGCCCCTAATTATACTTTTTATAACGTAACATCGGTGAAAGTTCTTTTCCGCGGTTAGACTATTTTCTATCCTAGTTATTTGACGAGATCGAATGTTTAGGCATCGAAACCCTCAACCTTGTGAGTTGTTGAGTCATGTGACACCGTTGAGGGCTTCGACGCAAAAAACCATGTTTTTTTTGGAGAGAGAGCGGATCTTCAAAAGTCTACGGACCAACTTTATAGGTTTCTAACATGCTCGTTGATGATACTTCTCTCTAATGTGTTGATTTTAGAGGAAGTGAAGAGAAGAGCGAAAGTGAGAGCAGCGCAGTGGAAAGCTCTAGCAGGTTGGTTTTTTCTTCGAGGTCTTTTTGTTACGTTCCTTCACTTCAATAGGAGTGCATAACGAAACGTTGAGCAGGTCGATTTAGCACAACGATATTCATATTATTCGTTTTATGTTCATTCTGAATCCATTATGGCATCCAAATTATTGAGACTGAGTGTAGCGTGAAGACGATAAACCACTGATAAGTTTAATAGAGTACTAGAAATGTAGAGTAATAAGGGTAATTGTATATAGAGTAATATACCTCCATGCAGGAAACTGTTTAATATCCTGGATATTGCAGTGTTGGCTAAGCACAGCACACAGAGGAAAAAGCTATGTATGGTAGATAATAGATACCATCTCTTTCGACCATCACCTTTCGAAATGAAGTTTGATATTATGTTTCTCAAATGAACTTCATGGTAATTTTTCTCCTGATTAATTCTCGTCAAATTTGTATTTTAGTTGACACTGGCCAGGAAATAAAAGGAACAGTGAAGGGAGAGAAGGACAACAAAGGCAGGCGGAATTTGATATAAAAGAATTTATTTGTTTTCTATCTCCTGAGAAGGGCAGAATATTTTCCTTCGTCGATGAATATGCCAAAAAACTGAAACTCTGCTCAAATCACCAACGTTGTTATGACCGAATAGCCACTGCATTACCTCAATGTGTCCTCATGGTTTCGGGTGCGAATGTCAATCGCCTCCGCATGGAGAAACCTGTAAAATAGAGTGCCTTTTGCATTATTTTTCTGCGAGGATGTCCGTATGTAGTCGTTCAAGATGGAGTTCAATCCGTACGGGTGAGACTTTCGTTGATAGGGGTCATAAAAACGAACGAGAAACACAAAATCGCCAGATGTAGTGTGGCTGCATACTTTGCGACGTGCTGTATTACTGCCAGCGAGGAGCTAAGCTAAACGTGAGGACAAACAAAAAATGAAAAGCTTGCCAGGGCATGTGAGAATGAAATTGAAATTGAAATTGAAATTTATAGGCGAAGATGCACCTGCACCTGCAACTGCTGGCGAAATTAACAGAACCGACGCAGTAAACCAGAATGGCGAAAAACAATTCGTCCAAAAATCATTAGATGACCAGAATTTAAACAACCAGAGAGAACAGCAACAATTCGTTCAAAAAACGTTGTAGAAATCTAAATACTTAAGCTAGCTACCACACAGAATTTGTTCCTCAAACTACTCTACAGTATAATTATCTTGACGTATAGAAAATAAAAATGCTCGACCTTGTGGAGCAAAAGAACAATGAACCCTCAAGTTATTAAAAGGCTACTGCCCCACAACTCCACGTTAGCTTCTTCACTCTTTGTATCTACGGGTTTGGCTCGCTCCATATACGAAGAAGATTGCTGAGGTCACGCAAATAAAATAGACGACTGAAATCTCCGAAGCGCAGCTGGAACACAACACCTCCTCAGAAACTCATTCGCCATTCAGAGAGACAAAAGAGTATATGTCCGTCGAAATGGTATTACAAAACTTTTCTGCTACGAGGGTCGTGCCATTATGATTTACCTACCACCTGTTCCCTAGCTCGTTGACTTACAAATTGTAGTGTATGGAAGGAACTCTATAAGTCGTTTTGCAACATTTCATTAAACAATAGAAAACAGAATAGAGAGAAGATGTAGCGATATATGCAATTTGCTTTACACATGTACACTGGATTTGTATATGCCTTCTAAATTGCAAACGGCAAGACCAAATCAAAATGTATGCCGTGGGCAGGCCCACGGCTTTAAGCCTGAAGTAAAGAACTTTCAAGATGGAAAAGCCAAGAAACATCCTTCTCGATGTAACTCCGTTTGAAATGACGCTCGGAAGGGCGATAATATTAACCCATAACGTACCGCGTGCGCCACTTGGTGGCGCACGCGTTGTCTTGCCATACGGCCCACGTGCGCCACATGGTGGCGCACGCCCTTCATAGCAAGAAAATATTTCTTACAAATTCTTTTTAGTTGGGAATGTAACCGACCAGCCTTGGAGTACACGATACATACGTTGGTCCGGTGAAAGCTGTGGTATAAGTGTGGTACTTGGCCACCACCCTGGAAGCTCCATCTAGGACCAGCAATTCCGCTGAAACTCTATCTATGGGATCCTTTTGGTTGATTATCACAAATCTGATGTTTATTTAGCGTATTTGGAACAAGTATAGCACTTGGCCACCATCCTGGAAACTCTATTCAGGATCACCAATCTCACTGAAACTTTGTCTAAGAGGTTCTGGTTCTGCAATGTCTCTATGATTCTATATAGTTGATAAGTGGTTGGCGCATACCTTGTAAACCGATCGACGCCACCCACTTCACCATTTGAATGATTTAAAAGCTCTCAAACATTTTCTTTTTTTGGTCTGGAAGCGGTCCGGTATAAGCGGTTCGCACGTTCGCTGAATGCACCGAATTCGAGAACCAATCGAAAAGAATCATAGCTTGGATGAAAGCCCCAAAAGTAAGTCATAGCAGCGATATCGCCTGTTTACGAGCTAAGTAGAGCAAGCATATTATAGCCCATGCAGTAACAATCAAGTCCAAAATCCGAGGCTTTAGTCGAGTACATGGCGCAATCCCCACCAAACACATGCCAGAATATTTTCTTCTTTCTTGGCTTTCACCCAAGCTATGATTCGTTTCAATCGGTTTACTTTCGCCAAAGTTGTGGTTGGCGATACATTAGTAATACCATCGAATAGTAACAAGATTTGTCCTAGGGACTGCGTGCGTCACATGGTGGCGCACGCGTGACCTACGCGCGCGGTCCGAGTGGCCAGCCACCGCGAAACGGCCTCGGTACGTTATGGGTTAAAAGGGTGCTGCTCTGGAGGGAAGAGTGAAAGAGAAAAGGCAACGATGTTTGGAAAACGGTTCCGAAATGTACGCAGCGAAAAAAGCGGGTTGATTGCCTCGTCTGCCGCGTACATCTAAAAACATAAAGTGAGTTCAAAGGAAACGAAAGTAAAAGTGTGCAAATAGATCAGCGAGGACATGAAAAACTGCAACATAAGCGAACACGTGATCAATTTACGACATATAAAACTACATGGCACGAATATATTAGGTTGGCAACTAAGTTCGTGGACTGTTTTGCAGTCATTACTTCTAGCAAGCACAACTTGCTTGAATGTTGAGCAATTTCATTGCTCTTTTAACGGTGTGATAGCGCATATGAAGCAGTTTTCAAAACCATTCATAAGCCCTGTTAAATTTGTTTGCTGCGAAAGTTTTTCTTCTTGAAATGAAAACACCCAAAACCAGCGTTTGCCAAGGTTTTCTTCATGAGTACCTGCTTAGCCACTAGGTAACTGAAGCGTTACAATTTGTGTGTGCAGGATCTGAGGATGATGTCCTGAACAGTTGATGGCACTCAAAAATGTCAAGAGATTTTGAGCAAGCAGTTCCAAACGAAAGGAAAAGTGCACTTCGGATGACCTACCGAGCTCGGTCGGAAGGCCGTACTCAGCTCCTCCGAAAGATTTCAGAGCTCGGCAACACCTACGCTGACAGTCAAAGTCAAGTGCTCAAAAAGCTCAACTGAAAAGGTTCTGCACTATTCTAGTTTTCTGTAAAACTGGTCGAAATGTGCCTTGCGATTTGATCCATCGCGGAGATGGGTGGGTCGGGTGTCACAATTGAACGTCGAGCTTACTCTAAAAACGACTCACTTGTTCACAAAGTGGTAACGTGCGATGGGATGTGGACAGTACTTGATATTCGCTGACTTGCTAGCCGGCCACCCGAAACAAAATGAGCGCCGCTTCAGATCCTCAAATCCGCCTCCTCACAAGAAGCTGATGTTCTCAGTCTGGAGGTTCTACGAAAGTGCCACCTTTCGAGAATTGGTCGGTGGAAGTGTCAGCATTTACCGAGAGCCCTACTCTCTTTGGCATGTCTGTGTAAAGGTTGAACTACGCTGTAGTCGGTTTAGGCAGCATGGTTCGTATGTCGTTTGGGTAACTTTTCTCTTTATTTGGTAACTAACGCTTTTGTTGAAGGCGTTTCAGAGTCCACGAACTTAGTTGCCAACCTAATATTTCCCGCAGAGTGTTTGATAGGCAGGGGTGTGCGGAACTTCCGTTTCCGTGTTCCGAATTCCGGTTTCCGGCCGGTTTTGACCCTTCCGTTCCGTTTCGTGTTCCGCTTTGTTTTTGGGCGGAACCCGGGAACGGAAGAAGAAATCGAAGACCTCCACTGTGCCAAGCTAACAAAATGGAGACTGAAGTTGTTGTGCTGACGTCGATATTCTGGAAGAATGAAACCAATACAGTGAAGTACACTCCCCTCCCCCTGCTAAGAAAACTTGCAATGAAGTGTTTGTCGGCACCTGCCACATCGTCCGAGTGCGAGAGATTGTTTTCTTCTGCTGGTTTCATTGTGAACGATCTGAGAGAAAGCCTCTCTCCCCAAAATCACGGAAGAACTGCTGTTTTTCCACCACAACATGATCGTTTTAGGCTTTTAATTCTATTTTCAAAGCATTCTTGTCTGTCACGCCAAAAAAGTCTGTCTCTCTCTATGTATTCGTCTTCGGCTTATAATGAAGCTTATGAAGATGAATTTCCACCGTTACTTTGAAACTATCACCAAGTTGAACGCCTTCACCAAAATAATAGACATATCCTAGTAGAAACAAAACGAGCCCTCTATGAGTACCTTTACAAACAGAAATGATAACTTTTTGTGGTACAGTTTTGGCTAAATTCCAATAATTTAATGGTTGCAGTTTTTGCACTATTTCCGGCTTCCGTGCTCCGTATTCCGGTTTCCGGCCATTTTTGGCCATTTCTGTTCCGTCTTCCGTCTTCCGCTTTTTTGAAAAAAATTTCCGCACACCCCTGTTGATAGGCATTGATCAGCACACGGGAAAGACGAGGCAGTTCGGATGCCTATAGGATTGTTAGCTTAGATAGTGCCCCGTTGTGTGACAGCTTCCCAGTGAGGAAGGTGTCCAAGTGATGGTACGTGATCTAAAATGAAGGAGCCATGTTGATATCTAGTAAAACTTACATTGATACGCAAACGGTCGTTAATAAACACAGCGCTTTCCACACCGATTTGTGAAGCTCTTTCCTCATTAATTTGTTTACGAGTCGTGAGGATGATGACGATGTCTACTTTTCTCCCTTTGATTGGAAAACCTCGATCGTAGCTGTTGCGCGAAGGCGTCAAGCCGTCATGATGGTTCCTTGTAGAGCGAGAGCACACGCAGCTGTTCTGGAAGGAAAAAGAGACAGTGGAGTGCAACACTGTACCTGACGATTATTGTGATATGAGAGCATGGTGATCACATGGATAATTATTCAATGTTCACATTGAACAGTGGAATTTTGTGACTTGGACAGCAGACGTGATTGAGCAAGTTGGTGAGACGATGAAATGCCGTCCCAGTGATTCGTAATTGTTCGCTTTATTTGGCGGAGTCTTGCAAGTCATCATGTGCCGTACCGTACCACCCTCCATCTCGCTCTCGTCTCCTTCCGTCGGGCTTCCACTCGATTTTCTGAAGGCTTAGCCTGATATTCTGATCCGATCTATTGTTGTACTGTTGATATGTTGCTGATAGGGTCTATTAGTCCAACTGCGTTCGCCACGTTCTTAAAGGAGTTGTCCCATGTCATACCATGTCTTTCCATTCTTATGCATTATGCGAAACAATCGAGACTAGAAACGCAAAGCACTCTATGCTAGGACGGGGAACGACACTATGTATGTATCCCCGATAGGACTGTTATATCTCTGAACGTGTGAAAATTCGAAATAATGTGGGTCGGTGCTATCTGACTGCAACCGTCTATGTGCTTCTCTTGAACAGAGAGTGGAGTGTGTTTGTACATGATGCGGGAAGTGATTGCTACATATACAAAAATAAACAAATAGGACCAAACGATGCATCGCTTTTTCCTCAAACCGTTTGGATTTAGAATAGATTGTGATGCCTTACTACATATTAGGCCTTCTAGAGAAATAGTAGTGTTTGCAGATTCCTTATATGCACCGCCGAGTGGTTCACAGTGTTGCAAGGATTACGTATTGCTACGATCAGCTGAACAGTGAATGTAATCAACGCTCTGTTATCTCAAGTATGGTGGTTCATTTAGTGTGTCTCATTTCTGTGTTACTACTTCTCAGACAAAATGAGGCGAACAGACGGTTTATTGTTGGTGAGTCGAACGCTCCAATTTAGCGCCTCATGCGCTAAGTGTTATGTATATCGCAAAACCATGCATGTTTAGCCCACATTATTCTTAATTCTGCTGCACAACATAGTGAGTTTCTCATTATTACCAGTAAAACCTGATGTAAGCGAAGTAGGTGATGATACTGATGACGACGAGAACGCGGACATGCCTCCAGGTTCGTGCATTTCAAGTCTCTCTGAACAGAGCTGCATTCTTACGGTCACACCTAAATAGTATCGGCGAGAGGAATATAATTGCAGATCGACCCATATTACTCACTGCGCGTCATGTTACGAGCTTTACGCATCTTTTTTCCATTTTTTGAGCGTATCATATGATAAACCACTACTGGTGACCACTACGTATCATATCACCACTACTGGTTCACCCACCCCGGATTTCCTCCCCTAGCCCGACCGCGTGGCGAAGCCACGCGGTCACGACGAAATAGTGTGCACAGAGAGGAGTCTCGGTCACTCCTCTCTGTGCACACTATTTCGTCGTGAGTAATTTGGGTCGATCTGTAATTATAGTCGTGTGTATCGGCGTAACCATTTCACGCTACGACGCTACGCACTAAACGGCGCGCGTAACCGTAACCGCGGAGTGTCGTAGCGGTTAAATAGGACCGCTGTGTCGGCGTCACCGTTCGCGCGCCTTCTAATGCGGAGCGTAGGGGAAAGACGAACCGGATGGATCATACAACATTCATTTGCCTTCTGTGTTGAAATCGCGTGGCTTCGCCACGCGGTCAGGCTAAGGGAGGAACTCCGAGGTGGGTGAACGACTAGTATCCTATAGATGGAGGGGGTGCTTACGTTAATCTCTGCAGCTAAGAGCTAACAAACAAAAGAGTGAATACATACGGTGTTGCGCACTATTTACTTTTTATAATACATTAACATCTATCTAAACTTCTTAGCAAGAATTTTCGGTGCTATGTGGGTTGGGGGGTGCAGGGTGGTGGTCTGTAATATTGCGTCGCTTCTATGCTGGTTGACATGTTAAGTTGTGAACAATTCTGAAGAGTTTACATGTCAAACATGTCAAAACCGACCGAGTTGATCGTAAACAATGGCAGATATAACAATGATAACACGTTAAAGTCGACGTGAAGTTGCGAACCACCACCCTGCACCCCCCAACCCACATAGCGCCGAATTTTCAATAAGTATCATTTTTAACAATTTTCAACAGGTATCATTATTTATAGACATCTTTAACATCCTTTTCAGTTCCTAGTGCAGATTCTCTCCTTTTGGGGCGTTCTTTGGTTTCCTTCTCTTTGATCGCAGAAAGAATTGAAAGAAAGTTTAAATTTTCCTTTTTCTGATGAAGAAATTGATTACTCGTTTACCGCTGTACCAGCGGACGACGATCTCTCAGAAGCCAACCTCTTAAATGAAGAACAAATGAACTGTCTAACAGGGCACGCCCGCGTGGCGTCCACGTGGACGCCACGCAACGGTAGGCGCGCAATTCAAGTCAGGTTACGCCGATAGTTTTTAAATAACACCCATTCTTACGAACTCGGTGTAGAGTTGGGCATCAGGGGCCGTATGCAGATGTATCCCCACGTGGCCCCACGTAACCCCCGAGGGTGTCGGGGTCCCCTCGAGGAACCCCTCGAGGGTGTCAGGGTCCCCTCGAGGGGACCCCGGTATGCTGGGGCCGTATGCTCGTCCCTCCCGGCCGGGCGATGGGCGCCCATCGCCCGAGCCCCGCCCACTTTCGAGCAGGCACACGTTCAAATGTGGGCGGGGCTCGAGCGATGGGCGCCCATCGCCCGGCCGGGAGGGACGAGCATACGGCCCCAGATGTCCGGTTGTCCCCTTGAGGGGAGAAGCCACGCCCACTTTTTAGGGGATAGCCGTCCCCCTAGAATTGAGTAGGGGGATGGTGGCGATGGCGCGCCAACTTAGCGGTGGAGCGCTGCGGCTGCCAATCAGTTGGTCAGTTGGGCAGCAATAAAGGGTGTAGAGAAATGAAGGAAGTCATATTTTCTCTAAACGTGGTCGATACTGTGTCTTTGTTCGTTGGACGTGGGGTTAAGTAATTATGCTGAAAGGAATTCGTTGAATACACAATATTTCGTAGGTTTACTGGAACTATTACGGTTTGTGAGCAATTGTTGGTTTGGTATTGCTACTACCGGGGGCTGATCCCCAAGTACATCTGCATACGGGGGCCTCCCCGCGTGCGGCACTTGGGGATCGGCCCCTCGAGGGGATGCACACTTGTGTATCCCCTCGAGGGGGACATCTGCATACGGCCCCAGTAGAGGAGACAAATGAGTCGTCTTCATTTCATTAGTCGGTCGGTATACTCGCAGACACCAATCGCGCAGCATTTTCAAGAAGAAGACATGTACACACAAATACACTTCGCGGTTATCAGCCCTTTTCTATTCTCCTAGTCGATCCTGTAAGGAAAATTACGCCGTAGTGGTGTACGAAGGGCTGGCAGTGGCCCCTTGGCATACAGAACACCCCGACAACGGCTGAACAAAGGCAGTAGCCAAAGTTGCGCGAAGGCAGAAAGTGTATGCTTAGCTCGTAAAAATGCAACACTGAACATTGCTTGGTTGTAACCGACGAAAATCGTGTCACGTTGTTGTACCAGCACCAAGGCATTGGGCTCATAATAAAGAACAGCGAAGAGAATAGCTAAGCTTGCTCCATCCCGCGGTAGCAACACCGTATCCGAATGAAAGGCGATTTTCTTGGCTGATAGGTAAGATTAACAGAAGACATCCTCACTTCCGCCGTCTTTATAGGGAACTGTAACGCCTTGGGCACTGACGAAGGTGTGACTAATTTCTAGTCTACATAAAGTACGTTGGGTTTATGTAGGTCCCAGGTATTCAAGAGTTCCAATTGGTACGGTGAAATCAAGCTTCCATATGAGAAGTTCTACGATGATCGACCACGGCTTAGTTTGTCATGAAGTGTATCATGAACGAATGGAGAAGTCAAAGGAAGATCGGACAAGGCAATCGACGGCAGAGCTTCGTGGAACAGTCGCTGACGGTTTGGGTTGAACAGCAGAGAAACTCCGATAGTGCTCTACGAGCAGTTAAATACGTCGGTTAGGGTTGTAGTCATGACAGATGTTATCAGCATGAGTCATTTCCTCCGTACTACAGCAAATAACAGTGAATGAAAGAAATATTTTCACATCATGTACTGAAGTTGCCATCAAACCGTGTTTTCCAGAACATGATCTTGGAGCACGAACACCGAAAAAGACTGTTACGGCCGACCGCTGGGCAACGCTAAACAAAATGACACCTAAGGGTAAAGTGCTACGGTGCATAATGTTGCTTGTCTAAAAGAAGAAATATAGGAGCAATGAATAAACAACGTGTTTTCGCATAAAAATACTC
Organism: Nippostrongylus brasiliensis; assembly: GCA_030553155.1. Classification (NCBI taxonomy): domain Eukaryota; kingdom Metazoa; phylum Nematoda; class Chromadorea; order Rhabditida; family Heligmosomidae; genus Nippostrongylus; species Nippostrongylus brasiliensis. Next base: position 15,950,381 of record CP130733.1, on the reverse strand, counting down.
AAGTTAGAACGTCGGGGTTCACCGGAAAACGTTGGATTTGCCTTACGGGTGGAATTTCAGACCATGGTGGTGTAACGAAATCACCGATCGGAGCTGGTAACAACCCCTGGGCTATGCCAAACCAACCAATGACAAGTGAGGACTGAGTGTTACAGCATTTGTTGCATTTATACGCGAACAAATATGTGTCATGCACAAATGACCAAGACTGGAAAAATGTTTTTGTTTCAAAAAAAAACTTGAGGTAGAACGTCAGGGTTCACTGGATTAGAGATGGAATTTCAGACCACGGTGGTGTAACGAAACCACCGTTCGGAGCTGGTAACAACCCCTGGGCAATGCCAAACCAACCAAGGACAAGTGAGGACAGAGTGTTACAGCATTTGTTACATTTGTACGAGAACAAATATATGACAAGCACAGATGACTGAGACTGGACAAAATGTTTTTGCATAAAAAGACTCAAGTTAGAACGTCGGGTTCACCGGTAGGTGTTGACTTTGGCTAATAGAGAAGATTTTCAGATCATGATGGTGTAACGAAAGCACCGCTTGGAGCTGGTAACAACCCCTGGGCTATGCCAAACCAACCAAAGACACGTGAGTACAGAGTGTTACGGAACATATTGTATTGTAGTAGCGAAAGTACAACGTCGGGGTTCACAGGAAAACGTTGGATTTGTCTAAGGGCTCCTTCAAACTTCACTGCGGCAGTAAACCAATGTAGAGCAGCAAAAAAAGGGGTGCGCGTATTTCCGGAATAGCTGCTACCCTTTGAGGTCGTATGCTTCCCATTCGCCAAAAAACTATTCAGTCCCTAGGTGATGACATCGTTGGATAAAAAACAGAAAATCAATCAACAAAGCAACAAAGGTTATAGTAACCAATGTTTAAAAATGGAAAGAGAGAGATAAGTAAATATTGAAGAATGAATGATAAATGAAATAAGAATGCTAGTTAATGAAGAGAATAAAAGAAAAATATATTCGAAAACGGACGTCAGATTCATGATCAGCGCCAATGGTAAACTTATAAATTTCAGCGAAACCAATTTGATAGAGGTTAGATCCGTTGAGACGCATCTTGCTGCCGTGAGTAAAACCATGAAAGCGGCTGCAGCGCTGCAACTACTGCGCTGCTGCGGCGCTCATATATTTAATAATTAACGCAGCGGCAACGCATTAAAGCCTGAAGGGACCTTACTGGCCCCTTCAGACTCTACTGCCGCAGTAAACTAAAATCGTGCACTGGTATGGGGGGTGCGCGTATTTCCGTAATAGCTGCGCACTTTTACGGCCGTTCACTGGACTGTCGTTGGTCAAAAAAATAATTGTTGACGATATGGACGGTTTTCACCAAAGAACTTTGAAAACCGATGAGAGATTCGTTATTAGCGCCCCTGATGAACTAAATAAGCCAAATTTCAGCAAAAAATAGTTTGAGCGAGGTCAGATCCGTCTCGCAGCCCCAGCAAAGAATGAACCGGGACACTCCGTGCTGCTGCGGCACTGCAGTAACGCTGCCACAGTAAAACACTGGACGCGGCAGCAGCTATCTCCCATCATTACTGCGGCAGCAACGCAGTGAAACCTGAAGGAGCCTCAAGAGTGTATTCTCAGATAGTGACGGTGAAACGGGAGCACCGTTCAGAGCTGGTAACGTCCATTTAGCGACGTCGAACGAACCAGCGGCACGTGAGGACGACGAGTTACTGCTGCTGTTGTTGCATTCATAGGAAAGAAAATATGCGAAATATTTTTGATTAATAACACTCAAGTTACCTACATCAAAGTTCGCCGGAAAACATTTGAGAGGGAATTCAAGCTGCACAATCATCAGTCATAAAACAATATTTTTTGATCGTGATTCTGAGAGCAAAGCGTTGACGTTCATCGAAGTAGTGACTGGCCAACGGAGTCCCGATTTCTAGGTGGCTACACAGCAACACCAACCGCTGTTGGTTTTTTGGCCTCGCGAAGAAGACCGATGACACGTGAGAACAGATTTCTGCAGTATCTTCTGTTTTACTGACAAGAGCGGAAATGTCATAGCATAGCTAGCAAGACTAAACGGACCAAATAGTTCTGCATCGTGATAGTGAACTTACAGCACTGGACCTCACCAGCGAAACATCGACATTGTCCCACACTCCAGACAATAACGAAGAAACAGAGACACCGGAGATGACTGAAAGTGGAAGCGATTTTCCGATTACACATGAAGATCCGGGAGGTGAGGGCATGATGATACTGCGCTATTTTTAATCGTTTTCATGAAAGAGAAGCTCAAGCACAATCTGTTCCGTAACGGCTGCTCGAACAGCTATGTCGTGGAGTTGAGATCGTGGCTGTCTAATCGTGGCTGTTGTATGTAGTGGCATTCAAGAAAATACTCTAAAGAATGAGGGCTTCCCAAAGCCCTTTATGTGCTCAAGTATAAAGTCAGTCTGCGATCTGTTCCTCAAGCTCTGTAAGACCATGTACTAGATCTTGTTAGGAATCGTCGGGGGAAATTCGCTGATCTCCGTTGTAAGGTGTTAATCGATTGACATACGAAAAAATCATAACACATAATATCTAGCAAGGGAACAGTAGAGGCAGATGAGCAGAATTGAACATTCTAAAGCTGTCTGTTCGTCTTGCTTAAGGTCCATTAACGCCAGAAATTAAAGCGGCTTGGTAAGGTACAATCAATCAACTTTGCTGATGAACGAGGTCCCATTAGGTTGCCCTCCTACTGTATGGGTCAGTGTCTTGACCTTCCCAGATACGGGTTTACCCGAAACGGAGGGATGGAAGCATTGGTTGGCACGGGCGGGATCGATCGCTCGACCGTTAGAGTGTCAGTATCACCTCTCACCACCATACGTTTCCACACCTCAGTAAGAAAATTTAATTCAGGTAGCTTCTCACTTTTATCTTCATGTTTACCAGCTGTCAAAATTCTTTAACCTTGAACTCCCGTTTCCTTTCCCTTTTCCTTTTTTTCCCTTTTTTTGGGTGATAATACGGTGTCTGAAACGAATACTTAAGGGAAACTAAAACGATCAAAAACTTAAACCACGAAAGCGACAGATATCTATGCAGTAGTAACGTACTCCGCCTATAATCACGTTCCATTACAGGACATTTCGGTCACATGGAATCCGGAAACGACACCAGGTTTGACAAATGTTACAATTCCTTTCCATGCTCCCACTGTGTAACTAATACCCCATAATGAAACTGTGGATCCCACAAGTAGAATGGTGTCGTCTAATCAAACGTTCGTGCAAAAAATTTAGTAACTCCGTTAGGACAACCAAGTCGCTAGTTTTTATGAACGCACAGTACCGGATGTTCCGCAACGATGAAACGGCGCCAGCGTCACTCTCTTTTGGTACAGAAACAGTCGTTTCTCTACATTTTCTTTGAATTCGAATAATTCGTAAAAACAATTGGAATTTTCACTCAGCAGCCCGCGCTCTATCTTTCTAAATTTTCCATATTCGTGGAACTTGTTAACAAGCGATATTTTGACTGCTCAGTTTTTTGACTCTTGTCTCTTCAATTCCTCGTCGTATGACTCGCTCGACGAGGCTCCGCCGTCGGCCGGGCTACCACGCGGGGACTCTCGTTGCGCATGCGGCGTAAACGAAGTTACGTAGATTCTGTCCGGGTCATCACGCGTGGACCCAGAAACGACATCATTCGGCGAAAAAAAGCGCCGCTTCCGCCGTTTATTCGTTGCGGCACGTCCGGTATTGTACACAGCGAGCCGCGGTATTGTACATAGTTATGACCAGTTAAACAATAGCAAACCTCTGTAAACCCCTCTGCTCTTCCAATTTATGTTGAAAGGCTTTGTGAAGTGTGTTCAATCTGAACAGTGAACTTACAGGCTTGTCCACTCTCCTCAGGAGAATAAGACCTTCCTCGAGCATATAGCCAGGTAAGCGTAATCAAGAATCACCGACTCTGTAATGGTATTTCGGAGAGTTTTGAGAGAATCTGGCTACCTCACTCAGTGAGGTGAGTTAGTAACAACAAAACAACCGCGAATCTTTTCGCAGAAGTCGCGGTCTGGAGTTTTCGAGGGAAAGAGACGCTTTTGACCTCTTGGTGATCTCATAGAACACTTCGGAGACCACAGTTTCTCCACTGCTCAAGAATCGTCGAATGATTGCGGGACGATCGGATCAGTGACCGTTCTGCCCTGACGCTGGAACAGCACCGGAATTTTAGAAACGCGGGGGCTAGAGCAGGGAAATCCTTCAGGGAAAAGTCCCTTCGGTCGGACGGCTGATACCATTTGTAGCAGATAGCTTTGGGAGGGGACATAACTACCTATCAACCACACCAGCTTAAGGACGTCCGGTGCAATGCTAATGTAACGGAAGATATTGAATAGCCGACCGACATTTTTCCAACAGCCCTAGAGGTAGAGGGTGATTGTGGTGATCAGTAATATCGATTGACTGGTGCAAGTGTTTGATATATGATGTACACTTGTCACGGGAGCCTCGTTTCTTCGAAGAAAAACTCGAATTTTGTGTGGGACAGCATTCCTGAAAAGTATGTCTGGGAAATTTCTCAGGGATAACTGAAGTTGAATACCATATCTGGGTATATCAACTGCCATCTCCTTCCAAGCATTTTTAGAAATGTTTCAGAATTACTCTAACGAGAAACTTTAATTTCTATACAAACTGCAATGCAATTGCGAACCAAATGATCATTCCTGGTGCTTACATCAGCACTCCCATTGATTAGAAAGCAGCTTCTTTTGCAAAGAGAACTAATGAAAAAGGCGCTACAAATTCTTCGAGCTATCGCCCAGGATTAACAAGCCTTTTATTTCTCCAGGGTCGGGTGATTTGCTAGCAGACTTGTCTGGGAAGGTAAAGACACTGACTAGGTATAGCGCGTGGCCACCAGAAGTCAATGTACAGGGTGTCTCAAAAAATGTACCTCCTGTTTGAAATGCTATAACTTTGACGAAAGTGAACCAATCGAAACGTGTCGTAGTTTGAATGATAGCTGAAAATAAAAGAAAATTTTTTGGTGTGTTTTCGATGAAGACTGCGCCATGTACTCGACCGAGGCCCAGGATTTCGGACCTGATTGATAGGGCATGGGTTATTTGCTTGCTCTACTTTGGTCGTAAACAGGTGATATCGCTGCTATAGGTTACTTCTGAGGCAGTAAACATATCCGCTTGCTGCAGGTTTTGGTTAATAACGAAATAACATCAATATCGATCAAAAATTGTAATCACTGTTTGAGAAACAAAAACTCTTCCAACCGTGATGCAATCGTAAGAGAAGAATTTAGAGGGAGGTAAAATGCATGAACAATCAAAATTGCGCCATGGATCTGTCCGAATCGTCGGATTCTAGACCTGATTGAACATAACAAGTTCACGGATAACATGCTTGTTCTGCTTTGGTCGCAAACAGGTCATATCATTCCGTTACACTTGAGGCAGCGAACAAAACGGGTAGAGACGGATTTACATCACTATCAATAACTGAGTGTACGTTTTGATCTGAATAAGAAAACATGGTCGTATTGTGCAAGTGCATCTTAAAGTCCATGTTGAACTTGTTATGTTTCGATGTTTTCATGTTTACTGCATTAAGAGAAACGCGTATCAGCGATATCACCTGTTTGCGACCAAAGTAGGACAAGCATGTTATCCGTGGATTTTCAATCAGTTCTATTAGGTTGGTAAGAAAGTTCCCGCCGTTTTTTCAAACGACTGCTGTAAGTTTAGTTCGGAAGCTTTCGCAGAGCTTGACAAAGCATTCGAAAGAGAATTACAGTACTGGCCATAAGAATTGCCATTTTCACGGAAAAGCCGAAAAAAATCGGTTTTTTCGTCTTTTCTGAATAACTTCCTTAGAATTCAACATTCTGCGAAACCGAGCACATGGCTGAGCTCAGCAGCTCAAGCTCTATCGAACGGTATAGAAATCTTACCTGAAACCCTTTTAGTTAGCCGAATATGACGATTTTCGCGACGCGACGTCGCATTGCCGCGGACGAGTTACCCGTTCAACAGTGTTCAGCGTTATCCTCTTGTTCTTCCAACTTCGGACTCCTGTATCTCAGTTCCTAAGCGATGCTATTCGAACTGCTCTTTTGATTCTGGCAGAGTAGTCATTGGAGAATACCACACTGTCGAAATTCCTCTCCAGATTCTTCTAGACTCGTCCAGAAAATCGCCCAAAGTGGGCACCAGATCGACTTGTGAACAATTTTTTGGTTAATAACTCGTGAAGATTTTAATATTTTAGGAAAGTAAACACACTGTTTTGTTCAGCAGCTCGAGCTCTACCCAACAGTGTGCAGCTTATCTCGATTTCTTTAGTTTTCCGCAAATCGGATTTTCATCGATTTTCCAATTTTCGAGTCCCCGTCTCCCGATTTACAAGCGATCTCAGTAGCCTGTCTTCTCTTGCTTCAATAGGGTAGTCTGTTGAAAATAAAATTTCGTAGGAAACCTTCTCTACATTGTACTGGATGTTTCCAGAAACTCATTCAAAGTAGGCATCAAACCCACTTGTGAAAAATGTTTCGCTGAATAACTCGTGAAAATTACGGTATTTCAGGAAAAAAAACATACTGTGCTGTTCAGCAGCTCAAGCTCTATCCAACAGTATACAATACGCCCCAATGTATCGAACACGGTTTTCACCAATTTTTTGCCAAGTCACGACCCCCCCCCCCTCGCTCAACTGTGGTCATTCGAGTCAACGATCTTCTGACTTTGAACCCTCGTCTCTCAATATTCGAGAGAGACACGACGATCAGCTTTTCTCCTTTCAACAGAATAGCCACTGTAGGAAAGGAACACGTAGCAGAACTTGCCCAAATTGTTTCGTATTCTCCTAGAAATTCTTCCAAAGTCGGCACTTCGTTCACCTGGCAATGGTAGTGTGAGTTTTTGCCCAATAACTCATCAGAATTTCAACATTTTAGGAAGGTGGACATACCTTGTTGCTCAGCAGCACAAGCTCTATCTAACTGTGTACAGCTTATCTCGATTCCTGTAGTTTCCCGAAAATCGAATTTTTATCCATTTTCCAATTTTCGAGCCCCCGTCTTCCGATTTACAAGCGATCTCCGGAGCCTATCTTCTCTTGTTTCATTGACTGCTCTCGATAGTTGGCAGCCCCTACTGCCAAGAATCGATTGGTTGATTTGACTCGATAGTTGGCAGTAGGGGCTGTTGTGTTGACCTGTTAAACTTGTTTGACCATGTCAAACCTCACTCGTCTAACACGTGTTCGCGTGTAGTAGGGGTAGGGGCTGCCTACTATCGAGTCAAATCAGCCAATCGATTCTTGGCAGTAGGGGCTGCCAACTATCGATCGGTCGATTTTGCTCCGCCTACCACGACAGCTCTTATAAAAGGGAGACTCGGTGAGCACGCCATGCCATTTTTCATTCCTCATCGGCGGTTCGCATAGCGCTGCTGCAGCAATTCCCTGCAGCGAGTGGCTAGAGCGAGACGGCGAGGGTCTCCGGCAGTGAATGTAGAGACAGCTACTCTACTTCGTAAGTCGTGTAGCTTGTCGTGGGTTGTCTGGGGGTACCACACGATAGGCCTGCATCCTCTACATTCCCTACCGCAGACCCCCGTCGTCTCGCTCTAGCCACTCGCTGCAGGGAATTGCTGCAGCAGCGCTATGCGAACCGCCGATGAGGAATGAAAAATGGCATGGCGTGCTCACCGAGTCTCCCTTTTATAAGAGCTGTCGTGGTAGGCGGAGCAAAATCGACCGATCGATAGTTGGCAGCCCCAACTGCCAAGAATCGATTGGCTGATTTGACTCGATAGTAGGCAGCCCCTACCCCTACTACACGCGAACACGTGTTAGACGAGTGAGGTTTGACATGGTCAAACAAGTTTAACAGGTCAACACAACAGCCCCTACTGCCAACTATCGAGTCAAATCAACCAATCGATTCTTGGCAGTAGGGGCTGCCAACTATCGAGAGCAGTCAATGAAACAAGAGAAGATAGGCTCCGGAGATCGCTTGTAAATCGGAAGACGGGGGCTCGAAAATTGGAAAATGGATAAAAATTCGATTTTCGGGAAACTACAGGAATCGAGATAAGCTGTACACAGTTAGATAGAGCTTGTGCTGCTGAGCAACAAGGTATGTCCACCTTCCTAAAATGTTGAAATTCTGATGAGTTATTGGGCAAAAACTCACACTACCATTGCCAGGTGAACGAAGTGCCGACTTTGGAAGAATTTCTAGGAGAATACGAAACAATTTGGGCAAGTTCTGCTACGTGTTCCTTTCCTACAGTGGCTATTCTGTTGAAAGGAGAAAAGCTGATCGTCGTGTCTCTCTCGAATATTGAGAGACGAGGGTTCAAAGTCAGAAGATCGTTGACTCGAATGACCACAGTTGAGCGAGGGGGGGGGTCGTGACTTGGCAAAAAATTGGTGAAAACCGTGTTCGATACATTGGGGCGTATTGTATACTGTTGGATAGAGCTTGAGCTGCTGAACAGCACAGTATGTTTTTTTTCCTGAAATACCGTAATTTTCACGAGTTATTCAGCGAAACATTTTTCACAAGTGGGTTTGATGCCTACTTTGAATGAGTTTCTGGAAACATCCAGTACAATGTAGAGAAGGTTTCCTACGAAATTTTATTTTCAACAGACTACCCTATTGAAGCAAGAGAAGACAGGCTACTGAGATCGCTTGTAAATCGGGAGACGGGGACTCGAAAATTGGAAAATCGATGAAAATCCGATTTGCGGAAAACTAAAGAAATCGAGATAAGCTGCACACTGTTGGGTAGAGCTCGAGCTGCTGAACAAAACAGTGTGTTTACTTTCCTAAAATATTAAAATCTTCACGAGTTATTAACCAAAAAATTGTTCACAAGTCGATCTGGTGCCCACTTTGGGCGATTTTCTGGACGAGTCTAGAAGAATCTGGAGAGGAATTTCGACAGTGTGGTATTCTCCAATGACTACTCTGCCAGAATCAAAAGAGCAGTTCGAATAGCATCGCTTAGGAACTGAGATACAGGAGTCCGAAGTTGGAAGAACAAGAGGATAACGCTGAACACTGTTGAACGGGTAACTCGTCCGCGGCAATGCGACGTCGCGTCGCGAAAATCGTCATATTCGGCTAACTAAAAGGGTTTCAGGTAAGATTTCTATACCGTTCGATAGAGCTTGAGCTGCTGAGCTCAGCCATGTGCTCGGTTTCGCAGAATGTTGAATTCTAAGGAAGTTATTCAGAAAAGACGAAAAAGCCGATTTTTTTCGGCTTTTCCGTGAAAATGGCAATTCTTATGGCCAGTACTGTATTTGCTCTTTCGAGCTGTGTACTTGTAATTTGTGATGATACTGAATGTCATCTTTTTTTTCGGCTAGTAAACTGAAAAGCGAAAAAGTGAAAAAATGACCTCATCGGCAGCGTTTTTTTTCTGCTCAATTTCAAAGGCATAAATAAAACTTGATAAACTGTTTGAAAGACGATGATTTTCTCTATTAGACCGTGTATCATTTGTTTTTATTTGTCTCGAAAATTGCAAGGTTTTAAACCACTGAAATCCGACCTTCGGAAGGCAAGAATATTTTTCCGATGACGCTCCTCCTGGTTTTGCTGTGTGCGCTCAAATTGACTTCTTTAGAGTTTCCTATATAGAATTTTTCGCTCTATCAGATGATATGTTCAATTTTCAAAAATGATCGATTTTAAACGATTTTCACGAGAAGGGCGTCTTAAAGTTTCTCGGCAGAGCAAACCTCCAGTTTCAGTCGTTTCACCGAATCTCATGCAGCATTCGAAACAGGGCGATACTCTCTAAAAGATGGTACATATAGCGTTTCAAACCTTCCTGGTTTTCATTGTTTTTTAGGCCGTCAAAAAGGGCCTAAATCGCAGGCGCGGCGCGTGGGGCTCGTGCGGCGCGAGGGCGAATCGTCCAAGAGTGCGGATTTAGGTCCACTTTGACGGCCTAAAAAACAATGAAAACCAGGAAGGTTTGAAACGCTATATAAACCATCTTGTAGAGAGTATCGTCCTCTTTCAAATGCTCTATGAGAGTCGGTGAAAAGATTGAGACTGGAGGTTTGCTCTGCCGAGAAACTTCAAGACGCCCTTCTCGTGAAAATCTTTTAAAATCGATCATTATTTAAAAATATACATATCGTCTGATAGAGCGAAAAATTCTGTATAAAAAACTTCACAGACGCCAATTTGAGCGCACACAGCAAAACCAGGAGCGTCATCGGAAAAATATTCTTGCCTTCCGAAGGTCGGACTTCAGTGGTTGAAAACTTTGTAATTTTCGAGACAAATAAAAACAAACGATAAACCATCTAATAGAGAAGAACATCGTCTTCCAAACAGTCTATCAAGTTTTATTTATGCCTTCGAAATTGAGCAGAAAAAAATCGCTGTCGATGAGGTTAATTTTTCACTTTTTCGCTTTTCACTTTACAAGCCAAAAAAACCATGACATTGAAAATTATAACAAATTGCAAGTACACAGCTCGAAAGAGCAAATAATTCTCTTTCGAATGCTTCGTCAAGCTCTGCAAAAGATTGCGAACTAAACTTACAGCAGTCGTTTGAAGAAAACAGCGGGAGCTTTCTTACCAACCTAATAGAATCCGACGAATCCCAGAGATGCATGGCGCAATCTTCATAGTTCATACATTTTACATTCCTATCGATTCTTTTCTCATAATTGCATCACTGTTGGAAGAGTTTTAGCTTCTCAAATCATGGTTACAATTCTTCATCGATATTGATGTTGTTCCATGGTTAACCAAAAGCTGCAGCAAGTGGATATGTTTATTACCCCAGGAGTAACTCATAGCAGCAACATCACCTGCTTACGACCAAAGTAGAGCCAGCATATAAACCATGCACTATCAATCAGGTCTAAAATCCGAGGCCTCGGTCGAGTACATGGAGCAATCCTCACCAAACACATACCAGAAAATTTTCTTTTTTCATAGCTCTCATTCATACTATGACACGTTTTGATTGGTTCACTTTCGCCAATGTTATAGCATTTCAAACAGGAGGCACATTTTTTGAGACACCTTGTATGTATACGAATTGTCCATACGGTTTGAATGTGACACGAGTATAGGGTGTGTCCTTCGTGGCTGAAACTTCACCTTTACCTTTACATTCATGTGCATAGGTGCAGCAAGCCAATTCACAGCTATGTAAATCACAAGAGCGACCGTCTAGTCTTACCCGTTCCAGACATCGGTCTGATTTATATATCAATTTAATAGGGCCACTAATCGTCCTTGTACTCAAAAGCAATCATCCCATATGCATAATAGAAGTCTAATCGTTGTCATCCCTAAAAACAAAGGTTAGTATGAGAATCAATATTTTATACATTTTATTTCAGCAACCCAACTCTTCTGATCATTTTCATTGTTGGAGTGGTTTTAATAATACTTGTCATGTTTGTGATTATCATAATTGGCATAAAACATGAGAAACGTGCACGTAAGAGAAAGCAGAAATTCAAACCTACGTGGAGTGAGTATTAAGTTTGTTTTCGGGAATGTAACTGTAAAGCTAGCTGTTTTTTAGCGCAGGCCTTTTTCCAGAAATTTCAGATTCGAGCTTGTTAGTACAAAGATTTTCCGCAGTTTTAGTCGAGCTTATTGTTTTAAAAAGTCCTCAACATGTTCCTTAATATTTGCTTAAAACATTTCAGAAGAAGAGTGGCCTGAAAGTGAGAAAGCAGACCTAAGAAAGAAACCAGCTGAGGTAGATAAGTGCATCCTTTTTCGAGTTTTGTTTCATAAAAAGTCTTAAAATTTGCTCGAGGAAATAGTAGACTATCCCACTGGGATATTTCAAGTGCAGTTTTATTTTAAGGTTTTTTCAAAGTTGGGTCGCTTTGAAAACTTCTCAGAACATGTAGTATAAAGAAAATCCTTAGCTTTCGTTTAAATAAAGACAAAGTAATGAGTATCACTCTTGCATTAGTACTCCCGCACAGAGTTTGCCCTCTATCTTGGTGGCAATCTCCTGTGTCATCTGACCACCTGAGATGTCGAATCTGATATTTTCTTTCGCCTAAACTTACCAGAAACATTTTTTATCACAAATTAGTTTCCTCTGTTCTACCGTGTCGCATGTGACTGTTTTGGGTTTTCATCAAAACTCTTGTTTTTCCCTAACGTCTCGACACTGCGAGGGTTACCTAATGGGTTCATATATTTATGTACAATATTCTTTCAGCCGCCCCTATACGTAGATATTCCCGAAGATAAAAAAGAAACAAATCAAGCAAAGGAAGGAAGCGAAGCAAGGGCAAGAAGGGGAGTCAAGGATTCAAGAGATACAATAGGATCGAGAGAAGTGAGTTCACATGAAGACAGGGTGTGCATTAAGGAACAACTCCTAAAAGGGAGTGCACAAAAGTCATTAGGATCGTAGCGATTAGTTAAACAGTAAAAGAAATAATAGCCAATTTTTATTTCAAAGTAGATGGGATGTTTATGCTAAGCTGTACCAATGAGGGGGGGGGTCCTCTTCGCAAAACGACAAGTTTCGTTTGTTTGTTTGTTCGTTGTTCTCTGGAATTCTCATTCTTCTGTTGGAACATTCTCGTCTAGACTTCTGTTGTCGCATGCGCGCTGAGGTGCTTTAGTGAAGCATCTATCTCAGCTCCACTTTTTTTAAAGAATTAAACTTCTTACAAAGGAATCAATAGGTGTGTACCCGGGGCGAATAGAAAACTCCATGAGAGCCCTAGTGAAACTCGCTCCAACTATTTCTGAGTGTCTCGTTTCTTTATTCATAGGAGGTTATTAAGGTCGAAAGGTCGCGGTCTACGAGAGGAGCCTCTGCGAACCACCCTCCAGGCTCTACGAACGATTCAATGCCTCCACCCGTGGGAACTCACCCACAAGTAACATTCCATGTCAGTCCATTTCAGTGTATTCATTGAGAATATTCAGGCCAAACAACGTCCATTTCAGGGAAACAAACGAGTCACCCAAATTTATAACGACGGTGACATTGCCATAGATGTTGCCGATCCAGACTAAATGTTAATTTAAGATTAGAGTGAGATTAATTTTCACTATAAGTTTAGCTGTACATTCTAGGCAACAAATATTTTCAGGTAACGTCTTCGTTATCGTGATGTGTAATTCGATAAGAACTACTCAACAATCAATACATTAATTCATGCACCCAAATCAGATTTTAGTTGCGAAATAAATCTTTCTGATGCAGATGTGAAGACTATGTTGTCATTGACAACACGACGGTATCCAGGGAAAGTGTTAGGAGATTTCTTCCTCTAGAATATTTAATGCAAAGCACGTGCTGTGAAGAAGACTACTTCCTTTGCAAAATATTCTTGCATTTTCGTTGAGCAGTAAAAAATATAGAAAGTGCTGTGTAAAAAAGCTATAATTTATTGCTAACCTAAATCTACCTTTCGAAGCCAGATATTACGAACCAGTCGTTCATCGGCCTATCGGTCGTCAAACGTCTGTTCGCCAGCTTCGTTGAATAAATTAACAAATACGTAAATTTATACTGCTTACCGAGTTAAGCCACACTTCAATCAGTTGGAAATTCGACAGTGTTCCAAGTTTTGGACACAATTTCAGCATCTCCATCGAGTTTTCAATCCCCGACCTTATCCCACTTTCACTCACTCATGCCCCGCCTCGTTTGGCTCAATCCATCTGAAATAACACTGACCTCGGCAAACAATACAGGGTAGATGAAGTATAAGTGCGTTATCATAGAATGTGATTTCCAAAATGGTTTGCAGTGATAAATCCACAACCAATTGCCACCACCACCAATAATTTAAAAAATGAATTGACATCCATCCAAACATCCGTCCATCCATACATACATACATACAAATAAACAACTGGGTTTCGCTTATTATATAGTAAGGATCTATTAGGATATCATCTCAGATGTCGCTGAAACTCAACAACTTTTGATATGAAAATGAAAACATCGTAGAACGTTCCATGTGTGACTTTCAATGAATCGCGGCATCTTGCAGCCAGGACTACGCTCCAGGTGACTGCCAACTATTACGGTCTCTTCAACATTCTTTGGATGGAAAAAATTATTGATGTGGATCAGTTCAGAGTGCACCTCCGAAAATCCAAACTCGGGAATTCTACAGTTTCGGAACAGACCAACTAACTGAAAGATGGCAAGCAGTTGTGTATTCCAAAGGATAACAATTTGATTGAAAATTTCTAATTTGTGTTTTGGTAATAAACATATACAATGGAGGTGCTCTCGAGTCGACGACCTTAGTCGCTAGCATAACATTTTGGCCGGTGAGGAAAGGCGTTTTGGAACACCTAACTAAGGTAAGATCAATCGGAAAGACGAGTAGGTAGCGGCAACGCAGGTGTTGCCAATCCACTATTTCGCCATTCGCATGCGGGTTCGCCATTCGCACACACGGCGGCGCCGCCGCTATGCCGGCCCCAACCAGGCTCAAGCGTGAGGTTCGATTTCTGCAAAAAAAAAAATTACGACCCCCTCTATTAGTGGCGGTCCCAGCACGACCCCCCTTGTTACAAGGGCTTAATCTGAGAGCAAATATTTTGTAATGAATATTCACTTATATGAACTCTGAAAGAAACAAACAAAAATTTTCAGGAGAGAAACGGACGAAGAAAGATCGGTGAAACGATGGAAGCATCTTCTACAACAAATGGAAGGATAGAAATGGAGATCAAGAAAGCGACCGATTTTGGATCAGCACTTGATAAAAAAAATGAAAATGAAAATTTGACTGGCATATTCCATACATGTCCAACAATTCTACACAGAATATCAGCATATTTTACAATAAAAACGCGACCGATTTCGCCGCGTTGCTCTTCGGTAGCAGTGGCAGTGCAAAAATTAAATATTTCTCAGGAACGACCGGACGTATCGAAGTGAAATTGTACACACTATAAATTCGAGTTTTTTCTTAACATTGGAGAAAAAATCAGGCTCGAAAATTGTGTTCTTCTTGGTGAACAGGGTAGGTTCGATTTAGATTCGATTTTCGCCTGAAATCGAAGCAAAATCGAACCTACCCTGTTCACCAAGAAGAACATGATTTCCAGAAACGGTTCACTGAAGGAAGGTAGCACAAATCCTCTAGTTTCAAACACCGTTTATATTTTGACGAAACTCCGAAAACTGACAGAGCTATAACCGTTTTACTGACATCACTGCTGGTTCACTACAGCACGTCGCGCGACGGCCGATTTCGCCGCGTTGCTATTCGGTAGCAGTGGCAGTGGAAAAATTAAATATTCCTCAGGAACGACTAGACGTACTGCAATGAAACTTCACATAATATAAATTCTAGTTTTCTGTTAATATTATTGTAAAAATTGGACTCGAAAATCATGTTCTTCTTGGTGAACAGGGTAGGTTCGATTTTGCTTCGATTTCAGGCGAAAATCGAAGCTAAATCGAACCTACCCTATTCACCAAGAAGAACATAATTTTCGAGCCTGATTTTCCCACCAATGTCAAGAAAAAACTCGAATTTATAGTGTGCAGAGTTTCATCGCGATACGTCCAATGGTTCCTGAAAAATATTTAATTTTTTCATTGCCACTGCTACCGAAGAGCAACGCGGCGAAATCGGTCGCCGCGCGACGTGCTGCAGTGAACCAGCAGTGATGCCAGTAAAACGGTTATAGCTCTGTCAGTTTTAGGAATTTCGTCGAACTTTGAACGGTGTTTGAAATTAGAGGATTTGTGCTACCTTCCTTCACTGAACCGTTTCTGGAAATCATGTTCTTCTTGGTGAACAGGGTAGATTCGATGTTGCTTCGATTTCAGGCGAAAATCGAAGCTAAATCGAACCTACCCTGTTCACCTAGAAGAACGTGATTTTCAAGTCTGATTTTTACATCAATATTAAGGGGAAACTCGAGTTTATAGTGTGAGGAGTTTCATCGCGATACGTCCAGTCATTCCTGAAAAATATTTAATTTTTCCACTGCCACTGCTACCGAGGAACAACGCGGCGAAATCTGTCGCGTTTTAATTGTAAAATATGCTGATATTCTGTGTAGTATTGTTTGATATGTATGAAATATATCAGTCAAATTTTTATTAAGTGCTCATTCAAGATCGGTCGCCGCCTTAATCTCCATTTCTATCCTTACATTTGTAGTAGAAGACGCTTACGTCGTTTCGCCGATCTTTCTTCGTCCATTTCCCTCCTGAAAATGTTTGTTTGCTCCCTTCAGAGTCCGGAAAGGCAAGAGTTCGGTAGTAAAATCATTAAAAAAACAATCAAGGCACTTATATGTCGTTTGAATTCCCTTGTGTGTTGTAATATGTAAGCATTATCTTTCTGGTTGTTATAAAACCATACGGATGCACACGGTTGGTTTCTTTCCTCTTTTGTCGACATCTTCTTCTTACATTTTAAAAAATGAAATGGTTGAGGAAATTATGGTTTTCTTTTTTCCATAAATGTGCTAATATTAAATAACACTTGTACAAAGACGAATTTTTTTTATATGACTGCACTAGTCAGAAAATAAACAAAAATAAATAGATATCTAAATAGAAATGAATTATAAAATTGGGATAAAATAATGCTGCGCACAACTAGAGTACTGATTTCCTACGCTCCTAAGAAACGACCCTTCCGATACGACCCCCCACTCGACGCAAGCCAAATACGACCCCCAGCTTCGATTCTCGAACCTCCAGCTTGACCCTGGCCCCAACACTGCCGGCGCTGCCGTCGCCGTCGCCGCCCTTCGCAAGACCACTAGTCGTGCAATGCGACACGTCGGACGCGGCTACGGGCAACGCACTTTTGGACGTATTCTACAGCGATCGATAAGCAAAAGAAATTATTGGCAATTGGAGAATAATAAAACGAGATAGAAGAATCAACGGAATACTAAACTATACCTCCGTGTCCGTTTCGTCCCTGCCCTTAGACGGCAATTAAATATTAACTGATGAAGATAATCAACATGTAATATTAGAGCATCGACTCGCCAGTAAAATCACAACAGCCCATTTTGAGGCTTCGGCGGACGCGTCGCGTTTTGTCGCTCCTCTTTCCCCACGATGCCATCACATCCGCTGGGGGATTTAAAGTGTTCAGCCATTCGATTCTTCCTCTTTCCTTCTCCATTCGACGGTTGTTCGCTCTTTTTCTCTCCATCCACTGTGCTTTCTCTCGTAACTTTCCCACTTCTCTCCGGTAAAGGGTAGAGACGAAGCAAGCGCTAGAGTCAGCTGCTATGACTCGTCCTGGAGCAGAGAATGCGGCGTGCGGCAGCAGTATTGAACTGGCGGAGTAGAGAGGGATGTCACTATCGAACAATAGCTGGTCCACATCATCATCTTCTCCCTGCTGTTGAAATTCTTTCCAACTTCGCCTGGGAAATTTCGTAGATGGTGATCACGAATCTTCCTCTAGTTTTAGCGACAGTCAAGGTGAGCGGTAACCCACGTTGGCATCTGGGTGGCCCAACTAGGATTACCGATTCATTACAAACTTTGCCTTGGAGATTCTCTGCGAGGTGACACAGCATTCAACTGTGTCGAAAAAAGTATTCAGTGGTGACTTATTGTGGCTTAACAATCGCAGCACAGGCCTAAGCTTACCTCAGTGAGTGGTAGTTGTCAAATTATCCTTAACCAAATTCCTATAATGCTGTTCATTTACCATCTAGTAAGATGTCCTCGCCCGGCGTACGGTTTTTCCCATAGTTTGTTTTCGAGCTTCTTCTATTCTTTGAAGTCAGTTCTCCAGCTCAAAATACGACATCTCGGATGGACGGCACCTATACGTCACCGATTTCGGCCATACTTTGTTCACTGAACTGGTTGGTATCACGAACACGACAGTAATGTCTCTTTTTCTATCTATATTTATCTAAAGTTTTTTTTGGGATATTGATGAGCATCGTGACGAGCACAGGCGGAGGTTGGAAAAGGAAAATTGTCGATCTCTGGCCTGCTAAGGGAGTATCAAATGTTGGTTTGTGCCAGTTAATGTTATTCTTCATCTGTATTACCTACTCAATCCTTCCTCATCGCAACGAGAGGGCGAAGTCATTTCAAGGAGTACACAGAACTTGGATTGCACACATAATATTTATTTTAAACATGTGCAATGGGTCAGCATAAATCGGAACCCTTTTTCGAAAGATACTAGTGATCGCCATAGAAATTTATCTTGCGACGGACTGTAAACGTATCATCTTAACTCCGACCATGAACTGAATAAGCGTTGACCAAATTTTTTGGATTTTTTGGACACAAGTCGACTATCTTCACAGAGTATGCAAAGCACAAACCTAAACAAGGTGGTTGATCACTTGCATAACTCATTTTGAATGAAGCTTCAAGGAAAAGAATGGACGAAGCGACAAGATAATAATTGTGCAGATAGGCCGTTGGTCAGCTTAATCATTTGTGCTTGATCTGAATTCGAAGGTGAATGGAAATTTTCAGATGGCACCAATCGAAACGAGGCCAAGTAAATAAAACGGATTTTAATTCACTTACCTACCCGGCGCATTCTTCGTGCTGAAGTCGCCTTGGAGCTCCATAGGCCTTCACATTACTCATACACAAATCGCGTGAACGTTCCTGTTTTACAAGCACTACAAACCAATCCTTTGATGGCATGGCCACAAGCTGCATGAACCCAATTACGGCACTTGTTACAGCGCATCCACTGGGTTTCACGTGCGTCGGGCTCGTCAGGATCCATATCTGAAGGCAGCTCAGGATGTTCCCGATAACACAGGAAACAAAATTGATTCTCATCGGGATCGACCGCTATTTCTTCCACATCAGAATTTTTCTTCTTTTCTTTTTCAGTACCTTGCTTCGTTGAAATTTTTTGTGTTTTTTTGTGCTTTCCATTTGCTATTTAGAACGGTTTGGAAATTCATAATAACCTGTAGCATTCGAATCTTCGATAGTTGCGGCAGTCCTCCTGGTCTACTGAGTTCTGGCCTTGCAACCAGTCTGGGCTCTCTTCCTTGCCTATGTCCAGACAAGCCGGATCGTGCGCGCAACGCTAACTTTTCCATTTCGGCTACGAAAAACTTCAGTTAAGCTAATGAATCTTCGTCTTCCTTGTGAACCAAGCTTTTGACACGAGCGTTGAGGGCGACGAAATTCTGCAACTACTCGCTTTATCAAAACATCCAGGCATTACATGGATTATTGAAAATATTACCTTCTTTACGTCATCCCACATGTACCGTCTAGTGTCTCTTTGATCTCTTTCATCATCGCATTGCGGTGTTTCTACCCGACTAGCAGTATGTTCCGAGGAGGGCTCTCATTATCACCAGAACTTTCGGGTGGTGCATCTGCACGAAACTGGTTATAAGCCCGGTGAAAGGTATATTTTTTATTGAAGAAGCCTACCGTAAAGCATCTCAGCGTGACTACGCATACATGCTATCCCAGCCAAGGCGCTATCTGGACAGGAACAAATGACCGAAAAAGGACAGATTCCGCAACCCGAACAATGCGTGTTTTGCCTAAATTATCAACCATTATTCGTTTAATACGTGGCTTCAGTCATGATCTATGATAAAGTTAGCGATTACCTGTCTTGAGCACTCCAGTCAGATCTTATTTCTATGTTATGCGATGTCGATCCACCACTAACGGTCCATTTTCAGTCACCGGTTCTAACAATTTTTTGGACACTATTCTTGTAAAAGCGGATAGCCATCCTATGTCGGATATTATTTTCCTTTATTCTGTACGACGCATGAAGTTTGCGTTCATCCTATAACATGCTTGTTCCGTGACCTTACTGAGACTAAGGCCTTATTTCCACTCACCCTGACATCTAACGCGATCTCCATTTCTTTCACTGCATTTATCAGCAAATCTGCAACAAGGTCCGCTCGAGCATTCGCGTTTCGATGCAGAATTTCGCTCTTGAGACGTAAATGCCAACGCTCTGTGTACATGGATGTGTTCATGATAATGCCAACACGGTTGGAACCGGCCCATCGCGCTAACTTCGCCGGCGCTGTAATTATTTACATATTACAGAGTGTTTAGTGCGCCTTACTTGCATTCTAAGAGTCATACCTAAGTATTCCCGCTGCAAATATTGCACTACTTGTGAAGAACTGACCAACCGTGAATGAAAACTAGAGAAGCATTGGGTCCCTCAGCGAAAGTGTGGATGAGACCATCGAGCGAAGAAAGAGTGTCCGCAACATGATTCGAGGGTCGTGGAGGAAACGCGCTCCAGCGACAAAACGCGACGCGTCCGCCGAAGCCTCAAAACGGGCTGTTGTGATTTTACTGGCGAGTAGAACACCGAAGTCAACTTCGGGACTCTTCAGTAAGGAGGGTTGACTTCATTGAATGAATCATAAAAAAGTAACCTGCAATTGAATAATGTCCAAAAAATGCTAAATAATAATCACACAAAACGCAGCACAGAAGTCGAGGTAATCTCAAGTTAATATCAACATAACATACACACACAATACAAGAAAACACAAATAAACACGACCGTAGAAGAATACACGGAAATTTTTGGAGTGGCCGTAAATGCACCAACGGCATCGAGTCACTCGTCAAGGTGCCCGCGGCTGCCGCCGGCGCCGCTCGAAAAATGTCCGGAGGCACCAAAAGTGTATATATACCCAACAACGACAAAAAACAAGGAATAAAAAACAAACAACGAAAAAAGCCGGTAAAACACAAAAACACGGAAAATGAATTGAAATCCTCTGGTTACTGATCCAGGACGGTGTCCATCCTCTTGGTGCAGTGGTTGTAGAAGCACCAATTGCATCGGGTCCGCGTCCCG
Source organism: Nippostrongylus brasiliensis (assembly GCA_030553155.1). Classification (NCBI taxonomy): domain Eukaryota; kingdom Metazoa; phylum Nematoda; class Chromadorea; order Rhabditida; family Heligmosomidae; genus Nippostrongylus; species Nippostrongylus brasiliensis. Next base: position 15,929,548 of record CP130733.1, on the reverse strand, counting down.
GGGCACGTCGCCGGCGGCGCCGCCACAAAAAATGAAGAAAAAACATTCCCTCGGCGGTGCCGGCGGCGGCGTCGTCGGCGATGTCGCCGCTGCCACCGCCGAAGTATGCGTATCACCACCTCGAGCGGCATCGCGGCGAGTTCGCTGGCGACGCCGCTGGATCGATACTCCCCAAGGGCATTGCACACTCGGCGACGCCTTGTGCGGCGACGTCGGCGGCTATGATGAAATATAGGGCCGCGCTGGCCCGACGACGCCGCCTACGACGTCGTCGCCGCCGCCGGAGGGGCCTTTGCACACTCGGCGGCGGCGGCGGTGACGGCGCCGGCGCCGCCGCCGCCGAGTGTGCATGTTTCGAGCGGCGCCGGCGCCCGCTGCAGGCACCACGACGGCAGACTCGATGCCGTTGGAGCATCTGCGGGCAGACCAAAAAGGAACGTCTCGGGAACGTCTCCGTCCCGAATCAATAGCGAGTAGAATCAGCTGATTTCATCCAGAGGGGTGAAAGCGTTTAACTTTATTTTTCGTTAATTTGTTGCTTTTTATATTTATTTTCTCTTCTTTTCTCTTCTCTTCTCTACTTCTGATCTTTTTCTTGGAATCAGTCTTCTCTGTTCGTTTTTTCTTCTCTTTTTGTTCCTCATTCGATGGTGTTTCTTTTCGCGTTTTCTTGGATTGTTTGTATGTGTTATGTTGATATTAAATATCATTCCCCTTCGTGCGCTCACGTTGAGCGGTTGGCTGGCTTCAGGATGCGACTCCGGCTCAGTTGTCTTTCTCTCATTGTGTTTCGTTCTCTATCCGCCTCTGTTTCCTTTCTTTGTCATCCTATAATGTGACGTACGTAACACTGCTTATACGTGTGTTCTGTCTTGTTACACCGTTTTTTATCCGCTCCATCTTAGTTCGGGTCAGGGTTGCATCCAGTTCTAAGTCGGCGCTGATTCGCACGTGTGGCACGTGTGCCGCTTCTCACGTTCAACTGCATCTGATAACTGCATCTGTGTTCACAAGAGTGGCAGCGTACCTGTGTGTTCACTACATTGGCTGCGTATCTGCTTCTGAGTATGAGCAATTACATTCATGTAATCTTCAGCGACCATTTTTCATGAAGTATTTCCAGAAGTCGTAAGATATACGGGCCTAAATATTTTAGAAAAATTTTGGCTCAGTAGCCCTTTCCATATTTCTACAACTGTAGCATACTTTCTCACACCGTCAATATTAATACATAATGTTAATTTTATCTTGGTGTACTTCCAAATATTCATATACGTACGCTTTCTATACATATATACTAACAGTTATTCCAATATAGATATACACTTATCTATACGTACAACTAACACAATTTCAATTCTCTCACACGAATTGCGGGTCCTGATTTAGTCGCTCCTGCCTGCTGAAGTAGGCCAACTGAAGGCCCGAGGCTGGTCCTTCGGGTATCTGCAACACATATATATGTTCTTACCTCATATTATCAGTCCCTTCACTTTAATCTGTATTCATCAGTCTGTAATCAAACAATTCATACTTATTCAACTCACGCTAGAATTCTTTCTGCTAGATCCTGGAAAATGCTATCCTATTTAGTTTGTCTGTGTACATCCAGTCCTGTGATTCTCACCCAGTCAATTAAAACTTTTCTATTTAGTTGGTCCTGGTACAACTCCTCTTGACTCATAGGCATCCTTGGTTATCTGTAAAGTTTAATCTGTATATCCTACTATATAATAAGCGAGACCCAGCCTTTGTATGTTTGTTTGTTACACCCTGTGGGTCCCGCCGCGATCTCCTGACTCCTGTGAATTTCGATGCCTTGCACTGAGTGCTGTTTCGCAACGCCTTATTGAAGACCTTTTTTCTTTTAATCGTGACCTTTAGTCTTTTAATCTTTTTATTATCGCATAGTTTTCATTGTTCGATACTTCGGTTTCAATGTTTTCATTGTTTCATGTTGTTTGATGGCATCATTCCTCTCTTCATTTCATCCAAATTTCATTTTTTAGTGCTTCTGAAGGGACTTTCCTTCTAGCTTTCTGTTCATCACCGTTGCTCAAGTTTTTCTACTGAACGCCTATTTTGTCCGCTATTCGACATTTCGCATAGCTTTCCTTTTTCGATAGTTCGGTTTCAATATTTTCGTTGTTTCCTTTTTCAGGGCTTCTGAGGGATTTTTTTGCTCAACTTTTTCTGCTGAACGCCTATTTTGTCTGCTAATCTAAGTTAGTTGTTTTCATCTGCTAATGCGTTTCCGCAGAGCATGCCGTATTATGTTCTCAGTGATCTAATTACACTGAGATTCGACTTTTCATTTAAAAATTTCGAGAGTCATGAGGGGGGGGGGCAAAGCGCCCCTCCTCCCTTAAAGCCGTTTGGCGGCCGTTAGGCCGCTGAACGGCTGGTATGTGTATATGTGAGATGTGTATAGGTATGTGTATACGTGTATTTATATAAACACCTATAAATATAGAAAGTAGGCATATAGAGCAGTGATGATATGAGACACAAACCGCACATACGAAAAGCACATATGTTATATGAGACACAAACCGCACATACGAATTTACGTTACACTCAAGCTCTTATAGCATCTACACCGCTCTACTAATAAGTTACTTGGTTACTGATCCATAAAACACTCAACCACATCATGAGATAATCAACAGATCAGCATAAGGTTTTTCGTCACATTGATTATCTAATTTCGTATACCAACCTAGTATTTATAATCAATCATGAGAGAACCAGCAAATCAGCTTAAGGTTTTCTGTCACATTAATTATCTAATCAACTTCGTATAATCAATTGAATTATTCTTGGTAAACAACATATGAACTCACCTTGGCTCTAGTTTCCCTTTTGATCAAGTCTACTAAATACTAAGTATAAATAGGCTTTCTAATATTTGCAATGATATTGTACTCGTCTTTTGCAGAAACACCAATAACACCTGATAAATAATTTGTTATTATTCACTAACAATAAGGAGCCAGGTTCCTAGCTTATAACCTTTGAAATGTACATTCTAGTAGTTATTTAATGTATATAGCATAAGTACTCACCTTGATACTATATTCCTTCAGTAGAGCAGGATCACTGGATTGTTATTTCGTTAATTGCAGTTATTCCCGAAAGATACTGCGTACTCTGTTATCAAACTTCAAGCTTCAGAGCTTGATGGTGTTGTCTCTAGTCAATCAGGAACCAAAAATATGTTAGACAACAATGACATCAATAAAAAAGGGAAAAAAACCACAACGCAATACCAATCAAAACAACAAAGATTGTGCTACGCTTATACGAATTGCAGACCGCGCAATAGAAATTACGGTATCACTCAGATTTCTCAGACACTCGTTGGTCATAAGACGCGTCCCATGTAAGTCCGGTGCCACCGCGATTGCGCGTCCCGGACGATTTCTGGACGGGGCGCAAGCGCTATTCGGACGCGTCCGAGCGCTTTTCGGACTCGGGCGGGACGCAATTTACGAGCGTCTCACTAGCCTTACCTGTGCCCTTCCTCTGCTCAAAAATAGTTCACTACTACTTAGCCACAACACACGAAACGCATCAATACAGTTGTTTATTAACGTCTTCAACAGTAACGGCACAATAGCAGAAGTAGACCTATGACGAAAATTAGCGAGTCTTCGGTAGTACATCTTCGGTAGGATTATAGGAGATCTACGATTGAGACCAACACGATAAATACCTAGGGAATCGCATTCCAGATCAATGAAAAACAGGGTAAAATACCGAAATAACAAAACCGGTTAAAATACGGAGGTATATGATAATGGCATAACAATTATAAAGGCATAGATAAATGATAATGATAGAGCAACGGCCAACGGAATGGAAGACTGACAGAGGAGAGTATACCATAAGTGACTGACATAAGTGAGTACACCATAAGTGAGTACAGCAAAAAGTGATCAAAAACAAGGTAACTAACGTCTAGTTGTTATTGAGGTCTCGATCGCCATCACTTCTTAGTTCCCCATCCTTCTTCTGTCGCTGAAAACTGAGATTTGATTGGCTCGATGATTGGTATGAAAGGAAATAAAGAAAGGAAAACTGACCTTGTTCTTGATCCATTGTGGAACGCCGTTGACCTCACCGTATTCGTAGTTTCTTATATCACGGCTGCAAACGAGTACATTTGTAAACAGATCGAGCTGTAATGATTGAGCAATGAATAACCTACAGTGCCAACTGGATGCTCGAAGCAAGTCCATCTAATTATTTTCAAAGCACTCGGAAAGCTTCGTCGGAGTCGTCACGACGTTTTCTGCAGGAGGAGGATCCATCACAAACTCTCTTCGCACACTGATGTCTCCTGGAAGAGAACCAGAGATAACTCGGTACGCACGTACTTGTCCAGCCACCCAGTAGAAGTGACATTGGGATAGAGGTTCAGCAACCCCGTTTAAGAACTCCGCCTAAACCTCAGGTATGCCCAAGACATGGGCTTAACTGAGGTTTTAGATTGGCCCTTCAAATGGACAGCCAAGCGTCTATACGAATGCCGTCTCTAGTAGTTGCCACCGAAGTGCATGTGTACCGATTTTGATAGCAATCTAGTGAAAACGGCAGCTACCTAGGGGGACACCGTCTTGTTGGCCAATAGGGACAGCTTCTTCCGGAATGAACTGCTTTTCACGAGACTGACGACTTCTGCAACAAAATCTCTAAGAGAATGTCACGCACTAGAAACTGACAACCTACGTGTGAGGCGATCGGTGATTTCATGAACATCTATATCCTATAATAAATTACGGTACTTCTCTTGTTTCCAATAACATCAACATCCCTATAACGGAACTGTACATTAGTGTTTGATAATAAAGCGTTCAATTTTTTCTAGTAATCGCAATCCGTTAGCACCTACTCTTTAAATTTCTTCAGTTTAATGCCCATCCTCTTCCACTTTGACTAATTTAATATCTATGTAAAATTCATTTTTTTCAAATAATTCATACAATTCTGGATGTTTATGTTTCTTATCTTCAGATTAGCCAAATTGCGGACTTCTGGTCTGGTGCTATGAGGACTTGAGGCAGAACATGTGTGATTCTGACCTATTTTCCCCCATTATCTGTTCATTTAGCTGCTGGCTACATATTCGTTTTTTTTCAAAATAGCATATTACCTGAAATAACTCAATTTTTCCAGTCAATACCTCTCTAATATTAATATCCGCCAGCTCTCCCGTGATCGTCTCGCCGTGATCAGTCACATAAATAACATAGTTGATAATAATTACATAGAGAAATGGATTATGTCTTCTGTGGCCAATATAACGGCAAAATTTAAGTGCACTTATAGATTAGGTGAATATTGTGGAGACCGGACGGGTCGGATAGAGCAGAGAGACCTCTCTAGTATTAATATCTCTAATATTAATATCAAGGCGACGTGTACAAGTCAGACGTAGGGAGGAGCGACCTGCGCGCCAAGCGGGCCAGGGCCCTATAAAGGACAGCGGGACGGACGGGCAGGGTCCTTCAGCCTACAAGGAGCACCAGGCTCCACTGTAGCCTCCTCCACGATCATCTTCAACTACTTCATTTCATTCTGTTCATCTTCTAATCCTTATTGTGACCGTTGATAACAAACTGTCTTTAGTACACGTGTCTACGCCTTCTTCCCGATACACACTCCGGTAGGGGCAATCATACACTACAATGTAAATGTAACTGTATTAAAACATATTTGAGCAAGGTGTTCAAATACAAAGTAAAACAACTCCTAATTAACACCAATAACTACGGTGTAAATAATTTCAATAGTTATGACTATAGCAAAGCCTACCTTAAATTTTTACATTAACATTTTGTGTTTACTCCCTTAGACAAGGCTAGTAACAATTACGGTATCATATGTAAACAATTATACATTAAGATTACAGCTAAAGAAATGGGTTGTGATGTCTACAGTCACGAAACGGATAGCTCTAGTAAAATATAAGAACTTACTAATTACAGTGATACTTCAGCAATAGTAAATCAACATAGAAACATGTGTATGAATCTGGATATACAATGCATGAAAGATCAAGCAGAAATACCATACATTTATGCTATCCCTAAATCACATAAAACTCCAATTATATTTAGATTCATAACAGCAGCCTCAAGGAGCTCACTCAAAACATGGCACTGGAACTAAATAAAATTTTATACTATATCAAAAAACATTTCATTAAATATGCTAACTCCACTGCTAGAAGATGTAATAATTTTAATGGTCATTGGTCCATCAGTAATATTAATATCAGCGATAGCCTACATGCCATTAATGGAGATAACCTCAAGTTGGTTTCAATAATATGTTCACCAACATCCCTCGTGGTACTATGATTAAAAATATTATCTTTCTTATCAACCTGTGTTTCAATAATGCAAAAAAAATTACTTAGCTGTTCATATGAATATCAACTGCCTCTTCTACACCGACACATGTCATTATAAAGGATATAATTATTACAATAAACAAGATATCATGTATTTGATAGAATGCTTGTCAATAACAGCTTCTGCCAATTCAAAAGAATAATATTTAGGCAAAAGATTGGTGTTCTCCAAGGTGGCTTGCAGCCCTTTGCTGGCAGATCTTATTTCCGTTATGGAGTGCAAATATAGCATATTAATAAGATTTTCAGACCATACTGTTATACGGATGATTTGCTCGTCATACGTAATTACAATTGTAATGATATTGTCATAACCATATTAAATAACGTATATAGAAACATACTCAAGCTTGATATAACCAATGAATGTGAATACGAATGTGACTATTTAGACCTACATATCTGGATTCAAAACAACAAGATATTTACAGCTATGTTCAACTTCAAAGTTATTCGCTTACTTCATGTTAATAGTTGTGTAAGCAACCATGTTGAACTAGGTTCCATTCACACCGAATTTCTACGTGTGGCCCATACATGCACTCTGTTAGAACACTCTTTTAGTAGATTCAAATTATTGAGGGATAGGATGTAGCATAAACATAACACATAAAATGCTACATGAATGCTTCAATAGAAATATACATTTAGCGTACAAATTCGGCATGGGGCAAAATGGTATAAAAATTTCTTAAGACATAAAATATGTATGATTCAGATTTCCCCTCGCTCATATAGTTTGATTTTCTCTACTAGTTGGACTTCGATGTTTACTTCTATGCTTGGTATCTGACGGCAGTATCGACGCTGCTTTAGGCATTGTACATCTTCCGCCTCTTTTGTGCTACTTGGCGTCGGTCTCCTCCTCCTTGCTTTGCTGCTACTCATTCATGCTCCTTTGCCGTTCTTTTCTTCTCGTCGGATTTGATTCACAGATATTTCTAGTCTAGTCTACTCCCTTTTCAGATATGGTACAACTCAATCCTTAAGTTCACATAAGAATTTCGCCATACTTCTAAGAAGAGTGGTGCAGGTTAGTTCAATTTATAATTTGTTTTCGTATTATGCATTACAAAGTCTCTCCTAACATGCTGATGAGTCCCGGGGGAGGCTCTACATTTCTTCACTAGCTCGTACATGTTCAGAGACGTAACGAGCTCTTCTATATTTTCGTATTTATTTTTTTGTATACTTAGACTAATCTTTTGTAGTCGGAATTGGTGTTCGAGCTAATTGTCTCTCAAATAGATATATTCGAACTACCAGCTCCGACGAAGGCGATATCGCCGAAACATTGGCTGAACAAAGCGATATAAAATAATCGTGGTCCACTGCTCAACAGTGAACAACAGTAAAACGTTGTGAAGAAAGTCTGGAACTCGTAAGGAGGTGATGGGTCGACGAGTTTTTAATACTTTATAGAACTATTGCGTGAATAAACTCCTTTTGATTTTTGGTCAGAGGTGGCGTGTCCTATTATTTGCTACTGTATTGTATTGTGTTCGTCTTCTACTAGAATGTTGTCAGCGAATTCACTGTTGCGAATCTCATGTGACTCTCGATAACACACTGCGTGTGCCCCACACAATGACCAGACAACGAAATGTTAAAATTTATTCATAAGAAGTTGAGAAGATTTTCGAGATATATTGAGTTCATACTTTAGCTTAAAGATCGTTCTCACTGTTGCTATACCTGAAATAGCACCATAATCAATTTACTTTGGATTTTCACGTCAGCGGAAAATAAGAGTATCTAATACTTACACGCGAACCTGCAGAATGAACACTGAAGGCTTCACTTTTTTTGGCGCTTTCGTTGCGATTTACTCTTTCTCTTAGAGTCGACAACATCCTTGACAGTGCTCTTTCTGAGCGAGCCCGTGTCTTTGGCGGGAATGCGTTTACGGTGGCTGAGTGAGACACTTGGTTTAAGGGTAGAACGTTGCAATTCTGACTGAGCTGATCGTGGTTCCGGTGCCGAGGGAATTCTTCTCACCGCTCGAGGTTCCTCTTTTGTTAGTGTAAGTGTCTCTGTCCTTCGTGACAGCACTTCTTTTGTTTGTGTATGTACTTGTGAAAGTACTAACTGTTTGGTGTCATCCATTCTAGCCCTGCTCAGCTCTTCTGTCTTCCCTACGCTGTCAGGTGATCTTTTGTCTTCCGGTGGTTTCGCTGGTAGCTCATATCGTGCCTTCGTCAGTTCAGCATCCACCTTTTCCTTATGTGCCATTTTCAACGATTCTTTTTTATCCTTCTCATGTTCTACATGCTCTCTTGAACCACTGGATTGGCCCTTCAATTCCTTCTCAACCTTCCCTGCTTTCGTTTTGATATCTTCTTTTTCGGCTACTTTTCTGTCATGCGCGTCTTTCTGCGTTTGATTTGGACTGGCTTCTTCTTTTTTATGAACACGAACCAGATCAGACCATTCTTTTCTATCAGGGGGTTCTTTCCGTACGTCTTTCCTCCTTTCCACCGCTAAATGCCTCTCTTCCTTAGGCTCGCTTTGCTTTTCTTGATCCCTAAGTGAGCTCATGGCTCTTTTTGAGCCTTTCGGCTCCATTCCTTCTCTCTCTCCTTCTTTGACCGTAGTCCTGACCAAAGGTTTCATATGTGGAGGGTTGTGTTCATCATCACTATCCTTCCTCATCGCTTGATGATCTCTCGCTTTGGCTTCGCGCTGACGATCAGATCCTTTCGAAGGCAATTTTGCTATCAGGCCATCTTCCTGAGTTTTCTCCAAATTATCATCGCTCTCCCGCTCGTGAATATTCTTGTCGTCCCATTTCCTCTCCTTCAGCTCTTTCGCACCACGACATAACATTTCTATGACTGCTTCCGGCGCCTTAGCTGTAGCTTGCCATTTTTCAGCTATTTCTTTCTCCTTGTCTGCATCTACAACGAATTCTTCCATGCTGAACTCAACATTGTCGTAATCCCCGATAGTTTTCGTTCTAAGGGCCATTTTTCGCTTTTTTCCTTCCTCCTTCCCTTCAACGACCTTTGTTTGTTTCTCAGGAGACAGCTCGTGTTTCTGCTGATCACGACCATGCTCTGCTTCTGGATCCGCTTTTGCAGTCTCGCGCCGGTCTTTTTGCGACTTCTTCTTGCGTTTTCGCTTCTTTGCTTCGGATGCCTTTGCCTGAAATCGAGAAATCCAGTTTTTTGATATTCACGCGATATAATTCTAGCGTTTCAGATCCTTATTTTGGTCTAAACAAGTTCGCTTATGGTGTGCCGAGTGTCGAGCACCAACCGGCAAACTACGAACCTACAAATCAACAAATCATTAAATTTAAAATAAGCATGGTACTCGATCGAAGAGGAGTCTTTGCCAACCTATATGGTGGGGGTTGAGAACAAGCAAACAAAAAACCACTCAATTTTTGAAATTTTCCGGATCATTAGGAGAAAGTCAGTACTTCTACCGTATGTTTCTCTTTCAGAACGGCTTTGCTACGCAAGGTGAAAGGAATTTGCGCGACAAAAAGATTTCATTGAAATTCAATTGTGTTTAGAGGAAGTCAGTATCCTGTCATTTATTTCGAACGTACCTCTTCGTCTTCTTCATCCAATGCTACCACAGCCGCCGAAGGGGTAGGGGTGGCACTTCTCACTCCCTGTAATGGGTTAGCGCTCATATTTTCTCTTGCCTTTACAACATATGACACCACGGTCCTGATTTATGAATGACATAGCTGGTATAAATCCTAATATATACTTCAAAGTAGCGCAAATGCCGGGAACAATCCACTTCACTAGTGGGGGTTCAGAGATCTAAAATGGTAATAAAACGGCGATTCACCAGTGCGTTTGAAAGTCTAGTTAGGGTTTGTTCAAATTTTATAGGCCGTAACAGCCTCAAAAAGTTTACTACGTCAAAGTCTCCAAACCTCACAGCGAATTCCGTTAGACCTTGTTACGAGCCGTTCGCTCGTGTTAACGCTATTTGAGTGCTATTCATGATCTATAATGTTTTGTGACTGATGGAAAGCATGTCATTCGGTCTATTCTGCTCACGTTGAAACCATAGTTCGTGTTCTAATTCGTATTATTATAATTCCATAGTCGATGCACTCATTATCGTACACTCGGCGGCGTCCTTGGATTGGAAGTTGTACTTTTAGCTGGAAAGTAACACTTACAGATTCTGGCTCATGCCGATCATGTCCCGCCTCGTCGTCAATCACGTGCTTCATGTGCTTGGTCCACGGTGAGGGAACACTCTATGATTAGATGTTTCAGTTAAATTCTTCAGCAGATGCATTCTTGATGTTGTGATTTGGTTCGGGTATTGGCAGTTAATGCTGGTTGTAGAAATGAAGATATGAGATTATTGAATTTTACAAAGCAAGTACAACCATCGAACTTTGCAGCTTTCAAATCTCCTGATTGATGCGTTACAGTCTTTGCCGACCGGGAAAAACACCTACAGAAAAGCATACCTCAACTACCGGTGAAGGAATAACTGAGACGTCTTCGCGGTGAAGTGATTTAAGTTCGTGGTATATAGATGATCTTTCGAGAGTTGGACCTGAAAGACGTATGTTCCTGCAAACCGGTTCCTCTTATGAGAAAGCGCAGATTTACTTATGTGACGACGTCCCCATGAGTCTGGTAAGTTCTGCGGGCAGGTTAGCAGTACGTCTAGTAACCGAGCCTTAGCCTGAACATGAGGATTAGAATTGTAAAAACTGAGAAAATACGCGGATTCGAGACCAGACTGCACCGCTGTTTTTGCGAGCAACCTAGCATCAACGTTAGCATCAATAAGTCTGTTCTACACCGTTATTGCTAGTCAGAATGCGAATGTGAACGCAGAGCATTATTAAGAAGTAGTTTTCCCTTCATACCTATCGTTCTTTTCATCTCGAGATGTTCCTGCGCACCAAGTAATTTTCCGCGAGCGATGGGGCGAGCGTGCACAGCAGTGAATGTGTCTGGTCTTGTTCGGTCTTGTCTCGCCTGGCGACGTCTCGACTCCACAGCTGGTGCTCAACACAACGACACCAGACGGACCAACCATAAGTGTAGTCGAGAGAATATAGGAAGTCCTCAAATGAGTCTATGTGAAAGGCAGCTTGACACCCGTCATCTTGTGGGTACCGAGCAGTATTTCGAGGTTCGGTTCCTTCTTGTTCCCGTGGCGTAGGCATTGTTTCTATGGAACCTAGACAGCAAGTCGCAGTAGTGACCACTGTTGGATCGTAGTGTCGCACCGCATGGGATAAACTGTACCACTTGTACAACACCTGTCGTCCCGTTGATCATCGATTTGCTCGAGCGGCGACAGTAGCGTCTCCATTCGACCCTGTCGTTTGCTAAGATTGAACACTGAGCCTTGCTCATCCGAGGAACACGGAGAGCTTCGATGCGATCGTTCAGGGATTCGACGAATGAGTCCAACCAAAGCAAGGCGACCTGTGCCCACATTCATCATTGCAAATCCCGAAAAACCCCGAGATATAGCTTCTTAACGGCGCGCACCTTTCTCTACTTATCCTGAACTTTTTACGTTAAACGCAATCTCTCTTCGACTCTGCCGTCTGGTTCTGGCTGCGCCGCGGTTTCGGTGACCATTAGTCCGTTCATGAATCTGGGCCCAGGTATTCGTTCATCCGGTCACTGACGGCTCTCATCCAATGGTCGTCGCGGTATCGAACCGCCCCACCTGATATTCAAGAACCTCCCCCCATGCGACTGCATCTCCGATCTTCGACTGTCGAAGTAGCTCGGAGTTCCGTATACCGTCTCTTGTCTGGATGAAATGAGCCACTCCGAGCATCCTTCTCTATGTGCCTAAGTTTAAGCCTCAGCACTTCTTCAAAACTCTTGAAAGGCCCCAAGCTGCTCATTTCCTCCTACGCAACTCTGGACTCAAGTTGTTGGCCATGTTGACATCCCTACCCAAGTAGATATAGCTGGGGCGCACAGAGAGATTCATTCCGTTGAACGGAAGTGAGCATCAGAAATGGACACATTCCACATGAATATCGTGAAGTTTAGCTGCAAGTCGATTTTCCCACGAATTGACATCTAACAATTGATTTTGTCCTGAATCGAGATCTTACGAAGTCTTTGACAGTCATGTATCTCGACTACTATGATTACCTTGATGCGGTGATCGAGTTAAATCACACTCTGCATGAATTCATTTCCACTCCTTTAAGGACGGTCAAGCAGGGCCGTGAAGGCAGCAAGTTAGAGGTGTAGTGCAAGTGGTTTGCATTGTACACTTGTGAAGACTGTATCAACCTCTCTGAGCTGGATATTTTGTAAGTGAATGTCTTGAAAAGAGATATAGGCGTACCTTCTCGCGTTCGCAAATGAACACGACCATTTCTTGGTCAAAATTGTATTTCGTTGGACTGCTTATAAGTTCTTCCCATAGTTTATCGAAGGCTTTGTGTAGCAATTTGACATCCTGAACTGTATTTTATAAACTATCTGTCGTTTTGAAAGAAGTAACAACAAGTCGAACGTTTGGAGATGGTTGTACGAGGCCAGATTCGAACAACTTCCGCACAACCTCAGTGTCATTCGAGTCCAATATGTGTTCCATGAAACCAGATGTTTTGATTTCTGCCATAACCTGTAGAACAAAGATAGTAAGGGGTCATATCCGACAGTGATGATAGGGAACGAATAAAAACAGAACCTTCTGAGCTAATCGGAAGTCACGGTAGTGAATGACTTCGGATATTGCCACATCTTCGCGTCCCCAATGTTCGTCTTTCTTCAATTGTATGCGTTGGTGTAGTATTCGATGATCAAAAGTTTTACACTGCTTTGTTTGCTGCATTTTTCGCATGTGAAATTACTGTGAGACGAAAGCTCTATGATTTTGAAAGTTTTCGCGAACATTTAAAGGCTCACAGAGGGTGGAGACCATGATCAAAATTGTAAGAATTTTCTGAAAATTTTCTGAATCCTGACGGTACCGGCGATCTCAAATATTTTACAAACTCTGTCGTTAAAGTGAACTATCAACTTCTGAGGATGGGGTAGGCAGTGCAGCGATAGCGACCTGCGATGTCTGCAGTGTATTAGCAGAACATGCAATCCATTCAATCACTATACTTGGTTTAGCTTCTTCTTCATCTTAAGCATCCGTCCCGCTTCAAAGCAGGGTCCGTTCTGGAAATTTTCTGACGCCACAAGGACCTATCACACGCCTGGTCTAGATAAACTTCCACTGTCTTTACATCGCTATGTATCGTGCCCACCCAGCGTTGCATTGGACTTATTCTCGATCTTGTTCCTGGTACCTCGAGACGCAGTTCTATTTCACATACAGTGTCATCGCTTGCCCAAGACCGTAGCCCGTGCCCGTACCATCTTAAACGGGTCTCACGAAGCTTCTCAGTGATTGGAACTACTCCAAATCGTTGCCATATGTCAGCATTCGTTATGTGCTCTAACCGTGTCACACTAGCCATCCATCTCAGCATTCCGAGGTCCGCTCCTCCACGATGGTGCCACTGGGAACTTCCCAACCAGCTAGGCGTGAGCTGATCGCGGATCGTCGAGTTTCGGCGATAGGGCCTGGTGACAGGCTGGCCGATGGAAAAACACCTCGCGTCATATTTTGATGGCGTGGGTTTAGCTGCTTCAAACAAATAGTCGAAGGGTTCGATAACACAGTGCAGAAAGCTTTGAAGAAAGGCGTGACATGAATACTCTCATTTTTCTTATCGAACTCTCTCTTCGACTATAAGAAAATGCTTGTTCAATAGACTATACAGTTTCTGACGAACAGAATTCAATTCAGGAAGTCGAACATTTGTCGTCATCTTCTTCTCAAGCCGCCCCGGGAAACTACTGGATAGATTTGTCGGTGGAGATGAAAATCGGATCTTTTACGACACTAGCACGCATGGTGTTGTGGTCCCGCTATGAAAAAGACCAACTGAGGAAAGCCACATCGGGCCTCGGAAATGATTTTCCATGACCTAGCTGGTCACAAGAACATTTAGCGTTCTCTCAAGAACTCATATCAGAGGTTCCATCAACCTGAGCGGTTCAAAGGCGAGTCGTATTGACCGACCATTTCCATCGTAATACTAAAATCGCGGATAGAAAAACTGCTCGGCTTGATAACGATCCCTACTATATAACAAGCGAAACCCAATTGTTTATTAGGGTGGATGGATGGATGCCAAATCCTTTTTCGAGCGATTGGTGGGGGTGGCGGTTGGTGGCGGTTGGTGGTGGTTTTATCCGTGCTTATCACGGAAATCATCTTGAAAATCACTTTCTATGATAGCGCACTCAGACTTCATCTAGGGGTGATCAGATTAAAATTACATTTTGGCTCGAACTTGCTCTAGGTAGGTTGCTTGCATGCTGATGACGATTCTAGGTGACTTGCGTGTGATTTGCGGGGAAAGGGGTGATTGCAGCTAGAGAATAGTTCTCCCGCTCTCAGATTGGTGTAGGTGTATGGAGAATTTGAAAATACACATCTGAATTTGAAAACAATTTGACATATTTGAACATTCTACCAAGTAAAGTAAGAACAACAATTCCTACATTTCTAATGGATGTTTGGACCAAAGTGAAGCTTCGTCGACCACCGGATTGCAATGAGTGGAAGTGTCGCAATTTCAAATGAACGAAGGCTGACTTAGCTTGGCAAGTAATATAGATTAGTGTTTATTTCTTTATTTAGCGAAGTTGATGAACAGACGTTTGGCGGCCGATAGGCCGATGAACAGGTAAACTGGTACCAGGAATAAGGCAACCCGGCGCACTGGATGGATATATGACCTTGGCTCTGCTGTGTAGCGATCCAACGTCGAAGTGTCTTAGAGAGATCTGATCCAGTAAGACGGACTACCTCACCACCCAGATGAATAATGTAGGCACACTTGAAATTGACGGAACCCAGCATTCAGGAACATGTGCTCTCAATTATTTAGGCTCGACTACAGCTTGTGATACTTGCCTCAGTTGTGAGTTGAACAACCGAGTCAGTAGCCCTTCGCTGAAGTGGCGCTCGTTGACAGTTGTGCCAGTGCGAAAGATATCGAAGATCTACAGGACAGCGTGAGACCTGATGCTCTGTATGGAGCGGAGTACTGGCCTGTTACCAAAGAAAACCGACTAGCGTCAGCGTCATTTTAATGAAAATATTACCATGGATGGCTGATGTAACACGGCTTCCAGAAGCAGGACTGAGAGGAAGTCCGCGGGACGCTTCGATCTAGAGGTGATGAAGGTACATCCTGACCAAACACTTGATAGATCGTTGTGGCGTGAGATTTCTAGAGCGACCATGCATCAAAGAGAGGATATTCGCTAAAGAAGAAGAATAGCTGTTTATAGAAGCTCTCACTACGGAATGTGTTAGCATCAGCACCGAGCCTTCCACTTCACAATTACACTTCGGCTATAACTCGGAGACTTCAGTAAGAAGTATAGGGACTTCTTCACAATCCTTCTCTAGTATGTTTTCGTCAGCGTTTACCCACCAGGTCCATCTGCTCCGTCTTTTTTGGTTTCTCTTCCTGTAAAACACTGAGAACAATCAGTCATCACGTTCCTAGTTCTTGGACTACTATCTTACCTGTTTCCCTGGCTTGACTTGTGATTTCCATCGAACTGAACTTTTGCTTTTTCTCCTTCGCGACACAGCAGACGCAGGTCTTTTTTTCACGTCAACGTCTTCAAACACTGTTTTCTCAAGGAAGTCATCCTTGCGTGACGGTCGCTTTTTGCTGAAAAAATGTCCGATATCGCTCGATAATCGATCCACGAGCCGCTCGTAGCTACCTGGCGATCTCCTCACGGTTTTGCTCTTCCTGTTGCATCTCTTGACGCTCTTTTTTGTGGAACGCTTGGAAAAGTGTTCGCAAAGCTTCTATTCGTTTGGTGATATCTGCAATGAACACATGAGCGGAGCCGATCGTAGTCAACGCAACGCCTACCAGCCGGATCTTCCTCGTGTTTCGGTGGGACCATACAGCTTGAGCAGTGGCACTGCAATGGTTCTTCCTCAGCTATTTATAGAAAAGCATGATCGTTATCTAGTGATGAAATCAAAACAATGAGCCTGAATGATATCAGATCACTCATAGTGAAAATTCAAATGGAATGTTCCGTTTCGGCAATTGTGCATTGATAGGTGACAAGCCTCTCACTATTCTACGAATCATAATCCAACAACATCAGCAAAGGATCCAGATCGAAGAGCAGCGCATGAATTTCGAGGGAAATCTCAGTAAAATTGCCAAGCTTTTGTATGTACTTGGTTGAGCCTTCGACTAATCGTAAAAAAGTGAAGTGATAACTGACTTCTGCTCCAAAATTAGCATTCACCCTTTGAAAGTTTGATGCTAACGATTCAATTTCGCAATCCATTTTTTGCCGCTGTGTGACACTATTGTGTCAGCTTTTCAGACGACCTAGGTACATTGATCTGGATATAATCGTCTTATCCAGCACGACCAAATTTGGAGTATTTCAGCGTTCTAAAACGATCTTCTTCCTTAATATTTTCGATACATTTGTACCACGCTAATAGTGCTACAGTGGTTCGTATTTTTTATCATTATACAGGGTGTCCCAAAAAAATGTACCCACTGTTTGAAATGCCATAACTTCGGCGAAAGTGAACCAATCAAAACGAGTCATAGCATGGATGGAAGCTAAGAAAAATGGAAATTTTCTAGTGTGTGTCTGGTGAGGATTGCGCCGTGTACTCGACCGAGGCCTCGAATTTTTAGACCTGATTGATAGTGCATGGGTTATATGCTTGATCTATTTCGGTCGCAAACAGGTGATATCGCTGCTTAGAGTTACTTTTGAGGCAGTGAACGTATCGACTTGCCGCAGCTTTTGGTTAGGCATGGAACAACATCAATATCGATCAATAATTGTAACCACTGTCTGAGAAGTTAAAACTCTACCAACAGTGATGCAATCATAAGAAAAGAATTTAGAGGAATGCGAAATGCACAAACCATGAAGATTTCGCCATGCACCTGTCCGAATCGTCGGGTTCCAGACCTGATTGAAAGTTCACGGATGACATGCTTGTCCTACTTTGGTCGCAAACAGGTGATATCGCTGATACGCGTTTCTCTTGATGCAGTAAACATAAAAACACCAAAACGTAACAAGGTTAACATGCATTTTAAGATGTTTTTGCACAATACTGCTTACTCTGTTCAAAAACCCGGGACTCTCGTAATGAGCATGTAATAGCAACTGTTATGTTGTTTAGCTTGTCATGTTTTGATGTTTTTATGTTCACCGCATCAAGAGAAACGCGTAAGAGCGATATCACCTGTTGGCGACCAAAGTAGGACAAGCATGTTATCCGTGAACTTTCAATCACGTCTAGAATCGAACGATTCGGGCAGGTGCATGACGCAATCTTTATGGTTTAAACATTTTTCATTCCTCTGAATTCTTTCCTTACGATTGCGCCACTGTTGGAAGAGTTTTTGCTTCTCAAAAAGTGGTTACAATTCTTGATCGATATTGGTGTTGTTCCATGCTTAACCAAAAGCTGCGGCAAGTCGATATGTTTATTACTTCAGAAGTAACTCATAGCAGCGATATCAGCTGTTTACAATCAAAATAGAGCAAGCATATAACCCATGCACTATCAATCAGGTTCAAAAATCCGAAACCTCGGTCGAGTACATGGCGCAATCCTCACCATACACATACCAGAAAATAACCATTTTTCTTAGCATCCATCCATGCTATGACTCGTTTTGATTGGTTCACTTTCGCCAAAGTTATGGCATTTCAAACAGTGGGTACATTTTTTTGGGACACCCTGTATGTCTATTTATTATCCACTCATCTTGATTATAATGGAACATGTCGGAGTAGATTGGTCTACTTGAACAACTCTCCACAAAGTCTAATTTCCTTACGGAGGAATCCCAGGGGTAGGTATGTAGTTGAAGTTTGACGGACTTTTCAATCATTTCGTTTTTGTCGTTTTGTGTCTTTTTGATGTGATTTCCTCACTTCCTACATCATATTTGTTTTTCCTATGCAGTTATACGAATTGCATCAGTTGACAGAGGGAGTTTTGCTTTGAGGTGGGTCGTTTGTCTACCCAATGAGTGGGAAACATTTGAACACCAATGCCCATGGTGAGCCAGTCTATGATTAACTGACAGACTCGTGAGCTTAAAGATCATCTGGTCTCTCCTTGCAAAACCGATAGAAAGGAATTAATGTTCACGGTACTGGTGCCGTTCGATGACCATCTCTCCTCCCCTCCACACTCCAGCCAATAGCAGAGGGGGGGCGGGGTCACGTAACCGCCCACGTGGCGCTCTGAACGTGTTCCTATTGTTAATGGGGGATGCGCTTAAGTTCTGGATTTTCATCCGAAGCTTAGGCTCGGCTTCAATGTCTGAGCAGTAGTCAACACAACATTGTTCACTCTTCACTGCTGTAAAACTCTGGTAATCGTCAAAAATTTATTTAAGGCAACAACAACAATACACTACAGCAACAAGTCAGCCTTTAGAGCTGCGCAACGAATTCGTTCAACCATAAAATCTCGTATTGCTTCGAGCACTCTCTCAAACCGATCTTCTTCACGTACCTATGAAAGAAGAAAATTGACTAGGTCAGGACACACAAACAAATGTCAATGGCATACCTGGTGTCGCCATGTAAATTCTGCTAGATACGAAGGCAGATGTTTTCGTGGAGTTCCTCTGCGAAGCTTGTTGGCTGTTTTTAATGAACTCCACAGCCTTTCTATAGTCTGTGTGTGCGCACCGGTGTGAGGGTCCACGAAATGAAACCGATGATTTACAGTGAAGTGTTTAAAATTGGATTCTTCTAATTTAGCCGTTGAATATCTTTTCCAGCAGTCTGTGAACAATACGGAGCCTTCTGCCACGTTCTCCTTAATAACTTTTAGAAGAACTTCGGCACTTCTATTTGGAACCATTTTTAGGAAGCATTGCTTCGACTCGCGGCAAATGCCGCCTATGATCCACTGCTGCGGGAGAACCCTTCCGGAGTGGGCCTTCCTTCGCGAAAATAAAGTCTCATCGACTTCAACAATTCTTCCTTCTCCTCCAATCTTTACAGATGGGCGTCTGTAAAGTTGGAGAGCGATAGCATCTCGAACTTTCTGATTCCAGAGCGTAGTCGAGTGCGAGCTCATTCCAAACTGCTCCTTGCACCATTTACGCGTCGTCATTTCGCGGGTCCAGAAAAATATGAAGCGAATGATGTTAACGAAAGAAAGCTTGCAGCTCTCCAACCATGTTCCTCTGGTTAACCTTATTTTCTGCGATCCACACGGCACTTTCGAGCATCTGAAGTAGCTTCCACGATTGGCCATCACAAATTTCATGTCGTGCTTCTCCTTGAATCTCATCTGCCGAGGAAGAACTCAGCGTTGTTGTAAAAAGAGTATGGCTTTTTCTTCAGAATCCGGAAGGTCGAAAAAAGTCAGCATGACAGCAGGAACAGCCAAAATTGATGATAATAATCACTGCTGACTAGCGACTGATATTTGTCGACTTTCCACTCTACCGTCTCTCACATAGATGCACTCTCTCATGCCACGTTTGACCACGCAGCAAGTCGATGGCAAAGGTGGCGTCGTGCTCTTCTGCTATTGGCTGGAGTGTGGAGGGGAGGAGAGATGGCCGTCGAACGGCCCCAGTACCATGTTCACTTTGAAGCTAGAACCAGGCAGCACGTTAAATGTTACTTCCAAATCACGTGTTTTTGGGGTCAATTGCACAAGCAAGTTCTGGGATGTCTCAGGCATTCATAAACCATCCGCAGCAAGAGAGTAAGAACCAGAAACTGTAGAAGTTAGAAGAGGTGGAGGTTTACCTCCCTTCGTATGCAATCGAAAGGAAACCGTTGGATTTGCTTTATATTAAGTATGGGGAGTTTCCTCTTCTTTGAACTCAAGTTTCGTACACGAGAAAAAACGCAAGTTCCGAACCGGGGTTTCGCTATACCGTTCTATCACGTCGGAATGAATTACGTGTGTCTTCGGATCTACGTTCAACCAGCGATGTTTCGGAGGTCCACTCGATCTTATCCTTGGAGTGTTTAGAATTCGGAAATTCAATATTTATTCCGATTCTTACGTATAGGAACGGTGACATACCCATGGCGACCTGTACTATGTACTAATTCAAAACAAATTTTACGAAAACATCCGCGAGGATCATCGAAATAACTTTCAGTTGAGGAAGCGGGGCAATATTGTTAAACTATATATGTACCCCTGAACTCTTGATGGAATCATATGCGATGTCAGATGCTTGAGCAGCGATAGCAATACTACATGTTGGTGTGCTTTAGTAAGAAGAAATAGAACAATCCAGCATTTGACAGCCGACGACCGCATGGTAGAAATTCGATGACTGCATGAAAAAGATAAGTCCCCATAAGTCGTGTTGTTAGTGAACAGATTGTAAGCTAGATTCGTGGAGCAGAACGTCACAATTAAGCTCTACAAGGTTGACCCGCGAGGTTCGAGCAACGAAGAGCCGCCTATCACAGGAGTTTTTCGCACTGCTGAAAGCAATAATAGTAGCGAGTTTTCACTGAAGAACTACAAAACCATAATATCAAAACACAAAATATATAGCTGCACGATGTCTGTCAAAATTGCGCCTTACGATTAGAGACGATCAGTCCAATAGAATTTGTCCATCTTTCCTACATAGCAAAATTTTACATGTTTTTTAGAATTCTGAAGTTTGATGAAATGACGAAGAAGGCGATGTGGCAGGATGCGCTTCTTCTATCCGAATGGTCGACCAAGTCAGTACCACTGTTAATGGAATTTGCTAAAGATGACGGCAAAGTAATGACAACAACGCGTTCTTTCTTTGAAACCACCATGAACGCTGCTAGATGAACTGTTTTTAAATACAAACCACAACAATATCCTTGGGTAGAAATTTCCTGCATCGTGAACGAAATACGTCGTATGGGCAGCCATCACTAGCTGGACAACCGTCGATCATGTTCGTTACTACGCGAAAATCGCTGTCTGCATCTGCAGAGTAGGCCATCTGCAAAGGATTCTATTTTAGTGACAAAACAAATCGTTTCTGAGGGCATGCTCATGCTCGACTGCAAGTACTGCAATTAAAAGGGTCCCCCTGTAAATATGACTTTCTGGAGCTTGAGGTTCTAGTATTATCTTGTGGCACAATCTACAATCATCGTGAGTTTCGACGTTGTCAAGGGCTCTGCTCTCCTTGAAAAATGCAAAAAATTTTCAACTCCAACGCCCACTGCAACGCTGTCTTCCCAGCGTATTTACTCATTACTGCTGCAAAGTGTATACGGACATTTAACTAACAAACACACCTGGATGTAGTTCCCACTCGATCCACTCCACAGTTCAAGCGCCAGAACTGCTGCGTAATGAGGCTTCTCATGTCCGACCAGCTTCAATTTTGCGCCGAGAGTGCGCAATAACGCCGCCACTGTTTGGTCGTGCTGTTAAGAAACCGCATATATTTTCGAACATTCGCATACTTATCGTTGTGTGGAACACCTACAGCGCTGTAGACGTAGTATTTGGGGCCGTTTGCGCTGCCGGCTGTTTGGAAGTTGGTGAGCATCTCTTTCAGGAGTTGTCCACCTCGAAGCATAATCATCTCCTCTTGGTCTCCTTCGCCAAAGTCACCTGAACAGTGCGACTATTCGCTAGAAATCATCCATATTATGATCTGAGCCTGAGCAACACCAGGATGTCTGAAACGGATGGTCGTAAAGCTCCGAAGATGTCATAACGCAGGAAAGCTTTGAGTAGAGACAGATGTTCATGTTGAGACGGGTACAGTGTTAAGAGGCGCCAGTAACATCCGCACGGTCGAGCGATCGATCCGCACTGCAAAGAAACCCTGCACTAGATATGTCACCGCATTCCTTGTGCTTGTGGCAACTATGTTCTTATGCCAGGAATTTGCTCGTTCAGCTGACTCGGAGACTTGAATTTCTTCCAAGCGAACCTCCCATTGTTTCTTTGTTTATTTTCGTTATCGTTTTCTGTTAATTGTAATAAAGAGTGTTCATACATATCTATAGCCGCTGACTGTTACTGTTAATTGCTTTACAAATAATGACCGTCACTAAAAACAGAGGGTAGAATTACTACAAAAATACCGTTTCCAAATTCGAAGTCTCCTGTGCGCTCGGTGAGGTCCTTGAGACTGTTGTAGAAATGGTTCGTCACCCAAGATGGCATCGTCCAACCGCGGTATTCTTTCTGCAACATTAAAACTTCGAAATCTTTCGAATCGAATTCAGTGGAATCTTAACTGAGAAAAACCGCATGAACTTTCTGTACAATAATTATTCCACAGGGGAAGCCTCACCTCGCTACGTTAACGAGGTAAATTGTACGACGTACCTCTATTTTCAGAACGTCGTAGAGATCTCCGAGTGCCGAGAAGTCCGTAATGTTCTCGCCGGAGTTCTCAGTAATGGTAAGCATCGTCGGCTGTAATATTTCATAGCGGAACGAAAACCATAAACACAATGTAAAGTAATCAATACATCGAATTTAAAAATCGTCTCCTGTAATGAATTTGAAGTTCGTAGTGGTGTTGCTCCCAACCTGCTAACTGATCTCAGTGCTGCTTTATTCTCTATTCGGAAGTTTTTGTTATTCATTTCCTACTGTTTTCGCTTTTACTTTATTCGAATTGACGGAAATCAACCCGCGAAACGTTTGGACCGGGAATTTTGGTAGCAACCACGGCTTCTGATTAATTGAGCAGGAGTCGCAACTTACATAGTAATATGGAGTAAGTGACCAATTTTCCTGAGTATGTGATGAACATGTTGTACAAGAGATAAACTCAAATTTATCTCACAGTAGAAGTGTCAGGAATGCGTGATCACGAGATTGCATTTAATATTGTATATACACAATTGTGGTTACAGGTTACGGGAATTTGTAATGTAATGTAGTGTAATATTTGGTTACGAGAAATTTGAAATAATTTGCAACTCACAGCGTGCTCCGCCCACCATTTCACAAATTCCTCGTTTGCCGAACGAGCGGCGAAGAGCTCATCTTGGCGGGGACAGTCCTTGTTGGTTTCGATAGCCTGTCCAGAAAAAGAATTGAGTTACGTAAATAGTTCATCGAACAGTCATGGTGAGTGCGTATTTGCCCGATACAATGACTTGCGGGATCCACGCGCTATACCAAGTCAGCGGTTTCACCTTCCAAACAAGTCTGGGACCATTTTACCCGACTCTGGAGGGAGTATCATTTCGGGCGGGATGGCGGAGAGGTTAAGAGCCTAGGCTCATGATCTCGATGATGCCCGGCGGAAACCCTTGCCTAGCTTAGAAATAGCTGAAAAGGGTGTCGGTACCAGGGTCAGGCCCGAGTGACAGTTCGGCTGATGGAGGAAAACTGTCACAATCACAAGACGGATCGATGGTCGCATGTAAGAAAGCGGCGCTCAAGAATGTGCGTTCGAAGACAACATGGCCACCATCATGGAGCTCTAGAAGATAGTAGTGTGGCACCTCAACAAAAGCAGTGGAAGAAGACAAGGCAACTATCACGAAAGGCGTACCCCGTAAGTGATAAAAACGTTGTGGAATAAAAATAGTCCATTATTTCTAGTAAAACTGAACACATTTTCTTCAACTGACATGATCCATGTTATCGGGACGAGTCACTATTGGAACAGGCGTCCATCCAGTAGGCCATGAGCTTCCCTGTGGATAAGTGCTAGTGGACTCAGCGTAGAACCCAGCGAAATTTGCAGCGGCACTCTGGATGCATCGCGGGGTCGACGAAGAAATTATGGAGATCTGAAGGCATCATATCTACAATTAAATTTTGTAGAATTTGTAAAATTTTGTAGAACAGCACCGATCCACCTACCTCTTCTCTGGTGAACGTCTTGTTCACCAGTCCGTATGTGTCGCAGTATCTCTGACGAAGTTTGACACCTTGCGTATAATGCTGTTGCATTCCGATCTGAATCGGTAGTTTTCTGGTCAATTCAATTTATTGAGTGCACGTAGCATGCAGATACAATTGTTTGAATTAGAAATGAACGCTCTCACAAGTAACAATCATATACAATCATACACAGCTAGATAGCTGTTCTCTTTCCCTACCGTAGTTTTTGTTATAGGCTAACTGTTCCCATAAACAGTTAGCCTATAACAAAAACTACGGTAGGGAAAGAGAACATTTGTGAGCAATACTACTACTTGGTGCACTTTTTCAACACTTTCACTTTTTTCTCACCGTGGTCAGTTCTCCCTGAGGCCATTGTCGCCAGTAGGACAAATACGGATCTGTCGGATACGGTTTCAGAGGTGTTCGATCACCATGCCTCCACACCTGAAAGTCTGTCATATATTTCCCATTCGTATAGTCTTAACCAATTGTTGTGCAGGCTAAAATAGGAGTGCTACTTCAAAGCAACAGTTCCTTAGAACAGCACTGCTTCCCTCATTAGTTAACATTCAATTCTACTATAGCTGCGCAACGTATCCGTAACATTAGTTCTTACGAGGGAGGCTGCTCAGCGTGCTCTGAAGATTCACAACGCGACCCATACTGTTTTGTAGAGAATCTAATGGCGATTACAACGGTATAGTTTGTTTTTGCTAAATGCAAATGGATGGACCAAAAAAGCAAGAAATCTTGACCACTAACTAGTGGCGAGAAACTAGTGGCGAGAGCACTTCTAGGTGTTAATTTACAGAGATCGCATCACGGTGGTTCAGAGGGTAGCATGCAGTGCTCTCAATCTGATGTTCGGTGGATCGATACCTTTGCTGAGCGTTTCTTTTGCCTTCCTGCGCTAGATACCAAAATACACTCGTTTTGCAATTTTGTCGCAGTTGCACGATAGAATCGCGTTTGGGAGGAGTGTGGCCAACGAAGTACGTACAAACGACGATGTATTCTATAATACTACATATGTGACCCATATCTACCGTAACCAACCCAAATCGACCCCAAATTCAGAAACAAACGTCAGATTCGCGATCAGCGTCGCGAATAACCCTCGTAGACAAAGTTGGGGCTAAATCGGTGATTTAGACCCAACTACCCAACTTTGTTACCACTGACCCTAGCAAGCTCACGCCAGACACAATGGGAAAAGCCGTTGTTAGATTTGTGAATTGCGGATTTGTCAACAGCCCAAGTTATCTATCTTGATAAAAAATTTTTAAAAAACTCATCCTAAATAGAGTCCCTGTGTTCCTTAGAGTCCAAAAAGTGGAACAATAGGAATAATAATATTCTCGGTAAGTGGACCTTCGTACAACTACTCAACACTAGTAAGGCTGATTAGATCAAAATCACCGATTTAGCTCAAACTTTGTCTCCGGGGGTTATTCGGGGCGCTTATCACGAATCCGTTTTTGTTTTTGAATTTGGGTCGATTCTGGTGATATATCTGGTGTTTGCGATCTAGAAGCCCATCTGCCACTGGTTAGTTTTCAAGGATTTTTGCCTTTTTTGTGCCACCGATTTGCATTTAGCAAAAACAAACCATACCGTTGTAATCGTCATTAGATGCTCTATAACACAATATGGGTCTCGTTGCGAATCTTCGAAGCACGCTGAGCAACCTCTCTTGTTAGTCGTTAAAGCATGGTGCGGAGGTTAGAGACGCTATGTCTTCCTATACGATTGCACAATCGATCCGCGCCCAGGCAAACCAAAACTTTGTTTCCTCCTGGATCGAGTAAATTTCTTTCTGAGTTGTGTGGGATGGTGAGGGCTCTGACGCAAGTCATTGTATAGGCCAAATTCGCCACCATCGGGTTTCTGTTCTATTCTGAGTGGGCATACATGTTCTGAAGAATCCCCTTTTATACGTCCACCGCTTTACCTTTTCCTTTATACTTTATTGATTAGTTCCGTCATTTTGAACCTGAACTTCGTTCGGTTTGTGTGAGGCGCCTTCGTTTCAAGGGAAGTGAACACGAAGTAACTGTGCTTGGGCGACACTGTCAGTCAACTTATCAAATGATGGCTCCGATCATCATGACCTTTTCAGGTACATAAGAAAGCTAAAAACAATGAAATGCTCCTGCACAGCGATTTTTTGCTAATCACGATTATAGTGCGTCAAAGCATCCAGCATTGGATTTGATATGCCAACTCACCGCCTGTATCTGAAGAAGTTTGTCGGCATCGACTGGTACCACTACAACGGCGAGCGTCCAAAAACACAGGAAAGGAACCATTTCCTCAACTATCCACTTCGAGATCTAGAAATCTCAGAGCGAATTCTTGGCAGATGTAAAAAGGACTACTAGTATACTGAGTACGAAATTGATTTTCTCAATGTGGGTTTCCTTTGAATTCGACTTCATAGTGTAGTTACACTGTGAAGAAAAATGGATCGAATTAGGCGCCCACTTAAGAAAGGATATTGGTCCGAACTTGTAAAGAAGAAGGAATTGAACTAGAAGGCATATTTTCAGGGATTCGTATGCAACATATTTACATTGGAAATGGCATAAAACAGCTGTCTGAATACTAGGGAGAAATTGCGAATTTCAACGATAAAAAGGCTTCAACTCCGATTTAAAACCTCGTCCAACGGTGGAACAACGCACGAAAGTCTAAATATCAATCGGAGTCCTCGATTGATTGACTATTTGTTGTTCAAAGTGATTGAAATCATTATTCCTTGTTGAAGGGTTTTGCGGAGGGTTATATAATTCTAAGGGAAAAAACTGAGTTGATATCAGTTATTTCCTTCCCTTTTTTGTAGTTTTAGGATCGTGGCTCTTTATTAGACTTTCTTCGTTCGAACGAAGGTAATTAAAGGGATAGCTAACTACACTCATACTAGAAAAAATAAGCAACAGGGAAAGCCTCTGTGTAAATACCCCTTCACCCTGTTTGGCAATTGCAACACCCCCAACACTAGGCGATGAAATGTGAATTGAAATGACTTATTTGTGTTAATTTTCAGGAAAACTTAGGGAAATGAGTCTGAATATATGGGTTGAGTACGAATGTAAATGAACTTTCGTCGGAATGCTCGACAACCTAGTTTGAAAAAAGCACGTGGAAGAGCGTACTAGAACGACGAATGCCGTTTTTATACGCTGATTAGTCGCTTATCTCCGACCGATTTCGTGAACTGCCGACTCGCCCCAGCAGACGCTGTTCATTCTTCGAAAACGTGCCGTTTTCCGCGAAAATTCTCAGAGTCAAAGTGAAAAGAGAGTTGGCTCACAGTTCCAGTTCCAACTGAGCATATGCTAATTCGTGAAACCTGAACAGCACCAGGATTCAGATTCCTGTACATTGTAAAGGTAAAAGGTAATTGGGTCAGGGTTGATCAGTCTTCTGAGCACGGGTTCAATTCAAATCGTGGAGACATGGTGAATGCGTATTTGGCCTATCAGTTGATTTGTGAGGGCAACTGCTGTACCAAAATTGTGTCTTTACCTTCACAGACAGGTCTGATACTAATCTGCGCGACCCCATGGGGATGGAAGGCTTGATTAGGCCGGTATAGATTCGTTGACCGCGCCGTTACCTGTAGGGCATCTTACCATTAGGGTTCACACGATACCAAGCAAAACGCAGCGAAAGTTCTACTTCACAAACCGCGCAGGTTCTGATTCATGAACACGTTCTGGTGTTTATTCGTGGTTTGTTTGGCGTCCATACGCCGTTTTTATCTCCGACTCCTTGCCGGTTAGGTGTGTTAGATCCCGTAAAAACCTCGATTCATGAACACGCTCTGGGGCTCTAACCGTGTAAATGGATGAGGGTCTTCGCTTCACTTGGGTAATATTAGGTTGTAAAGAAAGTTCTGTCATTTTTTGCAGCATATATTCAAAACGCCATAACTCGGCTCATATCTCACCGTTTCTCTTCATTTAACCACCATTCGGAAGATCATATTATTGTCTATGGAACGCAGTATAAAGTGTGCCGCTATCGCAAAAGTTTAAAGATAGAAATTAGGTCAAATGTTCGAAGGCGGATTCGACATCGTGTTGGTATTAGGATCCTCTCTTCCTTGAGAAGCCATATGAACGTTTGAAATTTGGCAGATAGTTAACACGAGGTCTGGCAATCTCGACGGACGAAGATGAGTTTCAATCTATCGTTGGTTTGAATTCTGGAGATGATATTTTAAAACACGTGAATTTGCGTTGCTGTAAAATGTCAAATGGACTCTATAGTTTCTAGCTTCGGTTGAATCGTTTTGAATGTTACATATATTCACGATGTGCACTTCCTTCTTTATCGTTTGGTGAAGAGTAAGAAACAAAAGGCACACTAGTACTGCTGCAGTTCATCATAACATTGTCTTCGTGTCGTGAAACTCTGGTTTCTTAACCGTCTCAGAAGGATCGTCGTTGTGTAAAAAACGGGAAAATCTCCCCTCATCATAGTATAATATCCGTTCTTCGTCGTAGGTTAGAAGTCCTTATGAAAGTGGCTCCGCAAAATCCATTTCAATTGATGAACCCGCAACACTCATTCGCAGTAGGAGCAGAGGGTCCGAATGTCGAATATTTTAATTAATCCAGATCTTGAGAAGACATTCGCGATAGCGTCACACTTTATACTGCCTTCCCTAGAGAAAGATGTGCTCTTTCGAATGGGGCTTGAATTAATGAAAACGGCTGGACATGAATAGAGTTATGACGCTTTAAATATAATGACAGAACCTTCTTTACAACCTAATACTAGGCGTGGATTTAATTTTGACGATCGTCGCTCCAGCTCCGAGAGCATTGTAATGGCATTCAAACCTCTCATTATTCACTATCTGATTTGCTCGCCATGTTAGCCTTTCCTTCGTCTCTTTTCCACACTGTTTTCTTTTCGTAATTGTCGACTAACGCCACCTCCAGAATCTAAGAACGGAGACGGTCATTTCTACTCTGCGCAGACAAATGGCAGAAGTAGTATCGTTATTGATGAACCAATCTCAAAATAAGTCAAGTGATATCACGGCAGTTCAACCACCATACTATGGCGGCGACGAACTGGTCCATGTTCTGGGACTCGACAAACTCGGCTGGGACGGAGGAGACGTCGCGCACTTCATACCCTCCACGGATTCGAACGGCATCTCACAATCAGAGTATCGGAGCGAATACCAAGACAGCAAGCTATATCTCCTAATTAGCTGGGTAAGCTGGAGCTAGAACCCTTTGCGGTAGACAGAGCTCAGTTTCGCAGATTCTGTAGTGCGTTTGAGCTCGCTGTGGATAGCGATACAACAATTTCAATACAAGTTTCAACATAAATTCCTTTACCTCCGTAATTTATTGAAGGGTGAGGCTGCAGAATGTGTTGTGTTGCAGGATTTAGAATCAGACGAGTGTAACTACCATGAGTTGGTAGATGCTTTAACCCATTCACGACGAAGGGGTTTTCACGCGCAACGGGCGCGACGGCCGCCTGGCTCTTTGGCACGCGCGCGCGTTTCCACAGTGTGCCTGGCTTTTTTCTCTCAGAAACATTTACATAACATATTAACATAACAAAGAAAAGATGTGGTCGTCACCACCGGACGCGCGGTATTCCATTTGCAACTGCAGCAACTACCTCCATCAGCATCGTCACCTTCCGATTCACGGTTTAGAACGTTGCTTAGAATCACAGGTATTTTGCAGGGCCTACGTAAGTTTGAGGATTTCCGAAGACTACTTCCCATTCTGAACTCAGTAAAGGGAAATTTTCATTCAAAAACTGCATGATTCTGAATTCCAATCGGGTACGGGCGACCAATTCCAGGTTATGCATCACTTGGACAATATCATACCATCGAGGTAAGAATACGAAGATTCGAGTTCATTGAGTAATAGAAATAATACCACATTTCTTTCCTCACGTACCTCATCTCGCTCTCCATCACCACATCTACGTAGTAATATTGAGCTTTGTGGCTTCCGAAGCTCACCCAATCATAACAGCTCT
The DNA here is from genome assembly GCA_030553155.1 of Nippostrongylus brasiliensis. Taxonomy (NCBI): domain Eukaryota; kingdom Metazoa; phylum Nematoda; class Chromadorea; order Rhabditida; family Heligmosomidae; genus Nippostrongylus; species Nippostrongylus brasiliensis. The sequence goes on along the minus strand of CP130733.1, from coordinate 15,899,202 downwards.
CACTGTAGGGTTGACATACCAGCCGACTCACGGCGTCGCATAGCACCTAATCGCTCACTGCGTTTCAGTTGCCTTCGGAACATTCACGCGGGACATTCACGGAACATTCACGCGGGACATTACAGGACATTCACGCGACGACTGCTCCTATCCAGAATGCAGGCGGTGCAGAGGAAGTCATCACGAGGTCGTCTGTCAAAAACAATCCTACAGACACCGGTACCCTAGAGATCGAGAAAGTCACGTAGGAAGAAAAGTCACGAAGCAGTTGCTACCACCTTGTTAAGCCAAGGGATCGCTACCCGTCAATGAGCCCCTCTGGAGAAAGGTATCAATCTAAGAGAGAACGATATACCCGTTCACACACACCGGAAACCTCTTGCAGCCGTGAACGACAGCCCAATTCACGTGCCTCCTTCAGGATCTCACGTAGCGAACGCTGTAGTGGCAGCACTTTCACAGGGCGACCACGTTCTCCTCATCCATCATTCACTCAACATGTTACATTGGGCTCAGGCGAGAAATCGAACTCTTGAGTCGCCGCTATCAAACGTTGAAAGCGTTAAAATCTGACGAAAACGGGAACAGCTCAATCCTTAAGCTTGTGAAAGCGAGCGCACGAATCTAGGGGCTAGCGCTACACTAGCAGTCGTCTTGCTATTAGACTCCGGCGCACAAAGTAGCTTCATCAATACAAAAATCGCAAATCGGCTAAAACTTCCAATCATATACGAAAAACCTCGCACATTCATTAGCTTTTGCGTACAAAAAACAACAGAAGTTTCAGGAACTACTAAGGTAAGTTTCCGCGACAAATATACTATGATACACTATTATGTTTGAATACAATGTTTAGTAAACGTGTTAAACCTAAACTTTCAGGAGCTATAGAATTTGACAACAAAACCAGCAGGCATATAAATATAATAAAAGTTATTTAAAGTACCTTCAAGAACACCTAGTTTTTGTTCCGCTAGATAGAGCAAGTAATAATTACGGTATTGTATGTAAGAAACTGTATATTTAGATCCTTAGTAAAGAGCTAGGTTATAATATGAACACGCACACAATAGAATAGATCCTAATCAAATAGATGAAAGTTTAAGAGATTCTCCTTCCAACAAAGTTAATAAACACAACACCATGTATCATTAAACGCCTAAATATAGAAACTCTTAACGAAGACTCCAACATACCCCACTGTGTCTCAAAAGTATAGGGACACCCGAAAATCATACGTTTCTGCTAGTTACCTTGCGGAAACTGATGAAAGTTGCACTGTGGAATTCGAAACGGCGAACAACATAGGTAAGAATGGATTGAGCGAAATACGCTTAGGAGGTAAGAAATGGGAAACGGTAACGTGATAATACTCTGTTTTCGACTCTCTCAGAAGTATAGGGACACCTGCAGGAAATAACTTCATTCTTTAAATAAAAAACAGCGGTCGATAACTAATACTCAATTGGTCCTCCACGATTCATAGCAACTTCAACAAGTCCGGTTGGCAGGATGATTTGAGGCAACATGATTTTGTAGCGTTTGTAGAGGAACTTCATCCCATGCGTGTCGAATTGCGAATCGAAGCCCTTCGAAAGACGAACACGTCCGGTTATGCTAATAAATTTTTCTCATGAGGTGTCCCCAAATGTTCTCCATTGGATTGAGGCCGGGAGAACATGCTGGCCAGTCAAGGACATCAACAGAATTTCTTCTGAAGAAGTTCTTCGTGGACCTACTGGCATGCACGGGTGCATTGTCCTGCTGGAATATCGATTTTTGGGCATTATTCTGTTCAAGGAACGGCAGCAGTCGAGTCCCCTACACTTGCTGGTATTCACTGGAGTTCATTCTTGCTGATGTGAACGCACACGAGTTTTCCTTCTGCGTAAATCGCCGCCCAGACCATAACTGTGCCGCCTCCGAAGTTTCTTCTTGAAAATACTCTCTCCTTGCGTAAGTCATGCCAGTAATACCGCTTTCCATCTGGGCCATCGAGATTGAAGCGTTTTTCGTCGGAGAAAATAACCAACCTGAACTTTCAAATGTCAAAATGCTTAGAAGAGACTTCGGAGAAACTTAGAACTACGATTAAATGAACACAAAAGTGATGAGGTGCACTTTTGTGATGCAAATAATTCTTAATAATTGCAGAGAGCGCCTGGAGAAACTAAATTTTCGGAGACCAATTTCGCTGGCGTTACATAATAAGTTTCCACTTGCTAAAATATGTATATGTAAGCAACTACCACAATATCCCACATAACATATCTTAAAACTAACGGTGATTTAGTCTGAATCACTCACTCCAATATTTTCCCTGCGAGTCGTGTAGGACAGCGTCAAAGTTGCTATTTCGCTTAACCTGCAAATCCACTACTCGCATCCACTCTATGAGAACCTTACGGATCACTTGTTCCTGATATTTGACGTCAAACACAGGCATGTTTTTAGAACCCAAAGTAACATTAACATATAGTTACACACCTCATAATTACTAATATCAGCAGGCTTCCAATTAGATCACAACACAATGGTAGAGTGAACCAGCAACGGATATTCTTAATTCCAGAAAATCCCATGCATGCAGCTACAAATAATCAAGAATACATATATGCAAAGAGCATGGATATGAATCTTCAGAAGAATCTTTATATCGATAAGCAATTTGGAAAATTTCACGATTTCAAAACACTTGAAGCATGATTCAACACACCGTAGCCTTTCAGCAAAGCAACAAGATAGGAACTCTTCGATAAAGATTGATACCTAAACACAAGTTTAGTTCTTTGCAAAATCACGAATATGAACAATAGTTCACTCATGTGGCCGTTTGACGCCCACACTCATAGAAATTAGCCATGTATATCGCCTTGCACGATGTGCTTCATGATAAAGAAGCTACTTAACCTAACAAACATTAGTCATATAAAATAATAAGATTACAAAACACTGGATATATAAATGAACATACGCTATATAAATGAATACACGGTATATAAATGAACGTTCGGGGAGCACTTCAGGGGCCGTATGCTCGTCTTCGGGAACCGGGAGCCAGGCTCCCGATCGGGAGGCTGGTTCCCGATCGGGAACCGGGAGCCAGGTTCCCGATCGGGAGCCAGGCTCCCGGTTCCCGATCGGGAGCCAGCCTCCCGGTTCCCGATCGGGAACCGGGCGGCATGCGGTGGTGGGCGGGGCTCGGGAGGAACGGGCGAGTAACAGCGGTAAGGGGAATCCGCCCGTACCGCGGTGGAGCAGCAATTTAACAATGGGGCGCGGAAGCGCTTAGAGTGAAAAATAATATTTTAACATTTTCCGTTTAATCTCCTTTTCATTGCTACACCTCTTCTCTATTTGCATCTGCATGGCTCCCGATCGGGAACCGGGAGCCTGGCTCCCGATCGGGAACCTGGCTCCCGGTTCCCGATCGGGAACCAGCCTCCCGATCGGGAGCCTGGCTCCCGGTTCCCGAAGACGAGCATACGGCCCCAGACCGCGCATTTCATAATACGCAACATGACTAAACATAACATGCACATCTATTTAATACTGTCATGTTTCAAACACCTAATTATCTATTCTATAGCTATTTAGTCCGTTCACTGCCGTGACATTCTCTGTGAATTTTACGTTGTTCTTCTTACACCATTTGCCCAGCCAGTCTATCTTATTATTGAGTTGACCCACTTTTCTTTTCGCGGTTTTTCGCAACTGTCTGTAGGCCTGAAAAGCTTATCCAATCGCACATTTCGAGTCGCATGTCGTATGCCATTCGTCGTAATTGATAGTTTGGCTTTCCCCTTTGACGACCGCGCCTTTTTCGCACGCCTCGCGCGTGGGACCAATCGATTTTTCGCGACACTCATAGGGGCTTGACATCAAGCCACACGGACTCAGGTGACCACTGAGTTACGCTGGAACGTTTGCGCGTAATTTTTTTTGCACAGAGTGGAGGATTTACAGGCGTTTCGTGAGGAAAATGTCTTCTGGATATGACTTACGTAATAGCGTTGTATTTTTCAGATAGAATGAGCAGTTTTCAACAAGCGTTTGAGGAAAATGAGTTGGATCGACGCTTCAGCCAGCTGTTGATGGAATGTGAAGACGAAGATGACCAGACACCAGAAGTAGATGCATATGGTGGAGACGTTCTTGTACATCAAGTTGATGACGAGTATGAGTCGGAAAGTGAGACAGAATCCGAACCGGAAGATGAAGTGGAGGAAATGTGAACAAATGCTTTTGTGGCCCCCAGTCGATGGAATTTTTCTGGAGAAGCTGGCCTCCACAATGACGTGTTGGAATGATCTAACCCTATTGATTTTTATCGACTATTTCTGAATGATGAACTGTTGTTGGTAATCGTGACAGAAACGAATCGCTATGGCGCGAGAAAAGTGGCCGACTGGACGAACAGAAGTACCGAGGAATCCATGAAATTCATCGGATTGTGTTTGCAGATGGGCATTGTCCGTATGCCAGCGCTAAGAGATTATTGGTCAGTTAGGGCTGGGCTCGGAGGCCACTCAATAGCTGGGAAAATCATGACAAGAAAACGATTCGAGACACTGCTTACGTGCCTACATTCCGCCAATAATGAAGGAACGGATAGATCAACTCGCTTATACAAGATACTCCCAATACTGGACATTTTCAATAAGTCGTTTGAGAGCATGTTCTAGCCCGGAAAGGAATCCTGTATCGATGAGTCCCTTGTGCGTTCAGTGGGCACGTTGTCTTCAGACAATACATCCCATCTAAGCGCCACAAGTATGGCATAAAACTGTTCAAATTGTATTCGGCCGGCGGTTATACCTCAAGGATCAAGGTTTACGCTGGCAAGGGCAAGACTCTGGAAGGACCAGTTGCTGACAGTGTTGTGATGGAATTGATGGAGGGCTACGTCGACCAAGGTCGCGACCTTTACGCGATGAACTGGTATACCAGCTTATCATTGGCAATGACTCTGATCAGAGGAAAGACGAACTTGATCGAAACTCTGAGGAAGAATAGAAGAGGAATTCCTCCAGATGTCAAACTCAAAAAATTGGGACGTGGCGAGAGCTGCGCTCTTCAGAACCAGAAAGGAGTAATGAGCATAAAATGGAAGGATAAGCGTGATATTTTCATGCTGTCAACCAAACATAATGGTAGCTTCAACGACATGAACAAGCTGATTATAGTGGAGGAATACGACAAAATGGAGATATTTGTAGATCTAAGCGACCAAATGGCATCTTATACGTCGTTCGCAAGGAAAACCACGAAATGGTACATCAGACTTTTCTTCCATCTTTTGACCGAAACATCGGTAATTAATTCTTGGTTTCTGTGTTGCAAGGTTAAATCAGCTAAATTGCGATTGAATGATTATAAACTTGATCTTGTGGGGTCGCTGCTGGAGTGTAGCAGGATCTGCAACCGTAACAACGCTCCGAAACTCGGAGAAGTGCGAGAAGCTAAAAACGTTGAACGCAGGCGGTGCGGAAGCCGTTACGAGAACCTGTGCAAAGACCGAGGACGCTTGTATGCTGCATCGCATACCAGAAGAGTTCGAACACGTTGTAGCAACTGTCAGCGTTATTTTGTACATTTGGATTGCTTCCAGTCTAAACATAAGAATTGTGGCTAGGAATCAGTAGCTCAAGCGACCACAACAACGTGTATTTGTTAAATAAATCATTACTCCAAGACGTTTTTGTGGACCATTCTTTTTACTGCAATGTTTAATCATGGAGTACATGATACACATATAAGATTTTCTCGAGACTTGAGATATATCAAGAGAATGAATTTTTAATACTGTGGCTTGACATCAAGCCACACGGTCCCACGCGGTCAACAGGGCGTGGCTTGCCATCAAGCCACGCGGTCGTCAATGGGTTAAGACAGAGTACAGGAGTACCGCAACGGGGAAATTGTAGCCCTTTGCTGGCGGATCTTACTGTCTTAGTCTTGGAATACAACTACTGTATTAAAAATCGTTTGCAAAGATTTGTAAACCATTTAAATATATCGATGACATTCATATAATACATGATCTGAGTCTTAACAATGAAGTCAAAACTGTTTCAGATAAAGTGTAATATAATATACTGTCGTGCCTCGTGTTCCGGCCTTCCCGAGAAGCAAAAGTCGTCCTCAAATCTTCAAGCACTGTGTCTCTTGTGGCAAGGAGGCAGTTGTTCGAATAGTCAGCGTGAACTTGCCACCAAGAGAGGTAAATTTTGTTTGGCTGCCGTGTTGCAAGTTCGTCGTTGTCATTGGTTGACAAAATCAATATCGTCGCGTTCGTCCGTTATTGCAGCATCAAGAAGGATCACGAGTACTCAAAGTGGCGATCCTCAGGATGGTGCGAATAGGATGTTGGAGCAGCTGCAGAGAGCAACGTAAGGACCCCTGGCTACGTGAAACTTTTGGTAGAGCTACTATTGGAAACCAGGGCCGAGGTCAAGATCGCCAACGAACGGAATGCGGCGTTGATAGAGGAAGTACGAGCTCTGAGGGAAGAAAATCCAAGTTTAAAGCAAAATCTAGCAGATGTGGTCAAAACTCCTCACTCTAGCGCTATGCCTTAATGCTCTAGTGACTCTTCCAGAATCGAAAATAGCGAGATGTCTATGTCTAGGTCTATTGTGCTTAGTAATATTCCTGAACTGCCGACCAGCTCCGTCTCCGAACGACTAGTTCATGATCTTAACTATAGTGTAGAGCAGCTATTTGAATTCTTAGGAATTGAATGTAAACCGGTGACTGCTTACCGTATGGGAACGCGTGATGGCAATAAGCCCCGGCTTATTAAGGCGGTGCTAGCCGCCAGCAAATTTCAAAAATATGCCATGCGGTGCGCACCCAAACCACGCTTCTTCTCCCAAAAGGGGATCTATCTTAGGCGCTCTCTTCCTTTGGAGGAGAGGTTGCGAGAGAGGGAGCAACGGCTGCGGGCTGGAGCTTCCGTGGTTGAGATGTCTACTTCAGCTATAACTACTGGAAGGGGCTCTCAGTCTCTGACGCCTCAGCCCAGTGCAAAAGCCGGTACCTCCTCCTCGTTGCCTAGTGGCCCTTCGGGAAACACCTGAGGGATCGCAGGATGGAGGCTAGAGACATAACTTGCTTACTCACAAATATACGGTCACTTGCTAGAAATTCCAGTTCCTTAGTAGAAAATTTGCTACTTTACAGATATGATGTTATCCTTTTAACCGAGACATGGTAGAGGCAAGAAGTTGACTCGGCTGTTTTACTTGGCAACGTTCACAAATTATATAGTAGCATAAGATGTGATCGAATATCCCAGAAAGGTGGAGGCGTTATCGTACTTCTCAGGAATACTTATTTTTACAATGTTATATTTCACTAGTCAGTTGAGAACTGCTATGAGATATTGCTATGCGACGTGACTTTTAGGTCTGGTGTAGTTCGTTTCATACTTGTCTACAGGCCACCCAAGTGTAATGGTAGAGGTTCTCGCTCCTTAGCGGAAGAGCTGAGTGATTTTTCAGTTAATGACTACCCATGCATTGTATTGGGAGATTTTAATTTCCTTTCTTGACAAATCCTAACACAAGCCCATTGTCAAGGGTTCTCTGCGATACTTTCGAAACCCATGAAATCGAGCATACGATTCACTTTCCTACAAGAAAGCAGTCGGTTTTGGATCTTCTTCTCTGCAACGAGCCGAACTTTGCGGGTGCAGTCAGAATTTGTCCTCCAATTGGCAACAGTTATCACTCGGCAATTGTTTTCAGACTTCAGTTAAAAGAAAATCGTGATAGGCACATTCGTATACGAGATTTCAAGTCGGTAAATTACGGCGCTATAAGAGATTACTTAGCGAGCATTGACTGGATAGATATCTTTAGTAGAAGTGCGTCAGCAAATGAGGTATATGAAACATTCCTTGCTGTCCTCGACCATGTAGTAAATATGTATGTACCGCTTAGGAAAGTTAATACGGATCTTCAAAATCTCCCACCCTATCTAGAAAGGATGTTTAGCAAACTGTCATCTCTATGCACTCAAGCGTGTTCTTCTGGTCGACCTGTCGACAAAGAAAATTTTGAACGTTTTAGAGATAAAGTGAGCAAAGCGGTGTTCAGATACAGTGTATATTTAGAGCGTAAAATCATTCGCGCAGGAGATAGAGCTGGTTTTTATAAGTACCTGAGTTCCAGACTTGATAAAACCAGTTGCATCCCGGATCTAATTTCAGAAGGTGGTGCTGTCAAGTCACGATGTGAAGATAAGGCGAACCTATTAGCAGCAGAATTCCAGACGGCGTATAGTTTCCCCAAAAACGAGGAGACTTCTCCGGTATTACTTCCCACTCCAGTGTATTAACTCTCATGCGAGGCACTCTATGGTTTCATAGAGAGGAAATCGCGGACTTATGCATAAGTGGCCGAATTCTTCCTCGATGACTCCAGACTACGTTCCCGCAGTTTTCATCAAGAAACTGGCAGATTCCATAGCCCTACCTCTAGAACACATCTACCACTTGAGCTACATGAAAGGAGAAGCGCCATCACGATGAAACCTGCGTTCATTACGCCCATCCTAAAGAAACCTTCTGCTCATGATGCCAAGAATTATAGGCCTATAAGCATCACATCGGTGTTCGCGAGAGCTTTTGAAAAAATTGTAAAAAAGCATCTCACAGAGCATCTCTTAGACAACGATGTGATTTCAGAAAACCAGTTTGGTTCGTGAAGGGCAGATCATTGGAAACTTCGGTTCTGACCACTTTGAATGACTGGTCCAGATCTATTGAGGGAAAGAATCGCACTCATGAAGTCTACTTTGATTTCTGCAAAGCTTTTGACAAGGTTCCAGTGTCAAAATTACTCGTCAAGTTGGAAATGGTAGGCGTCTATCCTAGAATTATACAGTGGATCAAAGACTTCTTATCAGGTAGAACATACCAAGTACGGGTCAAGAAGCAGCTTTCGTCTACCTTTAGTGCTTGCAGCGGCGTTCCGCAAGGCGGAGTTTTATCTCCGCTGCTGTTTTTGATTTACACGTATGAGTTACCAACTGCCGTTTTACGCTTTGGGGTCATCTGCAAGATGTATGCGGATGACATCAAGATTTATAGGTGCATTAGAGGACCAGATGACACTGCAGACATGCAAGCCGCTATTCGGTATATCGACCAATGGTCCGAAAGATGGGAACTTCCTCTATCCGTAGCCAAGACAAACTATATGGTGATTAGTAATGGGAATAATGAATTTCCGTTTTCATACAGTCCACAAGGTACTGTAATTACACCTGTGGATGAAGTTTGGGACTTGGGCTTTCTGATTACCCGAAATCTGGACTTCAGCAACTTCTACGGATTACTTGTGAAGAAGGCGAACCATAGCATATATAGTTTGTTCAGAATTTTGCTTTCTAGAGACCCACAAGTGTATCTGCGAGCATATAAGTCCTATGTGCGACCAATAGTTGAGTTTGGAACGTCGGTATGGAATCCAACTAAAAAGAAAGACATCGCATTGTTAGAAAGTGTTAAAAATAGTTTCACCCGTGAACTGTTGATAAAGTGTCATGGTCTCACATATTGCCAGCTACCCAATAGCGTTGTAAGGGCCCATTCAGAGTTTTACTGCCGCAGTAAAGTAAAATTAGCAGCAAAACGGGGGATGAGCGTATTTTCGCAGCAGCTGCACGCTTTTGCCGCCGTCCACTGGACTGTCGTTGGTCAAAAACAGCGCATTCTAGCAGCAGACGGTTTATGAAAGCTTTTTACGAAAGCTTTACGGTTCGGTTTACGAAACGGCTTTACGGTTCGGTTTTCGGTTTACGAAAGCTATCTGCCGAGCAATGAGGTGTGATGTACGCAAAAAAATTGCACACATCGCTGTACACCCTACGTCCCTTTTCGGTGGCAAATCTGCTGCCGCAGCAAGGAATGTCCCGGGACATTCCTTGCTGCTGCAGCGAAGCAGCAGCGCTGCCGCAGTAAAACTCTGAAAGCGGGTGCAGCGCTGCCGTTATTGCGCAGCTGCCGCGCGCGCCGCCGGTCCCTATCCTTCATCATTACTGCGGCAGCAACGCAGTAGAGTCTGAAAGGGCCTTAAGAGCAAATATGCTTGGTCTCCATACTTTGTACAGCAGACGAAAGAGAATGTATCTTACAATGATGTTTGGAATCCTGACACATAAGATCTCCTTGAATTCCCTCACGTTCTATGGTGTTTCCCTAACTCGAACTATACGAGGAAAATTGCGTTTGTATATGCCTGTTGCGAGATCAACTGTAACGGCGAAATTCCCTACATACAAGAGCCTACGAAAGTTTAACGACATACTGAAGAGTGATAAGATGTCGCTGGGGTTGTCCGTTAAAAGCGATTGATTAAGTAACGGTGCAGTACGGTGGGAAATAGTGTAGTTTCCATACATTGTGTAATCGCTATTCCGGGATTTTATTTATCGATTGTTTTAAGGACATTTTTAGCTGATGATTTTTGTCGAATGGTTCTCTGCATTATATAGCTGCCATTTGAGCTTGACTTAGATTTTGTTGTTCTTATGTTTCCGCACGTGGGTCAAGGCCCTCCTCTTGTATAAATATAAAATAAATACTAAACTATGAAGTTACGAATGACACTGATACTGAATGTGATTACCTCGACTTACACATTCGGATTGATAATGATATGATTTATTGTAAGATGTTCAGTAAAACAGATCACTTTAAGTTTAGGGTTATAAGAATGCCTCATAGAGATACATACACTTGTGAAAAAATCAAACATTCCACTATATACATACTCCGAAATTTCACGAATTGCCACAACCTGTTGTACACGCCTAGAAGATTTTGTTCTGAAATTTACTCAATTCCGAGATATTCTCTCAAAAATAGTCTATGATAGGTATAATATTAATAATATATTGGTTAAGTGTATGCACAAAAGCAGCATTATAACCTTTAAATATGATTTCAATGACCAACAGCTGAACAATTCTAAGAGGGTTATAACAACTGTCTGAACGAGGACAATTTGTTGCGTTCCTCTTCTTGCCCTATAATATGGATGGGTGTCAGGTCAGCATTAGCTCTCGCCTACTCACACCTACTTCGGTCTTTATTTTGTCTTTGCTGTGTCCTGCCGATACGCTTGTATTTCATGCTATATAGTTGATGAAATTCCTTATATTTCCTGATACAGGATTCGTATACACTCCTGTTCCGTTCCTACTCGCCATACACCTAAGAGCGCAAGAATCGTTTACACTCGTGTTCGGTTCTTACAATTAGTCACCACTCAACCGTAAGTACAAGTTAGTTTCTATTCCTTTGTTTTATCTTTTTTAGTCTATCGAACTAGTTATAAAGCCCTTCCTCCCATGCTGACGAGTCCCGGGAAGGGCTTTATATTTGGTAAGCACGAAACGAACTATCTAGTTTTTAATTTACTTCATTTCTTTTTGTTTTCTTGGTTTGTTTGTTTATATTGCGGTTAGACTCCAGCGCACAAACTAGCTGCATCAATACAAAAATCGCAAATCGGCTAAAACTTCCAATCATAGACGAAAAACCTCGCACATTCACTAGCTTTAGTGGACAAAAAACAACAGAAGTTTCAGGAACTACTAAGGTAGGCTTCCGTGACAAATTCAACCAGAAGCTCACAATGGTACTTCTACCGTTTGACTGCGGGGCGTGGCCGGGGGCGGAGCAAGCCCGCAGTGATATCGACAATATGAATGCAATCCAATGCTATCGTCGATATCAATGCTTTTCACCATTCTCACCTGCTTCTACACGCTGTGCTAGTGGTGACGTGAAGTGCTGATAGAGGGGCTTGCTCCGCCCCCAGCCACGCCCCGCAGTCAAACGGTAGAAGTACCCTGACAATCACGGTTACAACAACGCGAACTATCACTATCGAGCAGAGCATGCCGCAGCTAACCACTGAAGATATTGACTTCATAGTCGATAAAAACATCAATCTACCCTCGTGCCATTCACAGCTTTCAGTAGTCCCTGACATACTAATCGGCGTTGACATCACGAGTAGGCTGAATCAATCGTCAGAATCACGACACATCTGTTAGCATCGCAGTGTTACCGACTCGAGGTCCTCCTTTAGCCGTAGTTTTGCGTAATTATGTAAAGATATGTATTCTCTGAAATGCGCTATTCGCGCGCTGCGCCAGAATCCATTAAATTGCGCGAGCTCAATTTTTAAATTTCGCGCCGTTAGCCAAAAGCGATATTTAGCTCGGTCAGTTCATTTTTCCTTGTTTTCATTTTGTATTGTATTTTGTCTCTAGGTTGTGCTAACTTCCTAACCCTCATTGCTGCATTTTGCTGTCTCGGCATGCGCATGTTTTGTAACCTCGCTGCTCCCGCATTATTCGCTGAGGTTTGTGTTCGATAATCGTGCAAATGAACTTTAATTAGTTAAGTAAAACGGACGTTCGAAGAACCTTCCTACCATCGCGTGGCAAGTGTGCGATTATTTTACGTGACTCTCGCTTGCCGCCTTTCAGTCTAATTTTTATCGCGGTGTAATTTGGGTCCAACAAATAAGAAATGTGTAAAATTGGTTCTTTTCTTTTTTGTTTTGTTCTTTCGATTCTGTCGGTTAGCTCTCATGAGGAAATAAATTAATGAGTAAATACGACTGGGCACATGCGAAAAAACCTCTGCCTTTGAATAAGACAGAATTAAAATTTAGTTTAGCGCGTTGTTAAGAAGCATTCAGTTAATCATGGCGCAATGAGCCGGAGGGTTCGTGGCGTCGATAGAGGCGCCCATGTGGCTGATGCATTAGCCAATAAACCCTGAAATTACCCGTTGTTTTGTGATTTGTGAGTTTCTCTTTCAATTTTTTCTTTTGAGACGTTATTGAATGGGAAGCCACGTAGCGGTAGCGAATCCAACATCTTATGCTTCGCTTTGATTCATCGCCAGTTATTGTTCTCCATCTATGGTCTAGATTATGATTGCAGTGTATGTATGTTGGTGCCCAACGGGATCAGAGTGAGCGAATTCGCACTGCTATTGCGGACTCTGTCCTAAGGTTGCGGAAAAGATAGCAGCCTACAGCGAAAATTCATTGTTCTAGAATTGAGCAGTTGAAATTTCAGAGATTTCTGTTCAACTTCATACTACAGAGAGAGGACTACCCGTCTACTTCGGGCAGACCAGGAACGATATCAAGTATACCACCCGTGAGAGCATGAACTCCTCACATTTTCTTTGTACTTTATTTCTCCGTTGTTCTGATCCTTAGAATTTTGTGGAACAAGCAATTTCTCAAATCTATAATTCACCTTCCATGCTCCGACCAAGCTACATCGCCAAAACGTTAGCCAAATAAAGTTGTCAGTCTCGGTTATCTCCTCAGCAGTCAACAACATTAAGAACTCTCAACGCCGAGATTTATTGAAAGTCACACATGCGTTTTAATTATCTCACTTGCAATCTGAGCTCTTATATTTCGTGTTCATTAATGTTTCTCTACGTCTTACTTGACACCACAAGTTAGCACGCCTAAGTACGTAGTATTTATTTATTTGTTTTACATCCTCAAACAAATGCTGTTCAGATACGAAAAAAGCATGTTTTCAGAGAAAGTCCTACTGGTAACAATTTTCAAAAAAGGAGCTCCGTCACTGATAATACCCTAGTAGCAAACAAATATGAAATAAGCATTGTTTGAACGTGTTCATAGCCTTAAGAATCGTACAGCAAACCACAACGGCTCATTGTCGGTCAACTCGGGAGCGATGCGCATCGGTGGCAGTTCGAAAGTGTCGCGGGACCACTTCTCCCCAGAGGGCCAGTCTGAGGGGCGAATCGATAGGCCTGAATTTGAGGACGGCGAGCCCCCATTCATAAATCTGCGACTCGGCAGCACTCCATTGGGCTGGGGGAGCGCTGGCTAGCTAGCACCACGGCTCACAAGAGGCTGCCGATTGCAATCCGAGTCGCCAATGGGTTGGGCGACGTTCTCCCCACCCGTCCAGATGTCATTTCTCCGATTTCGCTCTGTTCCTGTTTCTATGCGTAATTGGGCTAAAATAACTTTGTGCTTCTGGGCGTAGCTGTTGCGAGAGATGTACTTTGTCGAAGCGTTGGCCTTTCGCCCTTTCAGCTTCGCATCGAGTAGTTTGGCAGGCATAATGATTAGATTATGAGAGTGCATTCTACTGCAGGTCACTGCGTACTTGCGTGGTTTTTGCATATTGGTATGGTGATGTACCTGTTCCAAGAAACGAATCAGGCCGGATCGAGAGATTTTTGAAGTAATTTTGTATTAATCAGGATTCGAAACTGATAAAATTTGATTAATAAGATCAAGGAAATACGATGAAATCAGGAACTCGAATTGATAGTATTTTTGAAACAAAAATTTGTCAGTTCGAAGCCTTCAAATGCGCCTGAGTAAGCGTTGAAAATATAGCCAGCGTCATTTTCTTGCAGCAGTCTTGAACATGCTCTAGCGACAATTTTCAAAAAATAGTGTGCTACTGGACAAAGATCCAATTTTGGCTGCTGGACCATGTTATGATGTAACGCGGAATTTTATTTTATTTAATAGAGTTACTTATTTGTAGTAGATATAGAGAAACTACTTGTGTCATCAGAGTCAGCGGACCCCGATACGGGTGAAAAACTCACGAACTAGGGTTATATGGATTGCTTATCACAAATCTGATATCCGTATCCGATCGCATATCACCCATATCGTTAACTGAGTTGACAGGTTCCAAACGATTTGGGTGTTACTCCGACGAAGCAAAGCGAGCATCCAAATCGTGATCGGCATTGAAAATAACCCCCTCCTTTTGGCTACACCGCCCTAGTAAATGTTATCGTCGACATAGGTTGTTACCGACCCCAATTCAGAAAATTGAGAAGAGCATCGTGGCCAGAGCTCCAAAAACCCCTATAGACGAAGTTTTGACAGAAAAACTTCACCGAAGCAGGTCCGTGGAGTCGCAACGTCTAACTTTCTCAACTGAACCGGTCATTAAGTTGTGCAGTTTTTGTTTGCAGCACTCATTTGCCCCGGTAAGTTTGTCGGCGTTGCACTAGTTGAACCGAAAGTATTTTTAGCGCTAAGGTGATTCTCTACTTCAATGAGTGCATTTTTGCGGGTTACTGTTTGGTATGCTACATACATCCTATTATGTACCATGTAGGGTGGATGTTTTTTTTTTCATCTTGCTCACAAGAATTTCAAATCGAAAACTCGGCATTCATTGAGCTCATGGTGTAACTTCGTTATCCGGTTGTTATTCGGGCAGTCCAATATTCGAGGAGAAAAGTAGCGTCGCGACGCAAAGTCGATAAGTTCTCGAGGACTTCCGTTGCTCTCCGTATTTGCCGCGGAAAAGTACGCTGTTATTCGCTAGAATCACGAATTCTAGCGGCTCGTTTCCGTCCGACGAGCGAATGGCCTCCTCTCGACGAACCATTACCCATTCGATCCCGAGTCCCTACACTAACACGCTAATGAATGTTTTGTTCGGGATGCGTCACCAAAGAGCTTTTTGAAATATCTGTCGTTGAAGCGTGGAGAGACCGACGATGAGTTCGTCCACCAGCTACCCGCCGGACACAATGTTTTTCAGACGTTTCCTCTTCCGTTGATTCTCAAGGAAGTTCGATATTTTGGCCGATTTTTGACCGATCTGTTTTTTGTTTTATCCAAAACATAATTATAATGGTAAAGGTGAAGGTAAAGGTGTAGTCGTTGACCCCTCTAAGGACGCGCTGCCGCATTCGTGTTCCATTTATAATCGTAGAGGTATAGTGAATGCGCATTCGGTCTATACAATGACTTACGGAGACCAGTCGCTGTACCAAGTCAGTGTTTTTTTCCTTTTCCAAACAGGTCTGGTGCCACTTTTCTCAAAACGGGAAGGATTGAAGACTTGGCTACTTGGTTAGCCTGGGAGAGGCGAAGGTCGGTAGTGCGTCTTAGCGCCTCTCGTACCGTCCTGATATTTTTTCTTGATTGCTGTATACCTTTGCCCTGATATCTCTCAAAAATGGCAACATTGACGTGCATTTCTGCCTTTTCTAAGCATCGCAAGGCTTTCTTCCTGGGAGAGGATAGAACCCTGATCATTGAAAACGCATGCTCCTGACCTTTGAGAAATCGCACAATGAAAGTATTTGTTTTCTTAGTTGAAAGTCCTCCATGGAAATTACTACAATTGAACAGTTGAAAAACAGCAAGCATTTCCGTGTTATGCCCGTCTTGCGTTGGTCTCTCAGACATCGCTGCCTAGCTTCGTTTTCAAGCATCCATAAATTGGAGCGTCGTAGAAGTGTTTAGACTCATTTTCAAAGACCCAAAATAACAGTGACAAAGGTATCTGGTATAGAGGTTTCTTCGGAAGTATTTTTAAAACATAGGGCCCGCATGGTACAGCGGTAAGAGGCGCTTCTGACACCCGCACGGTCGAGCGATCGATCCCGGCCCAGGCTAACCAAGCCTTCCATCCCTCCGGGGTCGGGTAAAGACTTGTCTGGGAAGGTAAAGACACTGACCTGGTATTGCGGCTGGCCCCCGCAGGTCATTGTATAGGCCAAATACGCATTCACTAAGCCTTTACGTCTTGAATGGAATACGAATGCGGCGACGCGTCCTCAGGGGACTGATCAACGGCGGCACCTTTACCTTTTTTACCTTTTATTTTTAAAACGGCTCTCAGGCGGATTTGGAACCGTCCTCTAAGACCTACCTGGGTCTCTGTGATGCAAGATCTTTCTGAGCTTCAGATTTTGGTGCTGCGGAAGATAGTCGCTAGCAAGGCGACAGCGCTGAACGCGAGTGCTCACTCAAGGGAATTAATCGCCATCGTCTGCACCTTTCGAGCTGAAAACATAGAATGATTAATCTTTTGCAGCGGCTGATGTGATTGAAATGAGATCCGTTATCTAAACCTAGACTTCCAGTCCTTCCAAGAAGTTGATTTCCCCTCCTATCGTTTCTCGGAAAGTATTGGCATGGAAAGTCCACCCACATCTGTTCTGATGATTAAAGGTGAAAAGGTGAAGGAGACAGATCTGTCATCCAAGGACGCGCCGCCGCATTCGTGTTCTATGTGTTTATTATACTCAGAATCGTAGAAGCATTTTGAATCAGCATTTGGTTTAGACAACGAGTTGGGGGCAGGGGTTAGTCGCTGTACCAAGTCTGTCTTTACCTTCCTATACAATTTACCCGACCATAGGGGGATGGAAGGCTTGGAGAGCCCGGGCGGGGATCGATCGCTGAACTGTGCGCGAATCTCACTACTATACCACGCGTACCTTATTTATTCGACATCACAAAGGACTAATATTCCGTAAAGTATTCTCGACGATAGCGTCTGAGAACGGCAGATTCCCCTGTCTGCAGATGATTGCGCCGTGCATGTATGTCGACGACGATCGAATTGTAATCAATGGCAAATGAAGCTAATTCGTTAGCCACGTGCTCGTCCCTCAACGGCTACTCTGGGACAATTAGAGCGTGACTCTCTATGGCTCTGTATCGTCCCGACTACCCATAAATCAACAACGCCACAAAACAAGAGAGGCCCCGGCTGAAGATGTGCATCGGGAGACCCACTAGTCTCCTAAAAAGTGCGTGATTGAGGGTAGCTCGAAAATTCCCTTCGGATTTGTTCCTTTTTATGTAGTTTTGAGCAATGTAACAGTCGAAGAGGGAATAAGTGGTACATTATGCTGTTTGCTCGGCTGTCAACCTTCGGGGAAGGGCAGAGGGTAACACGAGAAATCGGGTCCCATCCTTTGGTGCAGTTGTACTCCCAGGACACACAGTTAATGGTCTCTTCGGCTTGCAATTATATGTACGCGAACACACGGTTCTTTTTTTCTCTTCTGTTGGTTTTTTGTAGGAGTTTCTTGTATCGGAATTGCTGGAGGGATTCAAGAACATCGCTCACGGAAAAATGCTAAAAGACATGCGATTGAATTCTTTCGGGATGATGGCAGACATTTAGATTGTAGGGCAAGTTTCTCGTCACTCAGTTTAACTTTTCGTTGAAAACTTTTACTATTTATCAAACGCTGGTACTTTTCACGTTTCGCTTCTTCAGGATCCTGCAGGACGAAAAATTAAGAAGCTCCATTCTTGAATGCTTTTTCATCCTACAAAAGTGAAGGCTTCGTGCTTCAACCGTGAAGAGGAAGCAAGGACAGTGAATACTGATCTCTGATGGCTCTAACTTACTAGGGAGGTCATCGAGCGTGCCCCAAAGATTCCGAACGGGACCTGTATAGTTTTGTAGAGCATCGAGCGGGGATCACAGCAGTGTAGTTTATTTTTGCTGCGCGCCAATGGGTGGTCCAAAAATCGCAAAAAACCACCGCCCTTGAGATACATTGGAAGCGGCTTCTCAACCCCTAGTCTTTATGGTGAGAGGGCACCACCATCGTGCCTCGTTGGCTCAGTGGTACCGTAGTGGGTTGTCGTTCAGAGGGTCATGGTTTTGGATCCTGTTGGTGCACTTTTGTTTTGCTTCAATCGCATTGATACCGAAACGTGCTCCGTTTTCGATTTTGCCGTCGAGGCTGAAGAAAATCATGTTTGGAACAGCTTGAAACGCACAAATTTTAGTAACAATATTATTTCAGGCAAGATTAATATGAGCAGCCCATATCTACTGTAACTTACCTTAAACGGACACAAATTCGAAAACTAATGTTAGATTCGTGATCAGCGCCCCAAATAATCACCACATACGAAGTTCATACAAAATCGGTTATTTTGACCCGGGCACCTCACTTACTCACCCTTACCATAGAAAGCGCTCACCATCCCACTCACAACCAAACCCACCGTAAGATACCACCCCAGTCGCAAATCACGAAACTAGTGTTAGTTCCGTGACCAGCGCCTCAAATAGCTTCACTAGCAAAGTTTTGGCGAAATGAGGGACCATGACATCTCGAGCCTCATGTCAGATATCGGGAGATTTGCTCAAGATTCAGTCTCTGGTGAATTACTGGCAATATTATGCCACCATTCAGACTCGAGCTATCGGAAAATCCTCAGCTTCCACTTCCTTCAGAAATTGCCTGGGAGTCTCACCTGGACTGCTGATCACGAATTTTACAAAGTTAGATATTGGCCTAACGAAAGTTACAGTAGATATTGGCTGCTCACATTAATCTTGCCTGAAATAATATTGTTACTAAAATTTGTGCGTTTCAAGCTATTCCAAACATGATTTTCTTCAGCCTCGATGGCAAAATCGCAAACGGAACCGTTTTGGCATCAATGCGATTGAAGCAAAACAAAAACGCACCAACAGGATCCAAACCCATGACTCTCTGAACGACAACCCATTGCGGTACCACTGAGCCAGCCAGGCACGATGGCGGCACCCTCTCACCACAAAGACTATGGGTTGAGAAGCCGCTTCCAATGTATCTCAAGGGCGGTGGTTTTTTGCGATTTTTGGACCACCCATTGGCGCGCAGCAAAAATAAACTACATTGCTGTGATCCCCGCTCGATGCTCTACAAAACTATACAGGTCCCGTTGGGAATCTTTGGGGCACGCTCGGTGACCTCCCTAGTTAGAGTAGTGTGTTGTGAAACGCAATCTAACTTTTTAGGAAAAAAATTCGGGTAGCAGTGCTGATTTGAGGGACGTGCTGCAACAGTTTGCGTAAGCTGAAAAAGCGGCTTTACGACGATAAGCTGAAGTGGATGCGCAGGAATAGCCGCTGAGGGGGGAGCATGAGCTTTCATAGGCTTTAAAGATTTAATAGCCGAGCACACGATGTCCGGTGATAGTATAACGTCCACCAATAAATATGTTCTTTAGTGCAGAGCCAGTCCTACTGAGAGGCTCTCAAAGCGTTCGCTTATCTACTTCGCTCCTTCTTATTCGCCTATCTTGCCGTCGGTGCTTACGAAGCCTGTGCTGCTTAATTAAAACTCTAAATAACGTCACTGAGTTGGAGGTTTCGTTCATCTAGGAATAGTTGACGTTCTTCGAAATCAGAAGCGACGCCGGTTTCTCTCTAAATGAAAAGAGGAAAGTGCTGAATCTGAAGTTGCCAAGCCCCAATTGAGAAATGAAACATAAAAAGTGCCTTTCCTGGTTTCGAAAGATGTTGTTGCGGTGCTTTCAGTTTTGTATCTAGAAATTTGGCATCCTCTGGCAATTTGGCAGGAGCTAAGCAGCAAAAGAAAAAATAGATAAGTAAAAGTAAGTAGAAGCATCGCAACTGAAGTTGAAGAAGTACCCAACACACCAATATTTTTAAATAAGGTCTGAAAGTTCAAGAAACAGCGCGTTACCTATAACCCCTTAGGTTTATTAGGGGTTTTTTTTACTGTGATGTTATAATTCTTAGCAACGTTTGTTGTATAACATATTTATCGCTCTATCGTCTAAGTGTCCTAAATATTCTGGTCTTTTTTCACTGCTTTTCCCACACTTGCATTTTAAATTGATTCCAGCTCATTCTGAATCTTCTACTAACTTGCTCGAAGAAGACCCATCTTCATGACATCTCGAAAATTTAATCATTTCATCAGTTCCAAGAGGACCAGAAGTTTCGTCCTCTACCTTGCATTCTATCACGCATCTACTTATGTCATCGGATTCACAAGAAAATCTTTAAGAAATGTTGTTTCTGGAATTAGAGAGCGAGAACTGTTTGTCGAGTAGTGTTAATTACAGAGATTACGTAGACTTCTAGATAAGGTGCTCTCCCTTTTCGCACGGTTCTTTGATGCATGATTTTCGACTCCGATTTGTTTTGGTTTTGGTTTCGCTTTTGATTCAATTCTCAGGCTTCATGCTGAGGTGTTATTTTCTTCTTCGACGGTTTTGAATAGGCGCATAGCCCGCGAAGTATCCAGTCTACCGAAAATAGACGAATGACATCCGAAAGCGGGAATGGAAGAACCAACTCTACGCCATTCATTTTACGCCACCAATGGACGAGTTTCTAGCATTCCGTCTTGTAACAATCACAAACGATAGATATGGTAAAGGTGAAGGTACACATGCAGGTACAGGAGTCGGCGTTAATGAGCCCCTGAGGACGCGCCGTCGTATTCGTGCTTCATTCAGAATCGTAGAGGTGTGGTGAATGCGCATTTCGCCTGTACAATGACTTGCGAAGGCCAGCCGCTATACCTGTCTGTGTCTTGAACTTCCCAAACAATGTGGGACCAGTTTACCCAATAACGGGGTATGGAAGGCTTGGAAGGCCAGGGAGAGGATCGATCGCTCGACCGTGCGGGTGTCAGTAGCGCCTATTGACACTATACCACCCTACCACGCCCTTTACATCTTGTAATATACTGAATGTTATAAATCAACCAAGTCTCTCGGGATTCGGTATATCCCTTTTAACTATTTTCCTGAACAAGTGTGGTACCAGTTTTCCCGACCCCAGAGGGATAGCAGGTTTGGGTAACTTGACGGGGATCGAACACTCAATCGGTCTCTTGGAAGGGTCAACTATGAACTGAAACATTTTTTTAAAGTTGCACACTTGCGAAGAGGTATCAAGTGTTCATTCCGCTGCAGGTTTTGTTGTGCTGTTCTGAAAATAGACCTACTCATGGGAGTAGATGTGCTGATGTTGCAAAGAATCCGACTAGGTACCAGGCTGGGAAGGTAAAACTCTGGCTTTAACAGTGACTGTCTATCAAAAATGCTTGCATAGGTCAAATTCCTATTCACTGCGCCTGATCTAATCTCAATCAAAGACCAGTTTGCTGCCGTAAGGGACTGTTCAATTGATCGATCTGACTGCTACTTACCCTTACTTCGCAGTTGTTAGGTCGTTAAGTATGAAATGGGCGATTTCGCGAGTTTTAAGTTTCAAGGTTGATGCTTATGTATGTTCGTTTTCACAACGTTTTTACGGAGTTTTTTTTACAACTTAACCTCGAACTTTGAGGATGATACAGTTGATAAACTAACAGCTATCAAGAGGTCAGCTCGTCGAAATACGGGAATATCTCCGGACATTTTCTAGGAGGTTCACGTGAAGTGTTATATCATGTTGGGTGCTGACTTCCGTTGGAATGAAGCGGCGCGCAAGCTAATCCGTCACTGAGATCTCTGACGCCGTCAGGCTGTTGCTCTTTGTGCGACGTGCTGGCCGGCCTCCTGAGCTTCTCGCACCGAGTTCGTTCGAGTCGAAAAGCGTCATTGATGTGCGTCTGCGTCTGCTGGATGTGGCCGGCTCGACACAGTCGTCGGCGATGCGCCGTTGCACTTCGATTCCTGTTCATCGAAGAATCGTGCGCCCATCAACAGCACAATTTCAATTTCCATGTCATCCTTTTCTCGATACCTATATTGTCATCGCTCAATAACTTTTAAATTCAAATATTTCTCGCGATCCGAGTTCTTTTTGACAGCTTCTGGGTTTTAATCGTATGTCGTTCACAACTGAGTATGTCAGATGAAAGAACCCAAGTGGTTGAAAAGTCTATCTTGATTTCAAAATTTCAAAACGAGCCAACTCAACGGTGCTTGAATTCTAAAATCAGTTGTGGAGAAGCCGTCTCGATTTATTCATTTGTTTTTTCATTTATTTATTCACGCCGATCCAATCAGCAGAACTCAAACAGAATAGCAACAAAACCTATATAACAGGTGACTATTGGACATGAATAGCATGCATTGTACTCGTACATAATACAATAATAAACATACATGTCTATTAGGAGATCATAAACATCAAAATCAAATTCAGCTGTTAAAAAGTCAAGTTGTAATAGTACAATAGCATTATTTAGGCCGTTTCGTACTATAGGAGATTTTCGGACACTTAGGTAAACCAAATGGCGGTTCTGAAGTAGTGGAGTATAACGTTCGGTAACAAGTGTCCTTCGGAAGAACGCTTGTGAAGGTCGTGATAATCTCCAATTCACACCGTAGCCTCTGCGAATAGGTAGAGATACGTGTTGTTGAAACGGTGCTAAGTTAATCGCAAAAATCGTGGCTCCATATGGACTCTAACCATCGTCCCAAACCTAGTCGGATGACCAGAGCCGGCCATCCGCGCTCCTTTAGCGCGTTTCTTACTCCCTAAAAGCTTCTATTATACTTTCAAGAAAGTATTCATAACGTTTCATTCAGATTAGAGCAGAAATCCTTTTTAACCAGAAACACTGCCAAGGGACCACAAGAAATGGCGATGTGAGGCTGCTACCTTGAAACTTTCTAGATCCGTGGCATCTGCCGAATAAGAACAAGCGTCATGAACCGTTGGGCCCTACTTGATATTGTAACAGCCAACAATCCTAGAACATTAAGGACCTCTCAACTGCCTCTAGCCTTTTTCCGAGACGGGTTAGTCACGGTCCGGTGCTCGGTGGTGCGTTTTCAATTCGAGCTGCGCTTCATAGTTGTCGCCTAGAGAGCCCATTTTAATTGACAACACGACCCGTCGAGCGTGTGGCGGCTCGATTTTTCTCGGCCTCTGGCAATCAGACATGTATCGCTCTCAATTGCCTCTTATTCGATATGAAATGTACTCGCTAGACTGCTCTTACGGCGTTCCGATACCCGTGAGACTGCTGGGTTCTCCACCATCGTTTCACATTAGGTATGTACGTCTCTGTTCCTACCTGGTCGGTGTGCAAATAAAAGGGCCCTTTGCCCAATTTCTGCTAGAAATTCCCTCCTTTACAAGGTTCAGTACAGCACTACCATCATAATTATGACACACTAGTCAGGTTTCAAATTGAGGTCGGTGCCTGTTCTCAGTGCTGGTTAGAGTTTTACACTTTTAATACAAGTAGTTCTACGTAAAACTCTTCAAAACAAGGACGTGGGTCGTTGCTTTGTAGAGTGGAATACCACTGCATTTATAAAGCCGTAGGCACCGTCTTAGGTTGGAATTGTTCACACATGGGTTCGTAGAGAAAAACTATTTAATAAGTAGTGTAATTTAGTATTTAGCAGACGACCGAGATTGATATAATGCTTTATTCGGCTAACGCTTCGGCGATGTCGCCTTCGTCGGAGCCTGGAAGGCCGAATATATATTTGAGAAGCTACTCGCCCAAACACCATTTCTTACTACAAAAGGCTATTCTAAAGTACAGAAGAACGGGAAATAAAAGCTCAAAGAAGCAATTAGAAGCGTACCTTAATGGTGGTTGCCGAGACAGACCACCAGTCACCCTTTACCAAAGGGTGACTGGTGGTCTGTCTCGGCAACCACCATTACGGTACGCTTCTAATTGCTTCTTTGAGCTTTTATTTCCCGTTCTTCTGTACTTTAGAATAGCCTTTTGTAGTAAGAAATGGTGTTTGGGCGAGTAGCTTCTCAAATATATATTCGGCCTTCCAGGCTCCGACGAAGGCGACATCGCCGAAACGTTAGCCGAATAAAGCATTATATCAATCTCGGACGTCTGCTAAATACTAAATTACACTACGGATTCACAATGCCGAGATTTATCGAAAGTCGTACATGGAATATTATTTAATAAGTACCAACTGTCAATTTCGAAAGGAACAGAAATTAGAAAAACACATGAAGATCGTGGTTTTCGGAAAATTTCTACATTGTTGAGCTCTTCAGACTGTTAGGTTTCTCATTCTCCTCTATAGGAATTGGTTCTTGTACCATGCACATTTATTCCTTCTCATTGTCAATCACGAGCGTTTGATCAGAATTTTTCAGTGGTTTTGGATAAAGTTCGTTTGAGTCATTGTCGCTAAAACGGCTTCTTTGCCTCGGTTTTTTACAGTATGGCTTTCGAGGGGTTTCCTGAGCAAAAATCGACGTTGGAGGAATTGAAGTATTTGAATGTTTTTCATGGTGGCTTCCTTTCTTGACTACAAAGCTACGGATCTTTCGACTACAACGAGAATGTTTTGAGACTCTGTTTCAATACAATAATTTTGTTTCGTATTATTACTCTGGGAACGGTTTGTGGTGGGAATTTCACTCGACTGGCTGGGATGGAAAGTCGTCTATAACTGAATCTAGCTAACCAATGAGCATGCGACTTCGTATACCTATTTCTCTATCTGATTGGTTATTTGCTTATGTGCAAATCTGTGCATTCATGTACTTATTTAAGTCTTTTTTGAGTGCGAATGGAGCAGGCGCTCCTGACACCGGCACGGTCGAGCCAGCCATCCTCCCTCATCCAGGCTGATCAAGCCTGCCGTTCCTCCGGGGTCGGGTAAATTGGCACCAAACTTGTCTGGGAAGGTAGAACGGGTGGTCCCCGCCAGTAATTTTGTGGTCGAAATATGCATGCACCATACCTCTATAATTTTTAATAGAACATGAATGCATGGCACATACTTAAGGGACCGATGAGTTGGAAGAGGAAAATGAGCATTTTAGTTTTTCTCCTCATTGTACTCGACGACGCTGTCCACATTCGCTGGCCGCGTTCTCGGTCTGAATTTGTCAGCTTTGGAATTTCTACTGAAAAACTGCTGCGCTCTTCACTTTTTCGTACCCTCGGTAATTCGACGTCGTGGGACCCGTCGCTGACATGCCTACCGTTTCCTAGAGCTCGCCACTCTGATTATCTTTATGAGGTTGCTGGTTTTCTAAACGCCTTGGACAGGTGTATGTAATACCTCTGCCGCTGGATTTTGACATAATACTACTCACTAACCCATAGTATTTCGCTCTTTCTGCTTTTCTTATCAAACATGAAATTTTCACCGACATCTTCACTTCCGAATTTATCATATCCATCGCGTTCTCAAAATGCTAATCAACAATGGTCTCATGCAATGATCGCACGATGGTTTTGGTATTAGTTCCTAAGCTCTCTCTAAATATACCTCCGCATTTATGCGACCAGCTGTTTGTTTTCAGTTTTTACGTCTCTGAACTTCGTCTTTTATTCAGATGATATATTTTTCAAGCAGATATTAGCGAATATCTCACTTAACCACTTCGAGAGGCGAAGAAGATCAGGAACCAAAAGAAAATTTCTTGGTATCAATTCTCATCTATTGTGAATTGTTCGTCACAGAGATGTATAATAGAAACGCGAAAAATGTCGCTCGCATAGTGTGATTCCTCAACATAGTTTCAGAAATCTGAGCTTTTATTCAAAATCTATGTTGCATAAGCACGTCAACAATTAAGGAGAAGAATGCAAATGATGTGCTATTGTTACGAAACAATAGGGAACTTTGTTATGCTTTCATGAGTGATTTTGCTTTCAAACTGGCAGTTGTGCCACTGTTCGTTTTTGCGATGTACCACTTTTCGTACCGTTTTTGGGTTATCGCTTTCTGTGTGGTAGAGGCGGATACTGTCGTCTTTCGTTTTCCCGAGTAATTTGTACTTCAATGTGAATACCTCATGAAAATATTTCCGATTGATATTTATCCGAGTGACTCAGGAAATTAATGTAAACTGAAAATCACGCGGATTAAATTGAATAAATCAGATGTTGTTTTGATGGTAATAGGGTCAGCTTGGCAGTCTCACGCAATAGGATAGCATAATGGATAATGCTGATTCTCGGTTCGGATCCCACCCAAGTCGTGATGTTTCGACGACAGCAGTTACTCAGCTGACATTCATTCCTTATGGCTGTTCCACTAATCCAAATTGAATAATTGAACGGTTCCAGGTGATAAGCTTGCAATTTTTGTCGTAAATGAAAGCAAAGCATCGAGAGCGCCCTATTCGAGAGCATTTACTCGCCCGCCACGAGAGGTACCAAATTTCCATCCATTAGGAAGCCGCAGGGGCGATTGGTCACGCACGTCACGTTGCCCTCACACATGAAGCTCTCCACTGACTGATCCTTTCTTAGCCGAATCTGTACCCAAAAACAGCCCTTAGCCAAAAAAGACTGTCAAGTTTTCTCTCCCTCGGCATGATGTTACAGAGCGACGTGAGGAGGTGGATTCAACTTTTTTGAGCTTTCATTTCAATCTATCTGACTTTTTTTGCTTAGGTTTATGAAGACGACGAATAGGTCAAAAGTTAGGCCAATGAAGTTCAATTCATCTGAGACCCAATTCATGAAGCCTTGCTCGGCACGGAATTATAAAGTGTTCTCTCACATTTAAATCGCAACACGGCTGAAAATTTCCAATCATGTAATTCTTGATTCTTCTTCCCTTTTGAGTTTGTGATAGTTTAATTTGTGGAGTGGAGTATCGCCACCTAACGAGCAGAAGCTCAGTGGTTTCTAAGATACATTCGTTTAGAAACGCATATGAAAATAGGTTTAGAATTTTTAAAAATCATCTAGAATTCACAGCAAGGGCACATATTCGTGTATTTTCAATAAGAGCTATCAAAACTGTCAACTGGAATGAAATTCCTTTTGGTTTCAGCGATCTACACCCAAAAACGCAAGGTGACATATCTTTTCGCGAACTTCTGTAGCCATTCTACTCCTTTTATATTGTTACCACATTGTAACCAAAATTCTGCTTTCTCGGAATGTTAAAGGCTCACCACAATTATTCATTTACATAGTTGTCACATGTACACAGAGATGTGCTGTCCCTTTCTCTTTCCTTTCTCCATCCTAAAACTCAACATTGATAGCGTTTCGTTCCAAAGACGCTTAGGACAACTGAATTTCACTTCGATATTGGTTTCCCTTGGCTAACGAGCTTCAGCTCGCAGATGCGATTGTCGCCGTCGCTGATTGAATGATGTTCAGATGATTAGAGCGGAACAAAAGATGATGCAAAAAATGATCCTCCAAACAGACCTCTATCTTCACTGAATCTTTGGAGCGCCTTTTCCCGATACGGGTTTGGTATCCTCTGGCCTCATTCCGGATTGACTGTCATTGAATTAAGGCAGCAGAGCAACTACCATCTACAGAACAACGTAGAGTTTCTCTGCGTACTACCTGTGCTTAAATTTGTCGATGATTCTTCCAAGAAGACCGTGAAATGCCATTTTATAGAAATGAAATCTATTTTGTATCAAGCTCTCTCTCTAGTTTTAAGAAATGAGAGTACCTCTCAACTACTTGAGGAAGGGACTGATAAGTCAATGCTTTGCTGGGGGCCGTAGAGCGCATCTAGTGGTCTTTGCCGTGAGCTATCTTTATCATGAGCTCAGGACGCTTTCTTCTTCCTTTATATTGCGCATCTCAACCAAGATAGGAGGGCCACTTCAGCAACCTCCTCAAGTGCTTCCTACTCACGCTATAGCCACAGATTGTGAGGCCTCATTCAATTTCCAAAATGCGACCTCGTTTTCATGTGAATATGAGATTTCTCGATCATCTAGAAATCTTTGTCTCCTAGACGCGAAGTACGCGCCGGAAAACGCTCAGCATTATAGTCTTTCTATGGTAGTAACAAGAGAACCATCGCTCGCTACGATGGTTCTCTTGTTTCACCCCTACCCTGAGTGAAGGATGGAAAGATTTCGTCTTCGGAGAAGCTTCTTTATTCTCCCAAGCACGGTCTTCTCTGAGTTACCACACTTCATAATCAACCTAATTTGACCCTTATAATGACCATTGTCATAACTTTATTCAGCGTTATGTTGTTGAAGGGATGGCGCTAGAATCAAAAATCGCTGCACATGCGGAGATCGAACTTGGATCCCGAACCTATCCGGCCACCGTAACGTTTTGCCGCTAAGTCACTGAGCCGACGGCTTCTCCCCCCGACTGCGCCGGTAATTTGCGCTCCTCCACCGATTTCTACAAGCCAGAAGGTTTCATTTCCAGTACTCATCCGCAACGACGGCTCGAGCCGGCGATCCGGATTTGGCATTGTACCAGTTAAGTTGAAGGCATTTTCCGTATTAACGAAGAATTCTAATTTTATTACCTTTTGCGGGTTACTTTCAAGTATACTATTATACAGGGTGTCCCAAAAAAATGTACCCACTGTTTGAAATGCCATAACTTTGGCGAAAGTGAACCAATCGTAACGGGTCATGGCTTCGATGGAAGCTAAGAAAAAAGAAAATTCTCTGGTATGTGTTTGGTGAGGATTGCGCCATGTACTCGACCGAGGCCTCGGATTTTGTACCTGATTGACAGTGCATTGGTTATATGCTTGCTCTACTTTGGTCGTAAACAGGTGGAATTGCTGGTATCAGTTACTCCTAAAGCAATGAACATATCAACTTGCCGCAGCTTTTGGTTAATCATGGTACGACATCAATATCGATCAATAATTGCAACCACTGTTTGAGAAGCTAAAACTTCCAACAGCGATGCAATCATAAGAAGAGAATTTAGAGGAATGTAAAATGTATGAACCATATAGATTGCGCCATACAACTGCTCGAATCGTTGGATTCTAGACCTGATTGATAGTGCATGGGTTATATGCTTGCTCTACTTTGGTTGCCAACAGGTGATATCGCTGACACGCGTTTCTCTTGATGCAGTAAACATAAAAACATCAAGACATAACAAGTTTAACAGGCACTTTAAGATGTTTTTGCACAATACTACTTACTCTGCTAATACTACTTACTCTGCTCAAAAACTCAGGACTCTTATATATTTAGAGATGCTAGGTTATTCGCAAAACACTGACATCGGACGGGAATTGAACCCGCGTCTTTCTGTTTCCGGCAGACTGCACTAACCACTGTGCTACCGATGTACTATGCGAATCTCCTAGCATCTCTGAATATATAGGTCAATCAACTAGTTCTTGTTCTAGTTCTTGTCAGGACTCTTGTAATGAGCATGTAATAGCAACTGTTGTGTTGTTAATATTGTTATGTATTGATGTTTTTAGGTTTACTGCATCAAGAGAACCGCGTATCAGCGATATCACCTGGTGGCGACGAAAGTAGAACAAGCATGTTATCCGTGAACTTTCAATCAGGTTTAGAATCCGACGATTCGGGCAGGTGCATGGCGCAATCTTTGTGGTTCATACATTTTACATCCTACTAAATTTTTTCATATGATTGCATCGCGGTTGGAAGAGTTTTTGCTTCTCAAACAGTAGTTGCAATTATTGACCGATATTTATGTTATTCCATGGTTACCCAAAAGCTGCGGCAAGTCGATATGTTCCATACCTCAGCGGTAACTCATAGCAGCGATATCACCTGTTTACGACCAAAATAGAGCAAGCATTTAACCCATGCAATATCAATCAGGTCCAAAAATCCGAAGGCTCGGTGGAGTACATGGCGCAATCCTCACCATACACATACCAGAAAATTTTGTTTTTTCTCAGCTTCCATCAAAGCCATGACCCGTTACGATTGGTTCACTTTCCTCAAAGTTATGGCATTTCAAACAGTGGGTACATTTTTTGGGACACCCTGTAGAAGTACTAGAGTAGATGTATTAAAGGTGACCTGGATGGACCCGAACCATGGTTTCGAATCCCGCCTGAGCCGCGATTTTGGCGACGATCCTAACATCATCAATGCCACATCTACTTCTAAATAGTATACCTCAAGTGGTAATAAAATCAGAGTTTTACGAACCTCATATTAATGACACCTTCGTCGTTGATTCCATTGCATCCACGCTTCGAACTACCACCCTTCTGGACCCATATTTCGCATATCACAACCACGAGCTTCTTGACTTGTCGATATCTTCTCTTCCTTAGTTCATCAAAAAAGTTTCGACTTCTGCTTTAACTGATCAAAAAAAAAGTAAAATGCTTGACGGCTCTGAAGTGTCAAAGTGATGATCTCCAAATTTAATCGGGCATGAAGATGAGGCAACTTTTTCTCCTATGCCAAAAAGAAGCACTCAGTGCTGTACGTGGAACTACGCCTTTCAGCTTCGCTTGGCCTCGGCTTTCTGGCATTTAATCGTTACATTTGATAGAGCATCAATGTGGTGCGTTATTTACGAAGCGTTTCCGTGAAATTTAGTTTTTTCTTCTAGTTTTCTTTCATTTCTAGTTTTATTACTTAAAATTTCTAGTTTTATTACCGCTTTTGTGGGGATTACTGCTAAGTATATAAGATCTGTGTAGATGTTGCAATGAGGGAATGGATCTCCGTATGAATCGAAAAGAAATTTTCGCGATGGTCCCAGCGCCATCACTAGAACCTTTATTTGGTAAGCCTTATATATTATTTAAGAGTGTCTTCTTCAGCATTTTTCTTCACATCTCGATCATGAGTGAGAAAGAAATCTTGCGCACAACTTCCGCTGTTTTCACATTGTTGTCGATTGCACGACGACAAGGAACGAATAGGAGGGGCGAGGAACAAAAGCGGCTGTTTTGACGGCATGCGGCTCATTCTTTATGGCTTTCCATGAGCTACTGCCGCACTCGCGGTGCATTTCGACGCTTTTCAGCGCATTTTTTCCCAGAACCTTAGAAGTTTTTTTTTCGGAACTGAAGAGCAACCCCAGCCATTATCGCACGAAAAAAAACGGCCCTCCATCGTTTTGGCCGACAGCTAGGCCGTAGTTTGACGAATTCGACGGTGCGGTAATCTCTACGTCTGGTAGGAAAATCTTTTAGCCTGTGCCCACCAACTTCTAGCGTCTCTTTTTGTCAAAAAATTTTCAGTGTCCTTGAAATGTTCATATTCAAACTTATCAAAAGAATTTGATACAAATCTGCTGGGATAACCCAATCACTTCTCTTATGGTTTCCTATACTTGTGTCTTCGTCCGGAGTATAGAGTGACTCTTCCTTTTCTCATCTTTCTTCGCATCCTTCTTTTCCTCGTCCTTCTTTTCTCCCTCAGACGTGTCATATTGTTATACCTTTTGATCAGACCTGCTTATCCCTCGAAATAGTCAACGATCTGCAGCTAAGCAGTTTTACCGCAGAGTTGCAGAAATCGTCTGATGGCCGAAGAAGTCGCCTTTTCTGGTTCACCTCTGAAGGCTTTCCGCCTTTGCTCACTTTATCTTTGTAATCCTGAACATGTCTTGCCTTCTGGTTCCATTTTTCTTGGTTGGTGTCTGCTCGTGTAAGATGCTGCTGCCATTTATCTCGAAGCCGTTCGATGATGTATTGCTGTATTATGTCCTGTGTGTTGATGCAACAGCTCTTCAGGGCTCTGTTCCCATGTGGTTCCCATGTCGAGAGAGAGCTTATGCTACCCTTGAACATTGTTTTCTGTGTCCGCCTTTGAATACCAAACTTTAATGTGAATAGATCAGATTGTCGCATTAATTCTTGAGATTTCGGAAACATCTAGTTTTCCGGCTGCCGACTTTGTTGGTGATTTTCTCTGATTTTTTTCTGACTTTTTTGATTTTTTTCTCCAACACCGTTTTTTCGACTTTTTCATCCATCTCGTCTATGTCAGGCTTCCATCCGTTTTCTCTAAAAGAAGACTATTCGTTTTTTCACCCTCTTTCTTTCACCCTCACCCTGCTATTTTATTTCATTCTTATTTTTCTCTATTCTAAAAAGATAAAAGGTAAGAGTAGCACTGCTTATCCCTATCTTCTCCATCTCACAACTCAACGTTATCTTAAGAGTGTTTTGAAAGAGCTTTGATGATGTTTCGAAATGTTGTGAAGGTGTTTCGAAAATTGATAGAATGAAGCTTGTTTTTGCAGGAGCATTCCATTCATTTATTTGCTTTTTAATTTTGCTTTTGTTCTTTATGTGCTGCCATGTGCAGCTTCAGCGGTAGATATAGAATAATTCAACACAACGCAGTTATTAGTAGTCCCTATTTGAAATACTTCTGAACTACGATCCAATTCTACACGTAATGTGGAATTGTTCTACGAGACAAAAATAAGCAGTCTCGTTGAAGCTATGTTGCCCATTTTCATGATAGTGGTCTGCCACATTTGTATGCTACGGAGTTCACATAACAACTCCCCAGTAAATACACACTGCTAAGTATTTCATTTCCTCAGTTACGTTCCGGTCTACTTCGCAAATAGCTCTTCATCCAGGCTGCAACTGAAAAACTTTCTTAAAGATAAAAAAACCAAAAAATATGGATTTTTGAGAAAAAAACCTTTCCCTAAGAAAGTAAGCAGCTAAGCAGCAGTGGCTTTCTTCAGCCGGACCAAGATTGTTAGGACAACTGATTTCTTTCGAGGGGAGAGGAGTTCGGGTTTCCACATCCTCATTTTCTTCTGAGCCAGTTACTTACTATCATATGAGAAGATTTTTTGAAGGCCCCATGCGAACTTGAAAACTAGACAGTTTTGTACTATCACATAGAAGGAAAGTCTGGAATTATTAGTGTGAAGTTTGCCAGTAGAATTACTGAACCAAAGTTCGTTATTTAATTAATAAGAATTAATTTTCGATCAGAAACGTCTACTATGAATATGGCTATTTGGATGACGCGGCAAAAGGGGAAATCCTCTCATCCGTCCTTCGTCGGCAACTGATTGCTGACTCGGACTTCTTCTAGGTTGATGCGTGTCCATGCCATTCCTGAGTCGTAGCAACGCGTCTATTTGTATTACTGCATCTCCACTTTTCTCTATGTAAATATGCATGCATACATTTACCAGCTCAAAGATTCAGCACCCTCAACAAGCTCCCTCATCTCCGAATTTCGGCTTCGTCGGTACAATTTTTCAGAATTTTAGAGTCTCTTAGAGTTTTTTCTTTTTTTGTTCATTTTCTTGTTATACAGTTAATCATTTCGAGCTCTAGAGTTGAAATGAAGTGCTTGCCGAGATACCTAAAATCATTTTGTCCTAAATTCCGCTGATAGTGATACGAAAATGTATTATTTGTTGGCTTCAACTCATGTAGAGGCCGTACTCCGAGATTCGGAGTGCGAAATGAGCAATTTTTATGTGCTAAATGTTTTGATGTTGATCTTTCTTCTCTATATCGTGTGACCAAATAGTTTTCTCGTCTAATTTACCCCAAGAGCGTTCCTTAATCTCTCGTCTTCCAGGGCATGTAGAATGCGCTCTACGGCATGGCGAGGACAGTCGATGTTGAACATGTTTCGGTGAGTTCCTTCAAGCGATACATTCAATAGCTTGCAGAGTTCATCGTAGTTCTTATTCTCAACCTTGATACGCTGTAAGTCTGCCCGTTAGCATACCCTATACCTGACTGTTCACGATAGAGACTATACATATGTACCTGGATAACTGAAGGATTTATAAAATTGTGGCTTACAAGTGGCTCTTATATTGTATCAATGAGCAATATTAGTTCTGTTAGATCAGTTTCTGAGGATTATGTCGCTACATCTTGCCTGAGTTTTGTAGTCCTTTTTTGATAATATCGTTACTAATTTTGAGTGTATTGCACATGTATGTGGGTGTATCGATAAATAAATAAATAAATAAATAAATAAATAAATAAATAAATAAATAAATAAATAAATAAATAAATAAATAAATAAAAAGACATTTTTCCAGAAACCCCGTCGACCAGGAGTGTGCCGGGTATTGCGGCGATCCGGCTACTGGAAATGTCTGTCCTGCTCGTTGCTGCTGGTCGGCTGCGGCTTCTACGCGGCCTGGTGTCACTTCAAGCACATGGCCTACTCGGGGCTTCAGCCGCTTCTGATGTAAGCCTTAGGATTCATTGCAATCAGGCCCATTTATACTTGACAGTATAGCAGTACCGTAACGATTCAAAATGGGGCAGAGACGCAGAGGTAGCATCAGTTGCAAAGTTTCAGCGGTGTCGAAAAAATTGAAGCAGTGTTCGAGGGACCAGATGGGCCCGACAGTTATTGTGTACTGTGCAGCAAAGAAATTAAGAGCCCTGGGCTTGAGAACGGTTTAGTTTTAGTAATAAATCTGCTCAACTGCAGTGCCGAGTATGAATGAACCATGAGCTGAATGCATCAAAACCCATTCATACTCGGCAGCCAACAAAGCAGTGGTAGAGCGTCAACTGGAAATGCGGAGATGACGAGCTTTTCCTTTTCTGCGTTGGATCCATTTCGTCCTCGAAATGTTGCACACCATCAGAAACCTCATCGCACCTTGCACCTTATGTCGCGTCCTATGCGTCTCTGATTTGTACTTAGTCATTACCGCCCTACTTTGCTCTGCGTAGTATGATTATTCCCGTACGCTTGCAGTTACTTGCAGTTACTTGGAAATGACGATAATTTGTGGTGAGATTCTTCGCCTATATTTCCTTCGGGTGGCGATTGGCCATCACATAAACTCATTGGGAGATCGAGTAGTGATTCAGACGACTCAAATGAAATCCTGCAAATTAATGTATGCTGAAAAAAGATCCTAAAAGCTCTACCATTGCCTTTCTAGCAAATTTGATTTTCAGCGATCGCCTTTTAGTCCCATTTGGTCCGCTACCAGAAGTGCCCTCAACATCAAAGAATATGAAAAGCGGTTTTGCATAACTTGATAAGGTCCGGGTTTCCCCGTAAAGTTCGCACGTCTGAAGTGGTCTACTTTAGATTTTCTTCTGAATTTCATCATACACTACGGATTTCGGATGGAAAACATTTCTGAAATCTTCACAACGAAATTGCTAGAGACATTTGGGATCGGCTCTGTCCTTTTGAGCAATACCCTTGAGTTGTCGAGTTGCGGATTATCCGAAGGATAGATTAAAATGTTTTGGTCTAAATTCTTTCATAAACATCTTTCATTAATAAAAACGATGATAAGGCACGAGGCCTGCCATGAGCTGAAGAAATGAAATCTGAATATGCTATAATAGTAAAACGGTAAGAAATACCTGTGGATAAAATAATAAAAAGCCTATGTTGTAATAAATAAAATAAATAGAAATAAAATAAAAATGTTGTGTTCAGCTTTTATAGATGCGGCTGTTGGTTTAACATCAAATAGCACTTCATAAGATTAATTAACAAAAGTAATAGATAACAGTTCCTACTCAGTGACCTATAATGACTGTAAGGAAATAGCACCAGCAAAATAAATGATTAAGAAATGAATGAAATCAAAAGATGATTTCATGGGCTGATGAGAATTTTAACAGCCCTCATCACGTTTTCTTTTTACAACATATTTTTTGTAGTGTTGCTAAGAAGAAACAACCAGATCTCACAAATATTGTATTTTCATTCATGTACTTTATAATATTATATTATGTATATTTAATTTACATTCATACACCTGAAAAACAAAGTGGTCTGATCCATTGCAATTCGCTCATTTCATTTGATCGCTTATGATCGACGCCTGGCGAGCTGCAAGACGCAATTTCGCCCTTCTGATTTATGTCAGTGATCACTCTTTCTATTTTTTAGGACTTTTGATGTGATTGGAGAGCATGATGAATATTCTCCCCTCACAAGATGAATATTCTCTCATCATTCTCGTGGGAATGTCTTCCTTCAAAATGCTAAAAACGTTAGAATTTCTGCCTATTATTGGTTCTTTTTGCTCATGAGGTTGTAAATCTTATATACCTCCTGGTGGATTAAGAAATGTCGGCCATATTCGTAGGAGATTCAACTTGAAAAGGAACTAAACCTCACCTACAGGGTAGGGGAAAGGCATCCGAAGAGTCCTTTGATCAGAGACGTGAGGTTTTGTCCTCTGTCGTAGCGTTTTGCTTCCTCCGCACAAAGTTAGAACTCCTTCATTTTGGTCGTTTCCACTTATTGTATTGAGCTATTCACCTAGTTATTTTGGGCACGAGTGGTGCAGTGGTGAGAGGCGCTACTGATACCCGCATGGCGAAGGTTCGATCCCGGCCCGAGCGAACCAAGCTTTCCATCCCTACGGGGTCGGGTAAATTGGTACCATACATGTCTGGGAAGGTAAAAACACTGACTTGGTAAAGCGGTTGGCCCCCGCAAGTCATTATGTACGCCAACTACGAATTCACCATGGCACTACAATTCTGAATTGAACACGACTGCGGCGACACATCCTTGGCCCAGATTCATCATTGGTAAACCTCCGATAAACCCCGAGATATAGCCCGAACGGCGCCCACCTTTGTCTACTTATCCTAAACTTCCTATGTTAAACGCAATCTCTCATCGACACTGCCGTCTGGTTCTGGCTGCGCCGCGGTTTCGGAGACCGCTCATCCGTTCATGAATCTGGGCCCTTATGGGGCTGATCAATGCCGATACCATTACCTTTGCCTTGTCATCCTATAGAAACTTTTTATCTATTTTCTGCGCATATGGTCGGGCCAACTGTTAGATAACATATTCGTAAATGTTTCAAAACAACCACCGCGATGTCGGATCATTTCGTGCATTTATACAAATAGCCAAACAATCTGCGATAAGGAGGGGGGTCGGCTCGCTTCGATCTCCGCCTTCGAGTCCAAGATGAATCGCCTGATGTCGCTAAAGGAAAAAACAGACAGTTTGAAGGGGACCACCCAGTATGAGTGAGTTCGGGAAAGACCCGCGGGAAATTGGTCGAACAACAAATCAAGGCTCTCTCGGGATTGCTCGAGACCCCCGAACAACGAAGCTTAGCTGGAGCTCTCGGATTGTACGAAAACTGCTGCCATTCCAGTATGGAAGTTGACATAAGTCGACTAGTCAATACGATTCGGCTAATGAGTAGAAACAACAGTGCATAGACTCTTTCGGCCGCGCTGTAAAGTTTACGTGACGGTTCCCTGAGTGGGCCGTTGCAGTCCATCGGATTCAGGTAGCTCTTTCGACGTACTAGCAATACTATATTCATCATCGACAAATGGTTCAGTAACTTCAGAAGGTATCTCTCTTAATCTGCAACCGTGATTCATCAAGGCAATTTAACCAAGGGAAATTCTCCGGCATCGTTTGCCCAATTGGCGCGTCTAGGTATTGTAATCCTTCAAGGATGCCTTCCAAGGTCTGCCTAAGCCCCAGTTTGCAGTGGTATGCTAAGGTCGCGCAAATTTTGATACTAAATTTGGATCGCTTCATATGTGATGACTTCTCGAGTTCACAAAGTTCCGACTTTCCTCAAAACCACCTGCGAACCGTATGCGAGAATGATGTTAGCAGATTGAGCGAGATACCTTCTGAGATTACTGGACAATTTGGAATCCATACTCTCTCGAAACGTTTCAAGTTCTTCTAACTTGATGCTGTATTATCATATTTTGGGTCCAATCTCCACATGCAACAATGTTTCGTTTTTTTTGCAAGGCGTTCCTTGGAGGCTACGGTAAATAAATGAAATAAAGGGTAGCGACGGCTTGCTGTTTGCTCACGTTAATAGCACGAGGAAGGGGGGGGGACGCCAAAAACAATCTCGGCGAGAACTCGGTCGGAATTTGTTCGCCACGTCTCTTTCATTTCTTCCCTAAGAGCCTCTAATCCATTCATCCAAACGCGCAATTGATGACCGGCTTAGGCGAACGCCAGCCCCGCGACCACCGCCACCACCACTATCAGGCGATTGTTGACGATAGTCTACTAGCTACCACGAGGGGTGAAGCAAAGTTAGACGGATTGAAAAAGCCAATTAGCCCTCCGAGGATAGTCCTAATCCATCTTTAAGAATACGGCGAAAAGTGTAGTATTTGCTAGTGAGGGCTGGTCGAGATGATTTTAATCGTGTTGATTAGCGGATTCTGTTTGAAAATGTTGTCTTACATTCGCTATTTTCTGATCAGACGCATGAAGATATTCTTCTACTCGTTCGTCATAGAACCTCGAACATGAGTCCATTATACCACCTATAGTTCACAAACCAATAATTTGCTCCCGCGGGGTTTAGTGGTAAGAAGGGCTGCTGACACCCACGCGGTCGCATCCTCGATCCCCGCTCGGGCTAACCCAGCCTTATATTCATCCAGGGTCGGGTAAGTTGGTACCAGACTTGTCTGGGAAAGTAGCGACACTGACATTGAATGGAACACAACTGCGTGGGGCGTCCTCAGAGAACTGATCTGTGCCTGTCCTTTTACCTTTACCTAATCTTATGATTGATAAATTGCGGGTATGCGTGCCTTATTTATCCGGACTTCGTCTTCGTCTTCTATGACGGTCTTCGTCAGTGAGAACCTTTCTAAGTTATGCAGCAAACGTCCTGCAGCTAAGCTTTCTGCTTTTCTGCCGGGTAGATCCCCATTCAGGCAGAAAACTACGGAGTGTAGTCGAGCATGAACAGAACGAGTTGACGTCCAGGATAACAAGTGCGGACTTATAAGCCCTGAGAAGATGAAGGAAAGTAAGACGATCGAAGAAGGGACAAGAAAATAATACCAACTGCCTCCCTCGTGACCGTGAACTTCTACGCATAATGGGAACCCTAAGGGGCTAACCAAAACGTGGTTCCTCAGTTCTTGGTATCTCTCTTTTCGCTCTTGGTTTCATTTCCTACTACAGTTTCAAACGTTCCATTCTTGGTCTATTGCTAGAGACATTTGATCTCAGCACCTGAGCTCTAGACGATCATTTAGTATAACACGTTTTCAGAGTTGATCGCTGCGTGATCAAGTTCTATGCTTCGAAAGAAGTTGCAGAAAACGGCGGTTTTTGGCGCGAAAAGGCGCCGCAATCGCCTTTTCGTGTTTGAGTAAATTGTGCATTACTATCTTTCCGAACTCCAAGAGTAGCAGTTTACATTATTTTATGTACTTACAATACACATATATGAGCAAATGTACATGTATGTGGAAACTGCTTAATATTGGTTCTGATTCCTTCTTTCTTTGAGAGTTTTCAACTTTTCTTCGATTTCTACCTCCAAATTGACCTTTCTATTCACTGTGAGTACCTCCACTGACGATCAGTACATAGCGCGTGGTAATTCTTTTTTCGAAGAATCCAACGACACAACCGGAACCGGCTTCAGGTGTTTCCTTCTCTGCATTACTTTATTTCTGTTGTCCTCAAGCAATTTCCGCGTGACTTTCCGGAGGCCAGTTTCAAAATGAGTTTTCACGGGTTCATCCTAAATGAGCAGAGCTTGCGGTTTTCGTCGGTTTGCTTTGGTTTCACGAGCCTTTTTCCACGAACACACGAAAAACAACGCTGTGCTGTGGCTCATTAGCGCGTAAAGTGAGGCTCAGCAGCCGAGAAAACCCACCCGCAAACAGATGCGTCTCTCATCGAGTCCTCTGAGGGATGCATATAGAGAACGAGAACGTACGTCATCTAAGGAATGATTAGCATAAATATAAAACGTAAAGGTAAAGGTGTTGGCGTTGATCAGTCCCCGAAGGACGCTCCGCCGCATTCGTGTTCCATTTAGAATCATAGAGGCATGGTGATTGCGCATTTGGCCTATACAATGCCTTGCGGGAGTGACAGCCGCTATACCAAGTCAGTGCTTTTACCTTCCCAAATTTACCTGACCGCGAAGGGATAGAAGGCTCGGTTGGTCCGGACGAGGATTGATCGACCGTGTGGGTGTCAGCAGCGCCTCTTACCACTGCACCACGCGCGCCTTAGTATAAATGCATATTTATTTATGTGGTAAATTTATTTGTTTCTTCTTATTATATATTATCTATTTATTCGAAACAGGTGAGGTAACCATACAATTTTTAAAAGCTTTCACACATAAACTGTAAAATTCATAGTGAATGAGACAGAAGCAAAGCACGCAGGGAGAGACCCAAGACCTCTTGATTTGAAACTAGAATACCGAAAACTCAGATTCAAACACAATAAAACCAGCGACATCGAAAACTAACCCGAGAAAACAAATAAAAAATTGTAAATGATGGGATAAATACTAGAGAGGGCTAGAAAAAAGAAAATCAAATCACTCAAAATCACTTGCATTCAGATATCACCACGGACCGTGTGCCCAGGGCTACAATTTCGTGCCGATCGTCTTCGGACTGATGCTGTACATCGTCTACGTGATGGAGTGCTGGCACAGCCGATCTAAACTCGCGGTCATGAAAAAGGTATCATCATTTCTCCGAGCTCTCCCATCCCTATATCTAGGCATTAATGGCACTGTTGTTCAATATTTTCCTTCCCCCTATCGAGTTTATTAGGTGTATCATTTACCAAATCAGCGTCACGTTTCGACGTTGCGTTCGTGATTGGAGGCGCTCTGCTTTCACCTAACAACCATAGGACGTAGATAAGTCCTGGCCAACGCTCGACTTCATTTAAACGAATTCAAAACAATTTCACACCTACCAACTCCTGGCTCAGAGAGTTCTCAGTTGAAATAAAAAATAGAGGATACAAAAGAACTGCTTCCTTCCTTTTCCTGCTTTTTTCCGCTTTGAGCAAAAACAAAATTCGGGTTCTAGTTATCGTACAGTGTGAGGGGAACGAAATGACAGTCAGAAGACTAGTTCATTTCATTTCATTTATTTGTTTCCAGTCCATGATGGGCTAAATGTTGAATCCATTGTCTACAGTCGACTGGGATATAGCGCTAGTGACATAGAAAGATGAAAAACAACATAAAAAATTAAACTTGGTTAGTAACAATCAACGAAATCAATCAGATAATCCTTGATGGAAGCCCCTCGGCAACTTTAAGGGAAAAAGGAAGGAACATAAAGAGACCCGTTAGGTTAACACCAGGGGTTTAGGGGCTAGCAAAAGGTAGCTCGAAGCAAGAAGAAAAATGTTCACCGTAGTATTGTGAGAGCGCTAAAGATACTACTACCAGTGAAGGAACAAGGGCGGGTATATGGTAAAAACCCTTTAAACTGGCGCGTACCCTTGCTGCAGCACCGTGAGGTCAATAGCGCGCTCGAGTTCAATATAGTTTAATATGTGGTCAGCTATTGCCTAAACCGGAACTGGCGTGATAAACCAAAATTGGAAGCTAAGAAAGGATTTTTCATGTCTATGAAAGGATTTTTTATGTCTGTGTATACTGTCGCTAAGAGTACGACGTGAACTCACCTAACGGATAATTATAGAGGCGGTGTAACAGTCCTTACGTATGAGACAGCTGCTTGGGCTTCCATAAGGATTACCGCAGCGAAAAATTAATCAGAAAAAAAGGACGACTGTGACTCCATAAGACGGTAATTGAAGAGAGACGGAAGTTAAACATAGAATTTCCCAAAGGTTGTCGTTCAGTAGCGCGGGTTGAACGAATGAAACTGTTTTAGAGGAAGCTGAAGAGGGCAAGAGCTGAAGGAAAACTCCTAAACAAAACCAGATTAATAACAGAAATATCGTGAAGATAAAAATTTTCTGGGACTGGAGTTCTTACTGGTTTGTTTTCATTTTCAGTTACAATTTTTATTCTATTCTATTGTTCACTACCTAAACGCAGCTAGGGCAGATTTTCAGAATCTATGTAGACCACAGCTACACTTGTAAACTGCGCCCAGTCATTGATCCTCTTGAGAAGAACTTCTTGATTTGTCACGCGCGTGCGAATCCGTCTTGAACAGCTAGCTTTGCTAGCACCACACCATCTATGTACTTCCATAATATATACCAGCGACCCGTAAAAAACGAATTTATAGTGTGATCTAACTTTGATTCTTGATTTCTTGCTCCTTTTATTTCATCTAATTTTCACCAAAACGGCGGCATGAATGGAAAAGAGCGATTCAATATGACAAAATACCAGATACCACACGTGGAGAACGTCATTCTACCATACAGCTCACATATTCACCCATCTCATAAACTCAGCAGTATATGAGAGCTGTCGATGCACGAAAAACAACATCGCTATCCATTGCTAAGCAGCTTTTCCGGAATTTCATCTCGGGGCAAGGACGGCAATCGTCATCGGACTTTGATCGTAATAAATAGGTTTTCTTGCAGTTTTGACCCCATGGATCCTGTCTGTAACATATCAGTCGGGTACCCAGACTGACTGGTGCGTCGCAGACTTACAAAGAGGAGAATTAGGCCTCGGACCGACTTTCCTTGCTTCTTTCCCTTGCAGTAATGGCAGTTCTGTGATACCTATTGCCAGCAACCTTCTTAATATGCTCGAATTCTATGAAATAGATAGAAAAATGAGATCGATAGGAATCTGACTTGATTTAACACCTTAGGTACGCGTTGAAGACGCTCTTCAATACCTGAAGTCTCTACGGAATTCGCTGCCGATCGTCTGGTGGAAGAGCGTTTGTTACCACTACGTCCGCAAGACAAGACAAGTGACTCGGTAGGTGCAGATATCAAGAGATTTTTCTCCACATACGAGGTCTTTTTTTGCAGATACCGTAACGGTGATGCAGTTCCGGCAACTCAGGTTTACTACGAGCGAGTCGACTCTCATTCGGCCGGCAACGTGTTCATCTACGACGTCTGTGGTGTTAAGGTGAGCTCTCGGCAATTATTCCAATGTTTCTCGATTTTTACTCGGTCTGTACATACTCGAAAAATAACAATGGGATATCCGCATTATCCGCCCTTGGGGTTTTTATACGTTCAGTGACGGTGAAAAGCAGACAAAGAAGTGGTCGGCATCGTTCAGTATCGTAAGGACGCGCCATGAATTTGTCTTCCATTCAGAACCTTAGGCAACGTAAATGCGTATTTGAGTTGGGCAATTTGGCCAAGAAAGTTCATTGTCACAATGATTGCTTCAACAGT
Organism: Nippostrongylus brasiliensis; assembly: GCA_030553155.1. NCBI lineage: Eukaryota > Metazoa > Nematoda > Chromadorea > Rhabditida > Heligmosomidae > Nippostrongylus > Nippostrongylus brasiliensis. The sequence continues at coordinate 15,855,912 of CP130733.1, read as the reverse complement.
TCAAGAGCAAAAAGGGTGCGAGGAAGTCGGATAACCTTCTGAATGGATTCATAGCATTTTCTCTATTTTGGAGAAAAATTTGGCCTTGGAAGGCAGAGACTTTGGGGTCTACCTCTGCATTGTAAACGTCCTCACTTTCCCTACAAGTCCGCTAACAGTTTACGCGACTCCAAAGGTATGGAATGTTTGGTTATCCCGGGTGAGGATCGAACGCAAAGCCGTGGAAGTAGACGACACTGGACCTCTCGCGCCTTATTGATGCTGACCGTAATCGCTTATGAAAACAAGAAGCGCAGCTACAAGCGTTCGCTTTCGAACATTTTATCACATTAGTCGAAATTTCTAATGATGAGGTGTTTTGGTACGAAATATCAGTAGCCGGTAGTAGAGTAAAAATGCTTGAATTGTCGAGCCTATACTATAGAAGAGGGCCCGCGTGGTGCAGTGGTAAGAGGCGCTGCTGACACTCGCACGGTCGAGCGATCGATCCCGGCCCGGGCTAACCAAGCCTTCCATCCCTCCGGGGTCGGGTAAATTGGTACCAGACTTGTCTGGGAAGGTAAAGACACTGACCTGGTATAGCGGCTGGCCCCCGCAGGTCATGCATAGGCCAAATACGCATTCACTATGCCTCTACGACTTGAATGGAACACGAATGCGGCGGCGCGTCCACAGGGGACTGATCAATGCCGGCACCTTTACCTTTACCTTTTACCTTTATACTATAGAAGGAGAAATTCTATCACCTCATTATGTTAAAACTACTCACTAGAAGGGTCTCGATCAATCAACACAGATTTTTCCTTACTGACAGGAACAGAAAGAAAATTCGGACTAGAAGATATGTTTTCACTTTTCAAACTTCTGCAATTCAACCACATTTTGAGTTCGATGTGAACCGTCCTGGAACATTTCGGGAGACGCTTCCATAACCTACTATCATTTTCACTATAAACTTTACATAACTTTCTTACGTACCTAACGTACTTTTTACTTTCAGTGATTACTGTGAGTTGTATGTTGCATTAGATAAGCAAATAACTGAAATTCTTGCAATTCAGGACATCTCAAAGGCGGTGGTCGACCTGGAGCGTTTCCCGCTGACACGAGTGAGGGTGACACGAGGTTTCGTATTTGCTTGCATGCAGGCAGCGCGAGAATTCGAGCAACAACGGACGAGATTCTTCAACGAGAACGAGACCAGAGACGACTATATGGAGGTACGATTCGGTCCTTCTCGCTCATTCTATGTTTTCGATGAAAAAAACATTTGAAACAAAAAACGAAAACTTGAAACGCGACTGAGACAAAAGGAAAGTGGAATACCGTCTTCCAATTTAGCGAGAAGTGGAAGGCAAAAAGCTGAAGAACGAAAACTGTCTGGTCCTCGTCCGCTCAGATCTGATTTCAAATCTCTGATACTAATTCTCTGATAATTCTACAATCTCTGATAATTTTGATGAAATTTAGTACAGTCTTTGAAAGGCGTTTTTACCCTTTGACCTATACCGTTTACACCTTGAAGAATCAACCGAGAACACCCACTCCGCTTTGTTTTCAATTCTTCCATTCCCAACCACGTTCAAAGAAATTTTTGTCCTCCTAATTACCAATGAACAACTCTTACCAACTGTCACCCAGAAAGTATGCTGCACCCGAGAGAGAGCCAAATTCAAACTAATGTCCAAAACAACACTATTCTGCTAACCTAATGCATTACATAATACCCAAGTTATTTCTTTTTGAAATCTCGATATTGACGACGCTGCTCTCCATTCCGCGCCGTATTTTCCTCTTGTACCTTTCAGGATTCATAGATGCAATTTCCATTTCAACGACCTCTTATTTACGAGTGCCTCTTAGAGGTGCCAGATATTATACCACATTTCAATCAAAATCCCTTCTCACACTGCAATTCATAACTCATTTTGTTCTTTCTTAGTATGATGATTTGAATTGTTTCTTTTTGAGTACTGTCATATTTGAGACGAATGCCAGAAACATTATGAGAACAGTACCATTTTCTCTGACGTAGCTGTTCGCTGGAAATTCTTTATTTACCGGCCTAACGTTTCGACCTACCCTTCTAACGGTTGAATGAAGAATCTCTTCCTGACAGCCACATGAGGCAGAATGATCGTCTTTTCATAAATATAGATTTCATGGATTTTGACATTGTGGATAGTTGCCGTCGAACTCTATACTGTACCATCTTGGCTTGCTGAACTATTCTGAATCAGAACTAGCGAAAATACTAGCATATTTGAGAAGAACCGGTGATCATCATCCTCCATTTATAATCGCTGGTTCTTTTAAGCGGAAGAATGTGCGCATCTCGTCTCGTTCAAGCACCTTTTCGGCTCAAATATCGCTCGAAAATCGCTTTCTCCAACACTTGAACGCGCGATATGAGGCGTGCATTTCTGTAGCGAATTTTCGCGCTCAATAGCTCCTAATTGGAGCCACATTCGTGCTCAACGACTCGAGACCAGTAAACATGGGAAGCAATTCGGACCCGATTGGAAAGGCTAACGAGGTCGTCACAACGGGGAGCGGCGGCACTCTTCTGGCTATTCTAGACATTTTATCAGTCTTCATAATATTTCAGGTACGGGAGGGTATGGATCTGTCGGATGTGTCCATTTTGGAGGATATGCTCGTCTTTCGCGGGTCACCGCCTTGGTTTCTTCGTGCTTCCGTTTTTTGGTGAGATTTTCATCGTTGTCTTATCAAGAGTAAATGAAGCTCATATCACGGATGTTTTTCCCAATCAGTGAAAACTATAGGCAATTGAGTAGCGATTGTATATTAAGGACTTCAGCAAAAATTAGTGAAAAATTCTACATTCTGTTCTCTGTTGCTGCTTTGAGAGGCCTACCCAGGAGCAAAAATACCTGGGAGATCAGGAAGTGCCAAGAAATGACGGAAAGGATTCCTTAAGGTTGTTCTCCATCCTGTTGTTGTCGTGGCCGCTTCGAATCTACGCCGAATGTCGGACAGCGATGTTAAACTACCAGGTCACCAAGCTTTTCGGCACCTGTTACCTAAGGTTTGTTCGTGTTGATGGAACCATCTATGCAGTACTTGGTTCCTTTTAGAGCCTTAACTCCGCAGTTCACACTAAAAATCGTTGAAGGCCCCATATTTCAGTCCCTCATCCGTGAATTACACGGGTCCTCTGACTCGAACTTCGACGATGGAGACGGTGGAATTGGAGGCAGCACTGGGCAGGGAGCAGTACTTTGTCGTGCCATCCTACTCTGAAGCGATGCTCATGCCAAACGCTACAGTGGTAAGCACGGTCGATATTCAATTCAATCTAGACAGTGGCCATTGAAGACAGTCGTTAGACAACGCACAGAATGAAATCTCCAATAGCTAGAACTCCAAGATGAACTGGATACTTGGGAAGATCGTCGTTTGAAGAACGTTTGAAAGATCCAAAAGCTAACACCAGTTATAAATAGCCGGCAGTTATTTGATGCATTCTGACTCCTTCTAGTCTTGGATGTTTCGTAGGGTGTTCCACTAGTTTTTTACGGAATCAATTCATTAAGTTCCAATGGGCCTGGACAGCAAACCATATATATATGAGAGTTATTTAATATGTATTCTTCTATTGTTCTCTTGTTATCTTATCTTAGGAGCCCTGATGATACCGGATTTTCCGCTGATATTACGATACAGACAAGAATGAAGCCCTGCTCGTGACGCGAACTAGACCATTACGCCACAAAGTGCCATGATTCCGTGATTTCCTCTCCTTACGCGTCGTTCATTTCGGTAGAATCTAAACCCTAGGAATTTAAATAAGTGGGCATGTACGACCAGATCTTACACCTACAGAAGAGATGACTCGAGAAGCAAATTTCAGCAGCGGAGCGTTTAAGCTGACAGCTTTTCGATGTTAGCACCACACTCTACCTATGTATCCCGTGCATTCAGGATAACTTTATACTCCCTCTTGAACGTGAATATCTGTCCCGCAAAACTAGGTTTCGCATCCTGTCATTAATCAGTTGTTTTTTGAAAGATCTAATAGCTTCCTTACCTATTTGGGATTTCAAGCGGAAGAGGAAATTGTCGGATATGAAAAGATAAACTTATGATATAACTTTGCATCACTATGTTATTTATATGCTTTTGTTTCAGACACTTGTAAATCCGTCTGAGGCACGAGTATTCTCCCGTCCGATACCGGTGAATAACGAGCAAATTGTGTTGCGGAACTACGGGGCACTCGACGATGATATTGGGAGTTTACCCACCGTCCGACCACCGCGGCCTCTACGCGGCAGCAGGAGCATGAACTTTGTGCAGGCTATGAGGAGGTTTGTGCCGTAAAAACTGCGAATTAGTAAATTGGTCTCAACCTTCCTGAGAGCGCGCCGTACACTAGTTTTCCATTCAAATCGTAGTGATGATTAATGCGTGTTTGGGCAATGATTTGCGTGGTCAAGCCGCTGTTTATATCAGTCTTCACGTCATTGGATAACTCTGGTACCAATTTACTCTACCAAAGAGAAATGGAGGGCTTACCTAGCTTGAGCGGTGGTCAACCTTTTCATGTAAAGGACGAAGTTACATACAACAACACCTATCCTCTGGACCTATCCTCTGGAATTGCCCGCATTTCAGAGCGTGTTCACTAACTCTAGGAAACGCGCTACAGGCCCGCGTAGTCGAGCGATCGATCCCTGCCCTAGCCAACCAGGTCTTCCATCCCTCATTGGTCGAGTAGATTGACGCCATACCTGTCTATGAAGGTATAGACACTGACCAGGTATAGCGGCTAGTCCTGCGAGCCATAGTACCATATAATATAAGCATGATACGCATTCACCATGCGTCTACGATTCTGAATGGAACACGAATGCGGCGGCACGTCCGCCGAAGACAGATAAACAGCGGCACCTTTACCTTTACCTTTTTTCTACCCATCAGATCATAAGTGCGTCTACTGAAGACGACTGTTTCAGGGAATCCATTCCTCGTGCCTCACGGGCGATTCCACCCCGTTCGTCACGCCTCGCACCACCGAGGTCGTTGTCGATAGGAGGCCTGACTGGCTGGTCGAACGGCTACCATGCCATCGGTGCAAGTCCGGTCAGCGATCGAACGCCGCTGCTCGACATCCCGGATGAGCCTCCTCCAAGTTATGAGGTGAGTTTCTCCACTACGAGCATCTTCGGTCGTTTCTCAAGCAAGCGTAACTGAATAACCGTCTGGCGGACGGCAACATAGCATGAAAATGACAGCAGAATGAGAAGGAGCAACAGAGATTTTTCCATGCAATAAAAAGCTACCCCTGAAACCTAAGGCAATGACTATCATAGACTTGCTTTAAAAAACAAATGCATTAGTTATAAGAAACAGAGCGATCCTAGACAACAAACTCATTGTATAAAAATACTAACAACACAAGAAATTTGGGAAAATGTTTTACCACCACATAGACTAAGACTATATGCTTAGCAACCGATCATCGCATTATCGTTGCAAATAGGCACGGAATCGGCTTCGTGAACCCGTCGCGTTATACAAGGTGGCAAAAAATTACGTGCGCGCTACATTCGACAAATTTTTAACTATTGTATCGCATCTTTCTGCATGCTTTTTCCTTCTAAAATCTTTATTAGATGCGCATTATCGGTTTTCCAAAGGAGAATTTTCTTTCCAATCCATTTGGAAAAAAACTGTTTAACTCGAAACGCGATTGCACAATAACCGGCAGGTGGGTTGGAGAACTCAGCGTTTTCATCGAGGCTTGGTGTTTCTCTATGAATCGTCCAGGAGATTGTGAAGCAATGGTTTGATGAAGTACGTGTTCAAACAAAACACACAAGTGGATGTAAATGTACTGTCAATACATAAGAGTGGAATGGTATCCTTAAGAAGAGGATTAACTAATAAAATGACGTGAAGTTGATAAAAATAGCGTTCGAATACTTTTGCAAATCGGTTCAAATGATAGTATTCAAAAAACCTAGGCTTTGAAGTTATCTTCTTTCTGAAGCACAAACTCTTATCTATCAAATGTAAGAAAAATCGAAAGAAATTGTGATAATCTTTCAAGGTGCGCCGCAATGAGGGCAACGTCTGTTTCGATGATAAACTTTCTACTATCCGCGTTGCTTAAAATTTTCAGAATCACCCTCATCTTATTAACACCTGAATGACTGCAAGCGGAAAATCACCGTGAAATTCTGATATCCAATGAACTTAATCGTTTGAAGCGATTTCAGTGCTCCAGGCGAGACTTTTTCCATTTTTATCGATAGAAAAGATAAAAGCAATACGAAAATCTGTGGAGAAAAGATTCTTTTAGAAGCTGCAGTGTCTCGGAGGAATCTTGAAGCGCAAACATCCCAAATTCACCGTTAAGTAACGGTATAAGCAGCCAAATCAGTAGTGCACGTCCATGAGACTGAAAACAGCTCCATTTCTTCTACGGCCCTTTAACATCTAGCCCTTTAACATCCCTTAACTGAATCCGTTGGACTTACCCGTTTGAGTAATTACAAAAGAAAGCTCAGAAGTCCAAAACCCGAAATTTGAATATAGTGTGAGAGTAGCTGATCAAAATATGAAACGATATAGAAAATTACTACTTGCGGCACACCATCGATTTCATGAAGGAATGAAATACCATTTACAGTGCCGGCCAAAAAAGTATTCGTTTTCACTTTTTTGCATGTAACTCCTTAGGGACTAAGGCTTTTGAACTGGTTTTTATATATGTAACAGAGAGTGACAAGTGTGTACATATGCTAGTTTCGTTTCGACGTGGGTCAGAAATTTCGTGAGTTTTTCCACCAGTAAAATAAAATGCGCACTTTCAGAAAAGCGGCCTCATTGACAATAAATATTTCCTACTCTGAAAAAAGTGATGCTTTTGCAACCGCTTATGTGCCGTTTGAAAGACGAAGATTTTTCCTACAAAATGGTGCAGTATCTTTTTTGGTACTCTTAGCTTTTATTATTTTTTTAGGTGATCCAATGGGGGCGTGTCCAAGAGGTGTGAATTACCTTTGGATGCAACTGGCTCTTTGTATACAGAGGTTTTCACGGAGTCTTACATGGCGTTTGGAAGAGAATCAAAAGCGATATCGGATACTGTCTTCATTCTTTCGTGAAGCTGGGTTTCTAGAAATTTCATCTGAGAAAACTACAAATTAGAAGCGTCATTTTCGTCCCCTTACGATTTTTTCTGCTTAGAAGATTTTCCAAAACCTCAAACATCGTTCGTAAGAAGAAACCTCGCTCTACGCGAAGATGTTTTTGAAAATTTTCCTCATATTGATTTTTTCCGTATTTAAGCAATTAAAGTGAGTGCGTCCTTGACCACCGATTCCCGCGCGCGATGATTGCGCGCCGCGTGCGGCGATGACTACACGGGCCCCCAACGTCGCACGCGGCGTGAAGTCATCGCGCGCGGGTATCGGTGGTCAAGGACGCACTCACTTTGATTGCATAAATACGAAAAAATCAATATGAGGAAAATTTTCAAAAACACATCTGCGTAGAGCAAGGTTTCTTCTTGCCAACGGTATCTGAGTTTTTGGAAAATCTTCAAAGCAGAAAAAAATTGTAAGGAGGCGAAAATGACGCTTCAAATTTGTAGTTTTTCTTGAATAAAATTTCTAGAAACCCGGCTTCAGGAAAGAGTGAAGACAGTATCCGATTGCGCTTTTGATTCTCTTTCGAACGCCGTATAAGACTCCGTGAAAGCCTCTGTATACAAAGCACTAGTTGCATCCAAACGTAATTCACACCTCTTGGACATGCCCCCATTGGACCACCTAAAAAAATAATAAAAGCTAAGGGTAACAAAAAAAGGTACTACATTGATGTGTAGGAGAAATCTTCGTCTTTCAAACGGCACATAAGCGGTTGCGAGAACATAGTTTGTTTTAGAGTAGGAAAAATTTAGTGTCAATGGGACCGCTTTTCTAGAAGTGTGCATTTTACTTTACTGGTGGAAAAACTCACGAAATTTCTGACCCTTATCGAAACGAAACTAGCATATGTACACACTTGTCACTCTTTGTTACATATATGAAAACCAGTTCAAAAGCCTTAGTCCCTAAGGAGTTACATGCAAAAAAGTGAAAACGAATACCTTTTTGGCCGGCACTGTATATGAAAACTGGAGCTAGCCACTTTGAAAACATTTGGTAACTATGAAATGTCATGCTCTGTTCTTGAACATGAAGATTTTTTTGAGCAAATGTCTTAAGAAAGAAGAATTATGAACACTTTTTATGGCGCACGTAATTTTTTGCCACCCTGTATATAGTGACAGTGTGCATCGCTAGCGATGCGCGTGGCGCGCAGCATCATCCAGCTTTATCCTAAAGATTTTAAGATGCTAGTAAGGTAAGGTAAAGGTAATGGTGCCGGTCAGTCTCCTAAAGACGCGGCGCCGCATTCCTGTCACATTCAAACCGCGGACTCTACGGTTGGCTGAAGAAGTGGTCGTAAAGCAGTTAGCAGAGTATCGAAGTGAACCGCCCACAACTAGCTCATGGATTGCAGCTTTGGTAAACGTAAGGATAATTTTGAGCTCAACATTAGAAGAATTCAACGGTGTTCTTTAAACCCTTCAAATATGAATTTCGTGTAGGAAGATTCCGACTCTACTGGATTTAGTGGTTAGATCCGTTCGGGTACGTCGGGGGCGCGATTTAGGGATGAAGTTATCAGCCGTACAATCAGAAATCTTCAGCTTCCTTTCCATGGAATTCATTTTAGAGGTATAACTGGCGCTAACCGATACCTTTTGAATTCATCGCAGCAGTCGATGCATTGATGATTGATTCCATGCTCGTCGCTTTTTTCCTTTTTCGGTTCCGGACAGGCGAAGCCACAGTCTCCACCGGTGGTCGGATGGTAGGATGGCAGATCAGCTTAATCTATTGGGATTTTACCCTTGAAGGCACCATTAACCAAGTTCTCCCTTTTTTTGAACCTCAGTAGATTCTTACACACGTATCATGCTGCTTTGCCGTATAAGGTTAGAAGGTAAAAGTAAACGTAAACGATCATACGCTGATCAGTTCCCAAAAGACTTATGTTCCACTCAAAATCGTAGATGCAATGCATATTTGGCGCATAAAAAGACTTGGGTGGGGCAGCCGCATACCAACTCAGTGTCTCTACCATGCCAACAAGTGTGGTTTACCCGACCTACAATTTACCCGACCTCGGCGGGATGAAAGGTTTGGCTAGCTCGAGCATAGATCGATCGTTCGAACGTGTTAGTTTCAGTAGCGCCTTCTACCGTTGCACTGCGCGCTCTCAGGATTCTACTAGTGCTAACCGAAACTTTGCAGGTGGCACTGCGGATGTGCGCACCGCTGTACAACCGCCTTCGACGTTCTATCTCCTCTCGTCTGAACTCACTGTCGCAGTCCAGTTCAAAGGAGTTGAAATCGCTGGCCGGCTACAACAACGGCGCCAACAAAGATCGCGACGACCACGGTCCGAACGTGCCCTGAGGCGCCGGTGCCGCCACACTCCTTTCTTTCGCGCTGAGGTCTCCCGGAATCGCCTCAGCTTCGTCGAACTAGGCAATTCACTTCATTCCTCGGACCATAATGATTTGCTCAAACACGGTACTGACGCATTTGTTTACGCTTCCTCTCATTTGATGATCTCTCGCTGTTTGAATTTACTGTATATTGTGTATGTTGCAGGAGAAGCAAACAATTTCAGCGGTTTCGAATAAACCTTAACGTCTGTTGTATCGGAACGGAAACAAAGCTTTACTACTTAGTGGTTGACAAAAACGCTAGAATGGGTGCGGCCTTGTGGGTGAAAGTCGTTCGGGTCACTAACCACGAACCGTGTTTAGCCCTCTGAAAACGACGAGCAGATCGAAACATCACGCTGTTTATAAATAGTTCCACCCAACAACCTCGGCCATTTTTAGCCATTTTCGTTCCGTCTTCCGCTTTTTCAGAAAAAATTACGCACTCTTCTGCTCATAATGTCCCACATGGCAGACACTTTCCCGACCCCCTCTCAGAAGTTCATGAAAGCAGTGCATCGGTTGCTATCAGGACTTAGCCAAGAGCGAGGATTCGAGCGCAGTTGGAAAGAAAGGCAGGATAGAGAACTCGAGGTGCAGCAAATACCAGCACACCATTTCGATAGATACATGCTGTGCATTTGGGCGCAGACTTATGAAGGGGCATAAGACACACCGAGCGAAATGAACCCGCTATATGCCCTCGGAATTGTGATCCATCAAAACCTGGCATCACGACACTGGAAGTGAAGATCAGACAACAGTGCCTATAGTTAACATCGTCCACCTTATTGGGAGAGCGAATCGTTATTTCGTCTACTGGACGGCCAGCCCTCGTCCGGAATAAAAAACCTCAAGGATTTCTTTTTTCGTTAAGTCCAAGCTCGCAAAAATCAGAACTGAAGTGGCACTCGTACTAGCCTCTCAGATATCACGGTATCGTTGTCACCTCAGAAGGCCACGCCCCTCACCGACCTCTGATGAAAGTAGTCTCCCTTACTGTACTGTCATCGGGCGGTTGTTGTTCTGCCTGTTACTTAAATTATGATAAATTATATCAAAACTCTCACTCCTCTTGGGACCAGTATGACACAGGTTAGTTGTTACCCTCACCCACTCCTTAGCTGGTACCGACTTCCATGGCCACCGTCTTGCTGTCTATAACAACCTGCGCCTTTTATTCGGCCTCATGAGCAAAACTCAGGCCTTCAGCACTGCACCACTGTCCAAGATTTTGAAAATTCGGCGGTTTCATTCAAAAATTTCACGGTGCAGCAAGGAACGAGGAGCTTTTGAAACCATCTGCAGCAGCTGCCTACAAAACACTTCGGAGAGCACTGTTTCTCTCTCGCTCGAGATGTCGTGATGAATACAACCATGAAAATGGAATTGAAGATTTCTCCAAACAATTACAGTCTCTCAGGTAAGTTTCGTACAGATTCTTAGAAAAAGAATCTGTACGAAACTTACCTGAGGCCTACTATAGGTAAAGCCAGAATCACTTGCTAGAATCATGCCTGAGGCGAGACACTTCTGAACAGGCTGATGTCATGAAACTATCAAGCATCTCTACTTCAGAGAACTATAATACACAACATCATAAGAAAAACGGTATAAAATCGCGGGTAAAAACGCGAGTGTGCAGGGGAGTGGAGGGTGATAGGTGCCCGTGTCTCCTTCAAGGTAAAGGTAAAGGGGCCGGCGTTGATCAGTCTCCTAAGGAGGCGCCACCGCATTCCTGTTCCGCCACCGCATTCAGAATCGTAGAGGTATACTAGTGAATAAGGGGACCAGCCACTACGAGTCAGAGCCCTCAACTTCCCAGACAAGTATGGTACCAATTTACCCGACCCTGGAGTGATGGAAGGCTTGGTTAGGCCGGGATCGACAGCTCGACTGTGTGGGTGCCAGTAGTGCCTCTTACCACTGAAGTGCATCTTTTTCACCCCTACGTACATACAAATAGAAAGGCTCTAGGACAGTTCTGTACTAAAGAATACAACAATCTTTCGACAATTTATTTCGTAACAATGTGGCAACTTGTTAGCATAAAACCAGTAAGGCTCAAACTCGGATCAAATATCGATGAACACTTCTCTACCCATATGTAACAAGTAGCATACAGCAAAACAAAAGAAAACCAACAAGAAGAAACTTTCCTTCTACTAATAACTCAGCATAGATTGAAATCACAGGAGAGGGACTAAACGCATAAGAATCTAGTATTAAACATGAAATGGAAACTTCTGAAGGTGATACAATGTTGAGGTGAATATCTATGGGATTGGAGAGATCCCACTACATGAAAGACTTATTAATACATGTACGATCTAATATGAATATCTAGCAAGATGGAGCATAAATAGAAGAAATAAGCAACCCTGATAGTAGAAAATCACTTAGCTCAGTAAAACCTAGGTGTTTAAATAAGGTTTAGCAGCTCATTAGATTCGTGGGCAAGCAATCATGTGAAAGGTGACACTCGCAGAAAGTGGCAACAGAGCTGACAGCAATTTTAGTTTGAACAGCCAGCTGACTAAAAAGTCAATAAAAACGTTTTTTCTGTCACTGATCTATTGGCACCATTAACCCTCAACATTCCTGCGAGTTTCCCTCAGTTAAATAGAAAAAGATGTAGCTTAGTACAGTGAACGATTCGCCTTATTAATACATAAATTAAAAAGAAAAAGAGCCAATATGGCTCGGAACTGCGCAATCGGTTCCATGAGAGGCAGGATGCTTATATTCGAATGCTGCAATCTGTTTAGAATCTCAGGATTTTAGATTGTTAGCCGATGGAACCGATTGCACCGATTGGAGAAATTAGCAATCAATCAACTAGAGGTTCACAGAAAAGCACAACACCTGGTCCTTGCCTTGGAGTCTTTTGATGAAACTGATGATGAGGAGCTTGACGGAAGACGAACGATATCACTCTGAGACGGAGTGGTCATCGAGGAGATTTCGTCGGCCGTTGCACCGGACAACAGGTCGCTGCATAGGTCCTCCAACACCAAGGAAAAGGCTGAACGAAAATCAATTATTATGCGTCTAGCCGCAACCAGTGGATTAAATTAACAATTCGAATTATTGTACTACAATAGGGGTTCGCTTGTTGCAGTGGTACGAGGCACTACTGATACCCGCACGGTGGATCGATCGATCCCGCCCCGGGCTAACCGCACCTTCCATCCCTCCGAGGTCGGGTAAATTGGCACCAGACTTGTCGGGGAAGGGAAGGACACTGATTTAACACAGCAGCTGGTCCCCGCAGGTCATTGTTTAGACCAAGAAAACCTCTACTAATCTATACGGAACACAAATGCGGCGACGTGTTTTAGGGGATTCATCAACGCCAACACCAACACCAACACCTTTTACCTTGCGCTAAAATTCAATGCAGAGTTGGAATAAACCCAAGCGACCGATTTTTCCTTCAACAGCCAACATTCTCGGTCCGACAAACAGATCCAACTGGTCACAGCTACACGGTACTCAGTTTCGGAATGGTTTGAAAACATTTGCTTAGCAGAATAACCAACTGAAGTTGTCGGCAGTAGTTAAAAGTTCATACTGCACGTATACGAATTTGGCTTAAAAAACTATATTTTCGATGAAATTTCGCGTAGTGAGGTTATTTGTGGCGCTAATCACAAATCTGCCAACTGGTTTCAGAGTTATGACGGAGAAACCGACATATCACTGGTTTAATTTAAACAGTGCGGAACTGTGAGGGCGGTCTTATCTCTAATTCGAAGAAAGAATACCAGATTCGTGATCAGCACTACAAATAACCCTCCCAGACGAAATTGCAATGGAATTCGTAATCCTGACCGGATCGCCTTAGTTAACAGTGTCAACAATATCGAAGGACTCTGACCAAAATTAGGAAAACTAACACCAAATTCCTGATCAGCCCCCCCCCTCCCCTATAACAGAACTCCGCTCCTCGAGTTCGGAACCTCTAACTAGTGCCGAGTTCTCTCACCTCATTGAAACAGCAGGAAATAAAATTAGCATTAAGTTTTAGGGGACACTATTCTAGACGAGCACGTCAAACGCAGCGCAGGGATAGGCCGCCTACGGTAGATGAAACAGCCCATCCATCATCAGGACGCAAGATGCGCAGATGTGGGACGCATTGAGGAACGATTATTATAGAGCCAGCACTGATGAATGCGAGATCGATAGCAAGCGGTACAGTAATGTTAGAATGTTCTCACTCACTTATTGGTTTTTCAGCTGAGATCTCGTAAAACCGTGCATCAAGAGATAAAGCCTTCTCCTGTCCTTCATACGTTGAGACGCGTCGTTTTTCGACCAGGTCACACTGAAATGATGAGGATTTGGAATGGAACCTCACGGAGTCGCATCAATAACATCAAACTACTAAACTATGTATTCTTATGACACTGGAGAAGTCACTAGATACGTTTTTCTTATGGTCTGGCCCATGTCACTAGTGTTTTTGACTTTCTTCGTTTCTGACCAAGCCAGCTGATTTGGCTTTGTAAAGTATATAAATATAGAAAACTAACCTTATTCCCAATCAAAACCACTAGAGGATCGTTGATACCACAGCACTTGCGGAGTTCTGAAAGACAGCCTATTGAACCAGCAGAAACAAAGACATTAAATTTTTGATTGGTCGAGTAGAGAGCATAGCTAGTGAAACGCCTATGAAACCGAGACTTTCCGAGAACTTTTTAACCACTGAAGATCCGTGATCACACACGTTTCACGTTAGACACGAAAATCGAAAAACATCTTCTCCTCAATTTATCGGTAAGAGCTAAATGAAAGAATGATAATGCAGTATCATTCGACGTAGAAAGTGGACAAATTCACATAAAACCTGCTTGAAGATATAGAAAAAGTTAGTTATGTTTTTACAGATAATGCTTGTCCACAATATACCAGGAATAGGGATGGTAAGTGAGACTTAGGGTAATAGACACAAGGGACAAGGGAAAACTGTGGCATGGTCCGGGTGCTACCGGTTCAAGAATGCTTATGAACAAAATCCAACGGAAGGAGAGTGATAAAATGGAGACTGTAGAAAAGAACCGTAATACGGTAATTCTGGCACCGTTAAAATTAGTGGAGAGGAAAAGAGGAAAGAAGAGGGAATGATATTCAGATGAGCGTTCCCTTCCAACTGATACAAACTGGTGCGATACGCTAATTGATATGAAACATTATCTGCACTGACAGAGAAGTAGGGAAACCCAATTAAAAAGCGGAACAACAGAGAATGAACTCACCATCGCTCCACTTATCGACGTCCTCAAATGACTGCCTGTTTGTTACGTCATACATTATGATCGCAGCGGCAGAGTTGCGCATGTACATTGGAACCTGTAATAAGCACTAACTCTGCGCTCTACAAAAAATTGAATAAGGAAACATACAAACTGACAGTGGGCTTACCATGCAGCGAAAACGCTCCTGTCCAGCGGTATCCCAGATTTGGAGG
Organism: Nippostrongylus brasiliensis; assembly: GCA_030553155.1. NCBI lineage: Eukaryota > Metazoa > Nematoda > Chromadorea > Rhabditida > Heligmosomidae > Nippostrongylus > Nippostrongylus brasiliensis. The sequence continues at coordinate 15,840,904 of CP130733.1, read as the reverse complement.
TTGAAATTTTCGCAACTGGTCTCTCTGAAACACGCTGTCGTTAACATGATGAGTGCTTAGCTACTGGACTTGTGTGAAAAACAAAATAAAACATCATTTCATCACTCATCCAACATTTAGATCCCGGGTTCTCAACTAAGTTGAAGATTTGTTATCACGTTGGTCGCTGAAGCCCTACTCCTACATTTTCGACGTCAACACTCGGGACTTAAGGAAACCTAAGTGGCACCATTTACAAGATTAATTTTCATCGAGCGCGCTTGGTGCAGTGGTAAAAGACGCCACCTACACTCGCACGGTCGAGCGATCGATCCCCGCTCGCGACAACCAAGCCCTCCATCCCTCCGTAGACGAGTAAATTGTTACCACACTTGTCTGGAAAGGTAGAGACACTATAATGCTATAGCGGCTGGTACCCGCAAGCCATTGTATAGGCCTACGCATTCACCACAACGAGAAATAATGAGAATGAAAAATCATGAGAATAAAACTTACACTTCACATTCGACGAAAGACGCTCCGATGGTCGAAGTAAATGGTGCGACTCGAGTCCCAAATCGGTGCCGATAAATCACCGACGTTTTACCAACACCTAAAAGCGAACCATGTAAGCTGTAGAAAGAGTGAAAGCAATGAAAACGATGAAAACTAACCTGATGAACCGACGACGACAACTTTGGCGCGAGTTTTTGGAATCGAAACGGAGATATCAACGTCATCTTCGTGATCACGTATAGCCGACCTGACTTTCTCGTATGCGTAAATGGATTTGGAGAAGACTTCCATTTTGAATTTGTCCCTCAGTTTGTCGAAAGCGCTGAAAGCAGATCAGTAATATTTGCACTGTGGGAGTCACAATCGGAATCCGCAGCGACAATCCATATGGCCCGAAATAGCACAGAGAAAGAGCCGCATAAAAAGCTTTATTCAATGGAAGTAAATAAGTGAGATGGGGTTGTAATGAAAGATGGTTCGGAAGTGCACACAGACCTTACGCGGTCGCAGTTACCCGCAGACTAGTAGTTTATCCATCTAACGCATTTTGTAGAATCTTAACCAGTGTACTGAAGAACCAAAACAAGCACAAATGAACCAAGGTGACCAGACGTAGCTAATAACAGAGTAGATAAGAAAATGCCGACTCAGCTGCTGATGTCGCCTCGGATGTAAAACGAGCTGATCCACTCAGCAAACACTCAAAACGGCACCATAACACCGAATTGCGCCATGATTCCGACAACACCGAATTAGATCTGTCGGCGGGCATCGATATCGACTCGAATATACAAAAAAGACTAGGCTCTATACGAAAATTGGCACATCCTTTTGTAGAGTGAAACGATATTTGTGCGAGTACATTCTACGTTCGACTTTCAATGAAAAAAAAACTTGCTAAAAAACTTCAACGCCAATGTTTGAGCGAGCAGTTCCCCAAATATATGGATTCGGTCCTGCTTTTACGAGGGAGAAATGCAAGCCGAATAAGAGCCAAACAAAGGCTCTTGCATCAACCTCGTATTCTTCTCAACAGTCCAACAATAAGAACAACAATAGGAGCACTAAATGCAGAGATTAATAGAAACTCGTACATGGAATGGTATACAAAAAACTCTACCATCGTGCTAGTAATTGCTCTAGCAATAGGTGTGATCTACTTTTCGAGAGTAATTCTATGAGCAGCAGCGAGCGTAAGATGTAGCGGACAAGGGCTATCGGAAAGTACTCGAATAGTCAGGTAGGTAGTAAAAATCTACCTGACACATCATCGACCAATGGACGGACGAATCAAAAGCAACCCGACAATAGAAGGCTTTAAAAATAACAGAAGTCTACCGGAACAGAGCGCAATGGTGAATAAGAAGGAAGAATGTTGGAAACGGGAATGATTCATGAAGAGAGCTCCATCAGCCGCACTTGGTGATCAATGATCACGAATCGGGGATTCGACCAGATAAGAATGGTTCAGAGACCAGCACCTTAGCGCAAGATCTCTGAGAGGAGCGATGATGAATCAGCATGGTCGACCTGATAGAGGAGCAATCGAGAGCCTTCGAGAAAGGTCGAAGGACCCCTCCGAGTGGTGGCTGCTCTGGGCAGGCGGAGGCCAGCGAACGCACCGATAAGCGCCGACGAAGCGCAAAGAGCAGCAGTTGTGAAGTTCGAACCCCGTCGAGACCACCAATGACCGGAGCGGGAATGCACGATGCTTCGTCCCTGATTTCGACTTCTGTCACGGTCATATCTGAGAGAAAATCACTTTTGCATAGACGGGAAGTGACCTATTATGAAAGAAGCACTGCTTTTGGTAGAAGTTAAAAGCTTCGCAGATTTGCCTTGAGGAAAGAACGATTTTCCGTCCAAATTTGCCCAGAAGTATTATTTGGAGTTCTACGGTAACTTCTCTGGCAAGAAATCGTGTATGCGTCGGTGACCAAACCGACGGTTTCATTTGAGATTCTAGGTCCTGTTTTTCTATGCGGCTTCAGCGTATTTTATCTTTCAGTTACTCACTAACTATTTCCATGATTAGAGGATCGGAGGTGTCTAGTAACAAAATGTCTTCTCTTTCAATCGAGGCGTAATAGCCTTGCATAAATATTTCGTCCTGGCTGGTTTCTACTCTTTTTTGTGTGCGGAGAAAAAGGTCAAATCTATGCAATGATTGCAGGGACCACCAATTTACCCGATCACGAATCGACGGAAGCCTTTGTACAAAGGGTAAGGAAGTGAAAGAGACTGTCAATTCTGAGCACATGAAATCGAATTTTCACTGCAGTATCTGATACCTGCGTAAAACGATACTGTGAAGTTTGCCTCAAACTTTTCGCATTGATGAATCACGGTAAAGGTCTAACAACGGTAACTTTACGGTTACTCCAGACTAGGCAGAAAGTAGTACCGTGTCGGAAAGTGTAGCATGTAAACGAGAAAGGGAAATGGGGAAACGTCAACGAAATGGAGGTAAACTGAGAAGGAGAAGAAACGCGACGAAATCGAGTGGGCGACCTGATAAGATCGCATCCATCGCCTCCCCAGTGAGCTGCACTATATTTGTGAAGAGCAACAACAAAGATAAGATAGCTAAACCTGGCGATATTGGAGACATTTGAGCAGTGATCAGCTGAAAACTCAGTGAAGACATCTCCGAAATTACTCAGCGAAATTCCCCACACCTGCTGAAAAGACACGAAAGGCTCCGACTCTGATAAGGGATTCCCTTCCAGCTCGAGTTTCTTCATAATAGTGGAACCGTGAGTTCATGAGACCTCCGGGTTTCCGTAACCTACTATCTCATTCATGAAATTTTTATGGAATTTTTTTTTGGAATTTTACAGTATTTAGTCGATGTAACTTACCTTACTTTTTTCAATTTTAGCATGATACCTCACGCACGTCCTTAGCTGTTTTTAATAAATAAACAAATAAATATCGTCCCGCCAGCACCAGCTCACTTATCTGACTTTACCTCTAACAGAAGAAACTTGCACGTCGAAGAGAGTATGATTTCTGCCGCTCACTATGGTACTTGATGCTGGCCTTATTCAAGGGTTATTTGAGGTGCTAGTGATATCGAAGGTGATCGAGCGAGAATCGTCGATTTAACAGAAATCTTGTCGTTAGGAGGGTTTTTTGAAATGAGAATCTATTTTGAATCTCTATGAGAATTAAAATCAGTTTTCAAAATTTTGACAAAATTTACAGCATGCTGAACAATTCGGATATATTTGGCTTTGATAACAAACCTGGAACTCGTAATAAGCACCCCTGCGAAAAACAATTTTCTACCAATTTCTCTGGAGTGAATTTCTAACTAGTGCCGAGTACTGACAAAGTATTTACTGTTAAAGATAATCGAAACCTTGAAAATTTTGCTTAAACACCAGTCAAAATAATGAGAAGTATGATTTTCAGCGTCAGCAAGAGAAAAAACCCCATTAAGGGTGATGACAGAGGAACACAATAAAATTAAAGCTGAATCCAGAAAGAGGCAAAAAGCAAGACGCTAACAAACTGCGAAACAACGCAGCTTAACTAATCTGAACCGTGGTTCCTATCGCTGGCTCAGGACGTGGTCCATTCTGAGGAAAGTAATCAAAACCACGCCAACAAAAGGATACGGTATAACGGACTTGTGTTTTTACAGTACCCACAGTTGCTTACAAACAGGGACTTATGTTGAAATGAGGATTACGGATAGAAAACCGAGAAATGATCTCCAACGAGCACCAAGGCGGTAAAACCACCCTGAAGTAACCCTTACTGTTAGTAGCGTGCCAATTTTCCCCTTTTTTCGTGTAGAGTCCGGGAACTCGTTCGAAGACGGGACCCGTGAAAAACGAGCAGGTAAAACATTACAGTAGACTATAGAATGAAACCCATTAGCCAAGATAACACAAGTTTGTCACGGATAACGTTTCAGCGAATCCGCCCTTGTCAGAGGCTGAAGGAGAAAAGTTCTGTTTGTAAATAGAAATTTAAATTGAAAAGAAAACATTGAAATAAGAGGATTTCGCAACGAACGTGAGGATGGCCTAAGCGTGGGATACGGTGGTCGCTGACGGGGGATGCCCTTCAACCAAGGGCGCAACGTGAGCGGCGGCCGGTCGGCCACCCGGGAGGTCCGTCCGGCAGGGTGGCCGAGATAGGCGGGTCCGAGCGACGACGAACCCGCCATTTCGTTGACACATCAACGATGTGTCCCGTAAACAAAAGCCGCGTCGTCCGCCTATAAGATTAGCCGCACGTACCGTACTCGAGGCGCTGAATAATTGTGCAATCGGAGAGCTGGACCACCACATGCTCCGCTGTGGCCAGGATCGATCTGGTGGTGCTGGTCCGCGGGTGGGTAGGTTCAAGGCAGGCCACTTTCAGAGCCGCTTTAGAATCAAACCGCAAGAAAGTGGAAATAGAAATTCTCAGAGGTGATCTCTGTAGAGCTAAACTCATCTAATATTTACTTCGAAGGTTCGTGTGAATTCCGTGCACGGCTCTTCATGAATCTAGACATTGTCGTGTACAGTGAACAGAGCCTGATCCAAGATTGATATACTGTTTAGTTTTAGATTTCGCTCGATGGCCGATCTGCAGAAATCAAACTCTGTTCACTGGTTCGTGTGCATTTTCTGGCACCCGCACAGTCGAGTGATCGATCCCGGACTAACCAAGCCTTCCATCCCACCGGGTCGCGTAAATGGTACCAGACTCATCTGGGAAGGAAAATACACTGGCTTGGTATAGCGGCTAGCCGCCGCAAGTCATTGTATAGGCCAAATACGCATTCACAATGCCTCTTCGATTCTGAATGGAACACAAAACGGCGCGCCCTTTGTAGACGGGTCAACGCCGACACCTTTACATTCACTCTCTAGGCTTATACGGTAAAGCAACATGATACGCGCGTAAGAATCCGCTGAGGTTTCAAAAAACGAGAACTTGGGCAATGGTGCCTTCAAGGGTAAAATCCCAATCGATTAAGCTGATCAACCAGGCCCCCATCCACCCACCGGTGGAGATAGCAGTTTTGTCTGTCCGGAACGAAAAAAAAAACAAAAAAAGCGACGCGTATGGAATTGATCATCGATGCATCAAACTGTGATGAAACGAAAAGGTATCCGATAGCACTAGCTATGGCTCTAAAATGAATTACATGGAAAAGAAACTGAAGATTTCTTATTGTACCGCTGACAACTTCAGCCCTAAATCGCGCCTCCGACGCGCCCGAACGGATCCACTCAGTAAGTCCAGTAGAGTCGGAATCTTCTTCCGCAAACTTCATATCTGAAGATTTAAAAAACACCGTTCGATTCATCTTCTGAGCTTGAAAATATCCTAACTTGTTGAGCTCGAAAATATCCTTACTTTTACTGAAGCTGCAATCCATGACCTAGTTATGGGCGGTTTACTTCGACTTCCTGTTAATTGCTCTACGACTACTACTTCAGCGAACCGTAGAGTAGGAAGAATTCTGAGAAGAGGCTAGACTAGCTGATTTACGATTGACATCCAGTAACCTCTATCAGGTCGCGATTACGCTTCGGTAGTTATTGGTAGTGCTCACTATCTACGAATAGCAGCTCTTACACTACATAATGTAGTGAATGAATTGTTAATTTAGGAATTGCAAAGCAGAATTTTCTATGATAAACAGTCCTGTATTGTCACGTACATATGTCTCTTTCAGAAGCTCGGTTCCTGAAAGAAAGTAGAAAATCCAAGAATTGAAGAAATAGAGCGTGCTTCACACATTCGCTACAACAGTGAAAACGAGCCACTCCAGTAATCGTTACAACTTGGCTACTATTTTGCAAAGAAATGTTTTAAATTTATTATTATTAGTGTTAATTTAGCGCTGCTATAGCTATTATGAAGACTTATTGCTTTTTGCGTAGGGTGCTAGAACAACGCGTTGGAATGTAATTGAGACGAAGCCACTATTAAGAGCAACAAATTGAATGAAGTAAAAACGTTCTTCGACATATCACACGTCCATATCCGTAGATTCCAGTTGATCAACTCGCCCATTTCGTTGCTAGGAGACGTAATTGATCGAACAGATATCAGACTCTATCCAACAAATTCAACCGATAATTATTCTAATTAACTACAGCAGCGGTAAAAAAGATATGTCACTTTTCATTTTTATAACAAATAGCTTAAATCGAGAAGAATCTGATACCAATCACGATAGTTCTGACGATTCCACTTGAAAATATATCGAAACATACCGGTGTTGCGAATTCTGTGTTTTTTAAAAATATTTTATAGTGATTTTCATAAGCTATTTTCAACGAACATATCTCGAAAATCGCTGAGCGTAGGGTCAATCTGATTCTGACAGAGCATGGTCTATTTATTATAATGTGTCACCAACACTTGATTCAGATCGCAGTTAAATTGTAGATTTTTCTGGTCAAACATTTTGATGGTCAAAAACTGGTCAAACTTTAGGACCATGTTTCAAAGAAAATTCCATATCTTTCTAGTTTTTCGACAAAATCACACCAAATTCAACTGCGTTGTAGCCAATGATTTTCTCTTTAGAAACTTACTTCTATTTTGAGCCTAGTCTCTTACTTTGTGAGAAACGTCCTTTTAAAATTGAGATTGCATAAAGTGTTATATTCGAAAAAGTTCAATAGAAATCGACTCCATTTTTTTCCCAGTTCGTAGTACATTTGTTACTCTTATTACTGTACGTACGTTATATTGAATCAAAGTTCTTCATAAAAATATATCACTACGACTAACACACGCTGTGCGCGCCTTTGCCCTCCACCGTACAATGTACTGGTAGTGACGGCGCATGCGGCGTGTGTTAATCAAAGCGATATATTTTTATGAAGGACTTTGATTTATCCAGGCGTACGTATAATATCAAAAGTACCATGGATTTTCTATGAACAGAGAGAAAATGAAGTCGATTTCCGTCGAACTCATTCGAATATAACAGTTTACGCAATCTCAATTTCAAAAGGACGGTTCTTACAAAATAAGAGACTAGGCTCGAAACGGAAGTAAGCTTCCTAGAGAGAAAATTATTTTCTACGAAGCATTTGAATATGGTGTAATTTCGTTGGAAAATTGGAAAGGTATGGAATTTTCTTTGAAACGTGGTCCTGAAGTTTGACCAGTTTTGGACCATCAAAATGTTTGCTCAGAAAAATCTACAATTTAACTGCGATCTGAATCAAATGTTGGTGACACATTATGATAAATAGACCATGCTCTATCAGAATGTCGTCTCAGATTGATCCTACGCTCCGCGATTTTCGAGATATTTTCGTTGAAAATAGCACATGGAAATCACTGTAAAATATTTTTAAAAAACACAGAATTCGCAGCGCTGGTATGTTTCGACATATTTTCAACTAGAATCGTCAGAGCTATTGATTGGTATCAGATTCTTCTCGATTTGAGCTGTTTTTGCATAAAAAATGAAAAGTGGCATATCTTTTTGACCGCTACTGCACACCTGTATTATTATGTATAAATGGTTTAGCCATTTCTTCTCCGGTAAGTTTTGAAACCACTTGTACCGGTTTTACACCTTTTACAGATGTAATGAAGAGTGAAAGAAAATGTTTTGCACCTGCTATGAAGTGAATTTTTACAATTTCACGTACCGAACTATGTATGAGGAAAGAATCCTGTCTTCCCGCTCTTCTCAACTTTCTTTTTTAATTTTTCTGTTTCAATCAACGTGATGGACGAGGAGATTAGCCCTCTGGAATAGGCGAATGTTGGATAAGAGCAGGGAAATCTGATTTGCTTTTTTTTGAGTGTAGCTAAACATTACTAAGCCTAGACAAGCAGTGCAAAGATGGTTGCCACAAATCGTCAACCAATGAAAATCGCCTTTTCGTGATCATTGGTGCCTAAGATAGCATTCGAATCCACGTCTGAGCCGAAACAGAAATACGTAGGGCTCAAGAGATGACCAAAAGTAATCTGTAGAAGAAGAAATTTTTGAAACAACAGGGAGAATGGGAAAGGTAGGTAAGGAGATCGGAGTCACTCACAAATTCTCACGGTTGACGGAAAAGAAAGAAAAAATCGCGCAGAGGAATTTACATTTATGAATTTGTGCCTCTACTTGGTTCACGACATCTGTCTTCAACATTTCAGCAGCTTCTTATCCTTATACACGAATCAAATTTACAGCAGTTAATTTTTAGTTTTGGTGTTTATCATATCATTGATATTATTATTAGTACTATTATTCTGGTCCAATAACGTGTTATACAGATTTTTCAGCTTTTCTAGTTGAGTTCTGCTGATTGGATAATCGTGAACAAACAAATATATAACTTATAGTTAGACTGGTCAATCAAAGACAACAATTCAGCCCACTCCAGACAAGTGGTTATTTGAGCTATTTGAGCGGCAATTTTGAATCGAACGACATTCTAACGAGTTCGCAGGATTGTAGCAAGTTACCTAGAGGATACCAGAGTTGGCTCGCTGTAGAATCTTAGCTCCCTTAGCCGATTTCTCGATTTCACATGGAACTTTCGCTGGAGATTAGGGGTGGAAAGCTTCACTGTTGAATTTTTTGCAGAGTTCCAGCGGTTGTGGAGCCTATGTAATTCCGAAGGACGAACATCAGGCATTCTTTTGAAACTCGATTGTTCATGAACGAGCAGAGTTCATCAGAAATCATGTGAGGCCTGACAACTCAAGTAATCAAAAAGGTAATAATATGGCTTAGATGAGCATGATGAAGCGAACAACTTTTGCCATCAACAGATGCATTCGTCATAAAAACTTGTTTTTGCCTTCACCATGCCTTCAGAGATTCGCAGGTAGAACAGTTTATTTCATTCGTCTAATTCCAGGCGAAGAAAACACATACTGTTCAACCGTTAAACTTAAAGGCAACAAAAGTTGAAGATCATTTACCTTCACCAAACCAAAGGCGGGGCTTAAATGTGACAGAAATTCGGTTCAACTGTTGGCCTTCATGACCAGTCACAGAGAAAGTTGTCGAGAGTTATGTAAGAGGTCTTACCTGAGCTTTGCTCTCTTTCCATTCTTCGAGGGGTTGCGCATATTTATCGAATTTGAATGGCGCTATGGACAGAAACAGAATACATTCATATATAGAGCGCTCAGCAAGTGTTTGTTTAGCTCCGTTTGCCTTTATTTCTGTCACCACATATTAAAATGATCACATCCTTGTTTTTATTTGTTTAAAGGGATTACGCTACGTGGCGTCTCGTCGGGCACATGCACCGTTCTTTGAAACTTCATTAAACGGGTGGCATTCAACCCTTTTACTAACGCAGAGATCAGGTACATTTCAACCGCGTGTATTTCATCGATAAATGTCAATTGTGTACCTCCAAAATTCACTATTCTTCAAGAGTCGGGAAACAAAGTGTGTCAAGTTTAGTGGAGCACATCGCCACGAAATAAATTGTCGAAAGATTGTTGTATTCTTTAGCAAAGAGCTGCCCTATAGCTTGTCTACATAAGATCGTAGGGAAAAAAGGGCGCGCGTGGTGCAGTGGTAAGAGTTTTTAGTGACACCCATACGGCCGAGCGATCGATCGCCGCTCGAGTTCACCATCGTTCCATAACTTCGAGGTCAAGTGACGGGTACCAGACTTTTATGGGAATGTGGAAAAGACTGACTTGGTATAGTGGGCTTGGCCCCGCCAGTCATTGTATAGGGCAAATACGCATTCCCCATGCTTCTACGATTCTGAATGGAACACGAACGTAACGGTGCATCCTCAGGGTTTGGTCAGCGCTGGTACCTTTACCTTTTATACTAACCAAAAAAGCGTTAAAGAAGAGTTGGAATTCCCTTCGTTGACGTAACTATCCGCTCGATGTAGTCTCTTGCGTTTGAAAATGAGATTTTCTATAGCCACGCAGCTATTTTGGTGGTCGAGGTAGTGAGAAATTGTCGTAGAATTGTTGAACCAGCAGCGCCTACCCCATCCCCCAATTGCCAATGGCAACAGGACAATGAAATCCGTCAGATGAGCCAGCAAAATCGATCTGATTTCAATTGAAAATAAAAAATATTTCAGTGAAACGTGCCAGGAGGTCAGGTCAAGCATGCTGGGACCAGCCGCTATGCCAAGTTTGTGTATTTACCTTTCCAAATAGGTTTGGTACCAATTTACCCGACCCCGGAAGAATGGATAGCTTGGTTAGCCCAAGAGAGGATCGGTCGCTGCACCGTACGCCTGTAAGCTGCGCAACTAACCGCTGCGCCACGCGCGCTTCTATATTATGATACTATTAACTTGCAGTTCTGCATCACTTATTTCGCGTACCACTGAAAAAATGTACGTACGACACAAAGATTTTTTGAGTAAAAATTAAATGGATAAAGCGACACTCCAATGAACCTTACTTCGTTAAAAGAGTAGCATAATATCACATAAGCTCGACAGAAACAGCACCCAATTTAGCGACGATTTGACAAATGAAAGGTGAAAATGCTCTGTTCTCTCTCGATAATGTAACGTTTTCTTCATTGCGATCTACTTTTTGAAAATGTTTCCAGATGACGATGGAATAATCAAATTCAAAAAAGAGTCTGCAGCTCCTTTCTACGCTTATTCACTCTGCACATATCAATTGAAAGTTGATCTAAAATCGCCAGCAGTCGGAAGCAAAAAACTCAATACCCAAAAGGAACTCTCAATTCGATACTGCTTAGCATTCAGGTAAAGTGTTTTCTAGCAGTTTTTAGTTTGATGATTCTTCTTTGGGCCGAAAATTCATATCAGAAAATCCTTATCAAATTGCCCCATATGGAATTTCAAAGGGCACAAAAACAACTGTCAAAGAACAATCAGTCTCAAAATCATTAGCTTTTACATCGGCAGATATTCTGCAGTGAGATGCGAAATACTGCGGCGAGGAGATCGGGGTGTGCTTCCGGACGCTCTCCAGTTTGATTTCAATATTTACGCTGACGACTGCGATTTCAACGACAACGTCGCTCGTCGTTTCAACGACACGACGAGATACGGTATGTATGTGTGTGCGAATGTCAGCCTTACAACAGCGCGATGATATACGGTCCTCTTGAGACGACGGGAGGGACGTCGTCTGTTCGCCTGCCGCCTGAACCGGGGCGGGGATCAATCACCACCGCAACGGGTCAACGTCGGTGCCGCGAGCTGTGGGAAAGGTCCGCCGGCGTTCGCAACGCTTGTCACGCCTCGTCACCTGTCGGACACCTTTATCCGGTCTCTACGAGCCCCTAGAAACTATTAGGTTAAGTCATTAGTAATCGAACATTTCCATGACTTCAAGATCAAGTTTCCCGCCATTTAGGATGTTGGTCAAACGCGTAAGATATCAGACAGTTGAAGTAGAAAAGCCCTACATCACGGTTCACTGCATTTGGTGAAGTTGCTAGTTGTTTCGATGGCTTAAGAATTCATTCCGTCTGAATTGTGACGTTATTCTTTTCCTCTTCCTACCTGACAACTGTTCTATCCAATCCTCTAAACGCTTCAAGGAGGTTTATAGGGTAGGTGTTCTTGTTCGAAACGCTGCCCTACCCTTACCTCTCGAAGTTCTGTATTGGCCCCTTGAACGCTCAGAGGAAGTTCACAAGGAAAGTGTCCCTGTTCCAAGCAGCGTCTACTCTTGCCTCTCGAAATTCAGAACGGACGACTACACCATCGAGAACATGGACATATCAGGACGCCCGACGAAGTTGTATCTGGGCGTAATGAGGAGCGAAGTAGAGACAGTGGAACCATGCCAAACCACTCGTAAAGTTTCAGACACCACTGTCGTTCCTCAGCCACGGGTCGTGGGCTAAAGTCGGTCCACAATGAACCCCACGCGCGCTTTAGAGGTCCGATTACTCATGACTCAGGCTAACATTACACCCTTCCTTTGTTACACCGGATTACGAGATACTTCAACTCTAGGTGAATTGGACCCCATCCTCTAAGAGCTCCATTAGCTGTAGAAAAAGAAGATGGGAAAACGAGTGAGCACCTGCCAGGGCGAACAAGACTGCAACAGCGAAAACTTTGAATCCTCCAAAACAACGTAGAGTGAAAAAGCGGAAATTTTCCACTGTTAGTGTCCTTTAATGGTAGATACGCGCGTACTACTCTTATTTATTTAGCATTTTATTTCATTACGTCTCATCAGCTGCTCAAATTTTATGACTCAAAAAAGTTCTCCTTAACAAAGGAGGTCTGTGAGGAGCTCAAAGTACACACATGCGCCCGAAAAACCAAAAAAAAAAAGAAAATAAATTGCTAAATTGGTGTGGTACAGTGTTGGAACTGTTATTCATATCTGCCTTATATTTCTGTTTACATAGTAATTTATTTTATTCTGTCTCGTCAGCTGTTCAATTTTGACGACCCAAAATTATTTTCCAAAATATCAACACATCAATCACCAGTACTGTACCCTATTTTTGTTTATATGGTATTTTATTCCATTATGTCCGTCAACTGTTCAAATTTAATGGAATTATTTTCCAGAACGAAGAAAGTCAGGGCTTTCGAAGCATCTGATTTAATGGAGAAAGAGAATTCTTCTGAAAGCAGTTTTTGCCTATGTCATATAATAGCTTAGTAAAAGTTGCCGTTCTGCAACTCAACATCCATTGCATTCTTTAACTTTATGTGGAGTGATTAACTGAAATGTACTACGTTGTATTCTAGTTTATCTAAAGAGTTTTGGAATAGGTGAAAATACGAGGTTTCGCGACGAAGAATGCCAAATAACTGGCAAGTTAGGGAGCTAGCAGGAACGCGTTCAATTTCCATTGATTTGGAACGAGCACAACGGCTGAAGATAAGCAGAGAACGAAAGTAAAAAGGTAATCGAAGGATCGCCAGAGAAGTACAGGATGATGACGAATAGGTAGAGGAATTTGATACACAGCTTCCTACGAATTGCATTGTAACGCAGCCCCTCCACAGCCTGGCGCTGCGAGACACCAACGCTGCGTTATCGGCCCCAAAGAGCGTTCAATGCATCGAAAATTCCACACTGCTGGTCATCGTATCTAGAAACGTCATACTGATAGCTTATAAAGCTCCATGAAGCAGCCTGCAGAATTCATTTTTCTACAATTCTTGCAGATATTGAAAAGAAAGAAGTAGGCTTCGAAGATGCAAAAACATGGACATTGGACCAATACAATGACTTGCGGTGCCACCCGCTATACCATGTCAGTGTCTTTACCTTTCCAGGCAAGTCTGGCACCAGTTCACCCAACCACAGAGGGATGAAAGGCTTGATTAGCCAGATCGGGGAGTGATCACTCGACCGTGCTGGTGTCAGTAGCGCCTCTTAGCACAGTACCGCGTGCTCCGTGTACGATAGTACATTGATCAATATTTATTTATTTGTTTTTTATTAATTAACTGCATGGTTGCGTGCATAGTTAATGATGACAAATTCTAATGTACTGTAGAATGAAGCCGATTAGGCACGATGAGACAAGTCTATGAGGGCTAACGTTTCGGCGAATCGCCCTTTGTCAGAGCCTCAAACTTACGCATTTGAGCGAAGGAAACCCGTGAGGAACTTTTGGTGTAGATGATTCTGATGAGAACAAACTAGCCTCCAAATGTACATAGTTTTTGTTCTTGGCCCATACGTCTAATTACCTGAGTTTGAGGTTCTGGCGAAGGTGGATTCGTCGAAACGTTAGCCGTACTAAACATATATCATTTTGGCTAACCTGCTTCATTCCACAGTATACTATAATGTCTTACCCGCTTGATGTTGAATTGCTATCTATTATGGCCATTTTATCATACGCTATCACGAATGTATTTAGCAAATAGTCCTCAGTCGATGAGGTTTTACTTCGTACAAGCTGGATCGCTGAGTGGTACATCGAATGATCTTCTTCTTCCCGTCTGGAGGCGGGAGCGGTGGGCTCGTAAGTTCACATATCACTAAACATCAGAGATATATTAGTTGTTCATTGAACCTGAAAGCCGATGTTCTCGAAAAAAGAAAACTACATCGTAAAAAACCTAGTATCACTGGGAATTTTAGAGTATATGGACAATTATTTTTATCATTAGTGGTGTGATCATGATAATCATACTCGCAATCTTATGCCTCTGCTATGTTCGAATGCATTTCCAGCAGAGGGATCAGCCAGGTGAGTTGCCTCAATCGTTGCATTGGATGAGAAGGGTGTTCTACTCGTTGAGGGCGGACCCAAACGCTGTTTGGTACTTTACTACTTTAGCTGTGCCGTTTGAGTGGGCGGATTCGGGGGGGGGGGGGGGTGGAGTCAACGGCGAGTGAACCTCTTCTAGCCACCCTATTGGAAGCGTTGTCAGCATCGTGGCGTGACGTTATGTTGTCAGCGCTCTGGCGTCATTGGTTGACTCCACCCCCTGAGCCCGCCCACCCAAACGACACAGCTCAAGTAGTAAAGTACCCGCTGTTTTTTTGAATCAGAATAAGCCTCTGAAATACAGTGTATGTAGTAGCCAAAATTTCTTGGAAAAACTCCTCAAAAGAATCCTCACGAATCAGCTCCAGGTGCTACTGGGGGTTGAGGAGGGGAAGGTTCAGGGGCATCATTTGCGCCTTGACTGCATACACCGCCAACCACAAAGCTGTGCCTACCACAACAATGAAACAATAACAGTGAGAGAATAATAAAAATAGCAACCAATGGGGAGTCGGCAGATCATTGAGAAGCCGATTTGGCAGGTTTTGAAAAACTCTGTGACAAGAGTTGCTCAAGGGTGCTCTTCATCTTCTCAAGGTTCTTGAATAGGTGGCCGTGGCAGGGGGCAGCTATGCTTCAAGATAGGCAGTGTTGCTCATTGCTCCAGCAGTGAGAGTTACCGATGAGTAGCCGCGGAAACTTTACGCTCTCAATTCGGGAAGCGAATCGGCTGCTTTCAGAAATAAGAGTGTTCATATTCTGCTGCTACAACTGGGGAAGCGATTGTGGTCCATGTGAATTCTACCAAACTGATCTATCACAATCGGTATCAATATGCCTTCTATATCAAGGTGGAAACTCATTGTGCGTACTTATTCCCGTAGATCGGTCGACGCCGGGGTATGACGGTCTCGCTGTCACCTTTATTGGCTGTGTAACAGGCACTGGCGACTCTACATGAGACACGGAGAGCTTTGAGTCACACATTTCAATTCCGTCCGAGCTACTTCGTGAGAATAGCATAGCACCATCAGAGGAATGCATATTTTTGCTGTTTCGGTTTTCAAATGGACAAAGATAGCGGCAAATGCTATAATTTGGAAAATTATTAAGAAGAGGAGAGAGAAACTTTCTGTTAAGCGATCGCTCTAACTCCATGAGAGCTTAGTAATGTCCTGATGTGGGATGGCTTTCGCCGAAAACCAGTAGTGTTCATTCAACAGCATTCGAGAAGAAACCTGAGGTACAAACATTGGTGTTTTCAGGAGGAGAAATTGCTTTTGTGCATGCGAGGTCGGAGTTGCCGCCTCATCAGATCGCCTTTTGCTCTGCTCCAGCGCCCGTTCCGTACACGACCGACGACGATCAAACCCCGGATGGGTCACCGCCACCTCCTGTTCAAGCCTACTACCCCGACAGTACGGCACCAAACCAGCCACAAGCATATCGCGTCGTTCACGCTCCTATAAATCTCACACCTGGCTACAAGTTTTTCTGAACCTCAGCTTTTTAGTGCCATTCGTTTACATTCACACTCGCTCTGCATTTTGCTCAATTACATATGATATACACTCTGTACTGAACGTGTTTAAAACACTAAAATGAAGTTTGTGATAAAAACGGTTTGTTCCTCACATGGCTGTCTGTTCCGATGTTTATTCATTTTAACCGAGTCTCTCTCGCTAGCCGATCGTTCTGCTCCCCTTACAATTAGTTCCTTCCTTTAGCGCCGCATCGCCACATTCGTGTTCTATTCAGAGCCCGTATGCTCGTCTAACCCCAGCCGGGGTTAAGCCACGTCATTCCCGACCCCGGGAACATCCCTGCTGCAGGATAGGTTGGGGCTGGTCGTATGCTCGACAGCGGGGTATGCCTCGGCGACACGTGGTTGTGTTGGCAGCATGATATGAACGATAAGAGCCGAGATATCATTTCATTTTCGATTACGCCCTAGCTCTTATCGTTTTATTTGAGATTTACCCACACTTTTTTTTTACCTGAATACTTTTTCTCACTTCTTATGGGAATTGTGTGAGCACTTCTTCCTATAGTTATTTTTGGTATTGCTTAACCTATAAGTTATCTACTATTCCGAGATTTCATATCCATTCTAGGCTTTAGTTTTGAATTTTCTTGGCTTCACTCGACGTTAGAAAACTTTCTTCCGATGGGCAGAACTGTTGAAATCGAACTCAAGAATCGCGTTTGTGATTAATCTGGAGAAGAGAACAAGCTTAGTGCACCAAAAGAAAAAAATGTTCGTTCTTGAGCGCAACATCAAAGTCCGGGAATACAGGGTGCGCCAGCTAACTCCGGATAACCGCGACTCTATTTCTCAAACAACCTTACACAAGACCATACAACTGAAATCCAGATCCTTTTACACATTAGGAGAGGGGTGTATCAGTTTTACAGTTACTCAATAGCCTCCATCAGCAGCAATAATCCCCTCCATCCTCGACGTGAAGCGCTCGCAAGCCCTTTTCAAAAAAGCTCGGTCTAAATTTGCGAATACTGCTCCAATGCCAAGCGTCGCGAGGAACATGGTTTCTTTAGGCTATCTGTAAGTATTATCTAAAACCTTACTTCTTACTGTCTTTGAATTTTCCCAGAACTACGAGCAAACGCCATTCGTATTTCTATATGGACTGAATTTCGGTAGAGAGAAATTACATCAAGCAGAAGGCTAAGAGCAAAATGAAGAGCCAGGGAGAGAATTACTGTTCGTTAATCGTTGTATCCAAAAGAAAGTGCGATTTTTGATTCATTTCTAACATGCGATGAAGAATGGATACTATACTATGGGAAGAGATACTTTGCAGTTTTTTAAGCTCCAGGATCATTCTGATGACGGATTTCCACTGTAAGAAGGTAGTGGTTCACATCCCGTCAACTACAAAACTTACTTTTTCTTCCCTCGTCCTAGCCGAACGATAAAGAACGAAAAAAAGATGCAGATCTCCAGATTTTTTCGTAAGTGGCACGAATGACTAACAGTCCTTTAGTGAAAGACATGGTCTTCAAAACGGTGTTTAGGTTAGGTAAAACGGTTCGCCCTGTACTGAGCTATGAGATCTTAAAATAAGGTGCAAGAAAGGAGAGAATTTTGTTTTCAACCTAATAGATTACTCGAAAAATTCTGTGCTCTATTGAATGTATCTACAAAGAAAATGCCTCTAAACTTTGTGTTATCGCTGAACTCCACTCCTTTCTAGTACTGGTGGGAATCGATTATTGAGTTTGAAATTTCGATAATTGATTGTTATTACAATCTATTTTGGTGTTTTGAGCACTAATCAAACGGCAAAATAGGGCAAAATTGGCAAAGCATCCGCAGCATGTAAAGGCCGGTTCAGAGTGTTGCTGCATGCAGATCTGCAGCAACACGGTGGTCCCGAACGGAACGACGCTCCGCCCCTCTGTTGCTGCAGAATCATGCAGCAACACTCTGAACCGGCCCTAAGGAGCATTAATAAGCTCCAATGCTAAAATGCCGCTTTATCACGGCTTTCCTCTACAAAGTGGTAGAGGGACTTAGGGCCGATTCAGAGTGTCGCTGCATGCAGCTGCAGCAATGATAAAGTATAGCAATTGCAGCGCTGCAGCAGCTGCATGCAGCACACTGCAGCAGAGGGGGGTGTTCAGAGTGTTGCTGCGTGCAGCAGCTACATGTAGCGCTGTGCAGCAGCTGCAGCAGAGGATTCCCACCGAAATTTTATTGTCGTGCTGCAGGAGAGGTTGTGGCTGCGGACTTGAATGGGCGCGGGGGTCCCGCAACGATCGTCCTGCTGATTTCCCATCGACGCCACGCCATCGATCGATTCTGAAGAGTTCACATGTCAAACATGTCAAAACCGACCGAGCTGCTGCTGTAGTTGCTGCAGAAAACTGCAGCAAATCTGCAGCAACGCGGTGGTCCCGAACGGAGCGACGCTCCGCCCATCTGTTGCTGCAGAATCATGCAGCAATACTCTGAACCGGCCCTTATCATTGGTCGGGGATGACGTGGCTTGGGGATCATATCATTCACGTCGTCCCCGGGGTTAGACGAGCATACGCCTTATCATTCATATCATCCACGTCATTCTCGGGGTTAGACGAGCATACGGCCTCAGAATCGCAAAGGCATGGTGAGTGCGTATTTGAATAACAAAATGACTTGCGGGGGCCGACCGCTATACCGAGTCAGTGTCTTTACCCTCAAACGAATCCAGTACCAATTTAAACGTCTCCGATGGACAGGAGTCTAGGTTAGCTCGGGGAGGGATCGGTCGATCGAACCTGCGGGTGTCAAAAGCGACTCTTGCAACTCTAACACGCGTGCCTTTAATAAAAGAAAAGAATGCGAACGTGATTGTACCCCTGACTGGAATGTACAGATGAATAGTCGAAAAAATTGGTGCTGCTGAATCAATTCTGAAAAGGTAAAGTGCACGTTAATACTACTTCAATAGTCACTTCACCCAATTACCGTTAAGTTGTCCAACAAGCTCTTGCTTTGACCTGGCGATCCTGGTTGAGACCTGTTATCGATTTAGCAGTAGGGTATGTAAATGGTCAAAGCCAGCTTATGCCTACACAAAATTTCGGGTTTATATTAGCCAGTTGACTAGAACGATATGGAGTTATCAAACGTTCATCTTCGACACAACCTTCTTTACGAGTTCCAACACTCCTCTGCTGAAGCCCATCGTAATTTTGTGCACGCTTCTGGTTAAGAAGCACACAGTGCATGTACCTGTAACAGCTGGATGAATCGCTTCAAATCAGACGATTTCTCGCTGTCTGATACGCCCAGGTTAGGATGACAGTCTACGGTCGATAATGGCTTACTACTGAATGCCATCAAGGCAGATCCTTTCCAAACCATTCGTGAATTGGCGGAGAACATCTCCTGTAGTAAATCCGCGATCGCGTATGAAGTGCAGAAGCCTGGTTTTGTTTGGAAAACTCGGAAATGGATTCCGTATGAATTATTATTTGACCAACGCTCCGCACAAGCTGATGCATGCTTTTCCAACTTGTCCCGCTCTCGCCGTTTTGGCTGGTTGGACTCACTCATTACAGGAGATGAGAAGTGAGTGTAGTATGTGTCTCATGCAGCTAGACATGCATGAGTTCCAGCAGAGCAGAAGCCACCAGCCATTCCCAACTGTGATCGGAAACCGAGGAAGGAGATGCTGAGCGTTTTCTGGAATGTTCGCGAGACTGTATGCTGGGAGCTCTGCCCTTCCGATAGTACCGTCATTAGCGAAGTGTAGTGCAACCAACTCAGCCGCACTGTCCGTGTTAGTCGTCCCGAAATCGACAAGGTATAGTTTCTTCATTATAATGCTAGACCGCACACTTCCAAGTTGACCGTCAAAAGCTGCAGATTCTGTTGTTCAAAGTGGTTATCCGCCCACCCTACTCACCAGACCTTGCCCCAACTGACTGCCATCTGTTCCGCTCGCTAGCTCTCTTTTTGGAGAGAAAACGATACGATGATCGAGCAGCAAACCACCGGACTTCTACCGATACGGCATCCATTCCCCACCGATTCGATGGAGGACAGTCACAAAGATGGTCGGTACTTCGATGAGTAAGGTTAGTTCCGTCAAAATTTGTAAAACTTTGATAATTGCTGCGAAAATCGCAAGAACGTATTGGACATCCTAATAATCGAGTAATTAGTTTCGCCTCATATGCCGTCCAAAATGCCGATGAAATGCGCTATGCTTCTATTTGCAAACCGTTAAGGTAGCATCGCATGGCTATGATTCTGTTCAGTACTTGGTGATCATTGCGCCTTTCACTAAAAAGCAAGCTTATGCATTCTCCTGTGACTCTAGTATCCTTCGAACGCCTTGTAAGGAATGCTCTTCTCAACTGTCAGTGAACTTTGTAATGTTAACACGTTAACAACAATATCGCGCAATGGTGCACGACACCACAATAATTGAAGCATACAGCGCGCAATTATTTTGTTCCCTCCTCGGGGCATCTGCTGTGACGGAGTCTTACTCGTAGCGAAAGGCGGATCACTCCCTCTGTTTCGCAACGATTGGATTCCCAAGCTTGTGGAATGGACCGTACGGCAACGCTTCGACTGGATACCAGGGAACAAATATGCTCGACCAACAGAAGAACAGCCTCAGTACCCTGCACACCGAGCTCTGCCGTCTCCGACGTCGGTTGGTATGACAACCGGTGAGAGGCGTAGAAATCTTGGGTTGCGCAGGACGTCATGGATTCTGGACAATGATGACACATCTGGAGCACGACATGGAGACTGTTTCATGCTTTGTACATACAATGCTAGAACAGTTTCTTCAAACGCCGACCTCTACGCTCTTCTCGAAGCTGTTGGTCACATAAAATACCATGTGATCGCACTACAAGAAACGAGGAGCAGGATAGCCGACATACGTCAACACAGCGACGGGACTCTTGGTATCCGCGGAGATAAGATACCGTCTTGGAACGTCGGTGGCGTTGGATTCATCGTGCACCCATCTGTCGTCCATCTCGTCGACTCTCACGAGATCCTGTCTCCTCGCCTAGCCATTCTGCGCCTTCATCACAAGACCATCTCAATCGTCAACTGCTACTCACCACATGCAGCAGCTTATGATTCGGAGCTAGATGCGTTCTACGGACAGCTAGAAGAAGTCATCCGAAATGAGAAGTCCTTTTACAAGTTCGTCGTCGGTGACTTCAACGCAAGAATCGGAAAGGGCAATGGCGAAGATCACAGGATTGGAAGATTTGGGATAGGCGATAGGAATGAGAATGGAAATTGTCTGGCTAATATCATGTCCGCTGTACGTCTCTTTCACGGCAAATCGCTGTTTGAGAAGAATAAACACCGTCGCTGGACATGGGAATCACCTAATGGCACGATTCATGCTGAGCACATCATGACCAACAGAAGATGATGCCTTCACGGCACTTCCGTGGCACCATCTTTTTGCAGTGGATCTGATCACCGCCTCCTTCGGGCTAAGATCAGGTTCGATCAGCATCTGGAGAAGAACACCTGTCATAGACCGAAGGGAAGGAAGCAAGTCGTGTTCGACGAAGGCCTTTTGAACGATGCTATATCCCTTTATGACTGGCGAGTCGCTGAGGACCCGACCGAGGACTACGAGCTGCTTCTCAAAGGACTACATACGTGTGCTGACGCTGCTTCTCTTTCATTATCAAGCAGAAATGCCCGCATCTCTTCGAACACCAAGGCGCTGCTTGAGAAAAGGAGAAGTTTGAGGATGGATCCGAATGCAACCCACCTGGAGCGGCTGGTTGCCAATACCAGTTGCAGAAAGGCGTTGCAGGAGGATCTCAATCAGCACAGGAAGAAGAAGATCTTAGAAGCAGCACAAGAAAGACGAAGTCTGAAGAAATGTCGACGAGACCTCAACGAGTTCACTATTCCGCTATCGACATTGAAACGTGAAGACGGGACTGTCACCACTTCCCGTTTCGAGATGGAATCGATTACAGAGAGGTTTTATACCAATCTGTTCCGTTCTACACAACCTGTACCAGACCCCGATATCCCCACTGGTGAAACACCACCAAGGATTCTACCATCTGAGGTACGAATCGCGATTAGGAATATGAAGAGCGGCACGGCTCCAGGGCCAGACAAGATTTCCGCCGTTCTCCGTGCAGGAAACCACACTCTGCACTCCCTTCTTGCGGCACACATGACATCCTACTTTTGGAAAGAACGAATCCCGGATCAGTGGAGGAATTCGCGCACAGTCATCTTGCACAAAAGAGGTGACAGGGATGATCTTCGCAACTACCGCCCCATTAGCTTGTTGAGCGTGCTCTACAAGCTTTTCACGAATATTATCCTGACGCGGATATCGCGTACGTTGGATGAAACACAACCGCCTGAGCAAGCTGGGTTCCGTCAGGGATTCAGCTGCGTCGACCACATCCAAAGTGTCGCGATGGTCATCGAGGTCTGTCGGGAGTACCATCTTCCCCTCGTCTTAACCTTCGTCGACTATGAAAAGGCCTTTGACAGCGTCGAAACGAATGCTATTCTGTCTGCGTTAGTCGATCAAGGAGTGGACTGGTCCTACATAAGAACGCTGGCCGACTGCTACTATCGCTGTTCTACGACAGTACAGCTTTTCCGACGTCCAATCAACATCTCCATCGAGAAGGGCGTCAGGCAAGGCGATACTATTTCGCCCGAGCTGTTTACTGCCGCATTGCAGTGGGTGATGAAGTCGCTGGACTGGGACGAAAAGGGTATACGTGTGGACGGAAAATTCCTATCGAACCTTCGTTTTGCGGACGACATCGTCATCTTCGTGAAAAGTACAACTGAAGCAGAGACGATGCTCAGAGAGCTGGACGAAGCTGGAAGGAAGATTGGACTGCGCATCGATCGGAAGAAGAAACAGGTCATGAAGAACTCCTGGGCCCACATTCATCATTCGTAAACCACGATAAACCCCGCGATATAGCCTGTGAACGGCGCGCACCTTTCTCTACTTATCCTAAACTTCCCATGTTAAACGCAATCTCTCATTGACTGCCGTCTGGCTCTGGCTGCGCCGCGGTTTCGGAGACCGCTCGTCCGTTCGTGAATGTGGGCCTAGTGTGATGGGGGGCACATCGAACTCGATGGATCTCCCATCGCCGAAACGAAGTCCTAAGTTTACCTGGGGCGCTCCATGAACATGGACAACGACATGAAGGAAGAACTCATCAGAAGAAGGAGAGCTGCGTGGTCAGCCTTCGGGTCTCTCAAAGAGGCTACCGACCAACTCCAGGATGCTGACTATCGTGCTCATTTGTTCGATTCGACAGTTCCGATCAACAAGCTGGATGACGATCGCGAGACAACGAAGCGAATGGAACTCGTGTTGGGGCCCGCACGTTCAGTGAAGCCGGGCCATCTAAGTATCTAAGTAAGTAAGCTTCATCTACTTCTGCATAAAAGTTTGGTACACTATTATGTATAATATAATAGTATTTCACATTTATTCAACAGTCACAATTATGAATTGTCTGGAAACAATCTAAACAATTATATTTGTTACACTCACTACATTTTGTTTCAATCCTCTTCGCAACGTTCCTCACAGTTGATGTTTCAGAAATTGTAGAAATCGATTTGTAGCATTCCGCGCAGTAACGTCTGTCATTGGCCTTAGGCACCTGTTATCCCGACGCTCACCCCACAACGTCTGCCAGCGCAACTAATCCGCCTCCTTATCAGACACCGTGGGACCAGACACGCTTATGCCAGTTATACGTCAGACGCTGGCGTGGTGACGCTCACGGGCTGTTATGCAGACGCTCACGCGGGAGGTAGTGCATTGCACTGCGATTGACCCTTTCGCTGGGGGTCGGTCGATCACCTCGCGCATTTCACTGTATGCTTCGTGCGCATGCGTGCGTGTGTCGTCGCGTGCTCAGCGTCTGAGGTTAGCGGCTGGGCGCTCACTGCTCGCAAACAGCTGAGGTTCACCATGAGCGTTGGCATAACAGGTGCCTTAGCGTTTGGATCAGACATCAGTTTCCTCTTGCGAGATCTTGAACAACGGGTCGAGACCGTATTAGAGTGCTTGTATAGCAGGTCATCAACGATCAGCTCGTTGAAGTAAATGATTCGGATTTCTTGACCTTATCGCAGTAAACAAAGCGATCCGCAAGGTTGTCTGGGTGAGAATGTGAAAAAGCAACCGGATGTACCATTTGACTGTCTTCCTCTCAGACGAATCAACGAATCCCTTCATCCTGTTGTATTCAACGACAACCATGGGCTTGCCATTTTGATGAAGGCTGGCATAGTGCTTGGTTGGAATACGTCCTTGCATAGGCAAGCCGTCCATCAACTCCATTACTACTGCTTCGGCTATAGTATGCGTCCTGTTTGAGTCTTTGCCGGCGTAAACCTTGACTTTTTGGGCATATCCTGAAAGAGAGCAGCGCTTGAACAGTTTAATTCCGAAGCGGTGTCGTTTTTTCCATTGTACTTCCAAGATGAAACTCGTCCTCGGAATAGGATCATGGACTCATCGATGCCCAAGTCCTTCTCTAGCCTATACCTTGTTTGAAATCTGTTGTTCAGATAGGCTGTAGTTTGTAGAGTTTGCTCGACCTGTCGACAGTAGTGTTATCAGCGAAATTTAGATGGCTTTGCATGTCCTCAAATCTACCTCTGGTCTACAATTAGGGATTGCGTTTGCTGTAGGAAAGATGGGTGTCCAGGAGATAAGTCTGGAAGGTTACTAACTTCGAACTACGTTCCGGCCTGTGAAGATGACGGGAAGACAAAAGAGTTAGGCCGTAGGCCCAATCAATTAACAACTTCGTGAAGCAGAGCCGCGGGCGTGCAAATTATTACTCGTGAAAGGCATGTTTGGTACGATATATGGAAAACAAACAACAATGGCGCAGAAGAAACGTTGTTAATGTGGAGGTGTAAGCTATTGAACAGAACAAAAACAGTGATGTGATTGATAACAAATGAGCTGAATTGATGACTAGACCATACTAGTCGTCATACTTGTTACAACCACCTGTTCTAGTTACCTCTACGGTCAAAGGCATTAGAAGCAAGCGAGCTTTTGTACGACAATGTTGGTAGATTCAACGTTGTCCGTGAAAGAAAAGTTGAAAGAAAACACAAAGCATGTAAAAATATAAAACTATAAATGAAATCTGAGACCAACAATATCGAAACAAGAATACGCAAATATGAAACCCACGGATCTACCGCGAATTCATGTCCGTTGCTAGTTGAGCCACACTTACTCTATACATTGTTTACTCTCCATAAAGGCGTGTCAAAGTGCACGTCTGCACACGCTGAGCGTCGGCACTGCGAGTGCTCTGCTACCTGGCCACCTGCGTCGACTCTGTTACCTGATGTTCTGGAGCTGTAATTACTACCGTCGGAATGTGAGACCGTTTTGGAGTACTGTCGACTCCTCTGGCGTCTTGCTATTGTTGTGGCAGCTTTCCGGCTTCTGACTTTGTCACTTCTAGTGTCGATACTGACTGCGTGGATGAACTGCGTTACTTCTAGTGTCGATACTGACTGCTGTGGATGAACTGCGTTGCGAGCGACCCTCAACCGCATCGATCTATCGAAGAGAGTAGCTCGCCAATAAGGCTCTATTGATCACGATTTTGACGCTTGCTTCCTCTCGCCTTGTTACCAGCAATATAGTACCATGCGGACCCGGACTACCGCTGTTAAGGACGCAATCACTGAAGAGCTGTCGATTAACACGGCCGTCAATGGGATTCTGTCCACTGATCTCATTGCTGCAGTGGGCAAAATGGCTCGTTCTGCTGCTGTCCTGAGCTGTGTGAACACTGGACCTGATGTGCTCAAAACTGTGTTCTTTTGGAGAAAAAAGATAAACGTTCACGTGAGCGGTCTGAGGAGATGTCGGCAGCTTTGAATGCAGAGTCTAACGATCCTTCTTTTGACGAGTCGGAAATGTTGGATGATCGTGAAACTGAATATGAGTGTCGTAAATCGATCATTGTAAGCAACGTAGCCGAACTGAAAGGGAATTGTATGAAGGATCGCGTCTGTTATGATTTTCATGTTATTTGTCAGGCATTGCACTTTCTAGACGTTCAATGCTACCCAGTAGCAGTCAATAGGCTGGGAAGGCGTGCTTTCGGAGGGTGTAGGTTGCTCAAAGTTGTATTTCCGAGTTTTAAATTTCAGCAGATTGCTCTGAATCGCTGTAGTTCTGCGGTTTTTCAATGTCGAAAACATTTGAATTAGACCTCCACCGAATACTGAGCGTGGTTGATTGTGTTTCCGAGTTTTAAATTTCAGCAGATTGCTCTGAATCGCTGTAGTTCTGCGGTTTTTCAATGTCGAAAGCATTTGAATTAGACCTCCACCGAGTACTGAGCGTGGTTGATTGTAGTTGGCTGGCTCAATCTGCTTCATAGATCTACTCATAGGACATGTTTCTATTATGGATTATGGGGACGTTATTACCAAGTCAGGTACCAATTTATAATTGGACATTGGTATTTATAGTGTATTATATTCGATATTCAGGTTAGTTAGCCTTCTTTGCTCTTAGGGCCATTCCTTCTTACCTAGGAGTGCCGGAGATTCTCTTCCTTCATCCAAGCCGAACGATAAATAAAGAAGTGTACATCGGAAATACATGTGACATTGAAAACGTGACAGCCTAAGCTAGGAACCAGCATTCCCCGTTACTTCTCCAGGACACACCGCATCTACGTGTTTCTGAGTTGACCCTTCAGAATTTGAGCGAACTACACATCCAAACTTCTTATTCGTCCAACACATTCATCGACCCTCATTCTAACTAGCTGCCAGTTTTTAGACATCCACATTGCATTTGAAGGACGAGAGAATTAGGAAACCAACATAATGTCGAAATCGTCTTCATAGATTTTACTCGATGCAAATGTTCAGATTTTTTCGCTAGTGGCCCGAGTGACTAACAGTTTTCTAGTGGAAGGCATGCTCTTTGAAATGATGTTTGGATTGGTAAGAACGGTTAGCCCTGAGCGGAGTTATGACGTTTGAAATAAGGTGCAAAAAAAAGGACAGAAATTGTTATTTGTTTGGCTACCTGCAACACGTTGACATCAGTGTGGCGCAATGCTGCGCCACGCTCAAACGACCGCGTGGGACCGTGTGGCGCAGTGCTGCGCTACAGCCTTGTATCGTATTTTTCTCGATACATGGCAGAGTTTTGAAAGATGTTTTTGTGCCACTTTTTAGTAGACCTTTGCACATTGTTATAGGAAGCATGGTCCATGAAAATGATTCTTACAATTAGCTTCTGATTTACTGGAATTTTTGATTGTGCACAAGTTTTCTATACAAGTAAAAACAAATAATGGGTATTGCAAGAAACAAATAAATTCAAGCAAATACTGGTTACTGAAACAAACACATAAATACAAACAAATATTGATTATTAGAATAAACAAATAATGAACAATAAACAAATAACAATTTCCTTTCAACCTGGATAGGGAGAAAGGACATTCTAAAAGCTTCCAGCTGTTATTTTTCTATTTTCGTTGCAAAGAAAGGAATAGTCACAATCCCCGGTGTTACAGGACTGTACATGTAGTCTTCGAGATTAACTATTCACTTCCATTTTGAAAAAAATTCGCCGTATGTCGGCATCATGCCACAGCCTCCGCGCGCTAGAAAATCGGTTGGTACCAAGCGTCAGACACGCGAAAAAGGCGCTGTCGTCTACGTGCTAATTATTCTTTCACGTTCGTACAGTGCTATCTATGGCTTCTCCACTTACGAGGGAGGTTGCTCAGCGTGCTCCGAAGATTCACAACGAGACCCATACTGTTTTGTAGAGCATCGAATGGCGATTACAACGGTATAGTTTGTTTTTGCTAAATGCAAATGGATGGCCCGAAAAAAAGCAAGAAATTTTGACCATTAACTAGTGGCGAGAAACTAGTGGCGAGAGCCCTTCTAGGTGTTAACTAACGCAGGCTGGATCATGGTGGCTAAGAGGATAGCATGCAGGATTCTCAATCTGATGGTCGGTGGATCGATCCCTTTGCCATCCTTTTCTTTTGCCTTCCTACGCTTGATACCAAAATACGCTCCTTTTGGAATTTTGTCGCAGTTGCGCGATAGAATCGCGTTTGTGAGTAGTATGGCCAACAAAGTACGCACAAACGACGATGTCTTCTAATACATATGTATGTGATCCATAATCTACCGTAATCAACCCAAATCGACCCCAAATTCAGAAACAAATGTCAGATTCGCCATCAGCGTCGCGGATATCCCCGTAGACAAAGTTTGGGTCAAATCGGTGATTTCGACCCAACTACCCATCTTTGTTACCACGGACCCTAGCAAGCCCACGCCAGACACAATGGGAAAAGCCGATGTTAGATTTGTGAATTGTGGATTTGTCAACAGCCCAAGTGATCTATCTTGATAAAAAAAAATCAAAGAAACTCATTCAAATTGGAGTCTCTGTGTTGATTAGAGTCCAAAAGTGGAACAATAGGAATAAAGACATTCTCGGTAAATGGACCTTCGTACAACTACTCAGCACTGGTAAGGCTAGTTAGGTCAAAATCACCGATTTAGCTCAAACTTTGTCTACGGGGGTTATTCGGGGCGCTGATCACGAATCTGACATTTGTTTTCGAATTTGGGTCGATTCTGGTGGTATCTCTGGTGGTTGCGATCTAAAATCCCATTTGCCACTGGTCAGTTTTCAAGGTTTCTTGCCTTTTTTTGGGCCATCCATTTGCATTTAGCAAAAAAAAACCATACCATTGTAATCGTCATTCGATGCTCTACAAAACAATATGGGTCTCGTTGTGAATCTTCGGAGCACCCTGAGCAACCTCCCTAGTTAGTTACTCGAAAAACCGATTGGAAGCTCTTCGAAGAATTTCCTTCAGAAGCTAGCCACGTACTTCAACAGAACTACCCTCCAAAGTGTGACAGGAGTTGGAAAACTAATATTTCAAGACTCGACGGAGCGGTTCTTTCAATTTGCAGTTCTCCTCGAAGTGGCCGTAAATGCGACCAAGTAGACACTCTCTGTTGATTTCGCTCTCGTTTTTCGTTTTTTTTCGTTTTTTTCGTTTTCGCTGACGAACACCTGAGCAACCCTTCGTGTAACAAATATGAGTACCTCCGAAGCACCTGCTCCTTCCCCAATCTCCTGGAGACGAGCTGCGGCACTTTTCAACCAAGCCAATGCGGCGACAAATTCCTTTTTTGTTTCTAAATTTCGATTTTTCAATTGAGCGACTCTCGGTCTCCTATTCATAAATCACCTCTAGCTCTAGACAGCGCTTCTCTTCGTTGCTAGCTGGTCGGCCAACAAGGAGTGACCCATCTTCAGAGTCAGCGCCTCGTCCGCCCGATAGACGGGATATGGGTAGCAGGTCTGAAAGAGAAGCAAATCTTTCAGCAAAACCATGGGTAGCACAAATTTCCCTAATGCTGTAGAAAACATTCATATGCAGCAGATATTACCTCGCCAGTGGAACGATACTCACCTGTTCCTCTATTTCTGCTTGCTCAATTTTTTTACCGGGACGCGACGGGAAGAATTTGGGTAGAGCGGCAGATCACAATGGCGCGTGACATCGTCCACAGGGACAGTCTAGCTGGAGAATGACGCAAAGTCTAAAAAATATTGTCAGTTTATCCATATGGGAACCAGTTAGATCGCTTCTCTTAGCCATAGGTATCCGTCGGCTCTTCAGTGAAGAACAATTCGTAGAATTGGAGTGGTGTCCCACAGCTGTCTGCTAGTGTACTAGCTCCTACAGACTCATCAAAGTTCCATCTATCGTGTTTCATCCCAGGTGTTCTTCCTAGCCCCATCATTGGTGCCATCTGACATCATGTCAGAACCAGCAATGTATTAGAAACTACAGCAGGTTTTCTGCATTCTGTAGAATAGCTCAACATCTACAGCACGACCGCTCAATATATCGAAACCCTGTGAAGTAGCATCCATGAAATGATAAGCTCCTTTCCAGCACAACAAGTGATATCGTTATCAACATGTATATAAAGCTCGTTTAGTGTTTAGTTGATTCATTTTCAAATAAAGTGTTCTGGCAAGCGGCGGCCACTGCAGAAGGAATTCCAGTTTATGGCGACCGCGGCAGGATCGTCAATTAGTTCAAAGGACGTCGCTGATTCCTCCTTCTTGAGAATTTCAGCTTCCTTGGCACGAGTGAGTGCATAAGCTACGATATTCGCGTGCAGGACGCTATCTGAGCAGCCGGTCCAGTCCATCACACAGCCATTATGGACGTGTGATGAGCTGGAGTATCCTCGTCGATTTATCCCAAGACGCAAGTTCTTCCATATTTTGCGCAGTTGCAACTTCTATGGTCCCTTTCACATTTCCATTAGGAGCTCAGAAAAGGCATACATAACAGCACGTGGCTTTTCTACGCTCCAACTCGATACGTCTCGGAATGTAGCAATGGTGTGGCCGGTAGGAACGAGTTTGGCTGATACTTCCATCAATCGTCGAGTGAGCACTGTGGCAGGAACATGGAACACTGGTCCACTAATATCAGCTGCAATCACGCCTGTGTTCTTATCGATCTCAGTTAAAGGTTCCCTGACTGTGTCCGCTGTTGCAAGAATGTCTCTGGATTTCTTTCCGTGCTTTGAATTTTCTGCTTTCGCAGAAAGCATGCTTAGGACAACTTTGGGCATTTCATCACTCAGGATCATTTGTCTCAATACGTCGGGCTTCCATTGTCCACCAAGGAGATTGCCGAACTTCAGGACATAGGTAAGCTCATTGGCCATTGGGCGTTCGC
The DNA here is from genome assembly GCA_030553155.1 of Nippostrongylus brasiliensis. NCBI lineage: Eukaryota > Metazoa > Nematoda > Chromadorea > Rhabditida > Heligmosomidae > Nippostrongylus > Nippostrongylus brasiliensis. The sequence goes on along the minus strand of CP130733.1, from coordinate 15,809,952 downwards.
AGTAGGTGCGAGCCTGGAACTTCAATTCGAGATCAAGGTTTTCCATGACATGGGTCGTGTCACCTGCGTCTAGGTGCCAAAATTCCATGATCCTTTGATAGTCATAGTTGTCACACAGCCATGCTTTACCCCACTCGGCTCGAGCGGGCATGTCGTAGCGCTTGTTCACGCAGTTGTTATACCATGGTCTCTTCTTCAAGTCGTGTCCCTCTTCAACAGCAACATTAACTTCCTCGCCTCTATGGTACAATATGTGAGACAGCATATACGACCTCGCATACCGTAGGAATTCGTTCAAGGTCTCCTAGTTATACTGATGCTTTTCTGTGTCATTCATGTCGGCCACCGTTTTGTCCAGCAAGTTCTTAGGTTCGAAATCAGCTGTCGGCAATAGATGAAAGGCATAACAAAAGTCCAGGTACTCATCCTCGTGGTGGTTACATTCGTTTGTAATCAGGTCATAGTACGGTTTGTGGTCAAGCAGCACGTTGTTGGCCTCGTTCTATAACTCTTCGAATCGTCCTTGTGCGTCCAATTCTTCTAGATCCAAGTGGTCGACAATGATGGTGGTTATGGCGCCGATACTGCGCTAACATGCTTGGCCACAGCAGCAGGACATCGAAGCAGTATTTAAGCGCCGAAAGGATCCACTGTATGATGTTGTAGAAAGCTGGCCGTTTGTCGTACTGGCGCGATTTCTCCTAATGTGTCCAAAGAGGCCTTACGCGGCAAAACATGACACAACATGGCAACATGACGTGCCTTTCATGTTGTCATGTTTTGTCATGTTAACCGTAGCCACCTGCACATCACACTGCGTGCGCGTCTGACAGAGGATGGATAGTCATAAGAGAGCCAAGAACGGGTAAAAATGTGTCTAGGTGGCTGAATGGATAGTGAGGTTAATTGTTGTCTACGGGTGGGAGGTTCGAATCCTCACTGTCGCGAGCATTTCGCTGCGCTAGTTTAAGGTTCAACAGTCGCTCTAATTTCAATCTTCACGCTTTGTTACTGTGCATAACTATATATAACTGCAAGAATGCATGAATATAACTATCCTTTCTATATAATGAGCGAAACCCAGTTGTTTATTTGGACGGATGGATGCCAATTAATTTTTCAAATGATTGGTGGTGGTAGCAGTTGGTAGTGGTTTTGTCACTGCTTATCACTGAAATCATTTTGAATAACACATTCTATGGTAGCATCCCTACATTCCCTTTACGAGCCGTTCAGCGTTCTATTGGTGGGGACTAACGAAATAAAAAAAAAACTTGCCGCAATTCCGCTTATTGCACTTTAGTGGTTAAAAATGATAGATAATAATAAAAGATAAAAATTTTCTGAACCGATCTTTCTCAAACTCCATCTTAAGAGGTTATTGAGGGTGCATGAATCTAATGTACATTTCAGTTCTGATATTTGAATTTCTAGTCCTACCCATCTCGTCGACTTTCATATTTGGCCTAAACTTTGTCTAAGTAGATCAATTTACGTGTTGATCACAATTGTAGGTGCTTTGTAGGTTGAGGGGAGAGGGGTCATTGCAGCTAGACCACAGATTCGTAATCAACACTCAAAATAACCTATCTCAACAAAGTTTTAACCAATTTGTAATTTTCGCTCACCAAAATTCATTTGAAAAACGTCAGAATCGCTATCGGCATGCAAAAGAACCATCTTAAATGAAATTTGAGAAAACCGATGACCCCAGATTTACCACACCGTTCGCACTGCATGGCGGTCTACGGTCGAGGTTTGTAAAACGGATGCCAATTACGCGATCAGCATGCCAGTGAACCCCTCATGGTCAATGTTTGAGACAAATTGAAAATAAAGTTTTTTTCAACCTCTGAAGTGCATTAAGTGGAAGATTGTGTTGGAGACAAATCGAGAAGAAAAATTTCTTCAATCTCTGAAGTGCATTAAATGGAACACTGTCAGAGTTCTAATTGATCGAGATGCGGCTTATCTCGGCAAGCAGTACAAATTTATGCATTTATTTATTTACGTTCGGCGGTCGACAGGCCGATGCACGTGAAGATCCACATCTTTGTCCGTTCTTGGCTCCCTTATGACGATCCATCCCCTGTCAGACGCGCACGCAGCGTGATGTTCAGGTGGGTATGGTTAACATGACACAACATGCCAACATAAGAATACACGTCATATTGTCATGTCTTGCCGCGTAAGGCCACTTTGGACACATTAGGAGGAATCGTTTCACAGGGCTTCGTCCATGGATCCGATAATTTTCGCAGTAAACCTGCATGCCAGCTACGAATCGGGTGCACAGTATAGTTCGGACCGAATCGAATAATTTCGAACGAATGTTCGAATGAAATTCGAAAATTCGAATATTCGTTATTCGAACATTCGGAATTTTGGAAAATCGAATTTATTCGTTCATTCGTTCATTCGAAATTTTAGAAATCGAATTTATTCGTTCATTCGTTCATTCGAAATTTTAGAAATCGAATATATTCGTTCATTCGTTCATTCGAAACTTAAAAAATCGAACATATTCGTTCATTCGTTCATTCGAAATCTCAAAATTTGAATTTGTTCAAATGAATTCTTCGAACACATACACCCCGCATAGTCTGCTAATGTTTGGAGAAGACTCAAGAAAAATAGGGAGCAGTCATTCCATAGAGCTATTCTGTTGCGTTCCTGCTCTTTCATAGTCACGTGAATTTACGTTTTCTCGAGATGAAATATCATTATCAAATAGAACAATGAGCAAATGAACACATTTCCGGGATAAAAAACAATCTTAAAGTACAGTATAATGACTATAAGATAATAAATTAGCAATTAGGTAGAAGTGCTTGAATAGACGAAAAATAATCGTATTTGATCCACCAATTCCTTCTTTGGATGTTCAAGCCCTAGCTGATACTCTGGATGATTGTTTTTTTTGACTAACTTTCCTCGTATGTTGACTGGACTGGTGTCAGTATTTTAGCAGCATCCTGGCTTCCATCTGGAGAAGAACTTTCTAATCACTTTTGTTAATTCTCTTCCCCCTGAGCACCTGCTAGTGATGTCTCCTACCTTCCGCTCTTGAGGTCCTGTTCGCTAGTAGTTTCTGCTTCTGCCAATTAGCTACTGGGCACTTTGGGCTGCAACTATAGTGGAAGCTGAAAGGGATACAATCCGCCTGAATATGCACGGTCGTAGCCCGTACGTTCTGGTCTCTTCCACCTCCCTTTTGGTTGCACTAAGCTGGCTAGGCCTTAGCGCCTGTCGGACCGGAGTTATCCTAGTAGCTCCTAGCAGTACCGAATTCAACAATGATGTTATCCTCTATCTTCTAACGGGACAAGGAATGCTTTCTCCGAATCTATCTGCACACTGTGGCGATAGTTTCTCCTTTTGAAAACTGGGGTGCAGCATACGTTAAGCATAAGTTGTCTTATTTTACTTTATTTTACTCAGTTATTTGTTTTTAACTATTGTTTAGGATTATACGCATCTGTTTCACGTGGCGCACGTAATAGTGCACAATAAATAAATAAATTCTAACGTGACTCCTCTACAAGGGCACCAGTTTCCCGATGGCAGCCATTGAAAATGATAAATCTCGTTCAAAAAACAGTCTAAGCCAAGCATTTGTAGTGGGAAAGACTCTTGCTTTGAAAATGCATGCCACACAATCCATTCAACAGACTTGTGTTGGAAACATTTTTGTTAGGAACCAGCTCTAAATCCATCTTATGAGTTTGCACAAATATGTAAGAAGAATTTAAATGTTGGATGATATGTGAACATATTAAAAACTAGCAGGTCTCAAAAATTGATCTATTAGACAGCCTTCGTGATTCGAGCGGATAATGCTTTTCGTTCTAAATTGCTCTTGACACTCTCCTATAATTACAGGGTGCGGCAGAAGTCCTTCAACACAGATACTTGACCGTGTAAACGGCAGATCTCAGGCAAATGAGATGAAATTTATAACATTTATTGCCTTTGACCACACACATATAACGAAGCATCTAATTTCGCAGGAATACAGACCCTAAGTCTCTTGGGGAACGCGTATACGGTGGCACGCAGGACATCTTCATCAGTTTCCTCCCAGGCTTTCTTCAAGTCTTCTTCAAGAGTATCAGTGCTCGCGTGGAATGTTGCGCAGGCTTTGCTCTTCAATATGGACCAGATTAAGCAATCCATTGGATTAAGGTCCGAGCTAATCGGTGGCCACTTTTTTGATGAGATGAAATCAGGGAAATTGTCGATGCACCACTTCTGTACGACTTTGGCACTACGGGCAGGTGCAGAGTCCTGCTGATAGGTCCAAGTGGTGTTCTCGAAGTGTTGAAAAGTCTACGGAAGAATTTCTTTCTCCAAAACGTCTTCCAGGACTTGAGGCTGTCGATTTTCCCGGACGCGTCGGTGAACCTTGCTTCGTTATATGTGTGTGGTCAAAGGCAATAGATGGTATAAATTTCATCTCATTTGCCTGAGATCTGCCGTTTACGGTCAAGTATCCGTGTTGAAGGACTTTTCCCGCACACTGTATATCGATCACATACTGCAACCTACTTATTCGATTATTCATTCATTCGATATCTAAACATTCGAATATATTCGTTCATTCGAAATTTTAAGAATCGAATTTATTCAATCATTCGTTCATTCGAAATTTTTGAAATCGAATATATTCGTTCATTCGTTCATTCGAAATTTTAGGAATCGAATTTATTCGTTCATTCGTTCATTCGGAATTTTAAGAATCGAATTTATTCGTTCATTCGTTCATTCGAAACTTTCAAAATCGAATATATTCGTTTATTCGTTCATTCGAAAAATTTTCCCAAGGACAAGACTATAGTGCACAGTCTAATCTGCTCCCATGAGGTTTCGTCGAGTACATATACAGTTAGAGATATCAAGTCGCCTGTCTCCCTGCATGTGATCCCGACGGAAAAAATGCAAACACTATACAGCAAATGTAAGCTCTAACTCGACAGCTTGCAACATACGAGGACTACGGAGAAGTTTGCTTAGAAGTAATTTTGATTGATAAGCTTCCTCGTCGCATCAGGAGTCGAATGTTCGACAAAACCAGAAATTCCCATAACGTCACACCGATGGAGCTTATGTGCCTATTGACGGAAATTGTGCACAAAGAAACGATCCTACAAGAAATATACTTCCACTGCAGGACAAGTAGCTTTCTAGAGGAAGAATTCGCCAGTCTAAGCAATCACGAAATATCAAAAGGATCATCAACAACAGAAACCTCAGGACTTTCGCACTGAATCCATATCAGCGAAAACTACTCACGAAAGGTTGACAAAATGTAGATTCTGCGACTCGGAGAAGCATACCAGCTTCAACTGCGCTACGCTTCCATCCTCGCAAGAGCGGATTCAAGTTACCAGAGACAAACGACTATGTTTTAATTGCCTTTCAGATACCCATCGCACGAAGGAGTGTCATTCGAAGAAAACATGTCAGAAATGTTCGAAAAGGCATCGCACGTCATTATGCAGCGAAAAGTCTAGAAACCCTCAAAATCTGAAGAGGAATATTCAGCAGTCGATCACGAATACGAAGTTTCAACAGACAAGAGAACAGAAATCGTACTGCACTTACGATTCGGAGAAAACGTATAGCAATGACAAAATCACCACCGACAGCGACGAAGAAACCAGGATAGAGATACCTTCTACGACAATGTCAATATCTTTCCGAACTCCTGTAGTTCTTATGCGTACAGATGTAAAGGTATTCAAGCCTGATAATCCAGATAGGATTGTGGAATCTGTCGCCTTTTTGGACTGCGGATCAAGCGCTAGTTACATCAGCACTGAGCTAGCATTAAAACTCGACCTTTCGTTTGAAAAAGGCGAAGATATATCAATATTTACGTTCGGATCACAGAATGCACTTCCACTTTCAACCACACAACATTCGATCGGAATTAATACTTCTAAAGGAGCTCAGACCCTTTCCGTCAGAGCACTCGAATTCCTAACGAATGAACTAGAGGTGGCTCACTTAACAAAAGAACTCGATTGTATTAACAACTTACCAACAATATCCAAAAAAACCGGAAATTTTCATTGGCGCAAATTACTTTTGGAAAATTCTGTTGTCGAATGACTTCGAAGTGAAGAACCTATCGAACGGTTACCAACTCATACATTCTTCTGTTGGAGACATCAACACAAGAAAACCCTTTCCTTCGAAGAAATCCTTGACCCACAATTCTTCAGTTTCAAATGAAGTGAAGTTGGACGAACTACTAAAACAGTTCTGGAGTCTAGATGCAGAAGGCATACTAGACAACGTTATCACTTCGGACGATGAAATTTGCCTGAAAAGATTCAACGAAGCAACATTTTACGACAACACCAAAGGTCGATATGTTGTTCAGCTTCCATTCAAAGGAGGCAAAAAGGACCTACCATCAAACATCGAACTCGCCAAGGCAAGACTCAAGCAGAATATCGAATTGCTGAAACACAAACCTACTCTTCTTACAGAATACCCTAAAATTATCAAGGATCAGCTCACGAGAGGGATCATAGAAGAAGTTCATGAGAAACAACTGCCACTCTACTGCCACTACTTGGCACAAAATGCAGTTATATCGGAAACCAGAAAAACAACCTTTTACGCTGCGTTTAGGATGGGTCAGCTAAAGCCAAGAAAAATCCGAGCATAAATGACTTGCTCTATCGCGGACCTGTTCTACTCCCAGATCTCACAGGCCTCATAATCCGTTCACAACTACATCCGATTACTATAACAAGCGACATCGAAAAGGCCTTTCTGATGGTCGGTCTGGATGAAGAAACCAATGATTTTACAAGATTTCTATGGCTTAAAGATGCATCACAACACCCCGCGACAGACACATTGTCACATATAGGTTCCGAAGAGTACCATTCGGCTTGATTTCGTCTCCATTTCTGCTTGTAGGAACGATACGATACCATCTTTCAGTAAGTGAGACCAAACTAGATGAGAAGCTTATCCGCAATACATGTGTAGATAATATTTTTCATGGTGTCAGCTCGATCGAAGAAGGAAAAGAATTTTACACCGAGTCCAAAGACCTATTTCGAAAAGCAGGAATGAATTTTCGACAGTACGTCAGTAATTCAAATGAATAAAACAACTTCTTCGAAGAGAATGAACAGGAAGCGACGAAAATGAGCAACAACACCAAGATACTGGGACTCTCCTGGAATACTAAAGACGATAATTTCACAATTCGACTGCCCACGTTGCCAAACTCTGAGTTCGCTTGGACGAAGCGACAGGTTCTGAAGGTAGTCGCGAAAACATACGCTCCATTGGGATGGTGTTCTCCTGTACTATTTACTGCCAAGCTCTTTCTACAGTCTCTATGGAAGGAGAAAATTGGATGGGATAACGTCTTACCAAATCATCTAGTCACACAGAGGACGCAAATAACAACACACTGGAACGCATCGGAAGTTACTGTTCCACGCAGAATAAGAGCCGACACAAAAATGTCATCAACATTTGAAATCCATATATTTACTGATGCTTCGAAGGACGGATACTGTGCATTAGTTTATCTCGTCGAAATGGTTAAGACAAGGACTACTATCATCATGTAAAGAACTCGTCTATCGCATCTAAAGTCTGTGCTTACCGTACCTCGACTCGAACTCTTAGCAATTAATCTGGGTTCGAAAATATTGAAGCACATTTACACGAACATTGACTTCCCCATCAAGGTATCATTCATATGGTCCGATAGTAAAGTCGCATTAATGTGGGTTAAGAATGGAAACAATCCGCCGGTCTTCATCCAAAACCGAATTTCAAGTATAAAGGAGAATGCTCCAGAAGCTAATTTGAGATTCGTACCTGGAAGTTATAACCCTGCGGACATCGGAAGCAGAGGTATTACGATTTATCAACTCCTTTCATTCGAAATGTGGTGGAAAGGACCTCAGTTTCTTCCACAGTCAGAAGAACACTAGCCGAAAGACATTTCATCAGAAAATGATCTGGCGTTGTCGTGAACAAGGATCGGACCTCTTCTGTCGACCACTGCCGGATTGGAACGCACCAGCTTCTCATGCATTCTATCAATTTGATTGCAGTAGCTGTCCGCATTAGTCAAATCACCAGGTTTCATGAACTCATGATGTACGATTCCTTTGAAATCCCACCAAACAGTAACCATGGTCTTCTTCTCATGCATCTTTGCTTCGAGAAATGTTTTGGTGGCTCGTCTTTGTTCAACCGCTGGGCAGAACGCAGAACATTATTGTACATGATCCACTTTTCGTCACAGGTAGCAATTCGTTCGAGAAAAGGTTCGTTCTTGTTACGTAACAGCAGCGTCGATGAAATCTGGAGGCTGATGAACATCTGTTGCGCGCTCAATTCATGAGGCACCCATTGATCCAACTTTTTCACCTTTCCGAGTTTCTCTAGATGTGTGGCAATGGTCGTTTGTGAAACGTGAAGTTCTTCCGCCAATATTCAAACGGTTTTCCGTGAATCCGACTCCACCAGAAATTTAAGGCAATCTTCATCAAGTTCAGAGTCCCGACCTCGACCCCGCTTATCCTGAAGGCTTGTGTCTCCGGATCGAAACCAGTGCTGAGTGCTCCTAGGTGGGAAGACATCTGGTCCCATGCATTCACAATACTCTGATGAGCGCCCACCGCGTTTCCTCCAGGTGCGAACTCATGAAGCAAAATAATGCGAATCTGCTCCTTGGATAGCATGCTGCACACCTGATCTGAAATTCGGAGAGAGTGAGCTTTGGGACCTACATCAAAATGATACATAACATTGTGGGCAATGAATGAATAAGACAAATGAAACCGGAAGTTGAAGGTTGACGCACGAAAAAATCCAATTCATTTCTTGACAACCTAATATCTTGCGCCCTATCCTTTCTAGACGCTTTTACCACAGAAATGAACGAATTACACTTAATCTTAATGAAAACAGAATGGTATGATTTACCAGGAATAAATGTGGCCTTGTTATCCTTCTTGCTTTCTCTCCGGAACTCGCTTTGTATTCATATGTATGCATGCCTACCAATCAAGTTTGGTGTCTGTGATTAAGTCAAAATATGTCAAAGTAACAGAAAAGGGCATTTTTAAGGTTCATCTACTTATTTATAGAGACTGAGTGGGGTGAAGTGGTAAGAGGCCTTAGTAATGTTACCATGACCAAGAGGGAAGAAAGGCCGGCCTGACCTGGGTATGAATCGATGACTTCTAATAATTGATTCTCGTCGTAGAACGTTAGGCTATTGTTCGGCCCAGCTCGTTATTTCGACAAAGTTTCAAATAGATCCTTAAAATGGTGGAAGAAGACCTTTGGATTCGGAATTGTGTAGAAGGCTGCTTCTGAGAACATAGAATGTCGTAGATAAATTATCATCGCTGGACGTGGACGTCTCAATCAGTTTCTGCTCGGCTGGCTGACGATGCATTTCTGCGAATTATTCTGCATGCCTCAAGGTAATTTAAAGATTCTATTTCATTTCGTTCCGTGATCGTGATCGTCTCCATAATCGATTGGAATCTCGCAGGGTTCCATCACCGTTCTCAATATGTAGAGATGAACTTAAAGGTGGCTCTCTTGCAACTTGTAGGGCATTTTTGGACTCAAGTGAAGCAATGACTTCATTGTTTCTTGGCATTTTCATCACAGTAGAGCCGCTATTTCACATGAGATTTATCGAATGTTGATGGCGATCTTTTCGTCTTCATCTTTCACTTTTATCAAAGTCAGATTACGTGAGATTGAGGAGATATATGTTTTGTTTCTGCACCATGAAGTTGTTAAGTAGAGGTTTTTTACTGACGAACTAACATTTCGACCTTCCCGTCGTATTCAGAGGCCCTGAACTTCTTCCCTTGTTGATACCAACTTCATGAGGCAAAAGAATAACATGTTGGAATCATCAACAACGATGTTCAAAGGTTATGTTAGGACCTAGGTTTGAACAAGAAAGAACTTGGAGGAAGCTGAATTGAAGGAAAATTGAATCACTTGGAATTGTGCCACTGATGGAAAACATTCATAAAGGCTGTGAGATGTTAACGTATCCTACTGAGAAGTGCCTCCCATTCGAATTCTCAACCACCAGCAACCTATAATCAAACCCAAGCAACATTAAAGATGAATGTAACCGTATATCGTATTTCTCATATTCAATGAGTTGCGGCCAGTTGCTAAATGAGTCAGCATCTTCACCTTACCAGACTCTAAACCTACAGTCTCCGAAGAGATTCAGCGACCGGTTAGAGTGGGAGAGGATCTCCCTGTGAATGTAAAGCCTACTCACCGCACCAAGTCTACATCAACATCACCACATAACATATTTTTTAAATCAAAAAATACGCAACAACAAAATTGCTTCCGAATGCTCTTTGGAAAATGCTTTTTGTGGTTTTTTCAGTACCAAAACACATTCAATGTGCTGCCTTCATTAGGGATCAGATATTCAAGGAACGCTGTAGTGTGAGATTTTTTTTGCCGTTTGCGATCATATGATTATCATTATGATTAAATTACGCCGTACTGTGCACGTACCAAGAACTAGTGGTTGACTGAAAAATTCAATTTGCCGGCGAGAAATTAACTTGGCCTAGTTGACGCCATAAACATCGCGTAAATAGGGGGAGGATATGAACTCCTTGTTGACCACTTTCAGCTCGCGAGAGTGTCCACTGTTCGCGACATTCTGGTTTAATTACAGCGGGCTACCATCAAGTACATATAAGCAGATGTTGTAAGGGTGGTGCTGGATTTGGGATCAAAAATCGCTGCTCTGGCGGTATTCGAATTCATGACATTAACAAAAATGCTGGTATACTGCCGAATCCGGCTTTGTTATTACGGATGAGTGCTGGAAGTAAATGCCTCCTGGCTTGAGAAAGGCGCTATTGGAGAGCAAGAGGGAGAGAACACACGTCGGCTCGGCAGTGTAGTGGTTAACACGAAACCTGATGAGCGAGACGCGGGCTCGAATCCCGCCTGGACGCGACAAAAAACCTAACACCACCATTACAACATCTCTACTGTTCGATTTTCCGTTCAATAACAAATTTTCCCAGCTCTCGTCCAACACATTTAAAATTTGTCAAACAGCTTCAGAATGTTTAGAATTAGATGTAAAAGTCGAAGAAATAGTACTCAGACTTTTCCATGCATGTTTGCTCGGTTATCAAGCTATGAACTCAATTCATCTTTTTCGATGCTATACTCCCATATGAGAGTATTTTGTGCTGGTAGCTTTTCCAGCCAAATTACACTTTGTGTGATGTTTTTTTTGCTCACAACTAAGGGTGTGCGTTTTACAATTTTACGGTTTTACGATTTTTACGACATTTTTTGTAAAAAATCGTTTTACGATTATACGACCAAAAATTGGGAATTTTACGAAATTTTTACGACTTTCATTTTGGCGCTCAAATCGTGCCAACAGGTGAAAATTGCAAGCGCTCGTGCCAGGACCCTTTGCTCAGGGCACTACAGAGGCATTCTCTCTACCCTCATTTAGCTTCACTAGCTCCAAAGTATATTTCTGCTCCTCCAGGGTCAGTTGAGATAGAGGGTTTTTCGTCAGCCGGCCATGTTTTGAGCGACTATCGGAAGGCGCTCACGCCTGCAATTGACCGGTAATTGTTGTTTTCTGTAAAATTGGTTTCCATTTTTTCTAATGATGGTCACTGTAAATATATGAGCTACATATTAGGTTGGTAAGAAAGTTCGTGCCGTTTTTTCAAATGACTGTTGTAAGCTAAGTTCGAATGCTTTAGCAGAGCGTCACACAGCGTTCGAAAGAAAATTATCTGCTCTTTCGAGCAGTATATTTGGAAATTGTGATGAATCTGAATTGCATTGTTCCTTCGCCTACTAAAGTGAAAAGCGAAAAACTGAAAAAAAAGTAAGAAAAGTGGGGCGTTTCATCCTCTTTCGAAGGTTATATGAGATTTTGTGAAATGGTTGAAACTGGAAGTTTGCTCTGCTAAGAAACTTCAATACGCTTTTCTCGCATTTTTTTTAAATCGAGAACTGCTCGAAAATAAACTTATCATGTGATAGAGCACAAAATTCTGTTTAGAAAACTATGCAGAAATCGCCTCGGACGTTCAGAAGATACTTTGTAATTCACGGAACTAATAGGAATAAGTCATATATTGTCTAATAGAGACAATCATCATTTTTCAAACCGAATATCGCATTTTATTTAAGCCTCTGGAACTGAGCGGAAGAAAATCGCTGTCGATGAGGTTATTTTTTCCCATTTCGCTTTTCACTTCACTAGCCGAAGGAATAGTGAAATTCAAATTCATCATAGTTTCCAAATATACTGTTTGAAAGAACATATAATTCTCTTTCGAATGCTGTGTCACACTTTGCAAAAGCTGCGGAAGTTAATTTACAACAGTAGTTTGAAAAAACGGCACGAACTTTCTTACCAACCTAATATTCGATTCAACACTCAGTTTAAATAATCGTTTTGGTTTCAGTAACGTTTAATTTCGTCGCGTTCGCGCATAAAGTTGTCCGTGTGAGCAGAAAAAGAATACGATTTTTACGACTTTTTACGACAGATTTTGTCGTAAAAAATTTTCATAAAAAATTTTACGACAAAATTTTTTTGCACACCCTTGCTCACAACTATAGGGAGGTGGCCTAGAAACATTGAAATGAATTTAATTAAATTGGTTTCTTGCCGGAGTAAAAATAAGGGTAAAGGGGTAAGGTCGGCTGATCATTTCCCTAAAGACTCGGCGCCGCACCCGTGTTTCAATCGTAGAGGCGTGGTGAATATTTGCCCTGTTCAATGGCGCCAGCCGCTATATTTAGTTAGGGTCCTTACCTTCCTAGGCTAACCTTGTGCCAATTTACCCGTCCTCGGAGGGAAAGAAGGCTTGGTTAGCCCGAGCGAGGATTGATCGTTCGACCGTGCCGGTATCAGTAGCACCTCTGACGACTGCACCACGCGCGCTCAAAATATCTACTTTGAGGAATGGGTTAATGGAGCTGATTAGGGACGTCTGCTCGGAAATACTATAGACTCGCTAGTCTACCAGCTGGCAGAAGGTATTACGAGCTGGAGAACTGCAGGAGTACAAAAGCAATCTAATTCATCTCTAATATCATTAGAAAAGGGTACATCTCAAGGTGAAGCCAGTTATTGTGACTCCATTTTACTCTTCAACACAAAATCAGCCTCTAATGGAGGGGTTCACCTCCCACTTTCAAACACTTTCGCATGCGTGCTCAAAGGCGTCTGCTACGTGAAGAATTCATTGCTGCACTGTCTTGAGTGCTTCTGCAAGCTAAAGCTGAGCCGTTTCGTTCCACTCCAGCTCCAACCGTTTACATTTTTCAGAGTAAATTTTACTCAAACAAAGTTGCTCTCCGACCATTCCATGATGTTGTTGAATCCTGGCATATCGAATATAGTAGTGCGTAACAGATTAAAGTCAAATAGCTAAAATGGTGCAGGTTTATTTCGGGCTACGTTTTGACGAGTCTTCCCTCGTCATAGCCTGGAAGAGAAAATAGGAATTCGAGAGATCACTCGTTCAAGAACAATTTCAAGTTACAGTGGTTAAATGGAAGACACTAGGAGAGAACGGCGACTTACGGATAGAGCAGGTACAGTCAGACCTGGACTAGTAGACAACCAATGAAAACCATATACTCTGAGAGAAGAATGAGGCAATGAGGCACCTAAGGGCTCGTTTAGACAGCGCGGCGAAAATGTAAATTTTAAGCGCAATCAATACTTAACGTCCTTGATCGAATTTGCTCCTTTGCATTAGTAGCGCAGTGCGATGGCGCCTCATGTAGTCAAACTTACTGGTCGCCCGGGTTTTTTAGAAGGCTGCTGTTCCCTATTGAGGGGCATTTTGATGAAATTCACTTTTTTCGTCTAATTTCTTCCCTATATGCCTAATTTTCTTTGCTTAGACGCGGTGCCACCGAACTGCGCCAGTAACGCAAGGGGCAAATTCGATCAATGACGTCAATTATTGATTGCTCTTCGATTTCGCATTTTCGCCGCGCGGCGTCTAAACGAGCCCTAACGAGCCCCTGGCCGAGTGTACTTCAGCTCAAGCCCGCACAGTTCAGCGAATGCTGCCAGTTTCTGCGTTCTTCCTTCCTATTGATCGTAGGATTTCTCGATGGACCACCATGAACAATTCATTGCAAATCAAAGTGATTATCAGCTACGAATATTAATAATTATTGAAGCTTAATACCCGTTCCCTCGGTATAGTGGGCTTATGGCAGCCGAAAGTTGATCCACGGTCGCCTTCGTTTCGATCTACGCTGGAAATTGAGTGGAAAATGTTGACTGTCAGTGTATGATCCTTAACACGTTCGATCACACTACTCACGGCATTGAACGTAGCCTTGCTGTTTTTTTCCTACGAGAAATTTCACGCTTGAAGTTGTTCTTCATTTTCGATGTCGGTCAAGGTACACATGGTAGAAGGTTACTCTGCGAACCGGGAGTTCTCCAAACTGGTCTGCTGTGAACACGCTCTTTCTTCTCTGGTCCCGAAATTGAGCAAGCGAACATTGGCGAATCCGATGAATCGGATCGGAATCTGGCATACGTGCCTAGCACTGACTAATGGGATTGTGAGCGCTTCTACGAAAACATGTCCAAAGCACATGTTCGACTAATTGCTGGTGCTCTAGCTATGGACACTTTCACGCTCACTAGACATTCATTATAAACTTGGCCAAACTGACATTGCTGGCACCATTCTAATTACCTGGAATGGGCATTTGTCTATTTATAACATTTTATTCTGATCTTGAACTCTCATTTAGCCCTACAACAGAAGCATCGTCAATTAACGTGTTCCGCAGGTCTGAAATTGAACCCATCTCTAGCCAGTCTCTGCAAAATTGAACAGCCTGTTTGCTTTGGTATGGCAATTTTTGAATGATTTATCAAAGATGTCGAAAAATGCTGGCCTCTGAGGTCCTCTACTTGACAACGATCTGTGCAACCACTCCCTTTGAACACTTTTCGATGCTGTGTCTTGTCACGTTTACGCGCTTCAATCCTTAACTCACAGACTTTGGAGGATGAAACACTTCTTGACCACTTTTGAAAGCCGATCGCATCTACCCCACTGGATTTAATGGCATTGCCCCAGGCAGAGTCCACTACTTTAGGTGTTGTTCCCCAAAGGGCTCTTTATAACGCGCAGCAAATTTTCTTCTAAATTACTATCACGAATAATTAGAAAGCTATCAATTCGAAGATTCTAACTGTTGGGTGATATTTTCGCGGCGCAATTCGTCTAACACTGCAATTGAGGAGGCATTCCACTGCAATTATGCGTCATTTACTGCTCTTCTCAAACCACTTTTCGCCCCGTGTTCAGCAACTAAGACTACAAATGATCATTTGCCATTTTCGAAGATTTCACTGTCAAATTGCTTACTCAAATTCATTCTAGCTACTCGACTGCTGAGCGGGCGGCACCAATGAATTCTAGAGGAGTTTGTAGCCGTTTTGTTTGCCATAGATGAAATTTTTGTCGTCACTTCAAATGCCGACGTATTGCTGACCTTTTAAGCTGTTTCCAAGAAGGCAGGAGTCACGTGTAGCACAGTTTTACTATCCCCACTTCGTGAGTTTGAGCATCATCCTCACAGGGCTTTATGGGAGTCAGACGTAAGAACCAACATTCCATGGATGGCATCATCGATCATACGGAATGAGCTACGGTGGCATCAACAACACTAATAAAGGCTCCTCCGCAGTTGGTGGTTTCAATAAGCAATAAGAGATATATTAGCTGGTGAGTGGTGAGGGAGACAGTTGTCCTGAGATCCTATTTATCATACCTTATTCACCGAAAACGGTTGGCTTCTTATTGTTAATTCGCCCAGTGTGATCCTCGAATTCCCGAAATCGTACCTACAAACCAAACATACACAAATCAATTTCCAGTAAACTTTCCAAGTGTCTCCGTTTTAATAACATTATTGATAGACCTTCGAAGATTAGCTTGCCGTATGTGACAATGACATGTCATATTCAACATTACCTTCGATTTTGTACAGATATACGCATCATTTCCTTTCTTGTATTACAGTTGTTCTAGCAGTACTTCTACTAGGTGCGCTCTGAGCCGGTGAAAAATGGTATTTTTAGAAGAAATAATGGCTCATTAGTTGCCGTTCTCCATTTTATGCTTTTCAGTTGAGCTCTCTCTTACACACATTACCTTGAGCCTGAGAAAAGCTGGTTGACCATGAGATGCCACTACCTGCTTCATCATAAGTTGTTTTTTGGTTGCGATTTAATTCATATTTATTCGGTTGGTAAGAAAGTTTCCGCCGTTTTTTTCAAACGACTGCTGTAAGTTTAGTTCGAAAGCTTCCGCAGAGTTTCACACAGCATTCGAAAGACAATTATTTGCTCTTTCGAGCTGTGTACCTGTAATTTGTTATAAGTCTGAATGTCATGGTTTTTTGGCTAGTAAAGTGAAAAGCGAAAATGTGAAAAAATAACCTCATCGACAGCGATTTTTTTCTGCTCAATTTCAAAGTCATAATTGAAACTTGACAGACCGTTCGGAAGACGATGTTTCTCCCCGCTAGATGGTATATCATTTGTTTTTATTTGTCCCGAAAATTACAAAATTTTAAACCACTGAAGTTCGACCTTCTGAAGGCAAGAATAATTTTCCGATGATGCACCTGGTTTTCTTGTGAGCGCTCAAGTTGACTTCTGTAAAGTTTTCTTTACAGAATTCTTCGCTCTATCAGAGGATATTTATTTATTTATTTATTTTACGCATTTTCACAGACGTGCTAAAAATGGTTAGTGGTACAATAAACAGGGAGAACTCGATCAAAAAAAATGAAATTAATAACAAAACACAGCAAAGCTCAGCGAGTTAGTAACTCAAGCAGAGGGGAAGATACATTCCTAATATTCCTAATATTCAAAACGAAATGCATCGTAATTCTTTCTCTTTGGGAGTGAGTAGCAGCTGGGTACGACTGATATCCACCGAAGAAAAATGATTAAAGGTCGATGAGGGTCATGGAAGGAAAAGGAAAATATGTCTAGTACTGTTTCATCCATGCTAGTTAGAAGTCAGGCTACCTGAACACGCATCTGCGGGACGGGTTCCGTATCTCAGAAACCTCTTTATAACTGGTACGCACCCCGAGACGGCTGAGGAAGCAACCAATTTCAGAGCATACCGCACATGCCAGCCCTATAATATGTAGGGAGAATCAAGCTCCCTTAGCACGCATCCACGGGGCGGGATTCGCTTTAAACCCGCTTTAAACTAGTGCGCACCCCGGGACGGCTTAGGAAGCGAAATTAATCTTAGAGTAACTAGCTTGCGAGTTTTAATATTAGCATATATATCTATCCTAATCGATCAGTCCCATGAGCCACAACACCGGAGAAGCTTGTTGGACTGTTGGATAAGTTAAAGAGGTATAAAAGAGGTTTGCTACTCAGACTCAATCGAGGAGATTCGAAATATGAAACGATCTAGTGAAAAAACGTAATAAAGAGGCAACTAAAAGCATATTGTTAGGAATATTGGGAGAGAGTATGTTATTCGACATCATTAACACCAAGGCTTCGCAGAACGTTGATCCTCTTCAGATGGCTCCGAAATAGCGATGCATTGCGAGTTAAAACTATCCTTAATGGCAAACCATTGAGCCATTTCGCGGTACGGGAGAAAAACGAGTTAAAAGCTAGATCGGAAGTAACTCCACCTGCTCTTTTGTAATAGACTTCTAAAGTTTGCCTTCTACCGCGGCAGGGTCTTAAGACCCAGTACTTACTAGGCCGGAGCTTGACTTCAGCATGGAAAATTTTGTGGCTAAGAATAAGATCAGTCGTTATTCTCCTGTATTTAAGACTTTTGATATTCAGATGTTCAAGCCGCTCTTTGTAAGAGGGTAAAGCTCGTGGGTAGGAAGAATTAGGAGACCCTCTATAGAACACTATTCTGGTAAATATATGTTGAACCTTCTCGATCAACTGAATTTGTTTCTTCGTATGTGGACTCCATACAGAAGAAGCATAGAGGTATGACGTAGGTTTTATACAGCTTAACTAGAACATCGGGGCTATTAGAGTAAACATTTCTCAGAACCAGAAAGAGGATACCCAAAGCTTTCCTTACGATGTTTTCAATATGAGATTGAAACTTTAAACGTTGGTCTATCAAAATGCCAAGGTATTTGACTGAGTCTACACTTTTCAAGGCAAACCCGTTAAGCATAAAACTTCGCGATGGGCAAGACCCCAAATGGAAGTGTACGGTCTTATCGAGATTGACAGGTATTTCCCAATCATTGGCCCAAGATATCATCTTTTGGATCGCAGTTGAAATTTGAGCGTGAGCCCTCTCTTGCTCGTCCTGGGTGTAGCAGATGTAGATTTGGATGTCATCTGCATACATTCTGACCTCAACATTCGAGTGCTGTTTGAGAAATCCAGGTAAATCTGCAGTGTACACCAAGAAAAGCAGAGGTGAAAGAACGCCGCCTTGTGGGACACCGCTGTTACAACGAAATCGCTCAGAGAAATCATTATCATGCCTTACTGTCATAAATCTATCCACTAGATATGATTTCAACCAGTTAAGCGATTGTCCCCGAATTCCGAAATGCTCCAGTTTATATAAGAGCTTGTCATGATTCACTTTATCGAATGCTTTGGAAAGATCAAAGAAATTAACATCCATCGACTTGTTTCTATCAAGAACTGATACCGAGTCATTAACAACGTCAGTAAGAAGAGAAACTGTAGAAGCTCCAGGGGTGAAACCATGTTGTTCAAACGGTATTATGTTTTGTTTCTTGGACCAACTGAGCAATTTTTCCACAAGAACTTCCTCCATGATTTTGACGGGAGTAGGACAAATACTGATATGTTTATTTTCAAACAATGCTCGATTTTAGAAGATTTTCACGAGAAGGGCATTTTGAAGTTTCTCGGCAGAGCAAACCTCCAGTTTCAATCTTTTCATCGAATCTCATGCAGCATTCGAAAAAGGACGATACTCTCTACAAGATGGTTCTCAATGCCTTTTGAACCTTCCTGGTTTTCATTGTTTTTTAGGCCGTCAAAGTGGACCTAAATCGCAGGCGCGGCGCGTAGGGCTCGTGCGGCGCGACGTCGAATCGTCCAGGAGTGCGGATTTAGGTCCACTTTGACGACCTAAAAAACAATGAAAACCAGGAAGGTTCATAGCGTTTCATAAACCATCTTGTAGAGAGTATCGTCCTCTTTCGAATGCTGCATGAGATCTGCTGAAAAGATTGAAACTGGTGGTTTGGTCTGCCGAGAAACTTCAAGACGTCCTTCTCGTGAAAATCTTTTGAAATCGATCATTGTTCAAAAATAAACACATCATCTGATAGAGCAAAAAATTCTGTATAGAAAACTCCTTAGAAGTCAACTTGAGTGCTCACAAGAAAATCAGGAGCGCCATCGGAAAATTATTCTTGCCTTCCGAAGGTCGGACTTCAGTGGTTTCAAGTTTTGTAATTCTCGAGACAAATAAAAAACAAATCATATAACGTCTAATAGAGTCGTCTTTCGAAACATCTATGAAATTTTATTTATGACTTTGAAATTGAGCAGAAAAAAAATCGCTGTCGATGAGGTTATTTTTTCACATTTTCGCTTTTTACTTTACTAGCCAAAAAAACGATGACATTAAGAATTATAACAAATTACAGGTACACAGCTCAAAAGAGCAAATTATTCTCTTTTGAATGCTGTGTCAAACTCCGCGAAAGCTTTCAAACTAAACTTACAGCAGTCGTTTGAAAAAAAACGGCGGGAACTTTCTTACCAACCTAATACGATATATATTTCTTTGGTCCGATGGTGAAACACTCTTACATTCATCGCCTTGAACGTGTTTATATCACATGTCTCAATCAATAGAATAAAAAATAAAAGTAAGAGATCTATACTCCAGGATTGACTTTCTATGAACCTGTGATTTTTTTTTATTTTCAATATTCAAACGTTCATTAGCAACACCTGAGGTTGCTATACAGTCATTTTACCCGGCTAACGTTTCGGTGTCGTCTCCTTCATCAGAGCCAGGAAACTCAAAGACACCGAAGACATTCGTAGCCTACCCACCCAAACGCTATATCAACTAACAACCGTCGTCCTGAACATCAACAGGAACAGCAAGCAAGACGGCAAACCAATCTCGCCAGTGGTGCTGACCACCAATCACCCTACTGCTCGGCTGCAGAGGTCAGCGGGTGAATGAAATACCCGATCTCGTGACCTCATTGTCAGATTGAACTACCAGTTCATTCGAAACCTGTAGGGGTCAGCTGTTGGGTCACCGCCACACACTCTTCTTTCTGGTTGATACTAGGGTCCTCAGCTGATATCCTGAACGCTTCGAGTGTGCGTGTCACGATATCGGGCTCACGGGCCAAAATGGACACCGCTACATCCACATATGCACCCTCATGACGTCGCGCTCTGCGCTCTTCTAACGATGTGGATGTCGTGATCTCCTCAAACCGTCCAAGAGCTGATTCCGTTCACTGACCTATGCGGGCTTCGAATGAACTGATAGTTTCATCTGAGGACGCGAGATCGAGTGTTCGTGTGTTTCATTCATCCGCTGACCTCTACAACCGAGCAGTAAGGTGTCTTGTGGCCAACACCACTGGCGAGTTTGGTTTGCCGTCTTGCTTGCCGTTCCTGTTGGTTTTCAGGACGAAGGTTGTTAGTTGAAATAGTTTTTGGGTGGGTAGGCTACGAATGTCTTCGAGCTTCCAAGCTCTAACGAAGGCGACGACGCTGAAACGTTAGCCGGAAAAGAAGTCTGTATAACAACCTCAGGTGTCACTAATAAAGGTTTGACCTTTGAAGAAAAAGATATGGCCCAAAAGTCGACTCTGGAATATGAGCTGCATTTTTCATGGCATGGCGTCATGAGTTCTTTTCTATTCTGCCTCCAACGCACAGGTCTATGAACTTCTCCGTGTTATTTTCTTCTCCATCCATCGTAAATAATATTGTGTGACCGCTAGCCCACTCAAGCGCAACTTGAATGAACAACGAGTACAAGTTGTTCGTTGAAGTTGGCTGACTCGAAAGAACGGAAGTCATCAAAAGAAATGGTGGCTGGATCTCTCCTTTCATCATAGTCGTCAAGCTTCTCTTCATCCATACATTTGCCCGATATTCTCTTTTTTCTTTTGAGTGTAATATATAATAGATATGTTTCCGATGGAGCGCGACATACACTGGAAGCCAGAGAAAGCGTTCATTTCAGGACAAGGAAGGCCTGAACATACAGGCTTTCTCCTGATTCTTAAGCTTTCTCCTGTCGTTCTCACTGAACCCACGCTTATTCCGACGTCCTTTGCCATCTGTCGCATCGACCTCCTGGCGCCCTTTTTTTCTCTCACGATTTTCCCATTTCTCCGGTTCGTAGCGCTCGTGGACGTCCTCTTCGGTCCTCAGTTCCTTGTAGCGTTCTACTGTATCCTGAACCGTTCTTCGGGGCCCGGTAAGGATCTTTACAATGTCTTTCGCTTGTTTTCCAGTCTCATGAAATTCGATAATAGCAACCCTGTGGTATGAACGTCTGACCACTTTGTACTCTAGTACGTTTGAGCTGCACGACGGCTAGTCAACATATATTAGACGAGAGAAACGGTAAAATTTCTAAGAACATTTAAAAGACTAAAACGTCCAGGTGCACGGGCAATTTTTGCACACTCTGTACTTCTCAAACTTTACCGCTTCTTGAATCAAAGGCTCAATTCACCCATGGACATTTTGTTTTTCTGAATGTTCCTAAAAATTTTACCGTTTCCCTGTCAAGAGGTTCATAATAGAAATGTAATCGATACACCAAAGACTGATGTTACTCAGAATTTAAGTGACCAACGGCAGCGACCGACTTTTTAATCTCTGAGAGTACACATAGCCAGCCGATTAAATATCGGAGCAAGTTTGCTCATTCCCCGAAATAACTTGCTCGATCATATCGAGGAATATCTATTTGTACAAATGCGTGAATTAGGAGAAATCTTCATTCATTCAACGAAACAACCTTGAAAGCAGGTTCAATTACGACACAAAAGAAGACAGAAACACGCAGGAGCCTAGAAATTCTGATAAGTGCCCAGTACAATAAATCGTTATTCATTTGAGTGGAGGAGGATGTGCCTGCAGTGCAAGAAATACAAAAATATAAAATATAAAATTACGCCACGTCGTTTTCACTTTTTTTTGAAATATAGATTTGTTCTTTTATGGTTTGTTCTTAAATTGCTCTTCAAGGTCGTGCAACGCTAGTTTTTGTGAACTTTTTATACACAATGTTAATTATCGAAGTTAACTAATGATTAATTTAGTAGAACTTTTGTTATAAAAATAAACGTGAACGAATTCAAGCTGCAGCGCGTCGACCCAATTGCAGAATCCCTACAAAGCTCCACAGGCCACTGGGCTGTTACCAACTTGGAGGAAAATTGTTTTGCTTCATTCATCGTGAAACAAAACGAACGTCATGTCATAGAAAGGACATTTGTTTCGGCCAGGGACGAACCAGAACTCACAGAGGAGTCCAGTGATCGTTCAATTCGCCGATGTATAAATCACGTGAGGCTTTCGTGCGTTTATGAACCCATCTATTTGCTCTTGTCACTCGCCCGAACAGACGTACATGAGTTTTTGGGATCGCGCAGAGATCAGTGGCAGGTATATAAACACGGATGGATCAGTTAGGGGCTCTTTGAACAGTGCAACAATGAAGTTTCCTCTGCTTAGGCTTCGCAAGGGCAAGAAAACAGGTACGCTTTTGCGCATTTAGACCGTCTGGTTTTGGAGCGATTCTAAACCTATCCAGTATGCAGACAAATTGGTCAAAAAGTTACCGATAGTGCCAATCGAGTAAATTTGTTATGAATGAACGTTAAATTAGAATTCGCCTCCAGAGCACTGAAGCGGTTTTATATGTAGGAAAGTCAACCAATCAAGGAGCAACCTCTCTTCCTTGAAAGCTCTCTTGGGTACCATTCCTCGCTAAACACTTCCCATCAAGTTCTTCTCATTTATAAATACGAAACGTAACAGGAAAGGTGGATATCAGTTCTTTTATTTTGTAGAAGTATGTTCTGTTTGTACTTCGAAATTACCACAATGATGCGTCAGCCCAGTCGGTGTCAGCATCACGGGTCTGCGATCACGAGAACGTTTTTCTGTTTTCAATTCATTCCACTTTTCCTAAACAGACATCTTGAAGACTTTTTTGACACACATGCAGAGTTTGAAGTCGACGTCCATTCTTCTGTTTATCATGATGATTGTGATTAACATCGTTTCTGTTGATTACAAATGCAGAGTGACATCATTTCAGCAGCTCGGAGAATAAGAATGAGGTAGAACGAGAATTTCATTATCAATCGTAGTGTTTATCGAGACATGATCCGAGACGATGTAATGGTGGTACTGGGGTCGTCGCAAAAATCACAGCTCAGGCAGGATCCGAACGCGTATATCTAGCCGCACCGTGGCAATCTGTATTATACCACTACACTACTGGACCGACGGCACTACTGGATGCGAAAGTCATTTGCGCTCACATAGTACCCTATTGAACCAGATGGTTTTCATATCAGCACTCATCCGCTTGAACCCGGTAATTAAGCTAGAATTTCACGATCCTAAAAGTGTAGTCTTATCTAGAGTTCAGATTAAGATGATGTGTCACCTTACGTTTTTGAATGCGAATGGTCGAAACCAAGAGGAATCCTGTTACATTCAAATTCAATAATTACACTCAAAATCACACTGATCTTGCTGGAAAATCTGTAATTTTTTTAAAAATTCCGAGTGCTTTTTTATATGCATTTTCATACGGCTATATCTCACGGACAGCTGCACATGAAATTATTCCAAGGTGATATTTCGATAAAGCATGAATGAACTACAAACTTTTTATGGCCAAAAATGAAAAATTTTTAAGACCTCGCTTGAAAGAAAAATCTCTATATCAGTTGAGGATCGACGAAATTAAACCAGTTTGAGACTTCCATAGAATAAGACTTAGTCTTTCTAACGCACATTTAAGTATTACACTACGCTTTGAAGTCTTCGAGAGAATTCTTTGTAAAGTTGAGCCTACATAAACCAATTGGGACAGGATTCTTCTTAGTTTCGACTATTTGTATTCAAAAATGTAAGGTGACATATAATTTTGATCGGCACTGTTAATGGGATTTTGTACCAAAAATGTCATCATCCTCTCCGGTTCTTTGCTGAGTTGCAGAACTAACCGGTCCTGATAAGTGAGTGGATACCACAAGTGGCCTGTGACTATTGTACCATCAACCAGACGGGTGTGTGACATAGTGTTTTAGCGTCTCGATGTTCCGAGTGGACTTGAAACACATGTTCAAATCCGTTCTAACAATAAGTCGAGAAATTCCCCGGAATGCAATCGCCCTTTGCAGGTTGTAATTACTATGGTGCTGCTATTGACACAAGTGCACTTGAAATATTCCAGATAAACCCATGGAGATGGCTAATGCTCTCCATGTCGACGCGGTGCGGTGCGTCGTGATCGGCGACTCGGCCACCGACAAACAGATGATGTTGAAGAAGTACGCTGCCTTTGCTGGTGTACCTTACGATTCAGCGGTAAGCTCAATTAGTTAATGCTTCGTTGGAAATGATTTAATACAAAGGTGCGCGTGGTACAGTGGTAGGAGGCGCTACCGACACCAGCATGGTTGAGCGATTGATCACGGCTGGGGCTATCCAAGCCTTCCATCCCTTCGTTGTCTGGCAAATTGGTGCCGGACTCGTCTCGAAAGGTAAAAACACTGAGTTGGTATAGCGGCTGGTCCGCGCAAATCACTGTACAGGCCAAATACGCATTCACCATGCCTCTACGATTCCGAATGGAAAACGAATGCGGCAGCCTAAAGGGACTGATCAACGCCGACACCTTTACCCTTGCCTCTAGTTTAGCTTCATGATTTAATACAAATTTTTTGATGCGATCGAAACAGTTTTATCATACCCATTCAGAAGTGAACAGAAAATGAAAGAAAAATTGGTATACAGTTACATCTTCTCACTCTGTAGAGGATAAGGAACAAATCTGTTTAACCTGTTTCGTGTAATCATGTAATTTAGTTCTTACAAGACATCTTATCAATCTAGAAATGCAGTTCCATCATCTACGTGACCTGCCCTAAGCATAGAACGGACGAGCACCGTTCGATGTAGCGGTTTTTATGGTACTCAGACAGCTCTAATCCTCTACTGCCAGCATGCACTTTTGAGCTGTGAAATTTCCATCGAGGCGAGAATTATATTCAAGAAAAAGTCTCCAAAACAAAAATGAACTGCGTGACACGCTCAGTCCTACCTCTTACGATTAGTTTTCCACTAGGGGGCAATAACGGCAACTTACATTAGTTTAGGAATTGAAAATAGCGGAACAAAAACGTCCAACAAGCATCGTATTTTTGTAACAAATCTTTCTGCAGGCCCTTCATTAATAATAAAGGCAAAGATAAAAGAATCGGCGTTGATCAGACCCACAATGACGCGCCGTGTAGTCGCCTCCCGTTCAAAATCGTAGAGGCTCACTAAATGCGGAAGTATTTGGCCTATAGAACCACTTGAGGGGGCAGCCGCTACAGTAAGTCGGTGTCTTTACCTTCCCAAAAAGCGTGGTACCAATTCACACTATCTCGAAGGGAGTTAACATTTAGGTATCTTATACCTTATTCCGTAGTATGTTGTAAAGAGGGCTCACGGTGTGCAGTGGAAAGAGGAGCTACTGACAGCTGCTTGTAAAGAGGGCTCACGGTGTGCAGTGGAAAGAGGAGCTACTGACAGCTGCTCTAACAAGCGAAAGATCCTCGCTCTGAGCTGATCAAGCTTTACATGTTTCCGGGGTGGGGTAAATTTGTAGCAGACTTGTCTGGGAGAGTAAAGACACTGACTCGGCATGTGGGTGCCCCGCAAGCCACTGTATGGGCCAAACACGCATTCACAGTGCCTTCTGAATAGAACTCGAATGCACCCACTAGGGGATTTATCAGTGAATGAATCAGGACCCTGCTTTTACCAATGAGTGACAAAATGATGTAAGTAAAACACCTTTTTCATTAATATGCATCACAAGATGGTACAATATTTCCCCTTTCATTGAAATTTGCATTACATCAATAGCACGTCGCTATTTTGTTTTGATGTATTTTGGTACTTTTGGTTTTCAAAGTTTCGAGGTCCAAGGCATGTTAGAAGCCTCAGTGTTTTCATGGTGACTGTAGACAATTTAGGGGTAAGCATGCAACTGAAATGATACTACCAACTTTATTTTCATACCTAAAGTGATTATAGGCTCACGAGTTTTAGAGAGGTGAACTGGTGACGGCTTTCAACGGCAGAAAATGCGTTTTCGTCGAATCGGATTCCAACCACAGTATTGTCGAGCCTCATGTGTTTCTGCTCTGCGTCTCGGTGGCTCGACAGAGCAGCGTCGAGGAGAAGGTGAAAGTGGTAAGACCGCAGATTAACTATCTGTCGGCTACATGTGAAGAGTTGCTGTTTTGCCTTTCAGATACTGAATACGGTAATCGACCAGATCAGAGGAATACCGTTTGTTCTTGTGGGAACTCAAATTGAGAAGCGCCTCGAGGCGATCACGCAGTTAAACGGTCACGGGGAAGTTGGGTGCCTTCCGATGCCGCTTCATCTCGCCGAATCGTTCGCAAAACAGATCGGGGCTAGCAAGTACATCGAGTGTTCGGAGACGACCGGAGTGAGTTGCAGTTCATTCCATTTTATTGAAGATTTTGATCAAAAAGGGTGGGTAATGTGATAATTTGATGCGATACGAAAGGCACACTATAGCATGGACCTTTTGTGGAGGCTCAAAGTACGACTCTCAATGTACAGTTATGTATTTTTCTGTAATGCAGATCGATATAGGGTTGATAAAGGGTTTTATTGGCTGATCTTCGGGCGGATTCGCTTGTGTTAACCTGATCACTTGCGAAACTACGAAGCGACGGACCAGATCACGACAGGATAACCTAAGAGAACAGCATCAGTTTCCAGGTTTTTCGTTGCTATCTTTAGACCAGGCTGGTGCCCTGAAGATAGCTAATTCGTCAGAACTCTAGTCACTTATCAGCCTTACGTCAAGTTCTAGTAAAGAGGAAAACAAATACGGAGGCTCCACCTTAATGAACTTTCTAGGCGAGTTTCAAGAGTGGTCATCTCAAACTCTGTAAAAAAAAACTAAGCTATGTAGTTAGTTATCGTGCGATACAGATCTACTGATACGAGCAACAGCCATAAATGTGAGCGTCACGAGAATGGTGCTGAATGGTTACTGTGCCAATTGACTGGAAAATTGCTAGGTTACAGTCTTCAGTCACTCGCAATCAACGGTGAAGAATTTGCTTCCTGTTTTGTAATACTTTCGCAGGACGAAGGTGCATTATAATCATTTTTTTCTCGACTTTTCCCGGTGTATCCACTAAATCGTTTAAGGTTATAAGTAAATTCTAAGCAAAACGGACTCATTCGTTGGATGAGAGGAACAATTCATCGAGTCATCGAGACTGTCATAACCGGCTGTGATACTGGAGTTGTTTAGCTAAATTACAGACATGCGCAGCGATTTTTCGGTGGTGAAGAATTTTTCGATACCAAAAGTTCCGAAAATACAACGAGCTACAGGGTTGAAAAATAAAAAACCAAAACGATTATGATGCTCCTACGAGACTTTCAATATGTATCTGTTTCATCTGTTCCACAAACCGTCCACGTTTTTGTATTAGTTCCATGTTCCTTAGTGTGTCCACTAACCTACTTCGCTTTCTGCTAGCCAATGTGCGCAGTAAACAAATAAAGTAAAGGAAAGAATAAGTAGAACAACTCCAAGAACTCGTGCTTTTGTGGTTACTCTCTTCATACAGCTATCCTATTCCAGGAAGGTCTCGATGAGGTGTTCGAAGAAGCTTTTGATATTGGACACGCCTATGTGATTGAACGCCAGAAAGGATCGCATCGACGGAAATCGCTGATGACAGCGGCTCACATGAAAAGTACCGGCTGCATCACACAATGAAACCTTTAATTTGGTTTAGTTGGGGAATTTGTGATGATCTCTCTACCACTACTTTTTGTCTTTGAAGAAAATTTTGGTTTTGTGTTCCTGCTACCTTTGTTATATGTAATTTTTTTTCTTGTTTCTTTCCTGCCTTCACACATATGCATATCATTTCATTAGAGCTCGTTGGACTTTCGATGAATTTCGGCATTGTTACTTTCTAATGGAATCTTGAAATTGAAAATTAGCAAATGTTAGCAGCACTTCGGGCGCGTTGCTCAGTGTTAAGAGGCGCTGCCGACACCCGCACGATCGAGCGATCGATCCCCTTTCAGGCTAACGAAGCCTTGCATCCTGTAGGGTTGAATAACTTTGTTTCAGACTTGCTTCGGAAGGTAGAGACGCTGGCTTGGTATAGCGGCTGAGCCCCCAATAAAATAAATCTAACGAATAAATAAAGGGCTCGTGTCGTCCCTACTCTTAGACGAGCGAGAAAGAAGAAAATTAAGCCTCTACGGGACTCTTCTGTAAGAAGAGAGGGCGTGAAGGAGTTAAATTTGTAAATTGATTAAAATAAACCAACCTGACCATCGAATAAAATGTCAGGGACTAATTATCGCGAACCGTTTACTTTTTACCTTTACCTTTTAGGGTAGGGTCACAAAACTGGCTTCTGCACTGCTCTTGCAGTTGCAGAAAACTGCCATGCAGCGGATTATGATAGAAAAGCAGCGTTATCACGCTTAACCTTCATGCGGTTTAAACAAAACTGAGAGTATGATTCATTTATGCGCTTAATCGTTCTACCGGCATTCGGTATTCCGTTTGATGAGGTGATGTTCTTCTACAGTCACCGAGGGCGGTGTTCCTGCGAGGGCTTCAACATTTTTGCGTCATTTACCCTCACCTTTATTACAGCCGCTCTACACTATCCTTCTAATTTTACCTGCTGTTTTGCTGATTATGTACCTGGTGCTTTGGTGTTGCTGGTACTTCATGCCTCGTCGAGAACCACAAGGTAGGTTGAGATGTTGAAACAACACCCGTGAAGTACAAAAACGGCTCAGTGGGAACTCCAGAATCCATCAGTGTCCATGAAAGTCGGGGGCAATTCAAAGATTCGACAATTTTCCCTTGACGGTTAGGTTGAATCCAATGCCTATATATCGAATAAATAAGCAGATCAATGGACCCGATTCACAAGGCTGATAGCCACACATCGTTCTTCCAGGACAACTCATGGTGATAGCACCAGTGGTGCCTCCGCACCAGATTGCCGGAGGCATTCCCATGTACACCTTCGCCGCTCCTGAACCCTACAACCTGACCCCAGTTGTGCAACCCAGCAAAAAACCAGCAGTGAAGGAGCACAAAAATCAGAAAAAACCACACCGATCGAGCTCTCACCAATCGAGCACCACCGAAGAATCCACATGATCTCACTCGTTGAACAAAAAGAAAAAAGAAAGAAAAAAAGCAGAAATCTATGTCGAAGCACTACAGTAAAAGTAAATCTTCACTAAAGTTATTCTGTAATAATTACGCTCAAGAAATAGCTGCAGAATGTATGACGGTAGCTATTGATAAACGATTATTTGACTTTATTGCACGAATATAGTTATGTGTAGAAGTGAACACGAAGAGAACTGATCATTCCACGAGAAAGAAACAGACAAAAAACAAAGAGCATTTAACGTCAATAGTAAAACGAAAATCATTGGGTCAGGTGGCCTTAGAGAAACGTGGTCAAGGATGACGGGCCATTACACAGCTTTCCTTTTTATCCAAAACCTTTGGGGTGCTGGGTTAAATCGAAGGAGTAGTGTCCGCAGTTGAACGAGGATCGGTAGAGGAACAGTAGCCAACCTCACTTCTGAAGGCTTCATAGCATCCATGTGATTCACAATCTTGTGGCTCCTAGTATTTTCACCCAAAATTCTCATTCTAACCAATCCCGCTAGGCGAACCAACATTTTTGTCCTAAATTATGTTGACCTAAAAAACAGTTTCTCACCACAATGGCTATCAAATCTTCAGCATCCCTTTTTCTCGACGAACTTTGCTTTTTTCTTCAAAATAAGCGTCAATCAACTGTTTCTTAATCCAATCCATGAAAGTACGCAAACTCAGAGAACTCGTAGATTTGGGATCCTGGCGTATCCTCCATCAGTCTATCAGAGATCGAATAGAGGTTTAGGTTGTGTAACCTGATTAGGCCGCACCTTGTTGTTTCCCTACCAAAAATGAATTTCGCAGCTGACAAAAAGGTTGAGGTGGTGCTTATCAAACAAAAAAAGTTTCGTTAAGGAGGTTAGGGCCACATCAGACCATTTGAATACAAGCTGACCTGCAACACTGCTTCTTTGTCCACGCGTGGGCAACCAACTACAGGATTTCTCGATATATACGGAACGGATGGGAACATGCCTCTAATAACAGTAACCCCGGTGTTTCATTCTGAGTACAATTCGGTGAATCTTCGGCGCTTTTCGCGGTTGTATGGCTGCGCTGGCCACACTTTTTTCCAATAGTCTTCGGTACTCTTATTTACCACCACCGCTCCCCACCACCACCCTTCATCTCACTGCTTATATACGGCCCTTGAAACGGTGATTTACCGAAGCCGCTCTTTGACTGGATTTTTCGAAAATTCGGAGGTTTACGCTGGATTTTTCGGAAATTCGTAGGTTTACCGCTAGGTTCAGTCAAATTCACAAGCATTTAGTGACTCTTCGACAGAGTAGTACTCACGGGGCCCAGGCAAAGAGCGGCGAAGCCGCTCTTTGACTGGATTTTTCGAAAATTCGGAGGTTTACGCTGGATTTTTCGGAAATTCGTAGGTTTACCGCTAGGTTCAGTCAAATTCACAAGCATTTAGTGACTCTTCGACAGAGTAATACTCACGGGGCCCAGTCAAAGAGCGGCGAAGCCGCTCTTTGACTGGATTTTCTGAAAATTCGGAGGTTTACGCTGGATTTTTCGGAAATTCGTAGGTTTACCGCTAGGTTCAGTCAAATTCACAAGCATTTAGTGACTCTTCGACAGAGTAATACTCACGGGGCCCAGTCAAAGAGCGGCGAAGCCGCTCTTTGACTGGATTTTCCGAAAATTCGGAGGTTTACGCTGGATTTTTCGGAAATTCGTAGGTTTACCGCTAGGTTCAGTCAAATTCACAAGCATTTAGTGACTCTTCGACAGAGTAATACTCACGGGGCCCAGTCAAAGAGCGGCGAAGCCGCTGGAAGCCGACTGGATTTTCCGAAAATTCGGAGGTTTACGCTGGATTTTTCGGAAATTCGTAGGTTTACCGCTAGGTTCAGTCAAATTCACAAGCATTTAGTGACTCTTCGACAGAGTAATACTCACGGGGCCCAGTCAAAGAGCGGCGAAGCCGCTCTTTGACTGGATTTTTCGAAAATTCGGAGGTTTACGCTGGATTTTTCGGAAATTCGTAGGTTTACCGCTAGGTTCAGTCAAATTCACAAGCATTTAGTGACTCTTCGACAGAGTAGTACTCACGGGGCCCAGGCAAAGAGCGGCGAAGCCGCTCTTTGACTGGATTTTTCGAAAATTCGGAGGTTTACGCTGGATTTTTCGGAAATTCGTAGGTTTACCGCTAGGTTCAGTCAAATTCACAAGCATTTAGTGACTCTTCGACAGAGTAATACTCACGGGGCCCAGTCAAAGAGCGGCGAAGCCGCTCTTTGACTGGATTTTCTGAAAATTCGGAGGTTTACGCTGGATTTTTCGGTAATGTGCCGTATATGTAATATATGTATGTATGTATTTATTTAACTACGTCCAAGGACGCGCCAAAAAAGGCAAACAGAAACACCACCACAAAAAACGAAACTCCAACACAAATGCCAACTAGTCTGGTACCAATTTAAACTACCCCGGAGTGAGGGAAGCCATGCTTAGGATCGGTCGCCCGACGGCGCGGTTGTCAGTAGAGCCTCTTGCCACTGGACCACGAGCGCCATGAATAAATAAAAACATAACTTTAGGTTCCTCGCTGGTGTAAGTCATAGTTCTTATATTTCGACTTGAAATGGACTAGGAGGCCATTGAACGGCTGGTAAATGAAATGTAGGGGTGTTATCGTGCAAAAGGATTCTAGTGATAAACAGTCATGAAACCATCAACGACCACTCTCATTCGAAACATAGAGCGGCACTCGGACAGACAGGCAGACAAACAGATAGACATATAGAGAGACACAGACGACCCTTGAGTTCCGCTTATTGTGTAATAGGATACTAAGAGTAAAAAGGCGAACTGCTTGTTGTTTGCTGGTTCCTGAGAAAGGAAAGCTACATTAGGAATCGTAGAATCACGGTGAATGCCTATATAATAACGTGCGAAACAGTCCCTGTAGTAGTCAGTGATTTCCCCTTCCCAGATAAATCCAGTATCATTCTACCATACCAGGAAGGGAAGAAAGGGTTGGTTCACCTGGAAGAAGATCGATCAATCGACAATGTGGAAGAGAGTAGCACCTCTTAGCACTACACTACGGGGTCTGTCTTCATAATGGTGGAGAGTGGAATTGGTAGAAGAACGACTAGACGACAACGACAGTGCTGTGCTGGCGTATTATATTTAAACAACAGGACTCTGGAATTCATGAAAGAAATTGCTGGTGGTCCCAACTCCCGCGAGGAAATGGTGGACGGCTGGGTCTTGTATAATTGAACTGTTTGAACAACAAGTTAATTACGTCGAAGCTTGATTGGGAAGCGATCCACGTTTCATTTCACCGCGATTCATAACAGTGACCACCGCACAGGAAATATTACAGTGCTAAACTCAAAAACCGGCTTCTAGCCACTGATTAGGAAATAGTATTGTGGTGTGTCTCTCATGTTTGCACGCCCTCGATCCCTTATGGAATAGTAAACAAACACTGTGCAGAAGTGCTCTACAAACCCCATGAACTCCGTTTCGCACGAGATATTATGGCGCTGTTGGTGCTCGTAACTACATAGCAATCCAACTAGCTAGAAATATGCCGAACTTACGAAATGCTTGTTACGTTACTATTGTGCTTTCGTTCTTTTTCTAACAACTTCCAGCCAGCCATATTCTTTCGACTGAGTTTTAACGCACCCTGGTTGTGTAAATGATATACAGTACAATAAATAAAAAATCCATATTCTGTATTTTACTCGACCTCTCCGTATCCTCCATGACATGTCAAAAGCTTTTCCATGGGGCACTAATTGGAACTAAATGATGGTTCACCATTTTGTCGTAGAAAAGAGCTATCTGCTTTCTCGATGGCACATCGCTCCCGTACATCTGCTTGGGGGAAGACGATCCGGTTGCTTGTGATCCGCGAATCTTTGACCAGTTGCCAGCTTCCTACATGCGGAAGTTGGCAAAAGAGGATGTCGTCAAATGTGCCTTACTTGTTATGAGTTCATGTTTCATGGCTTGTCATTTGATCGCCAAATGCTTTTTTCAAAGAATTGCTCAACCAGATAAGTGCTCTTTCCGTGTCTGATTACAAGCCTTAGTTACTTTTGGTTATATGCCTCCTTACTTTGAGAAACAATAGTTTGGAGCCTGGTAAGATTACACTACAACTAAAATAAGTAAACTAAAATTTTTCACTATTCTTCCAATTAAAAGATAAAAGGTAAAGGTAATGGTGTTGATCAGTTCCCTAGGGACGCGCCGCCGCATTCGTGTTCCACTCAGAGTCGCATAGTGGCATAGTATTTGGACCGTATTTCCCTATTTAGGTTCTGGTCCTTCTCTACCAAGGCCAAACCTATTTCATCATGTCAAATGTCTATGCCAATCCATGCCAAATTTGGCACCCAATCGCTTTTTTGTTCATTTTCCCCTTCCACTTATTTTCTCATTTGTCTGTTTGCCAGCTCTCATTTTTCATCTTCTCGAGTGTTTCACTTGCTTTCTCGTTTATGCCTTTCTGTCTAATTACTCGTACTCTAGCAGTTACCATTTTGCGGTCCGCTAGGTAATTGCAGTATGGCCGGTTTACCCTCAGAGGCTAACCGGCCCCACAGCTCAGCTATCATCCCCGATTACCCCGCTTTGTAGCATACCTGGTGCTTGCGTTGTATCTGTCATACTTTCCATTTCCATCTTTTCACACCGATTTGGGACAAAAACCCTCGTTTACGCTTTTTAACCTCATGAGAACGCATATTGGTCTTAACTAAAATTTGTTTGAATAATCTGCAGCCAGCTATTTCTTCAACAATTGGTACTCCACACCGTCAGTGAAGCATTTTTGGATGCGGAAAGAACCCATTTTCTGCTTTCCAGACATTCTCCACCCCCATGATGGGTACTATTTGTCCAAAATCCTCTATTAGTCTTTCCTTCCACTGTTCTTTCGATTTTTTCATTTCTTTACTTTGTTCCAATTCTTTAAATGCTCGCTCACGGAGACGTCAGCAGGAAGTAGGTACAGTAATGAGAGGCGCCACTGACACCCTCACGGTCGAGCGATCAATCCTCCGCTCTTCTTTCGTAGGGTGAAATGGTACCAGACCTGTCTGGGAAGGTAAAGACACTGACCCCACAAGTCACTGTATTGGCCAGATACCCATTCGCTCTACGATTGCAGCGGCGTCACCTTAGGGGACTGATCTACCCCTATACACCGACACCTTTTTCTTTCTCTTTATCGATAGGACGCTATCGATAAGACGACGGTTCACGTTACAATTAGGACTCTCTCAAGTCGCTTTAAAGAAGGCTTGAGTGATCACACGGCTGTCTCCGTTTTCCTGTTGTAGATGAGCTTGTAGTTGCGGACCTATGAGCACAGCGTTACAATGATGATTCGACTACTACTGGTCTTTGGCTTTGCTGCTGTCATTCAAACCCAGGTAGGGAGCTTGTCGTTAGCCCAACACTATAGGTTTTACTTTAATGTTGATAGAAGATTTCCATCCTTAAGTGAATGAATGCTGTCATGAAAATAACAGTAGACAGAGGAAAACTAAATTAACAAAAGATATGGGAGCGAGAAGGCTGGAAATTTTTCTACGTCTTCAATCAGGTCTCTCCAAAAACATCACTTCTAGATAGTGCCTGATTGCGACACCGAGTTTGCCTCTCTGGTGATTGACTTGCTGCAATCGGAAATCGATGATCCGTTCAAATTGAGCCGCACCGAGGCTATTTTATCGTCTTGGTGGGTTAAAGCTGTCAGATCGTTTCCCTCCATTCCTGTGAAGATAACGGCAGTGATCAGCGAAAATTCAGCAACAAGTCGAAAATGCAGAAAATGGCCGAAATCTCAGTGTTTCTGTTCGGCAAAGGCACACCACAAGGCGAAACAATGGAAAATATTCGGCGGATCGACAACACTCTCAAGGACGAGAGGGAGAAGAGGCTGGAGCAGTCTCGAGCATCAATTCCGAAGCAGCTAGAAAAGGTAGTCGTTCCATTTCCTTCGCATTTATATCACTTATTCGGCTATGACACGCTGTTCCCGATTTGGAAGTTACTGCAACTAGATCAGCACCATTTTCATCGATTTTTATCCATAGCTATTTTACTGTAGCGTATTACTTAGCATTTCTCAGGGTTGCTTTGGTCCTTTTTCAGTTTTTGTTGCTGATTTGAACTTGCCGGGACCTGGCGGACTTTTCTCTTTCTAGGTGTTCGACATCGCTTCCGGGATATCTATGAACGGCTCCTTGAGTGGCAACGAAAAAGTGTTCTCCCTTTCGAGAGCGATCACAAATGTCCCACGGAAACATCGAAAGGAGTTTGAGAGAATATTTAACGAGGAGGCTGATCCTTCGAGAAACAAGTCTCCAAGCTCCGTGAACACGAACACCAACATGGTGCCGCTGCCGAAAGGAGAACCGATCAAGGCCATAACTACGATGAACAATATTGATTACAAAATGGAGGCGCAGAAGTCGTTTCCTATCGAGAAGGACTCCGAAACGAATTCCGAAAACGGCCTCTCCGCGTCAGAAAGTGAGCTTTATCTATTCTAGCCAACCACGCTAAAGGTGAGCCTGTCTACTTGCAAAATTTTGTGAGAACAGGTCTACTATCTGCTGCCTTAAGGACTCTGCAGAGTGTTGTTGCTGACAGCAGCAGCAAATAGGGGGCGGAGCGCCTTTCCACCCAGGACCACCGCTCTGCTGGCGGTTTGCTGCTGAAATCGGCAGCAACGCCACAGCAGCAAGATGACGTGTACTGACGTCATTTTCTGGTGATTCGTGCTAGGACCTCTACCTCGAATGACGTCCCGTCCCGCGTGGCGTACCGATCGATTTGCTGCGTCAGCGAAAAATGATCGAAACCATTCCGTGCTGCTGCTGCTGCTGGCTGCTGCTGGCTGCCAGCTGCAGCAGCAGCACTCTGAATAGCCCCCCTGCTGTGGGTTTGCTGCGCAGCGCTGCTGCGTTGCTGCTGGGCTATCCTTCATCATTGCTGCTGCTGCCAGCAGCAACACTCTACAGAGGCCTTAATCATGTCATTTAAAGCTGATAGAAGCTTGGCACTTGTCGAAATTTACGAATCCACCGAACGGCGTTATATTTAAGTCAGAAAATTTTCTCTGAAAGTTTACCCATAGGTTACATTGGTCGCTCATGACGGATCTGATGTCCGTTTTCCGGGAAGGATCACTCAAACTGCTTGCTGGTCTAGCAGGGTGGTCTCGCTAAGATTACCGATTTGCTTGAAATCTCGGTTAGGGTGGTCATTTCGCGCCCTGATAACGATTCCGACGTTTGTTTTTCGAAATTCGGCCGAGTACTCCTCCCTATCAAAATAAAAAACTAAATTAGGTGTTTAGGCCAAAATCACTAATTCGGCAAGAACTTCGTCTGGTAAGATTATTTGGGACGCTGATTACGAATCTGATGTCTTTTTCTCAGGTTTCGATCAATTTCGATAGCATCAGGTAAGTACTTTTCCGAGCCACCGACTTGACCCGGGCCCAACACCATCATTATTTACCTAAATGTATGTATCCGTAATGTTCGAAATCGGGCGAGATTCGGGAAACTAATCAGCATCGCAATCAGCATGCAAAATAACTTACTTATTGTCTGCCAAAGTTTGAGTCAAATCTGATAACTTGACCTGGTCACCCGAAACGACGATATGGCTGCTCCTCGGCTGGAGTTCGGAAAACGGGCTTCAAATTTGTGATGAGTGTTCCAAAAGAACCCCCATAGACCAAGTATCAGCGAAAATTAAATTTTTCACATACTCGATCACTGGAACTTCTAGCAAGTGCCAAAAGACTTACGAGGTGAACGGGAAATGCCAGCGCTCATTGGCTTCCATTATATGTGCACATGATTTCAGGCATTCCACCAAGCTCGATTATACGGCAGAACGACACACCACAACCCAGTGATGCACGGGACCAGTTGTTTCACGCCAGAAGCGTCAGAGAACCTGTTCGGATGGGCAATCCGTCCGTAACATATGACTACAATGGTGGAGGGAGGCTGATTGACGAGATGACAAAGGTACACGTTTAGGTCCACCTTTAGTTGATGTAGGCGGCAAATCGGAGCTCCCAGTTTCCAGTTTTCGAAATCTCCTTCTCGGTCGCTCCCTTTTCTGGAATTATTTTGATAATTCAAAAAGCGTCGGTCTTGGGTCCACATATTTGTTTCGTTGAACTTGATATGGATCATTTCACAACTTGCGAAATACCAAATACTGACGCTTGTATTACATCAATATATTACAATTTAATCGTTCGTTTTGCTCAGATGGCGAAATGACAGCCACATCAGATTCAAGGCCTGGGATAATGAGGTTCCAGTTGCCTTCCTTAGCGCCATGTTAGGGCCGGGGCATACTAATGGCGGACGGCAGCGGACGGCAGCGGACGGCGACGGACGGGGATTAGCGATTCAAGGGAACTGGGACATTTTTGTTTGAGAGAACATATGTACATATATAACATATAACATATAACATATAACATATATAACAACATAACAATTGTCATTATAATTGTTTAACCGGATATAATGACGGCACTGGCCTGATTGCAAATGTTCCTTCGGTCTGTTGTTCTTACGTTATCCTAAAGCTTCAATAATGTTTGTTTGTTTATTGTTCTTAGTTTTTTTTTCATTTACAAGACTAGTTATATTTGTTATTGTAATGACAAGTTGTCTGGAATACGTTGTTGTTGACGGGCGGCGACGGGCGGCGGCGGGCGATGAAGTACAACTCGGGCCTTACATGCTTAACTTTGAACAATAGATGGATCTACCAAAATCTCATTCTACCAAAATCTATTTGTTGTTCCTTTATTTCTCGAGCATTTCTTGATTAGATAGATCGCTAGCATTTTTTGATAAGATCGAATAGGTAGATAAGATAGATCATCATCGGTTATTAGGTTGGTGCAAAAGTTTTCGGACATCTGCGACTTTTTGAAATTGAAAAGGATTTCCCCGCCATTTTCGGCTGCAATCAAAACATACTATAAGAGAAGACCATTGATATTAACGGTGCCTACATACTTCAAAAGACTCCTTGCTATTGTTCAGATATTATAAAAATAACTGTTTTGCATCCCAAATGTCTAAAAATTTTTGCACCAACCTAATATTTCAGCCCCTTCTCTGCTCAATCACATCATGTTCAATCTGCGTATTGGCGGTAGTATGTAAACGTGGGCTCTTCATAGGTGCAGCAAACAGAGAATACAAGGCTGCTATGATCACTTGTACCCACAGGAGCTTCAACCGACACATTTTCAATCAGCATTCCATCATTAGAAAGTAAAATGTCCAATATATGTTCTCCTCTAGTTGGTTCCTTTACTAACTGTTCGAGATTGTGCGATTGCACCATTTCCACAAAAGTGCTACAACTTGGATGTAGGTCGTCCAAATTCGTCCAGTTTATATCCGGGTAGTTGAAGTCTCCCAACACAATAGACGAATACTCACATGCTAGGAGGTCACTGATCGTCTTACTTAGCTGATCACTGAAGGACAAAGAACACGAAGGAGCGCGGTACACAACAATAAATCTTATTTTTTGATTATTGCTGACGATATCAGCTGAAAGCAGTTCGTAGGAGTTCGGGACCGATTCGGAAAAAACCTCAAAAAAGCCTAAGCAATTCCTCAGAAAAATAGCTACTCCACCCCCTGCCTTTTTCGGCCTGTCACAACGCAGCACATTATACTCAACGCTCATGTCACATAACAGTGAAGAAACCGTGTGGTTTGTCTTCAACCACGTCTCAGTAAAAACATATATATCAAACCTTTTTGCCAAAATTAGCTCAATGTGTAAAGAATTTTTCACAAGTGACCTAACATTGGAATAGAAACACGCCAGCGTTTCAGCAAAACGCTGAGGCGCATCTATTCCTTTAAAAAACTCCTCTTCATGCCTGCTGGCCCAGCTATGAACGCTTGTCCTCCCCCCTGAGAGGGTTGGACAACGACGCTGCTCTGCGCCACAGACGCAGGAAGAGAAGTTGAACGTGTATCACGAGACCGCTTCCTCTCATTTATTGGAAGTGACGGTCTTATAAAGACACGCCACTTGGAGAAGAAGCGGAGCCGGTGACAACGTTGAAGCGTCATATTTTGAAAAACACGAGCAGGCAATACAACTTTTAGCTTCCTACTGCGATCAGTCATTGGCTTACCTAAGCGGTAAACAGTAACTGGATCGCATTGGACATGCAGAAAATCCAGAATGTCACGAACACCATTCAGATCATGGTCAATACGGTCACGATTTGATAAAGAATGCAACTCAGGAACACCTATAAACACGAGGGAGCGCAATCGCTCCGATTCGCTGCATTGATTACACGACTCGCGAAAAAAAGTACTGTTTGGTGGATCATTAACAATAGACTCAACGCCTGTCTTTGAGCTAGCAGTATCGATCGGAGGGAAACAAGAATTGAGATTCATCGATTGACTATGAGCTACAGACAACTTATCTTCCAATAATGACAACTGCTTACGAAGGTGATCATTCTCGATTCGAAGTTCACTTATCTCTTTATCCTTGTTCGCCATAACCTTGTTCAGATTGACCACAATCGCCATTAACACTTTCTTCAAGCAGTCTGGCACGTCTGCCGATGCAGCCACGGCTTCGATCGCGGTGGTCAGATCGAAATCAACGCCTTCCGGTCCTAACGGCGTCTCTTCATCCAACGCATCCTCACAGGGCCTGAAGCTCGTGGCAGACGAGGGAACCATGATATCGGATGGAAACTATCGAAGCAATGAAACTGACACACCGTTCAATGCGACCTAATGGCTCGAGAGCGTGTATTGACTGCAATTTGACCACGGGTCGCACGTGGTCGACGCTTGTCCACACAACGGAGTTCAGTAGAAATAACAGTAACACAGTAAGATTGCGGGAGTAGTCGCGGCAGGAGACAGTTAGCTGCTACAGCTGCCGTATGGACGAGACTCAGAAGTAAATCAGTAGCTGATCCAGACGTATTAGCTTGGTAAACTTATGGGGCGACCGGAGCAGAGAAGGACACGACCGCTCGCGGCGCGGGTGGGCTCGTCAACGGACATCTGCGACTTTTTGAAATTGAAAAGGATTTCCCCGCCATTTTCGGCTGCAATCAAAACATACTATAAGAGAAGACCATTGATATTAAGAGACGAAATATTTCAGAATCGACGTGTTCCTTCGGAGAGTTCGTCTTTCATGGGAATGTTTGGCGATCCAATTAAGCCCATTATTGCCACTCATGGACGACCTCAGTCTGTAGGAATTGGAGGGTCATCCAGTCATAGCGGAATGGACGACATCGACCTGCTGAATTCACGAAATTCGCTTCTCTCCGACGCTGTTCGCCTTCTCGAGAAGACGATTCCATTGGTCAGACCGCCGCCAACTCCACACACCAGTGCCCTGAACAATCCCACGTACGTTTCGCACTTCAGAGATCATTTCGGATGTCCAATTCTGACATTTCTTTCACGCTTCCAGTTGGTAATCTTTTAGGTAAAGAGAAAGGTAGAGGGTTGTTCAGGTATATTCCACAGCACGAACTTCAAACGCCCGACCACGTCAATCAAGGCTCAATAAGTGGTAAGATATCCAGCAGCTCTTTCGCTCGAATTCCGTCAGCTTTTCGAGTTTTTGAAAAGAATGCGCGTTCTTTTCCTTTTGCGAAAACCTTAACTTTGAAATAGCGGTTTATTGAAGCCAACGCAGCTGACCAACTCTTGCTCGTCTCCGCTTTTTCCATTTTTTTCTTTGATTTTCTGGTTGGGCCTCTATTTTCTTCGTTCCTAATCATTGCTGTTGTTCTGCATATGTTTAACTGTTTCAATCACTTCAGTTGTTTATAGTATTGTTCATTTTTCAGAACTGCACGGTGGAAGCAGTTCTGCTCGAAATCTGCTCCCAGCTCGAGACGAGGTCATCAACTCTGTGATTCGACCAGCGAATTCCCACAGAAAAACGGCTGATGTATCAGCATTAGGCAGCTATGACACTAATCTTGGTCGATTCGCTACAGGCGTGCCCACAAGGTACACTACTCGACCACCCTCTAACCACCGCCCAGTCCCTAAACTCTGTGTACGATATGTCCCTTTTCATCGTGGAATCAGATAAATGGTTAAAGTCAAGGTGTTGGCGTTGATCAGTCCCTTAAGGACGCGCCACGCATCCGTGTTCCGCTCATATCTTATAGGCACAATGAAAACGTATTTGATCAATGCAATGACTTGCGGGGGCCAGTCGCTATACCAAGTCGGTGTCTTTACTTTCTCAAACCACTCTGGTACCACTTCACCCCACCCCGAAGGAACGAAAGGCTTGGTTGATCCGAATGAGGATCGATCGCTCAAGCGTGTCAGTAGCGCCTTATTCCACTGCACCACGCGCACCCAAAATCTAGCACAAGATACGTCCTCCTTCATGAGTTTTCGGTCCTTTTTGCCTGAGCATTTTATCTAAAGGGGGTTCGAAGTTATGATAACCAATCTTTGGTTTATTTTCGAAGTTACGATCGCCTAAAGCAGGCACATGTATGTAATTAAGACCACCTTCGCAAATCCTCGACAGAAATCCGAGGAATGCTATTATAGAATTGTCAACATTCCAAACTGAAGTCTTCAGAGCATACTTCATAAATATTCACTGCTTTTGCTGTACCCTGACACCTACGTAGGTAGTTCGTAGCAGATGCTATTTTTGGTTCTCTGGTGCTGTGTGTCACAATAATGAAAATGAATTATTTCCATAAGTGCTTCTTCACCTTGATCCTTTTTACCTTACTGATCGTTGATAAGTGGATGTAACTTCATTCTCCTAGCTCGCCTTATTACTCAAAACTTCCTCTTCGAATGTGTTCAAATGCCCTCAAAATATGTACAGGACGTCCTCCTGCACCATACCGTTTGTGCAGGAAAATTCAAGGCATTCATTCAATTCAAATTCAAAGCCTGAATTTCTCTTGGTTTAGTTTTTGTGTTTTCGTT
The DNA here is from genome assembly GCA_030553155.1 of Nippostrongylus brasiliensis. Taxonomy (NCBI): domain Eukaryota; kingdom Metazoa; phylum Nematoda; class Chromadorea; order Rhabditida; family Heligmosomidae; genus Nippostrongylus; species Nippostrongylus brasiliensis. The sequence goes on along the minus strand of CP130733.1, from coordinate 15,767,357 downwards.
GCGTATGAAACTACGTAGTTAGCAAAAGGCACTCCATAAAAATTGGTGATTGCGAAGCATCTCAAGATGAGTGAAGCAACGCGCTCTAAACACTGTTAATTTGCTTCGTATGTCAAATAACTACATCGAATGCCATAGTATACCTTGCAGATTTGCAATTCACTTCAAATCGATTCAAAAGATAGAGAAGATATAAAAGATAAAGTCACCATAAAAACTTGAATTGAATAGTAAAGTTGTGAGAAACATGAGCCATGGCGAATGATACTCCGAATGAAATTTTTCTTTGAATTCAATTTAACCCATAGTATACGGTGGATAACAAACCAGTGTTGTCCGCCTCTTCAAAGAGTCAGTTTTCCTTTTTTTTCCAATGACGTGAAATTCTATTTTGTTTGCCACGATTTTGCAGACCGTACGTGGTTGAAGTAGTCGCTTTGAGCTGCGACTTCGAATCCAACATCTGTTGCGGCTTTTGTGTTGAGCCTAGCATAACGAGAACGTGACCCACTTTTTTCCCTTTTGTGCACAACCTGCTCAATGAGAAGCCTGGAAACACTTTTTCCGGTACCATTTAGGTTACCTTGATAGAATTTCCAAACTTTCAGTATCGTGCTGCCTCCATCCACTGCTCTACCTGTAAAGGAAATGGAGGACATTGTTGCTCCCAGAAACGAGCACCTTCGCATGAGGTCACCTATCCATCAACAACGTCCGCTCTATAGAACATATCCAGATCACAGGTGAGCGGAAATGTTGGTTAGCTTAGACAATGAAGTCAACTGTTTCGCTTAGGGAAGGGCTTTTCCCCGAAACGGCGAATCAGGCGCGATACGAACGACCAGTTGCAAATATTCTCCCACGTGCAGATGGAACGGTCACGGAATCCAAGAGTTGGCCTGGTAATCAAGGTAATAAGAGACGTATTATATCTGCCTTCAGAAATAAAGGGCTGTGCGAGCTGGGTGGTATTATACACCTGAGCAAAAACATGTCCTAAGGCCATTCTAACATTGTCGATGTAGTTGTCGTGTGCTGCTGTGCCGAACGAGGTTAGTAGGTGGACCAAGTTTATTATGGCTTAAAGTTCCGACCTGCTTGTCGTCAGGGGGGAAGCCTAGAAGAGAAGAGAGAACTTGGAGAATTTTCAATGTACTTACTCAGTTCATTCTTTATTCTCAAATCATATCGAGCAGGTTTCTGTAGAAAAATAAGACCTCAGAAAGTATTTTTCTTCGGCTGTACCTCCATACCAGAAGTTATTGTTTAACTTACAGACCACCAACCAAATCCTCCGACGACGACGTCTGATACGCGGTGGATCGAGAATTTTCCTCCGGCTCCTTACCCGATCGCTCCGCGCCCTACGCAGACTAAAGGTAAACGCTAATGCCAGACTAAATAAGAAAATCGTCAGTTGGCGGTTTTCGGCCGTTTGAGTTACTAACCCTCTCTGATCGCATTTCCCAACTGCTTTTCTTCATTCGAATGTTCACTAATGGCTGGTTTACTAGCTTTGTTTGGATGATAGCAAGCTTTTATATGGCATCGAAATAAATGAGTAAATAAACATGTTGGGAGTATGTGAGCTACTCGACTTTTACCATTCCCTCCATTTATTAAATAACTCGCAGTTGTTTTTGGCCCCTCATTTCTGGACAACTTTTTGAAACTAACCTCCAAATTTTCTCTCCTCATTCATTTTCTCCATGCTTTTATGCGTAAGTTGCTTTGACTTTGCTTAGCTTATGAGTGAATACATAGTACTGAACTTCTTCTCCACTGGTAGTCAGTTGTCGGTTGGACCTCTCACGCGTACTTATGTTTACTTCAATTCGTTGAGGCATTGCCGGTTAGCCCACGGAAGTACAAAATAAACTCGTCAGAAAGAATTAATAGATGGAATTAAAAGGGCCAAATTAGACAGGAATGTTCAACGATATCTGTAATGGGAAAGAAGGAACAAATCACAGTGAAGACGAAGTGTAAATTTCGTAAGGTGCTCTGAGGTGTAACTACACGTTTCCGAGCGATTGTTCCAGGAACCGACCTTCTGGAGACGGACCGTCTGGGATCTTGGCCCATGGGACGATTTGACAAAGAAGAACCGCAGTATCCAACACCGGAACCGAAACGCGACACCACCATTGTCATAGCAGGTAAGCATTTGGACGCATCAGTAAAACTTTACCTCTTCAGTTCTTGTCACCAACTTCGCTGCAAAAAAATATGAGAGAATGTCCGTGACCGACTGACGTTGAATTTTCTCATGTTGAATGACATAGTTTAGTGTAGACCGGAGCCAATTAGTAAAGACTGATAGATATACTTCGTGAGAGTTTAGAAGAGTAAAGAGGAATTTGTGAGATCGCTATACTACATATACAGAAATGAGCCGTAATAGATAGGTAATAAACCTTTTCAATAGAAATTTTTTTTCCATTCCGTGACGGCGCTTGCTAGATAATAGCTTCGATGGGGCAAATCTATTCTCTACTGTAAGACGTTGAGATGGCTATTAGATCGTTCTCTGCAGCTGGAGTTCACCTTGAAAAAGTTTCTTCTGACGTCCTGGATTCTTTACACACCGTCGTCTGATAGGAAAGTCAGGTTTTGCGGACCACATATGTTCAGTTTGGAAGAAACATTTACAGTGAAAACGGCAGAAACATCGTATACTAAGTATAGTATACTAAGTATACTAAGTCTTTATGATGCAAATAAATGCTTCGCTTATGAATCTACCGAAATAGTTTCTTTCCATGCATCAAGTAACCAAGAGCACTGACAAAAAAATCAATGAGAGAATGATGTATACTCTTTTTAAGTCCCACGCGAACGGACCACGCAGTCAACTGTACTTCCTTCCTCACCGTCGGCCTCGGAAAGAGGTGAGACCTCCGCTTTTTTTTTATATTTTTTTTATTTTCTCCAGTTGTCAAGCGTAGACAAGCGAAGCTTCGTTAAAACTGGCAAACTTTGAATAACCCCCAAAATTGCAAAACTGGAACATTACGGAACCCTAACGACCTCAACAGCTTCCATTTGAGAGATATTACTTGGATTTCTCTGGACTCTATCCTACATGTGGCCTTTACTTATCATTGGCCTAGATGTTTTCTCACCAAACTCCTGTTCGCGTGATAGGCACTTTATGAGGTAAAAGGTTCCGCAATCATACAATCTCTCGGTTTGCCGAAGGGGAAAATGGTACAACCCCGTGTGGTGCATGGGGTGGCTTGAGTCATAGATGTTCTCAAATGTGATACGATCTCTCACAACTCGCAGCAGCAATATGGCTCTTGACGATAAGTAAAAGTAAAGGTAGAGGTGCCGGCATTGATCAGTCCCCTAGAGACGCTCCGCCTCATTCGTGTTTCATTTTGAATCGTAGAGGGATGGTGAACGCCTTTCCACCTCGTACAATGACTTACAAGGCCAGCCGCTATACCAAGTCAATGTCTTACCTTCACTATCAAGTCTAGTGCACATTTACACGGTTCCGGGGAGATGGAAGACTTGGTTAGCCGGGGCGCGGACCGTGCGTGTGTCACTAGCGCCTCTTACCGTGTACCACGCTCACCCAATAGGTAGCGTATACCTATTTGTGCTGGCCTACGATAAGTAACTCTTTCAAGAGAGTTGTATTTAAATCGCACACGACCAATTGCTTTGTTACAGCATCAACTCCAATGCCAGCGTTCCGGCCATACATAGGCCCTGAGCGGTTCACAGGAAGCCATTTGGCTCGAGAAATCTACAACATCAGGCACAATGGACGACCACGTTTCGTTAAAATAGACCTTCTCAACGAATAATTGTTTTCTGATTATTTGATCCATTACTCTTTATGAAGTCGCTTTTCCAACACATTAAATCCTAGTTGTTATCAACCAATGATCCCCAGGTAAGTCATCTGTCACGAGGAGCGCCAGAAATGCAAGAAATTCTACGTTTGAGCGAGTTGGCCGGAAATAGAAGGATTCCAAGCACTTCTGAGAATCTAAAAATGATGGAAAGATTGAAACTTCAGCCGAAAATGGAATTGATTCATATATTGACCCTATTCGATGACACAAATATCTGATCTAATGGAAGAAGAAGTTACATGGAAGAAGGTTGCGCGTGGTATAGTGATAAGAGGCGCCACTGATACTCCCACGTTCGATCGATCCGCGCCCAGGCCAACCAAGCCTTCCACCCCTCCGGCGTTGGTAATTTGGCACCAGACTTGTCTGGAAAGGTAAATAAATTGGTTCATATATTAACTCAAGGAAGGTGAATAAATGGGTTCATATATTAACATTAACTCGCCCGGATTAGAATCGGTCGCTCGGTCCTGCGGATGACGGTAGCGCCCCTTACAACTGTACCGCACGTATGTTCCTATAAGATACACATGTCTAGAAGTAACAGAAGTAAATTCGTATAATCCGAGAGCTGTGCTCGACCCCGTTTACATGACAGACATTTGTATACATGATTGTGAGCAGGTATCACCTATGTATCTCACGTATCTCGGCATCTAGCGAATAACACGGGTAGCACACGGGAGTGGTTCATCTTAGACCCTCCAGCCGTGCCAGGAAGCAGCCATCACCCATGGTCAACAAGAAGACGTGCGTTTGTCTATCGTTTTTAAGAATATGCGTTTCATTCGGATCTCCTTTGAATCGAATGGAAGGCATTACTCCTGTCACCCGTTACATGTCCGCCTGAGAACACTTTCCAGCAAACCAGTTCTTACGAATAGTCGTCTACGGAGTGATTCCGTCGAAAAAGGGATGACAAAAAGAGGTTTGAGTGAAGTGGATAAAAGTGTGTGAATGTGAGGAAAGCAACATAGGTGTTGAAGAAATACGAGGGTTCCACGAATGGCAGAAGGACATTATTGAGGAACAATCACTGATGAAGAAACGTAAAGTCGCGCATAGAACCAATCATGAAGATAGGAAGTGAAAAATAGATGAGAAGGAAGAGATCAAACAGACGGTAAAACATCTTCCACGACCGACTCTGTATTGTGACGATACGGCTTTATTTAGTTCAAGTTGTAAAGTTGGCCAAGATGATACAGGTTTTAATCAGCTGGCGTTTTGGCCTCTCGCCTTCGTCGGAGCCAATAAGACAGGAGAACAGCTTGTCGGTGTAGGAACAAACGTCAGCGGAATAAGTCCTATATCATCTTGGCCAGCTTTACAACTTGAACTAAAACGGTAGAACGCATGGGTCGATGGAGCAGGCAGTCGAGCTTGCAGTTGTTAAGAAGCACTGGTGAGTGAGCAATACGTGGACAATTGAACCAACCCACGACCAACTCGACACATTGAAAGAAATGTGTATGACTGGTGATGTTTTAGTAAAAAGCTAGGAGAGCTGATAAGTGTTTCATTGTGCCACAAGAGTCGGTGTTAGGGAAGCCGTGCCTCAAGGATTCATGCAGAGTCAGGGATGGCAGTAGGGAAGTGGAATTGAGGCGGTGCCAACAATCGCTGCAAGACCGCCATTCCCTGGTAGTGACATCATGGAATGATAGAGAATGAGGGCGCACAGTGAGCTCCCATGTTGCACTGATAACGTAGTGATACGAAATGTGATAGATAGCTCTCACAATCAGTCTTTTCCGACCTTTCCATAGATGTTTCGCGGACGTTCTGACTGCTAGTTCAAAAATGTATGTATCGAGCAACCGCCAGCTCTTCTCTACGACACCTCACTCTGTGCAAAATTCTTATTAATTGTTCTGATTTTTTAGTAACAGTGATTTTCAGAGAAACAAAAAAGCCAAAGAGAAAGTGTTCTTATGAAGCATGCACAGTACCAGAGAGAGAGACAAAACGAGAGAACGGAAAGGTATGCATACGAAAAAACGAAAGTGGAGACGAGGCGACTATCAAGAACGGGCTCTATAACTGATCGGGCTTGAGTTACAAAAAAAGTGAAATAACGTCGAAGCATCAAGCTTACAAGCACCTCGGATCGTTTAGTGACAAACCCATGTTCATGTTTCTCATGTTCAGGTCGACATAATTGCCTCTGTTGACGAGCGTTGATGGCCGCTACTCATACCAACTAACTACCACACAACTAACAATAAGACCTTTTCTTGCAATGCAGCCGGCGCCATCACTGTGATGCCTCCGATGTTCCTCGAAAAAGTGTTCCTCCGTTAGCGTTAGCAGGTTGCAAAAAACAAAACGGACAGTTTAGCTCAGTCCAAGGACGTCTCATGTTATAGGAAACGAATACTTATTTGTTCTTCCTGTGCACATCAGTCAAATGTGTGGGTTCCCATTGCGATCCAAAAACGCACGGATTGATTACCTTGGAACTTTCTTATTGTTAGTTCAACAGCTACAAACTGAATTCTACATTAAACGTCAAACGGACAACCTCTCTTTTGTCTCCAACTCCAACTGGAATGGCCTTAGGACGGTTTGGCGATTTCTTGGTTACATACAGGGTGGCCAAAAAATATGATCCGCTTGAAACGGACTCGTAACAAGTTTAGAACACAATTTTACCTCGTACAATTCGAAGACCCCTGGGGAACTCATGGACCGTCCCCGTAGGTAGTCGTTATCTAGTTCTTTACAGGCCCTCGCGAGAGCTCTTTTCGGAGAGTCCAAACTGCTGTGCCTCGAGAGCAGATCTTCGCCCAGGTGTAGTAATCCAAGAGGTTAAGATAAGGAGAATTTGGTGGCCAGTCTTGCGCCGCGAGGAAATCCGTAAGACTGTTTCGGCATTACTCCCTGCTAGACAAGCATTGCGTCGTGGACCGGTCCTCCGTCTTGGGAAAACGCGCATGGTTTTTTTTTTCAAAGTAGGCAGTAAGCCACGGAAGATGGTACTCCTTCAGGATATCTTCCAAATATTTTTCGGTATTAATCTCACTTTTGAGTCCAGGAAAAACAGTGTCGCCTTTCCGTCACATGTGACGTAGGCGCACACCATGAGTTTAGCTGGGTGAACCTGTCTCATAACAATACCTCCACGCTCAAGGGCTTCCCTGAAGTTTGGAGCAAGCATTCCATCATTATGACGTTTACGATAGACTATTCTATCGTAAGAAACTTCTTATAGAGAAGACGAAAGAGAGGTGCCATCTATCAGCGGCCCACTTGATTTGGGCACCATTCGATCCTTTTTCGTTGACACGCCTCTGGTAATGCATGACACTTCTGCAGCATATAGCCGCTGAGTCTTAATTTTCCGATCACTATGTTCCGTATACTGGATCGGCAGACTTCCAGTTTGTTTACCGTCTTCCTCAATGACCTTCTTGGATTTCAGTGGATCTCCTTCCGAATACTTTCCACGTTTCTTGGCGCAGTTACAGTTTCCGGTTGGCCACTTCTTAGACGATTCATATCAGATCCCGTCTCACGAAACCGAGCTAACTCGATAATCGCGGATCTCTTCGGATGACGGGCAGCCATTGTCGCTGAAGCGAAGTCTGTGATCCCATATCGGGTGGCTAGCGAGTACAAGCATTGACTTTGAGTGTTGACTTTTGGCCACCCTGTACAGAGGTGGATCCCTTGCTTCCTCGAAAATCCGACGATCGCATTCCTTGAGCAGCCAATAGTGTCAATTTATAAATCGTTGAGATGAGTATCGACCGAGCAAGAAGCCTTTTACTATGCGGTTATCTGGTGGGCCTATCATTTCGCCCTGATTGAAAAAATCGTGGACAAAGCCAACATACGCCGTACCTATAGCCCTTTTTCGGCTGAATGAGAGGACCGCGATAAAAAAATGCAACTGACCACTACTCGCAATGCAGAATAAACAACACTATTGTAGTTCGGAACTTAAAACGAAATTCACACAATAGCAAAGGAGCTTATCTAGACTACTAGTCCTAGGACGAGCCGGCAGCGAAAAGAAAATGAAGAATGACGCAGATCTTCACCCACAATTCTTTTAGGATGTAGCAGCGCAAGTTCCACAAGTAGCTCAATGTGCGAAGGGAGGACAACAAGTGGTACGCTGGCTCGAACGCTCTATACAGCAACCATAGATGGTTACCATCACTGCTTGTTTAGGTAGCAAAGTGGGTTCAGCGAGCTTTAGACATGGGCGTAGAGGCGCTGAGAACAGAATACCGAGGTTTGGCTAAATACACACTACCGGACATGACATGGGAAGCGTTCAAAACGAATCACGAAGCCGGCAGAAACAGGTGAGATTAGTACGTGCTGATTTTCGGGTAACGCCGTCAACGCTCGGATTTCAGATATCAGGATGTACCCTGTCAGGATCAGCACCGGGTAGTAATCAAATGGCCTGGAGCCCCTACAGACTACATCCACGCGAATTATGTCGGAACACCAGTGTCCGAGAAACGATTCATCTGCACTCAGGTTAGCAATCTCACGAGTGAGACGAAGCAGTCAGTTGCATGGGTGGTGTCAAAATCGTCGCGAACATCGCGGCAATATTGTTAGTAAACGGGGGGAGGACGTTAGGTCCCCGAGTCGGCTCGGCAGAGGTGGTCCGTGCGTCCTGTGGATACAATTAACGGAGACTCGAACTGAGGCCATGCTCGTCGCACGCGACGGCGCGGCGAGTGAGGACCGCATCGGCCACTCATGCCATGGTGACCCGACGACGGCCCGATCATCGTCGACGGTCCACAGCTCGACCAGATTATCAAGAAATCAATGGCTCATCACCTAAAGGGGCCTGAGTGAGGCGTCTCAGTATGCACTTATATGGAAACCTATATATGTTTCTACTCAAAATTTTGTGTTATATCAAATAAGCTCAACCATAATCTTTTCAAAACAACCCCAAGGGCACAATATTCATGTCTTCACTTTTTTTGTAAAGAATTAAGACATTTCTTAGAGAACAGATTGTGGAACATGCTTCCAGTTTAAAATCTCGCCTCCGACCCCACCAATTCAAAGAAAAACTTTTTAAATGTTATTTACGGTCTATATTCCACGGAAAGGAGAGAAAGTAACAGTTATGGTCCGTGCAAAGCGAATTTGTCCTCTCTCAAAGAAAATCTTGAGGATTTATTATTCTCTTCTTTAACATACCAGACATGATTTTTTAATGGTCAATATAGACAACACCTGATGGCTATAACAATATAGAGGACTGGGGCAGTGAGAACACAATGCAGAAGTCTTTCATAGGTGAAACACGCCATATCAACTTGATGTTGTGATTTCGCTTGAGAAAGACGCACATTTCAGTTCGCTGAAAACACTCCTAGAATGTGACCACTCGGCCTCCTCCACGTTAATAAAGCTGCTCCAGACTTTAAATCTGGAAACAAAGTGGAAACTGTAATTGAAGACTTTGGTATAGGTCCAGAGAATTGTTACCATTTCTTGATATATTTAGATGTTTCTTTTGCTGTCAGAAGCCTTACGAAACGAAACGTCTACTACTAAATACTGGTACTGAATATGTGAAAGGTGCGAAATCTGTGAAAAATCACGGCAGCTAAATCGTGTTCAACTTATTCTAATGAATTCGTTCTTCGTTTTCATGAAATATAGACAATGAACAACATCAAAAAGCTTTCTGGATGGATCGACGGCGAAATTTTAGTCTGGAAACACGTTCCACAATCTATTATCTGAAAATTTTCTGGAAAATTCTGAATTGAATTGGAATTGGAATTGAATTTTTTCAAAAGAGAGTTAAAACGGGAATATTGTGTCCTTAGCAATGTTTTGAGAAGGTTGTGGTCCAGCTCGTTTGATAGAGCGTAAAATTCTGAGTAGAAACATATACAGGTTTCTATAGAAGTGCATGCTGAGACACCCTCACTCAGGCCCCTTTAGGTGACGAGCCATTGATTTCTTGATAATCTGGTCGAGCTGTGGACCGTCGACGATGATCGGGTCGTCATCGGGTCACCCTGGCATGGGTGACCGATGCGGTCATCACTCGCCGCGCCGCCGCGTGCGACGAGCATGGCCTCAGTGCGAGTCTCCGTTAATTATATCCACAGGACGCACGGACCACCTCTGCCGAGCCGACACGGGGACCTAACGTCCCTCACCCTTAGTAAACTGAGCAGTAACCCGCAAAAATGTGTTTATAAAAGTATGATTTCATTGTAATTGCAAAACTCCTTTCATCTGAACTGGTACGTCCGGCTTCCCAGCCTAAGACGTATTTACGGATGAGTTCTGGCAGCAGCGGCCTTTCGGCTCAAGGAAGCTGCTGGGGAGCGAACCAACAACATAACCGGAGCAGTTGAGGAGGAGAGCTGTAGAATCGCTGGTGTAATGGTCCCGCATCATGGTGCTTCGAATAGGCAGGCCTGATTTACGTTCCAATCCCGCCTGCGCCACAATTTCTGCGATGATCCTAGCACCATCATTACAACATCTATTTCCAGTATACTTGGTAGTAATAGTAACCAGAAAAGACGCGGTAATAGAATTTCACGGTGATGGAAACATTCAGTTTCCTGCCTCAATGGACTTGTTCTAGGGTCCTCTTGACAACACAGTTCCCGAGTTCTGGATGATGGCACTACAAGAAGAATCGGAGACTATTGTTATGCTTTGTAATTGCATTGAAACGGTATGGTCCGAGTTCTGCGCCAATATAATTCGGCTTGACTACAGATTTTATATCCAACCTTCAATTGAGCATTGAGCTCTCATCGAAAGAATTATAACAGAGTCCTATAGCCCAGAAAAAAAGAAGCTGAGAGAGATAAAAGATGAGAAAAAATAAGAAATACAAAAATACAAGCCAATTTCAGGGTAAATTTAAATGTTCACCATATTGGCCTGACAAAGTGGGAGAAACGAAAACTTTCTCAGGCATAGAAATAAGTAATCATCAGGTGAGCAGTTCTCCCGCTAAATCCATTCAAACCTTCCCACAATACCCAAGGACTACTAGTGTATTAACGAATTTCATATAGAACCAAGGGCCCGCGTGGTACAGTGGTAAGAGGCGCTGCTGTCACCCGCACGCTCGGGCGATCGATTCCGGCCCGGGCTAACCAAGCCTTCCATCCCTCCGGGGTCCGGTAAATTGGTACCAGACTTGTCTGGGAAGGTAAAGACACTGATATAGCGGCTGGCCTCCGCAGGTCAATGTATAGGCCAAGTACGCATTCACCATGCCTCTACGACTTGAATAGAACACGAATGCGGCGGCGTGTCCTCAGGGGACTGATCAACGCCGGCACCTTTACCTTTTACCTTTATATAGAGCCAAAAGATTTATAAGATTTCCTTTACCGTCTACCATTCATGCCTGGGTTCGCGACAGGACAGTTCATTGAACCCAGTTTCTCGAACTGCTCGAAATTCGGAATGCTATTACGCGGAACATTTGTCTCTGATTCTCAGAACCTGTAAGTCCAGCTGTCCGCTCTGATTTCAAACTATGTGTGTTCCCTACCGACCGTCAATCTCAGATTGCATGTTACGATCACGAATGTGAAGGTTAGTGAAAATTGTTTCGGTTTAGTAGCCAATTTATGGCTATTCAGATACGGCAGATGTCTCCTGATGAGCCTTCCATAGCACTTAGTGTACTCAACATCAAATTTACTAAACCGGATGGCACTAATGAAACTCGAGAGCTACGGCACTATCAATGGCTAGATTGGCCTGATCGAGGAGTGCCTCCATGTCGACTCACTAGCATGGTACGGTTGAGGTGTTTACAGACTTAAATAGTCAATCATAATCAATACAATGGCAGAAGGAAGCTTCAAAATACGCCTGGGTTCGCATTCATGACTGACAAACACGTGACCGATCCACAAATACACCTCCATTGTTCCACCAACGACAATTTATTAGGGTCTGTACAGTAGTATTGCACGCTCCACTGTCGCTGACGGAAACCTAACAGTGCGGCACCTAATTTCGTGTGTAGTCCATCCGCTATCTTCATGAATCGGAAACAACCTCATGCTCAAGGTAAGAAAGGGGAATACCAAGCTCTGGAGAAGGAGCTCAGGATATTCGGTACCGCCTGTTTTGTCCACGAATCAGGGGACTGTAAAATGGAATAGAGTAAAGTGGAAGGAAAAGAATGCGCCAAAACGAATTAGTTTCTGAAATTTCTGAGATATTTCTCAAATACTGGGTGGGAACTATGACAACATGCCACTTGCACAAATCTTCAGGGAGCGAGTATTTATTTTGTTCGCGTTTCCAGGAGCTTTTATCCCGGATAAGAGGAACAAAGAAACCAATCATTGTGCATTGTTCAGCAGGAATCGGTCGAACAGGAACGATTGTGGCTATCGAGTACATTTTAGGTTCGGTTCACTCAATATACTACAAGATGTTGGGCTCAAAATCCATTGTCTGTTTCAGAACGTATGCAAGCAGGAGTTGAATGTGCAAATATGTGTGATTTATTAAAAGAGCTCCGAAATCATCGAGCCTTCTCCATCCAAAACGATTTGGTTGGTTGCTGTTTACATCGGATCGTAATTGGCAGAGGAATGAATTCGAAACATACATCGTCACAAACACGTATTGATGGCTTTAGGAGTGATATTAGGTAAAGGTAGAAAAGTAAAGGAGTCACCGTAGATCAGCCCCCTAAAGACGTGCTACGCGTTCGTATTCTAATCAAATTGAGGACCGATGGATAAGTGTCGGAGTTACACAATAACTTGCTCAGACCTGAAATTGCTCATGTACGTGTACTCACTTCCACAGATATCTATAACACATTCAACTGACCCAGAGAGGAGATAAAGGGGTTGGTTAGACCGGGCGCTGGTCGATTGCTGAGCCATGCGGGTAAAAATAGCACCTCTAAAAACTACATAACGCGAACCTTGTGAGATCAAAAAGTTAAAGCAAAAGGTAAAGGTACCGTCGTTGATCAGCGATCGATAAAAGGGCCGCTGCAGTCGTGTTCCATTGGCGTACTTGTCCTATACAATGACTAAAGGGCACCAGACGCTATACCAAGTGAGTGCCTTTGCCTTACCCGAGCAAGTCTCGTATCAGTTCACCTGACCCCGGAGGGATGGAAGACTTGGCTACTCGGGCGGAGACCGATTGCTCGACAGTGCGTGTGTCAGAAGCGTCCCTTGCTAATGTACCAGGTGCGCCACTGTGAAATCGTAAAGTGAACCTCAAAAATCGCTCAAGATACGCTGATTTAATTCATGCATATTTACAATTATTATTTACAACTAGGGCCCGCGTGGTGCAGTGGTAAGAGGCGCTGCTGTCAAACGCACGGTCGAGCGATCGATCCCGGCCCGGGCTAACCAAGCCTTCCATCCCTCCGGGGTCGGTAAATTGGTACCAGACTAGTCTGGGAAGGTAAAGACACTGACCCGGCATAGCGGCTGGCCCCCGCAGGTCATTGTATAGGCCAAGGCCCCACGAATGCGGCGGCGCGTCCTCCAGGGACTGATCAACGCCGACACATTTACCTTTACCTTTACCTTTTATATTTACAATTATAAATCCAGAACACATTGAGCCTGTTCCAGCAATATCTATACGTCCACCGCGTTATGTTCTGTTACTTTCTTGAAAAGCACAAAGCCAGGTATGTTACCCAAAACTTGGAAAAATCTCTAAATCATAGCGGTCATCTTCTATTTGTGACAGCAAATTCGAAAATTCAATTCCGTTCTAGATATGAGTATATATTGACTGAGGACAACAAAACGAAATATGCCAAGTTTGTTACCGATTATAACCTCGTCACTGGTACCCAATAGCATTAGACGTACTAGTGCGAGTCCAGCGATATCAAACATTAAATGGTCAACATCTTTTTGCTCGCGATACAATAAATGTGTAATAGTGACCCTATCCACAACTATTAATAAACAATTATCTTCATCATGTTGTGGTCTACACACATGATAAAATCTTACAAATCTACAGGAGCAAATTTGTACTTAATAAACAGCATAACGTTTTCCAAATGACCCTGTCGGGAGAGCCTTTGGCTTATTTCATCCAGATATGAAGTCAATGGCTGGGACAGATTCATCAACGGCGAACTCTATATCCTTTAAAATATACCCCAAAAGGCTCGCAAATCGTTAAAATTCAGATATTTCGTATAAAGTGATTCCGAACGCTCTACAAGACCAATAACATTTTATGTAGCAAAAGAACAACAAAGAAGTAACAACAAATAACAGCTCACAATGTACACGAACGAATGGAACAAGAACAGTATAGAAACCTCTTTCCGGTTTTCACTCGTCTCCGTGGTGGAGGAGCCTCAATATCCTCAAAAAAAAAATAGAATGAGTAAAGCTAATGACTTCGACAGACAATTTATGGGCAAATGTCTCCTTTTTCGTTCGTTTTCGCTCCTCGAAACAACGATTGAACAACAGAGTTCTTGCGATGAAAGAGAAACACCGCTATGAAACTCCGCAAAATATTGGGAATTTCTTCTATTGGATAGTTACAAGAGCAGCCCTAGAAAAGCTGAGGGCGCAGATGGATAACCGTAAGAAGACAGATCTCAAACCCGTAACGGCGAGCGCGCTTTGAAGGGAGAAGCTTTTCATTTTAGAAATCAAAACTGGTCATCATGTTGTTGCGCTTGTTCAAGAGTCGTGCGATCCTACATCCTTTAACCCTGGAGCAATCCATCCCGACAGTTTTTATTTGATAAAGCAGATATACTGCAGATGTTGTTCCTCGGACAAACGGATGTTTCGAAAATTTTAAAATCCATTTGTTTCGAAGATAGTGGCTCGGACTCAGTGAGTGGCAATCAAAATTGCTTTGTGCCACTACTGACACTACTTTAAGTAGCTAGCTGCGAATAAGTTTGTACTCAGCTGAAGAAGAATGAAAAATTACCTCGAACTTGATATTTGTCACGGCATACGACGGTTGCTTATCAGGCAGTGACACTACCGGTTGTACCTCTTCGTCACGAAACACATCCTCGGCTTCAGAGGCCTAAACAAAATGAGGCATCAAGAACATCGACGATCAAAGCAGCAGTCCACATTTGATCCAAATGGGTAAAAAGCTGGACAGAGACGAAGTTTTAATTTTGAACTACGAGTGAATTCTGGTCGTTGCTAAATGGAGCAGGAAACTGCCTGTTGAATTTTGCGCGCACCTGTAAATCAGGTTGCGACGCGGTGGCTATTGCGGGCATCTACGAAATTGAATTTTCTCCTTCCCGACCTGCCCAACATCGGCCTTGATACAACTTCTGTGTTCTCACTTCGCGTTTCCACTTCCAATTTTCAGTCGTAATTGTTTAGACTTAGACGCTGAGCCTCTGTTGATGCGGCTGGCTATTCACTACTGCTGTTCTTCTATTTATTAGTATCACTTTATTGTGCTGCTATTCTTCATTCGCTGGGACTCTTTTATTATTTTATTGTATTGGCTTATATATGCACGCACGCGGCTTTTCTTATTCACAAAGTCTTGTCCAACACTAGTACCGTGTGGTGCAGCTAACCTACGGAGCAACAGCAACGGTTGACCTTACCAAAGAGGCGTCTATAGTTTCGGTCACGTTGGGCCGTAATCTACGTTACCACAGATTATTAGGTTCTTCCCTGGTCAGGGTGAGCTATGAATTGGTAGCGGCGCCCTCATGTGTTATCGATTGCTGATGTAAGTATGCCGTTCTTCTCCACATTCCATTCTACATTTCTGTGATTATACAGCCTTTTCAATCACCTATCATCAGACACCATCAGTCCTGTTCACTGCACTTTTTTGTCAGAGCTACACGAGCATGTGGACAACTGTGGTGGTCTTCTGTGAATCACCCTACTAATAAATAAGCGAAACCACGTTGTCTGTTTGTCAACGCTAGGTTCCCGCCGCGATTGCCCGTTACCGTACTCCCAGTGACGTATTTCATCAGTTCCTCGCCGTCTTTTGCCACATGCTTCTTGTTCTTCGTTTTGTTCGTTATTTGTTCTTCGCTTTATTTGTTATTAGAAATGTATTCAGTTCGTTGGTTTATTCTGCTGCATGCTTTTTGTATTTCATTTTATTCGTTATTATAAATGTTTTTATTTGTCTCCTACTATTCATCGGATTTTCGTTTGGCGGCCGGCATGCCGCTAAATGGTCGGTAAACGAAATATGTCAAAATCCAGTAATCCCCGTCAATTTAGTCGAGTGTTTTCTTAACAGCCTATGACTCTTCACTACTGTCATCACTATTATGAGTTCGAAACACTACACGTGCCCGAAATGCAGCAAAGTAGTCGTGGGCATGGTTACGCAACAGTGATGTACACCACCTATTGGATGCTATTTGTTCGGGCGTCAATAGACGTCGAAGGCATGTTTAGTGAGATCGAGAAATTGATACCAGATTTTGAACCGTGCAAGATAGTGACAGACGAGGCTACCTGTTCTTACGACAGGTTCAAAGCAGCGTTTCCTGAGGCGAACACGTGTCTTCACCACTGCAGGTTCCATATCTTGGAAGTATAGAAACGGCAGACGAATAATACGGTGCAGGAAACAATTATGTTACAACATTCGAAGTTCAGCCATCACTACGAGCAACCCTACACAGCCCTAAGAAATTTACTGACTGAGACTCAACCGCCAGCATTTCAAAGGCGATTTGGCGAAATTTTCGCGCACCTGCGAACAGAGGAACAAGAACTAATTGCGGAATACCTCTAGAAGAACCACCTAGTTTCGAATTCGATCGCCGTTATTAAAAAGCCGGCGGCGGACAATAGGTCGAGCACCAAGCTGGGCCTCGTTTGCCAATAAAGAAGCTGTTCTTAATGCAACGATGATCAGCGGGAAGTCATACTTGCGTGTCAAGGAAGAAATTCTCCATAGAAACGCGAACATGAGATGCAACGTCTTCGTCGGGATCCTAATCATAGTAGCGGAAGAGATGTCAGATACGATAGATATCAAGATGAAAAAAATAACACAACACCTATTCCTTTCACTGAATCCGTCATACCCATTCGTTGTGACGATTCGTCATCTGTGCTTACAACCTCAATGAAACGCACAGAAAGCAAAAGAACGCAAAAACGGCATATCAACGAAATAACGGTGAGATCGCACAAATAAGCCAAGACAGTTCAGAGATTCGAAGCGCTACCCATACGAAGGACTCTAATGTGACATGGATAGGAACGTGCAGCTGCAACCAATCAAGCATATCCCGAAATGCGGCATGTGTGCCTATGAGTAAATGCGCATATTCTTGGCAACAGATTCAGGATCAGCTGCGCACATCGACACGCCAAAAAATGCGCCATGGACCATGGAGCTAGTGGAAGATCTGGCAAGCATTCCAACCCGTAACTGAGGCGCTAGGACAGTGGTACGCTCCGTTTTAGGACAGTGCGCAATGATTACGGAGACACGGCCCGGAAAAACGGCAGGAATTACGTCAAGCCTGTAACACACAGAAGATGGTAAAATGTTCATTGAAATGTCTGATCATAATCCGTAAATAATACCCCTATATGTTTCAGAAAGTTCCCGTACTGGACGCGAGCTGTGCACGACTATCAACTACAAACGCTGATGAAACAGTGCAGCGACTGATTGTGAGAGGAGTCACAGCGATGGTGGATATTGCTATTGATACTGCGAACGCGCCTCAGTTTGGTAGTCAGGTGAGACTAAAATCAACGCAAGCCGGAGCTTCCAATGGTTCCTTTATACCGGGTACATATTTCAGAGCGACACTCTGTTGCACCAAACAATGCGGTGCTTCTTTATTAGCGTTCTACACTGAGCAATCCTCGAGTAGCTGAAAAAGATGATGGTCAACTGGCTCGGAACCCTATCACCGTTCAAGGACGCCTAGGAATGAATGTGCCACACATATCATAACCATTTGTGTAAATCGGAATGAAATTCAAAAAAATCCCGTGTAAGGCCCCTCCCACACTCTACTGCGGCAATAAACCAGCATTGAGCAGTTAATAGGGGAGTACGGGTACCTCCGCAATAGCTGCGCGCCTTTGCGGCCGTCCAGTGGACTGTCGTTGGTCAAAAGACTATATGGTGCATAGTTCGCGATGTTTGTGGTTTTCGCAAAGAAATTAGAAGCCGGATACTGCGTTACTGCGCAGCTGCCGCGCGGGTCACTGGTCTCTATGCTTCATCATTACTGCGGCAGCAACGCAGTAAAGTCTCAAGGGTCCTCAAAGAATAAGAGCACCGCGGTATGGGCGGTTCCGCTCTTACTCGTCCGTTCCTCCCCAGCCCTGCCCACTTCCGTGCGCTCGGGAGAGACGAGCATAAGGCCTCTGATGTGCAAATGCGCAAGCAATTCAACCTTATAGCCAAAATCGTAAAATTTATGGCAGGAAAAAACGGACGACAGGCGAAGAGGTCCATAAAAAGAGCAAACATTGTAGCAACGAATAAAGCTGCCTCATTGATTACTTCAAAACTTCATATTTTCATTTTGACCTTGCAATGAGCTATTTGTTCGATATACAGCCAACAGTAAATTAAATCGGACCCGATATTCCAGACCACAAGTAAATAACTTCTGAATTGTCTCGACTTTGTGCGGACGTATTCTCCACTGGTATATCTTCTCGTGGGCGTTTTGCAGACGGATCCCAGAGAGCGTTCCGTACAAAAGCCTGAAATTTGAGAACGGTAGAACGTAACTTTGAAACAATTCGTAGAGAACATACCTTTGCGACGCGTTTATTCAGACCTGGGGCGCTCTTTCGCAGTTCGATGGACTTTAGTCTCTAAACGTACTGCTTCCTACGCAGCTGAAAAATCATTCGTACGTTTTCATTCAAAAATCAGAAGCGAAAATTTCCAACATGCTAAAAAAACATTCCCAACATGAAGAAGCCCCATCTGTACAGGTTATTGTTAGATCAAAATTTTGTAATGAGTAGGGTCGATCCTCAAACGCGCTAGAAGAATTTCCAATGGAAAATGTTTTCAATCTCAACGTCTATAACTCAATGTGATACTGTATTTTCAGTGCCGAGCTTTTACAGGTTACTGTCACTTGACGACGAACAGAGGGGCTTGATGGTTTAGTTGTATGGCGTCACTACTATCAGATTAGGCCTGACACAGGGTTCGAATCCCGTATAAGTCGCGATTTTTGGCCACAACCTTTCACTCAGTTGTTAAAGAACGGTTCCTGTTAAAATATGTTTAACACTCGTCGCACCATGGTCGCACAATAGTTTCTGATGGAGGATTCACTCCTTCATCAGAAGCTCCTTACCAATTTACAGTTTTCAAAAATTCCTTCTCGGTCGCTCGTTTTGGGAATTGTTTCCATACTTCAAAAAGCGTCAGTCTTAGATCCACATGTCTGTTTGGTTAAACTTGATATGGATCATTGTACAATTTGCCTAATACTAACGTTTATATGAGATCAATGTACAATTTAACCATTTATTTTGTTCAGATGGCAGAATGACTGCCACAGTGGACACGAGATCTGTGACAATAAGGGTCCTTAAGGGGAATTCCTTTCCTTGGCGAAATGTTACATGCTCAACTTTTAACAACATGTGGATAACTGATTCCACCAAAATCTGTTTTTTGGACCTCTTCTTTCTCGAGCATCTCTTGATTCGAGATTGATCGTCACCGATTATTTCAGCCCTTTCTCTGCACAAGCACATCATTCTCACTCCGCCGAGACGGAATCTTTCAGAACCGACGGATTCCTTCGGAGAGTCCGTCTTACATGGGAATGTTTGGCGATCCAATTAAACCCATTATTGCCACTCGTGGACGACCTCAGTCTGTAGGAATTGGAGGGTCATCTAGTCAGAGCGGATTGGACGACGTCCACCTGCTAAATTCACGAAATTAGTTCTCTCCTGCGCTGTTCGCCTTCTCGAAAAGACTATTTAACCCATTGACGACCGCGCGCTAACTGCGTGTCTAGCGCAGGGGACCGCGCGCACATGCAGTGATGAGAGCGCCTCAGCGGCATTAAGTGTTTTCAAAATGATCATAAAAACAATTTTTCTGTGTATATTGTTGATTTTGAAACTTCCTCATGTAATCATTAGGAGTAGACGATTTTCAGACCCTTTTTTGAGCTCGTTGGGTCGTTCACTTGATGAATATCTTGAAGCATTGATAAAACGGAAAATATAGAATGGGTGGTAACTGTGCCTAAATGGACACTCCTATTCATCTCGGTGGGATACACGTCTCACGACACCCATCTCACATGTCCCCCGCGACCCCAAAGTGTGGTCCCTGAGGGCGACAATCCGACATTGCCCACACGTCTTATACAGGCCCACGCGTTGCAAGAAATCTATCCCACCTGCGGGACACACAGTCCACTGTGGACCAAAAGGTGTGTGTCTGGGACACGCGGTTGTGACATTGGTGCCTTCATCTCCACATCTCACTGCCCTGAACAATCCGACGTACGTTTCGCACTTCAGAGATCATTTTATGTCTAGTTGTGACATTGCTTTCATGTTTCCAGTTGGTAATCTTTTATAGGTAGAGGGTTGCTTGGGTATAATCCGCACGAACTTCAAACGCCCGACCATGTCACTCAAGGCTCAACAAATGGTATGATATCACCGATTTTTCGCTATGAATTCTACCAGCTTTTTGTGTTTTTGAAAGGATTTAGCGTTCTTTCCCTTTGAGGAAAGACCTGAAATTTGGAAGAGCGGTTTGTTGAAGCTCTTGTTCGTCTCCGCCTTTCCCATGTTTTCCTTTGATTTTCTGATTGGGCCTCTATTTTCTTCGCCCCTAATCATTGCTGTTGTTCTGCACATGTTTAACTGTTTCAATCACTTCATTCGTTTATATTCTTCACCTTTTAGTTTTCAGAACTGCACGGGGAAGCAGTCCCGATCGAAATCTGCTTCCGGCTCGAGACGAGGTCATCAACTCGGTGATTCGACCAGCGAATTCCTACAAAAGAACGGCAGATGTATCAGCATTAGGCAGCTATGACACTAATCTTGGTCGATTCGCTACAGGCGTGACCACGAGGTACACTACACAACCACCCTCTACACACCGCCCAGTCCCCAAACTCTGTGTACGATATGTCCCTTTTCATCGTGGAGTCAGATAAATGGTTAAGGTAAAGGTGTCGGCGTTGATCAGTCTCTTAAGGACGCGCCACGCGTTCCACTCAGAATCGTAGGGGCAAGATGAACATGTATTTGATCAATACAATGACTTGCGGGGGCCAGCCACTAACCCAAGTCGATGTCTTCACCTTCTCAGACATTCATGGTCTTAATTTACCCGAATGGAAGGCTATGGTAGTCCGGATGAGAATCGATGGCTCAACCGTGTCAGTAGCGTCTCATTCCATTGCACCACGCGCACCCGAAATCTGAAACATGAGTCCTTCATTCAGTTCAGTTCTTTAGACCCTTTTTTCATACATTTTTGCCTGAGCATTGTATCTATGTGGAGGTGGTTCGGAGTTATGAACACCAGTCTGTGGTTTATTTTTGAAATTAAAGACACATGTATGTGGGTAAAACTACCTTCAGAAACGTATGGGCAATCCGCGACAAAGATCCGAGGAATACTAGAACGTCAACATTCCAAGATAAAGTCTCTAGAGCATATTTCAGAAATAATCTATGTGTCCTTCTTCACCTTACTGATCCTCTTTTACCTCACTGATCGTTAATGAATCGTCCTAGTTCGCTGTGTTACTCAAAAATCCCTCTTCGAATGTGTTCAAATGCCCTCAAAATCTGTACAGAACAGCCTCCTACACCACAACGTTTCTGCGGGAAAATTAAAGGCAGCTGTTATTTCTTTGGCTTTGGTTTTTGCATTTTCGTTGTCTATCGAACTAAGCTAGTAAAAAGCATAACAAGAAAATTGGAAAAATTAAAAAAAAGAATCTCAAGGTGAATAAAACATATCGCTCCAAACAGTATTAATTTGCTTGATATGTCAAATACATACAATACTATAGTATACCTTGTAAAGTTGCAGTTCGATTCAATTCAAAAGGCATATCACAAATACTTGAATTGAATAGTGAAGTTGGAAGAATCACGAGGCTCGGCGAATGATATTGCGAATGAACTTTCTTCTTTGATTTCAATTTAATCCATAGTATACGGCGGATAACAGTCAGTGTTGTCCGCCTCTTCCAAGAGTCAGTTTTCCTCGTCTTCCAATAACATGTTATTCTATTTTGTTTGCCACGATTTTGCAGACCATACGTGATCGAAGTAGTCGTTTTGAGCTGCGTCTTGGAATCCAGCATCTGTTGCGGCTTCTGTGCTGAACCTAGCATCACAAGAACATGATTCACTTCTCAGCATTTTTGTACCACCTGCATAATGAGTAGCCTGGAAACACGTTTTGTCAGTACCATTTATGTTTGCCTTGACAGAATTTTCAAACTTTCGGTTTCGTGCTACCTCCGTCCACTGCTCTGCCAGTGAAGGAAATGGAGGACATTGTTGCTCCCAGAAACGAGCACCTTCGCATGAGGTCACCTATTCATCAACAAAGTCCGCTCTATAGAACATATCCAGATCACAGGTGAGCAGTAGGGTAGCTTAACCTAGGCAATGAAGTCAACTGTTTCGCTTAGGGAAGGGCTTTTCCCCGAAACAGTGAATCAGGCGCGATACGAACGACCAGTTGCAAATAATCCCGCACATGCAGCTGAAACAATCACTGAATCCAAGAATTGGCCTGGTAATCAAGGTAATAAAATACATTATATTTGCCTTCAGAAATTAGGGGCTGTGCGAGCTGGGTGGTACAGCCAAGCAAGGACATGTCCTAAGGCCAATCGAACATTCTCGATGCTACTACTTCCTCACTTCATCAAAAACACAGAACTGTTTTCGGATTGTGTCTGCGGATTTTCCTTATTCGAAAATCAAATCGAGCACGTTTCTGTAGACAAATAAGACCTCAGAAAGTATTTTTCTTTGGCTGTACCTTCAACCCATAGAGCACCAGAAATTATTGTTTAAATCGCAGACCATCAACCAAATCCTCCAACAACGACGTCTGGTACGCGGTGGATCGGAAATTTTCCGTCGGCTCCCTACCCGACCGCTCCGCGCCCTACCCAGACTAAAGGTAAGGTGCTTTTGCCAGGCCAACTAAGAAAATCGTCAGTTGGTGGTTTTCGGCTGTTTTAGTTACTAACCCTCTCTGATCGCATTTCCCAGCTGTTTTTCTTCATTCGTATATTCATTAATCGCTCGTTTACTAACTTTGTTTGAATGCTAGCAAGCTTTTATAAGGCGTCGAAATACTAACTGAGTGTGTACTACTGAGCAAATAAACATGTTGGGTGTATGTGAGCTACTTTCAGCCATTTCCTCCCTTCATTAAATGATTCGCAGTTGATTTTTCGGCCCCTCATTTCTGGACAGCATTTTGGAACTAACTTCCAAATTTTGTGTTTTCATTCATTCTCTCGATGCTGTTATGCGTAAGTTGTTTTTAATTTGCTTAGCTTATGAGTGAAGAGACAATATTAAATTGCCTTCTTCTCCAGTGGTAAACCGTTGTGGGTTGAACTCTCACGCAAACTTACATACTATTATATGTTTGCTTCAATTCTTTGAGGCAGTCCGGTCAGCTCATGGTAGTACAAAACAAACTCGTTAGCAAGAACTTATAGATCGAATTAAAAGGGCCAAAATAGACAGGAATGTTGAACGATGTGCGCAATGTGAAAGAAGGAACAAATCACAGTGAAGACGAAGTGCAAATTTCGTAAGGTGCTCTGAGGTGTAACTACACGTTCCCGAGCGATTGTTCCAGGAACGGACCTTCTGGAGACGGACCGTTTGGGATCTTGGAACATGGGACGGTTTGACAAAGAAGAGCCGCAGTATCCAACACCAGAACCGAAACGCGACACCACCATTTTCATAGCAGGTAAGCATTTGGACGCATCAGTAAAACTTTACCTCTTCAGTTCTTGTCACCAAATTCGCTGTAAAAGCTATGCTAGAATGCTCCGTGACCTACTGACGTTGAAATTTGTCATGTTAAACGAAACAGTATAGTATAGACCGAAGCCGATTAGTCAAGATCGATAGATATTGCCATCAAGTAACCAAGAGCACTGACAAAAAATTAATGAGAGAATAATGTATTCTCTTCTTAAGTCCCACGCGAACGGGCGACACAGTCAACTGTACTTTCTTCCTCACCGTCGGCCTCGGAAAGCAGTAAGACTTCCGCGTTTTATTTTTATTTTTTTCAGTTGTTCGGAAAAACAGGCAAGCGAAGCTTCGTTAAAGCCGGCAAACTTTGAATAACCCTAAAATTGCAAAACTGGAACATTACGGAAGCCCTAACGACCTCAACAATTTCCATTTGAGAGATATTACTTAGCTTTCTCTGGACTCGGTCTTCTATCCTACATGTACCCTTTACCTATCATGGGGTGGCCCTGAGTCATAGATGTTCTCAATTGTGATACGGTTTCGGGGAGATGGAAGGCTTGGTTAGCCGGGGCGCGGACCGTTCGTGTGTCACTTGCGCCTCTTACCGTTGTACCACGCTCACCCAATAGGTACCGCATACCATTTGAGCTGGCCTACGATAAGGGACTCTTTCAAGAGAGTTATATTTAAATCGCTCACGACCAATTGCTTTGTTACAGCATCAACTCCAATGCCAGTGTTCCGACCATACATAGGTCCCGAGCGGTTCACAGGAAGCCATTTGGCCCGAGAAGTCTACAACATCAGGCACAATGGACGACCACGTTTCGTTAAAATAGACCTTCTCAACGAATAATTGCTTTCTAAATATGCGATGTATTATTCTTTATGAAGTCGTTTTTCCAACACATTAAATCCTAGTCATTATCAACCAATGATCCTCAGGTAAGTCATCTGCTACGAAGAGCGCCAGAGATGCAAGAAATTCTACGTTTGAGCGAGTTGGCCGGAAATGGTTTTGAACCACTTTTGAGAATCTAAAAATGATGGTAAGATTGAAACTTCAGCCGAAAATGAAATCGGTTCATGTATTAACCATATTCAGTAACCCAAGTGTTTAATCCAAGGGAAGAAGGAGCTACATGGAGGAAGGGCGCGCGTGGTGCAGTGGTAGCAGGCGCCACTGACACAAGCACGTTCGATCGATCTGCGCCCGGGCCAACCAAGTCTTCCATCCCTCCGGGGTTGGTAATTTGGTACCAGACATGTCTGGGAAGGTAAATACACTGAATTGGTATAGCGGCTGGCCCACACAAGTCATTGTATTGGCCAAACGCGCATTCACCAAGCCTCTACGATTCTGAATTGAACAGGTTTGCTGGTGAATGAAAACGCGGCCTATACAATGACTTGAGGGGCCCGGCCACTGCAACAAGTCAGTGCTTTTACCTTTCCGGAAAGCCTGGGGCCGTATGCTCGTCTCACCCGAGATTGCTGGGGGATGGGGCAAGGGGAGGAGCCAGCTAGTATGATTGGAGTCGGCCCGTTTTTTACGTGCTCTTACTGGCTGGCTCCTCCCCTTGCCCCATCCCCCAGCAATCTCGGGTGAGACGAGCATACGGCTCCTGGTTCTAATTTATTCGACATCGGGGGATGGAAGGCTTGGTTAGCCCGGGCGAGGGTGGATCGCTCAGCCGGGTTGACGGTAGCGCTCCTTACAACTGTACCGCACGCGCGCTCCTCTAACAATAAGATACATATGTTTAGAAGTAAATTCGTATAATGCGAAATCTATGCTCGACCCTGTTTACACGACTGACATTTAAATACTTGATAATAGGCAGATATCACCTATCTCACATATCTCTCGCCAGCTCCTAGCAAATAACACGAGTAGCACCGGGAGTGGTTCATTTTAGACCCTCCAGCCGTGCTAGGAAGCCGCCATCACCCATGGTCAATAAGAAGGCGTGCGTTTGTCCATTGTTTTTAAAAATATGTGTTGCAGTCTCCGTTGAGTAAAATGAAAGGCATTACTTCTGTCACCCGTTACATGTCAGGCTGAGAACAGTTTCCAGCAAACCAGTTCTTCGTCAGCTACGAAGAAATTCTATCGAAAAAAGGGATGACAAATAGGGCTTGGTGCTATGTGGGTTGGGGGGTGCAGGGTGGTTGTCCGCAACTTTACGTCGACTCTATGCTAGTCAACATATTAAAGTGTGAACAATTCTGAAGAGTTTACATGTCAAACATGTCAAAACCGACCGAGTTGATTGTAAACAATGACAGATATAACAATGATAACACGTTGAAGTCGACGTAAAGTTGCGGATCACAACCTGCACCCCCCAACCCACATAGCGCCTAGGGCTTGAATGAAGTGGATAAAAAGTGTGTGAATGTGAGGAAAACAACATAGGTGGAAAGAAATACGAGGGTTCCACGAATAGCAGAAGGGCATAATAGAGGAACAACTTCTGATAAAGGAAATGTGAAGTCATACTCGTAGGAGTAAGGAGTAGGGGACATAAAAGCAATTATTGGGCCAGGAAATGGAAATTAGTTGAGAATGAAGAGGTCAACCAGACGGTCAATCACTCCCACCACCGACTCTGTATTAATCTTAGTATTGTGACGATACGGCTTTAGTTCAAGTTGTGAAGCTGACCAAGGTGATACAGGTTTTATTCGACTGACGTTTCGGCCTACTTGCCTTCGTCAGAGCCTATAAGACAGGAGAACAGCTCGCAGAACTAGGCCAAACGTCAGCCGAATAAATCCTGCATCACCTTGGCCAGCTTCACAAATTGAATTAAAACGGTGAAACATTTGGGTCAGTGGAGCAGGCAGTCGAGTTTGCAGTTGCTTAGAAGCTCTGGTGAGTGAACAGTGGGATGGAGCACAATGGGCCCGAATACATGGACGATTGAACGAACCCACGACCAACTCAACCCACTGAACGGAATATAACTGATGTTTTAGCAAAAAGCTAAGAGAGCTGATAAGTGTTCCATTGTGCCACAAGAGTCGGTGGTAGGAAAGCCGTGCTTCGAGGATTCATGCAGAGTCGGTGATGGTAGTAGGGTAAGGGCCGACTCAGAGTGTTGCTGCATGATTCTGCAGCAACAGAGGGGCGGAGCGTCGTTCCGTTCGGGACCACCGCGTTGCTGCAGTTTTCTGCAGCAACAGCACAGCAGCAGCTCGGTCGGTTTTGGGATGTTTGACATGTAAACTCTTCAGAATCGATCATTCATTCAAGTCCGCAGCCACAACCTCTCCTGCAGCACTACAGCAGCTGCAGCAGAGAATCCCGGTGGCAATTCTCTGCTGCAGCTGCTGCAGAGTGCTGCATGCAGCTGCAGCACTCTGCAGCACTCTGAACAACCCCCCTTGCTGCAGAGTGCTGCATGCAGCTGCTGCAGCGCTGCATTTCCTATCCTTCATCATTGCAGCAGCTGCATGCAGCAACACTCTGAAGCAACACTCTGAAATGGAATGGAGGCGGTGCTAACTATCTCTGCAAGATCACCATTCCCTAGAAGTGGCATCATGGAATGATCGAGAACGAGCGCGCACAGTGAGCCCCATGTTGCCACTGATAACGGAGTGATACGAAATGTGATGAATAGCGGCTCTCACGATCAGTCTGGAACTATTTAAGATGTTGTACCCCACCGCTATGTTGAGCTTTCTCACGTTAAATAGTGTGTGCCTTGCGTAGAGTCAGTGCCTGCGTCTCCTCCCGCCGCGCACTATTTCGCAAGGCTTTTGGCGATTACAGCTCAACATATCGTTGGGGTACAACATCTTAAATAGTGCCATCAGTCTTTTACGACCTTTCCATAGTTGTTCAGCGAAGGTTATGACTGCTAGTTCAGAAATGTATGTATCGAGCAAATGCAAGCTCTTCTACGACTCCTCACCCAGTACAAAAGTTTTATTAATTTTTCTGAATTTCTAGTAACAGTACTTTTCAGAGAAACAAAAAGGGCGAAGAGAAAGAATCCTAATGAAGCACCCACAGTACCAGAGAGAGATACTAAACGAGAGAACAGAAAGGTATGCGTAGGAAAAAACGAAAGTGGAGACGAGGCGACTATAAAGAACGGGTTCTATAACTGATCGGGCTTGAGTTACAAAAAAAGTGAAATAACGTCGGAACATCAAGCTTGCAAACACCTCGGATCGTTTAGTGACGAACACTTCATGTTCAGATCGACGTAATTTTTTTTTATTCCACAACGTTTTTATCCCGATCAGTTACGGGCTACGTCTTTCATGATAGTCGATCCATCTTCTTTCGCCGTGGTGCTGCTCCCGCATTTGTTGAGGTTCCATACAGCCATCTTGTCTGTCTTGAGCTCCTTGTGGGGTGGCCATATCGTCCTCGACCGCAGGTTCGTGAGCGCCACTTCCTTGCATGCGACCATCGATCCATCTTGTGATCGTGACAGTTTTCCTCCATCAGCCGACCTGTCACACGGGCCTGACGCTGGTACCGAGACCCTTTTCAGCTATTTCCAAGCTAGGCAAGGGTTTCTGCCTGGGACGGGATTGAACCCTGATCATCGAGATCTTGAGCCTAAGCTCTTAACCTCTCGGCTATCCCGCCCCCTCAGATCGACGTAATTGCTTCTATTATTATGACGAGCGTTGTTTTCGCTATAAATAATTACCGCCCAACTAACAATAAGGTCTATGGTATACTCCGGCAACGGGACCGTCGCAGCGGAGCTAAAAATGCATGGCTCGCCTCTATACAGCACTGCAGCTGGGTTTTATGTATGCTGCTGTGTACGGGCACTTGGATAGTTTACCGCAAGGGCAAAAAGGATGGTGCAGATCCTTTCAGGACAGTACTGCGGCTTTCATCGCAGCGCAATGCACTGCGATCAGTCGGCGTCAGCTGTGATGGTCGGGCAGCTTTGCTCCGACTCCCTGCACACCGCAGCATACAAAAAACCTAGCTGCAGTGCTGTATAGAGGCGAGTCATGCATTTTTAGCTCCGCTGTGACGTGCCCGTTGCCGGAGATCATCGAATGGCGATTACAACGGTATAGTTTGTTTTTGCTTAATGCAAATGAATGACCTAAAAGCAAAAAATCTCCACCACTAACAAGTGGCGAATGGTCTTCTATAATGGATCAAAACCACATGAACCAGTACCGTGGTGGCGCAGTGGGTGGCATGTAGGAGGGAGGGGGACGTTCTGCACGGAACGCTAATTGCCAACTCATGGCGCGCGCAAGGTGACAGTACCTGCGGACCATTGGCGAGTTCACCGAGTGCACGTGCATCCTGGCCCCCGCCGCACGCGATCTGGCCGTGGCCGAGCTGCTCGTTAGGCGATGGTGACCCAACGGCCGAGAGGAGTCACCATATCGACCAGATCGGGAGCGAGAGCTATCGCTCGTCGATGCAGAGGGCGCATAAGGCAGTGTAAGGAGTCGAACATGCACAACACCTACACATGCCTATATCAGAATTTCGGGCCCTATTCAATGGGCTCACTCGCATTCGGGGAAAACTATCAACACGATTCTGTGCCACAATTGCATGAAAAACGTGACAAAAATCTATTTTTTAGGGTCGACGTCGACACAACTCTGAACTGAAATTTTATACAGATATGATGTTCATTATGTCAAATACTGAATAAAGAAAAACTCTTTTCGAACTCCTGATAGGTCACAACCTGAAAGCTAACTACACGATGCAGCGGAAAACGACGGTAAAGATTTGTAGAACAGGAACTCCATAGAAACTATTTAGCCCCCTAATTTGGTCTCAGAATCCCCATGAAATGAAGCATCTTAAAAGGCGTGATGCTGAGAGAAGACTAGAGGTCGATAGATAAGTATCGAGGTATTGTATGAATTACAAACTCTGTAGTTTTTTGGAATAATATTGTTTCATAAATTTGCTGGTCGTTACTACGGAACAGGGATTAGCGCGAGAGAAGTGACGGTATTTTGTGTCAAAATGTCCAGGCACGTCACAGGGCGTCCAATATGAACTGGACATCGCCATTATTTCTCAATTCGATTCCAATTATTTGATAAAGTAAATATCCCCATTGAAACCCTTATGTAATTCAGGCACAGAATCGTGTTCTCGATAGTTTTCCCCAAATGCGAGTGAGCCCATTGAATAGGGCCCGAAATTTCTATATAGGCACGTGTAGCTGTTGTGCATGTTCGACTCCTTACAGTGCCTCACGCGTCCTCTGCATCGGCGAGCGATAGCTCTCGCTCCCGATCTGGTCGAGGTGGTGACTCCTCTCGTCCGTCGGATCACCATCGTCTGAACGAGCAGCTCGGACACGGCCAAGATCGCGTGGGCCGAGGACTACGGTACAGGTGCGCGCGGTGAACTTGCCAATGGTCCGCAGGTACTATCGCCTTGCGCGCGCCATGAGTTGGCAATTAAGGTTCCGTGCAGAACGTCCCTCACCCCATGTAGGACTCTCACTCTGGTGGTTGGTTGATCGATCCTTTCGCCGGACTTTCCTTTTCGTTCCTACGCTATATACCAAAATACGCTCCTTTTGCAATTTTGTCGCAGTTGCATGGTAGAATCGCGTTTAGGACGAGTATGGCCAACAGAGTACGTCCAAAGGTCCGTGTATTCTAGTACCCATGTATGTGACACATCTACCGTATCGAACCAAAATCGACCCCAAATTCAGAAACAACTGTCAGACTCGCGATCAGGGTAGCGAATAACCCTCGTGGACAAAGTTTGGGCTAAATCGGTGATTTCGATCCAACTACCCAAATTTGTTACCGCGGACCCTAGCAAGCTCACGCCAAACACAATGGGAAAAGTCGTTAGATTTGTGAATTGCGGATTTGTCAACAGTCAGTCGTGTCAAGTGATCTATCTTGATAAAAATTAAGAGAAACTCATTCAAATTGGAGTCTCTGTGTTCCTTAGAGTCCAAAAAGTGGAACAATAGGAATAAAGATATTCTCGGTAAGTGGACCTTCGTACAACTGCTCAACACTAGTAAGGCTGGTTAGGTCAAAATCACCGATTTAGCTCAAACCTTGCCTACGGGGCTTATTCGGGGCGTTGATAACGAATATGACATTTGTTTCTGAATTTGGGTCGATTCTGGTGGTATCTCTGGTGGCTGTGATCTAGAAGCCCATTTGCCACTGGTTAGTGGTCATGATTTTTTTGCCTTTTTTGGGCCATCCATTTGCGTTTAGCAAAAACAAAATATAGCATTGTAATCTTCATTCAATGCTCTGCAAAACAGTATGGGTCTCGTTGTGAATCTTTGAGACTCGCTGAGCAACCTCCGTTGTACGACCTCTTCTTGTAATGCAACCGGCGCCATCACTGTGATGCCTCCGAAGTTCCTCGAAAAAAATGTTCAGCGTAAGCAAATAGTGCGAAACATATCGTTTGCATTGTGACCCATCTGGATTGAAATGATTCTCATCGAAGAGCATAGCAGAATCCAAAACGAACAGTTTAGCTTAGTCAAAGGACGGCGAAATCCGTCAGACTGTTTCGGCACTACTCCTAGACAAGCATTGCATTGTGCGCCGATGCTCCGTCTTGGTAAAAAGCGCACGGTTTTTCTCCAAAGTGGGAAGTAAGCCACGGAAGAAGGAAGATGCTTCTTCAGTGTATCCTCCAAATATTTTCCGGTACAAATATCGCTCCTGAGTCCACGAAAAACAGTGGCGCCTTTCCATCAGATGCGGTGAAGGCGCATACCATGAGTTTGGCTGGGTGAGCTTGTCTCGTAACAAGACCTCCACGCTCAGTGGCTTCTCCAAGATTTCGAGCAAGAATTCCATCATTTTGACGTTTGATAGACGTTTGATATTCTATCGTAAGAAATTCTAAATTCAGAAGATGAAGGAGAGGTGCCGTGCATCGGTGAACTTGATTTCGGCAACATTCGATCCTTTTTTGTTCGCACGTCTCTGATAGTGCATGACACTTCAGCAGCTTATAGCCCCCAACAATAAGTCTTACAATTAGTTTCCAATCACTATGTTTCGCACACTCGATCGGCAGACTTCCAGTTCGTGTGCCGTATTCCTCAGCTACATCCTTGGATTTAGGTGGACTCCCTTCCGAATAATTTCCACGTTTTATGGCGTAGTTGCAGTTCCCGGTTGGCCAGTTCTTGGATGATCCATATGCCGTTTCACGAAACCGAGCTACGGTCTTCCGGACTGTTCGGGGATACACTATCAGCGAATTTGCACTGCCCTAACGATAAGTGTACTGGCCTGTACGATACAACTCGATAAACGAGGGTTTCCTCGGATGACGGCAGACAACGAATGTCGCTGAAACGAAGTCCTTGATCCTATATCGAGTGGCTGGCGAGTACGAGCTTTCACATGTCGACACTTCCACAGATCGACATGAAATCTGCGTAGCAAAGCTTTGCTACGGTGTAAAAGAAGGCGGCCCACATTTGTAGCCACCAGCACAGAGGTGAAACCCTCGATTCCTCGAAAATTCAACGATCACAACAGAGCAGCCCATTCAGTCAGTTGACAAGTTATTGAGATAAGTATCAACCGAGCGAGTAGCTTTTTACTATGCTGGTGGACCTATCATTTCGCCCCTGATTTAAAAAAATCGTGGACAAAGCCATAAATACAGCCCTTTACGGCTGAAGGAGAGGACCGTGATAAAAAATATAACTGACCACTACTCACAACAGAGAATTAAAAACACTATTTGTTATGTAGGAAGTGAAATGTATGTCCTGTTGCGTAGCAACCAATCTGACCATCGCGATCACTATTTGGCGGGTCTCTGGGTATATTGTATTTGCCGATGGCAGACTACGACCCATATCAAAGGCGTGCCTCTCGTGCTTGAGTGTGTTCGTGTGTTCTATTATTATTCTACTAATAAACTATTATTCTCTAGCCGTCCAGCTCTCCCTCCACAAGCCACAGACACAACACTATTGTTGTTTTAAACTCAAAACGAAATTCACACAATAGCAAAGGAGCTTATCTAGACTACCAATCTTTTAGGATGTAGCAGCGCAAGTTCCTCAAGTAGCTCAATGTGCGAAGGGAGGTCAACAAGTGGTGCGCTGGCTCGAACGCTCTATACAGCAACCATGGATGGTTACCATCACTGCTTGTTTAGGTAGCAAAGTGGGTTCAGCGAGCTTTAGACATGGGCGTAGAGGCGCTGAGAACAGAATACCGAGGTTTGGCTAAATACACACTACCGGACATGACATGGGAAGCGTTCAAAACAAATCACGAAGCCGGCAGAAACAGGTGAGATTAGTACGTGCTGATTTTCGGGTAACGCCGTCAATGCTCGGATTTCAGATATCAGGATGTACCCTGTCAGGATCAGCACCGGGTAGTAATCAAATGGCCTGGAGCCCCTACAGACTACATCCACGCGAACTATGTCGGAACACCAGTGTCCGAGAAGCGGTTCATTTGCACTCAGGTCAGCAATCTCACGAGTGAGACGAAGCAGTCAGTTGCATGGGTGGTGCTAAAACCATCGCGAACATCGCGGCTATATTGTGAGTAAACTTACTGTTAGTAGTGACCCGCAAAAATGCGATAATAAAAGTAAGAGTTCACGGAGATTGCGAAATTTCTTTCAGCTCATCCGTTACAATACCGAGTCCGGCTTCCCGGCTCAAAACGTAATTACGGATAAGTTCTGGAAGTAGCAGCCTTTTGGTTTGCGGAAGGTGTTGGGGAGCGCTAATAACCGGAGCAGATGAGAAGGAGGGCCGCAGACTCGCTGAAGTAATGGTCCCGCATCATGATGCTCCGTATAGGCAGGACCGATGTACGGTACGAATCCCGCGTGAGCCGTGAGTTCTGCGATGATCCTAGCACCACCAGCACATCTATTTCTAGTATACTTACAATTAGTGGTAATGGTAACCCCTAAAGACACGGTAATAAAACTAGAATTTCATGATGATGGAAACGTTCAGTTTTCTGCCTTAATGGACTTGTTCTAGGGCCCTCTTGACAACACAGTTCCCGAGTTCTGGATGATGGCACTACAAGAAGAATCAGAGACTATTGTTATGCTTTGTAATTGCATAGAAACGGTATGGTCCGAGTTCTGCGCTAATATAATTAGGCTTGGCTACAAATCCAACATCCAGCATTCAATGAAACATCATACATCTCATCGAAAAGAGTGCATCAGGGTCCTATAGCCCAGACAGAAACAAACTGAAAGAGATAAAAGACGAGAAGATAAGTAAGAAAAACAATAATACAAGCCAGCTTCAGGGTAAATTTAAATGTTCACCATATTGGCCTGACAAAGTGGGAGAAACGAAAACTTTCTCAGGTATAGAAATAAGTAATCATCAGGTGAGCAGCTCTTTCGCTAAATTTCTTCATAGATCTTCATTCACTTGGGAATTGCTTTAAACCTCCTCAGAATAATAAATAACTACCAGCTGCATTAGCGAATTTTATACAGAACCAAGAGATTTATAAAACTTCCTTCCTCTTCTACCATTCTTTCCTGGTCTCGTGACAGAACAATTCAGTTAGACATACATTCGCTAGTAGTCAAAAACTGATAGCGTGAACTCTTTCCTTAGCTGAGCCACAACCTGGCAAAGTTGAAGGAAAATGCGTGACGATTACGAAAATGTGACGCTCGATGCGCTGACTTCGAATCTGAGGAGCAAATTTCCAAAATAGAAAATTTTATATCCTCTGCTTATTACCCACCCCGAAGACACTCCTGTGGCTACGTTTGAGCAGTCGTAAAACAATACAATTAGCATCGTTCAGAACAAAATCCCCCGTAACCGAATCGAAAGGTATCTTCCAATTTCCAAATAGTCCATGGGGAAATATTCTGACGCCTAAATCCGTTGAAGCGCGTCGGCGACGCGTTTTGGGACACTAGTTATGAGCGGTATTGTAGTATCTCGAATGGCTCGAAATCAAATACCATCATGCGGAGAATTTATCCCTAATTCTCAGAACCTGTGAATCCAGCTGTCCGCTCTGATTTCAAACTAAGTGTCCTCCCTACTGACCGTCGTGCTCTGAGTTCATATTATGATCGCGAACGTGAGACTCCGTGACAATCGTTTCGGCTTACTAGCCATTTAATTAATTATTCAGATACGGCAGATGTCTCCTGATGAGCCTTCCATAGCACTTAGTGTACTCAACATCAAATTTACTAAACCGGATGGCACTAATGAAACTCGAGAGCTACGGCACTATCAATGGCTAGATTGGCCTGATCGAGGAGTGCCTCCATGTCGACTCACTAGCATGGTACGGTTGAGGTGTTTACAGACCTAAATAGTCAACCACAGTCAATACAATTGTAGAAGGAAGCTTCAAAAGACGCCTGAGTCTGCACTCATGATTGACAAACACATGAGCGATCCACAAATACACCTCCATCATTCCCTGAACGACAATTTATTAGGGTCTGTACAGTGGCACTGCACACCCCACTGACGCTGTCGGAAACCTTCTAACAGTGCGGCACCTAATTTCGGGTCGAGCCCATCCGCTACATATCTTCATGAATCAGAAATAACCTCATGCTAACGGGTAAAAAAGGGGTTTACCAAGCTTGGGATACCGGTACTGCCTGTTTTGTCCACGAAATAGGGGAGTATGAAACGGAGTAGAGTAAAATGGAAGGGAAAGAATGCGCCGAAATGGATTAGTTTCTGAAATTCCAAGATATTTCTCAAATACTGGGTGGGGACTATGACAACATGCCACTTCCCCAATTTTGCGAGGAGGGAGTATTTATTTCGTTTGCATTTCCAGGAACTTTTATCTCGTATACGAGGAACGAAGAAACCAATCATTGTGCACTGTTCGGCAGGAATCGGTCGAACAGGAACGATTGTGGCTATCGAGTACATTTTAGGTTCGGTTCACTCAATATACTACAAGATAATGGTCTCAAAATTCATTGTCTGTTTCAGAACGTATGCAAGCAGGAGTTGAATGTGCAAATATGTGCGATCTGTTAAAAGAGCTCCGAAATCATCGAGCCTTCTCCATCCAAAACGATTTGGTTGGTTGCTGTTTACATAGGATCGTGATTTGCTAAGGAATGAAATTGAAACATGCATAGTCACAAACACGTATTGACGGCTTCAGGAGAGATATTAGGTAAAGGTGAAAAAGTAAAGGAGTCACAGTAGATCAGTCCCCTAAGGATGCGCCACGCGTTCGTATTCCGATTAAATATAGGCTCGATAGATAAGTGTCGAAGTTACACAATAACTTGCTCAGACCGGAAATCGTTCATGTACGTGTACTCACTTCCACAGATATCTATAACACATTCAACTGACCCGGAGGGATAAAGGCCGGACGCTGGTCGATTGCTGAACCATGTGGGTAAAAATAGCACCTCTAGTAAGTAAATAACGCGCACCTTGTGAAATCAAAAAGTTACAGCGAAAGGTAAAGGTGCCGTCGTTGACCAACGGCGTATAGAAGTCGTGTTCCATCCAGAACCGTAGAGGGCGTAATGGCCAATACAATGACAAATCGGTCCACAGTGTGTGTGTCAGCAGCGCCTCTTGCCTCTGTACCAGGCGCGCACACTGTGAACATAAAGTAAGTGAACCTCAGAAATCGCTCAATTTCGCGCTGATTTGTAATTCATACATATTTTACAACTATGAACCCAGAACACATTTAGCCTGTTCCAGCAATATCTCTACGTCCACCGCGTTATGTTCTGTTACTTTCTTGAAAAGCACAAATCCAGGTACGTTACCCAAAGCTCGGAAGAATCTCTGAAACCTAGCGCTCATCTTCCATTTGTGACAGCAAATCGAAAATTAAGATCCCTTCTAGGTATGAGTATATATTGACTGAGGACAACAAAACGAAATATGCCAAGTTTGTTACCGATTATAACCTCGTCACTGGTACCCAATAGCATTAGACGTACTAGTGCGAATCCAGCGATATCAAACATTAAATGGTCAACATCTTTTTGCTCGCGATACAATAAATGTGTAATAGTGACCCTATCCACAATTATTAATAAACAATTATCTTCATCGTGTTATGTTCTACACACATGACAAAATCTCACAAATTTACAGGAGTAAACTTTGTACAAAATTAACAGTATAACGTTTCCGACATGACCCTATCTGGAGCCTTTGACTTATCTCAACCAGATATGAAGCCAATGCCTGGGACCGATTCATGAACGGCGAGCTCTATGTATATCCCTCGAAATTTTCCTCAAAAGGCTCGCAATTTTTTTTATTTAACAGAGCGCTACGAGGGCTTATTAGAGTTTATGTCACCCAGAGCATAATCCTTACTATATA
Source organism: Nippostrongylus brasiliensis (assembly GCA_030553155.1). Lineage (NCBI taxonomy): Eukaryota > Metazoa > Nematoda > Chromadorea > Rhabditida > Heligmosomidae > Nippostrongylus > Nippostrongylus brasiliensis. Next base: position 15,730,196 of record CP130733.1, on the reverse strand, counting down.
ATAAGCGAAACCCAGTTATTTATTTGGATGGATGGAAAGATGTCAATTCATTCTTCAAGTGATTGGTGGTGGTGGCGGTTGGTGGTGGTTCTATCACTGCTTATCACCGAAATCATTTAAAAAATCACCTTCCACGATAATGCACTTAAACTTCATCTATTCAAAACAATCGTTGGAACAGTTTCAAATGAGCGAATAGAACTCTCTACCTTTATTCCACGTCCGGCTCTCGATGAATCTTGGCATTGTGGTCAACTTGGAAAGTCTTGTACTTGAAGCCAAAAACCAAGATTGATATTACAGTTTATTGGGGCTGACGTTTCGGCGTCCTCGCCTTCTTCAGAGCCTGGAACAAGTCGAGTTCAACCTGAGAAACTACCCACTCAACGCCGCATCAAATTCTCAGAAAAAAATAAGAGAAAACTGAATGACCATCGAGCAAACGAAAAAGGGGGTCAGAAAAGGCTAACCTTTTAATAAGTGGACTAGTGAGGTCCACTACACACCCGTAGCTGGTAGGATACGTGGGTGACTGAGGGTTCACGCCTAGGGACCACCCGCCTAGAGAACTTCTGGGGCATGACCTGGTAGGTCAAGACCACACATGTCGACGAACGGTGCCAGCTCCTGGGTCACCGCCACACACTCGTCCTTCCTATTGATTCTAGGAGACCTGGCCGCAATCCAAAGCGCTTCTAGCGTACGTCGCGCCGCGATTTCGGTTTCACGCGCTAAGATGGAGACTGCGACGCTAAAACAGCTGTTTGCGTGCGCGCGAACCCTGTGGTCGCCCAGAGGGGTTGCCGGATTGGACTTTCGCAAGCCATCAAGATGCTCCTTTACCCTTACACATAGCGGCCTAGATGTTTCCCCAACATACTCTTGTTCGCATGACAGGCACTTGATGAGATAAACGGTACCGGCAACCATGCAATCTCCCGGTTTCCCGAAGGGGCAGATGGGACAACCCGGTGTGGTGCATATGCGGTCATACAAGCGATTACGAACGAGCTGGCTTTTGAGGTTTCTGGGTGGTATTTCTACCACCCTTACTAACTCATGCAGATCAGCCTTTCTGAGACATGTTCGTATTGCATGACTTATACCGTCAGAGATGAACGGCACAGGAAATGCAATTTTCGTTCTGTCTTCTCCAAGTCTGTCTGCACCAGCCGATCTTCTTCTGCTTCCATTTGACCGCTCCGGACAGGGATAACCGTTACGTTTAGCGATGTCGCGGGCCATGCACAAAGAGAGGCGACCTCTACCTTTAGTTTTCGCCCAAATACTACCCATATATATTGTAATCGAGAAACTCAGATATTTCGTATCAACTGATTCCAAACGCTCTATAAGACCAATAACATTTTATCTAGCAAAAGAACGGCAGGGAAATAACAACAAATAACAACGCACAATGTACACGAACGAATGGGACAAGAACAGTAGAATCTCACTTCTTTCCGGTTTTCACTCGTGTCCGTGGTGGAGGAGCCTCGATATCCTCAAAAAAATGAAATGAGTGAAGCTAATGATTTCGACTAGACAACTTTTTGGGCAAATGTCTCCTTGTTCGCTTGTTTGCGCCACTCGAAACAATGATTGAACAACAGAGTTCTTACCATGAAATAGCACCGAGCAGACGCCGCTATGAAACTCCCGCGAAATATCGGAATTTCTCCCATTGGAGAATTACAAGAGCGCAAAATATCGGGAATTTCTTCCATTGGAGAATTACAAGAGCAGCCCAAGGAAAGGTGAAGGCGCAGATGAATAACCATAGGAAGGCAGACCTCAAATCGGTCAGCGCAAGCACTCTTCAACAAAAAAGCTCATCATTTTAGGAAATCAAAACCAGTCATCATGTTGTTGCGCAAGTTCAAGAATTGTGGGATCTTTAACACTTTAACCTTGGAATAAAGCCATCCCTCTCTATTGTGACAATTTTCATTTGACATACTAGGTAAACTGCAGATGTTGTCCCAAAGACAAACAGATGAAAAATTTAAAATCCATTTTTTCGAAAATAGTGGCTCGGACTTAGAAAGTGGCAGTATGAGACGCATTGTGCCACTGCTGACACTTCCTTAAGTAGCTAGCTGCAAATAAGTTTGCACTCAGCTGAAGAATTTGAAAAATGACCTCGAATTTGATATTTGTCACGGCATACGATGGCTGTTCATCAGGCAGTGACACCACCGGTTGCACATCTTCGTCATGATCCACATCCTCGGTTTCAGATGCCTAAACAAAATAAGGCATCAAAGACATCGAAGAGCAAAGCAGCAGTCCACACTTGATTCAAATAGGTAAAATTCTAGACAGAGACGGAGCTTTAGTTTTGAATTTCTAGTGAATTTTGGTCGCTGCTAAATGGAGCAGGAAACTGCCAGTTGAATTTCGCAAATCAGTCTGCGACGCGGTCGCAATCGCGGCCAGTTACGAATTTGAATCCTCTGCTTTCGGACATCAACATCATCGGTCTCCATTCAACTTCTGTGTTCTCCAGCAGCGTTTCCACTTCCCATTTTCAGTCGTGACTGTTAAGGCTTAGACTCTAAGCCTCTGCTGATGCGGCTGGCCATTCACTACTGCTGTTCTTCTACGTATTAGTCTCACTCTATTGTGCTTCTAGTCTTCATTCTCTGGCATCCTTTTATTATTTTATTTTATTGGCTTACATATGCACGCACGCGTCTTTTCTTATTCAAGCAGTCTTGTCCAGCACTAGTACCATGTGGTGCAGCTCAGCTACGGGGGCAACAGCAACGGTTGACCCTACCAAAGGACACGTCTATGGTTTCGGTCACGTTGGGCCGTAATCTACGTTACCACAGATTATTAGGTTCTTCCCCTGGTCAGGGTGAGCTATGAATTGGTGGCGGCGCCCTCATGTGTTATCAATTGCTGATGTAAGTATGCCGTTCTTCTCCACGTTTCATTCTACATTTCTGTGATTATACAGCCTTTTCAATCACCTGTCATCAGACACCATCAGTCCTGTTCACTGCACTTTTTTGTCAGGGCTACACGAGCATGTGGACAACTGTGGTGGTCTTCTGTGAATCAGTCTATGACTTTCACTACTGTCATCCCTACTATGAGTTCGAAATTACACGTGCCCGAAATGCAGCAAAGTTGTCGTGGGCATGGTTACGCAGCAGTGATGTACACCATCAATTGGATGCTATTTGTTTGGGCGTCAAGAGACGTCGAAAGCATGCTTAATGAGACCGAGAAATTGCTACCAGATTTTGAACCGAGCAAGATAGTGACGGACAAGGCTGTTTTTACAACGGGTTCAAAGCAATGTTCCCTGAGGCCAACACGTGTCTTCACTACTGCAGGCTCCATATCTTGAAAGCATGGAAACGGCAGACGAATAATTCGGTGATTTTTTATTGCAGGAAGCAATTATGTTATAAAGTTTGAAGTTCAGCCATCACTACGAGCAACCCTAGACCAAAGGAACTACCTATGTTCGAATTTGATGGTCGTTATTAACCCATTGACCACCGTGTGTCCCGCCGTGTGTCATCGCAGTGCCGCAGGAGGCGCGCGGTAATGGGTTAAGAAAACCGGTGGAGGGCAAAGGGTCGAGCCCCAAGCTGGGCCTCTTTTGCTAATAAAGGAGCTGCTCTCGATACAAACAGCGGAAAGGCCTACTTGATTGTCAAGGAAGAGTTTCTCCATAGAAACGCGAACATGAGATAGAACGCCTTTGTGAGATATGAGACACCTGAGATCCTAATTATAGTAGGGGAAGAGTTGTCAGATTCGATAGATTGTTATACGAGGTAGGTGAAATATGAGAGCGGAATAGAAATGTTATATTTGCAGATAGTTTTGACTGAAACAACCGATGCTCGTATGGTGATCTCGGGCCAGCGTTGACCAGGGCGCGCGCGAAGGAATGGGTATAAAAGGCCGGGTGCCTGGCCATCTCCGATTCAGTCTCTTCTGTTCGCTCCGAAGGCACCGCCATATCTACATCGTCGTTTTATTTTAAATAAATCATTTCCTAAACCACGTCTACGAACCGTCCACGGGCCTATACCGAATCGGCAAAAAAAAAACAAAACCACTCCTTGCAACGGTCAAAACTGGGCAGCACTTGTCCAACTTGGGGGACAAGCCGGCAGTCAAGCATCGAAGGTGGGCGAACGCGTGTTTAGGAGAATGCCAGTACAGAGTGGTCGAAAGCAGCGAAAATTCTGCTCTGATAACTAATATAGGAGGTAATGAGGACCCTATTCGGGTGCAGTTCGATATGCTGTTGCAGTGCCCGAAAGAGGTGGTAGACGATCAATACAGAGTAAGACTAAGAGGAAAAGGAGGAGGGAGGCAGGGATGAACAAACACACGCTATGTGCCTCAGTGAGCAGGAAAGACAATGTATTTTTCAGGCTTGAGGACGAGATCGAAGTAACGGATCCGAGGCATTTCTTGCACGTACGCTTTCAATGCGATCGACAGCCTTTCCCTGAGTTGCATGGCCGTCCTGCTTTCCCGCTATCTACGTGCCGATGTAGTCAGGAGCTACGTGTACGAGATCTAGTGCCCAACGTGACGCAATCGGCAGCCGAGGAAAGGATAGAGTGCGTTCTGGATGCAGCACGAGTGCTAGTGGTCCGGTGGGGATCTGGACCGATTTCGGTGGAATGTCAAAGAATCCAGGACCGGCACTACCTAACGCTGAGTACTAAGGCTGTGGCAGTGGCGTACGCATTCTTTCGCACACGTTGCTCGTACGTCCTACTCATGGCTGGAGTGATCTCCCCGAAAGCTCGGATTCGTCACTCGCTGGTAGCTGGCTGGCCGTGGGGCATGACCCGTGTAGTGGAGTACGGATTCGAGGATTCCAGCTAGGACGGCGCCTAGAGTGGTCTGCCGTGGCTCCAACTGTGACTCTCGCGGACGAACACGACAAAGTGACTGTCATGATTCCGGAATGTTTCATAAGGCTGAATTATGCTATGGAACTCGCGAAGTGGTGTTTGTATATTACAGGTCCTTTTTCGATCTAAGCAGGAGAAACACGAAACTCTTCACAGACGAAGTCGGGCGAGTGATTTTTGTCTTGCACCCACAGAACCAGAAGACCCGTATAGCTGGGTCCCCTTCGTAGCCACAGTCGACTTGTGGTTGAAATACGGCGCCCACATCAGGCTCGTCAACGGTCCCAGGTCGGTGGAGGACCACAGTTGGGACATTACCTGTCCCAACTGTGGTCCTCCACCGACCTGGGACCGTTGACGAGCCTGATGTGGGCGCCGTATTTCAACCACAAGTCGACTGTGGCTACGAAGGGGACCCAGCTATACGGGTCTTCTGGTTCTGTGGGTTGATTGAGAAGGCACGTGCCCACATCATGGGATACGTGGACCATAATACAGCGCTTCTGCCACAACTGCACGACAGGATCCGGCGGAAGCAGGAGTTTTAAGCTCCTCAATGGCGTGCTCAAAGGTCGGACTGGTACGGGAACCTAGAAGACGGTGGACGATGGAACAAGCTGTCGAATACGGGAATAAGTTGCGGGTGCAACTCAACGACGACCTCGATTTGTAGGAACTAAGGATACCAAGTGCCAAGAAGGATTTCCGCCGGAAAGTAGAAAAATGGGACTGTCGGGAACTCCGGCAGTCCGCGATGGCCGGATATCCAAGAGGCACCTAAAAAGGGTGGAACAAAGAAGACAGCGGAGCGAGCGGAAGAAGCTGGAGAAAGAGATGGAGGCCGTAAATTCGGAGATCTGAGGGCAGATCTCGTGTGTGAGGGGGGACATGTTATACGAGGTAGGTGAAATATGAGAGCGGAAGAGAAATGTTCTATTTGCAGATATTTTTGACAGAAACAACCAATGATCGTATGGTGATCTCGGGTCTGCGTTGACCAGTAGATTCTCGAGGGTGCGCGCGAAGGAATGGGTACAAAAGGCCGGGTACCTGGCCATCTCCGATTCAGTCTCTTCTGTTCGCTCCGAAGGCGCCGCCATATCTGCATCGTCGTTTTATTTTGAATAAATCATTTCCCAAACCCCGTCTACAACCGTCCACGGGCCGATACCGAGTCGGCGAAAAAAACCACTCCTTGCAACGGTCAATACTGAGCAGCACTTGTCCAACTTGGGGACCAAGCCGGCAGTCAAGCACCGAAGGTGGGCGAACGCGTGTTTATGAGAATGCCGCGTGAAAAGTCTAAATCGGCGATCAAGGTCATAAACGGAAAATACAATGCTTCCTCCTTCCACCGAAACCGCCATAGGCAAGCTCAGCCCATACACTGTGACTTCAGGAACGCCTACGATTCGTCATCTGTGCTTACCGCTCCAATGAAACGCATAAGAAGCACAAGACCGCAGCACATCAATACGCAAAAAAATGCGTGTCGGTGTGCGCAGCTGATCGAAAATGTGCCATGGATCACGGAGCTGGAGGAAGATTTGGCAAGCATGCCAACCAGTAGCCGAAGTGTTAGCACAGTGGTACGTTGCGTTTCAGGACAGGACGCAGTGATTACAGAGACCCGGAACGGAAAAGCGGGAGGAATTACGGCGTCAACCCCATAACACACAATAGATGGTAAAATGTTCATTAATTGAATCATAATTCCAAAATAGTACGCCTTTAAGATTCAGAAAATTGCCGTACTAACGCGAGCTGTGCACGACTACCAAGAACAGACACCGATGGAACAGTGCAGTCACTGTGAGAAGGTATTGCTATGGTGGATATTGCTCTTGATACCACGAACGCGCCCCAGCTTGGTGATCCGGTGAGACCAAAGTTAACGCAAGCCGGAACTTCTGATGTTGACTTTATACCGGGTACATATTTCAGAACGACATTGTGTTGAACCAAACAGTGTGATGCTTCTTTTTCAGCGTTCTGCGCTAACAAAACCTCGACGCGCCCATAAATGAATGTGTCACACGTATCATAACCATTTGTTTAAATCGAAATAAAAATTTAAAAATACTGTGCAAAAAACAATTCAGTGCAAAACCATAAATCCATCGGCAACACTTTCACAAGTGCTGCGGTTCGCTTAATCTCCTGGAACTAGAAGTGAAAATCTAGACGGAACAACCCGGTCGGTCAGATAAAGTAGCACCAAGGAATAATACAGGACAGCAACAGGGAATAGGAGATGCAGGTGAATTCGTAGAAGAAGATGCAAGAAGGAAGCGGTAAGCGCTGAGTAGGTCGGCGAACACTCGGCGCTAGAAGAGGTCCATAAAAAGAACAAACAAATTGTAGCAACGAATAAAGCTGCCTTATTGATTACGCCAAAACTGCATATTGTCTAAGTGACCTTGCAATGGGCTACTTGTTCGATATCCAGCCAACAGGGAATTAAATCGCACCCCGGTATTCCAGACCACAAGTAACTTACATCTGAATCATCTCGACTTTGGGCGGACGTACTCTCCACTGGCATATCTTCTCGTGGGCGTTTCGCAGACGGATCCCATAGAGCGTTCCGTACAAAAGCCTGAGATAAATTTGAGAATGGTAGAACATAACGTTTATACCGCAATTCGTAGAGAACGTACCTTTGCGACGCGTTTATTCAGACCTGGGGCGCTCTTTCGCAGTTCGATAGACTTCAGTCTCTCAACGTACTGCTTCGTACGCCGCTGAAAATTATACAGTTGCAAAAATCTGGATCATCCGTACGTTTTCATCAAAAACATTCTCGACATGAAGGAATAACCCTTTATATCAACCCCAATCTGTACAGCTCAAACCAAAATTCCGTAATGAAGAGGATCGGTCCTTACTTACTTGCAAACTATCCGTTCCGTATATAATAATCGAGTAAGCCCTTGCAGGCACTCCTCCCGAGACACGCTATTGCATGCTTTTCAGCCTAGCCCTCCTCGAAGGCCGCGCTCACTGCTGTTTGCTCTGACTTCAGCTCTCCGCCGAGGCCGCGCTCTCTACTGTAGTATGGGATAAGTACACGATGTAGTCATTGTCCTCCTGTGGAGACATTGAACAGTTAAATATTGATAAAGTGATTTACCGAGCCGCTCTTTGACTGGAGAGAAGTGCCAATCATTGCAGGTTCGAATCGATCAGGTTTACGCTGGTGTAGTATGGGGTAAGTCAGAGACATTGAAAAGGTAAATATTGATTATGATCTCCGATTAGTGATTATGATCTCCGGCGTGAGATGACCAAAGCTAGTCAAAGATGGTCAAAAGTGGCGTGATAGCGCGCGAATTCAAATATTTAAGGCGAGCAGCGGCTCATCAGCTACCCTACTCTTCTGCCCGCTTCGCCAAGGAGCCGTCGTTATTCTGGTCGACGTCCTCTGTATCATCTACTATTTAATTGCCTATTTTCTGCTCGTTGCTAATAAATTTATTTCATCAACGGTGTTCGATACCGTCCACTCGGGATAACCCTCAGTATTGAGATCGACGATTCACAGCAAACGGTCAACTGGGCAAACAGCTTGTCCAACTTGGGGGCCAAGCCGCCGTTTCTTTGAGTTGTGATCTAGTACTAGAGAGTGAGGACCGAGTGAGCGGTACCGACGTCGTGGTATCGCTTTATAGTCGAGAATCCCTTGGCGTGTCCTCGAGTGGTTCTTGGCTGAGACCGCTGATTACAGAATAAGTGGCTTTTCGGCTAGAAAGGCCCAATTTTGTAGATCAGTGTGGTGTTAATAGCCTTTTGTGAGGTAATCGATTGCCAAATACCCATTCTGCTGGGGCAAACGCTGCCCAAAAATTTTCTGTGCAGTCTACAACGGCAATCGGTTACAACACAAGAGGAGATTAACACGACACTGACGACGGTTGTACCACAATGGGTGAACCGAGCGCGTCTATTGTTGTTGAGGAGGCGGAGAACGAAGTCATGGGTGATCATATTGCAGATATGAGCCACCATGATGCACAAGATGCCGAGATGGAGTGGACGGCCGGCCCGCAGCGGGAAATGGAGCTGTTGAAGGTTTGTGATCGTGTATCTAAGTGCATAAAGGATGCCGAGATACGAATGGTCGCAGAAATAGCTAAACATTGGCGTACTAGTGACCCAAAGCGAGTGTGCTTCGAAGAGGTCGCGGCTAAGGTGACACAAGACGCGCTTGACATGGTAAAGGAGATGAAGGAGCGCTGTGTAAGTGTCCAAAAGGAGCGCGAAAACTACGAGGAAGCGGCAACAAGTTTAGGTTGCACTAATTACGAGAGCTTTGTGGGGAAGCTTGAAGAGCTTGTAGAGTGTTCCTTGATGGTGGGAGAAATCAAAGAGGGAACGAACTGGCAGCACAATGACATAGTGAAAAATTGCTGTGTATTGCATGAGAGTGTAGTTAAAAAGAAGCAACGTATCGCACAGTTGCAGGCACAACTCGAGGCGAAGCAGCGTGAAATCGACGAGCTGCGCAGACGGGCCGAGCTGATGAACGCTGGTCATGGACACGAAATGATGGATGAGGTTGAAGTTCCCGGTAAGGACAAACTGCAACAACATAGGACTAGCCTGAAGGCATTGAGAGAAATCAGAAAGAATCTCACCCATTCTAACGAACAATTGCAGAGTGGGCAAGAGAATCCGCGGAGCTCGAGAGGTTGGACCACGGACGCATTCGAGCGATTTTCGAGAAGGAGGACGCCGAGTCGCCAAGGTTGGTCACAGCTATCTTCCAGTGAGAGTAGTGATAGCGAGGGAGAAAGTGTGTCCAGTATAGGACGGAACCAGCGCAAAGAGAGAGCGGACCCCTCGTTTGGTCAGGATAACATGAATTCTTATTTGAAATACATTGCGTTGCCTGAGGTTCGCGCATTTTCCGGCAAAGAGAAAGATTACACATGGGAAACATTCCTGGAGGCCTTTGCTTTGAAATACCCTAGGCAAAGCTGGGCAGAACGAGAGCTAAAGGCGTTGCTTAAAGTTAAGCTAGTGGATAAGGCAAAAGCGCAGTATGAGGCCTTGCCAAGTGAAATCAGACACGGATCATATGACGCAGTTATTGAAGCAATGACAGCGGCCTATAAAGCAGAAGCACAGACCAGAAGGGTGGTAGCTGTAGGGAAGCTACGCAAGCTTAGGAAGGGAGAAGCCCAGTCTGTTGCGGAGTATTGCATTGAGTTGGAGCGGCTGTCAGCAGCGGCATACCCTGAACTGGGGGAAGTAGCGTTAGCGACGACAAGGGCACAGCAACTGTATGAGCAGTTGGTGCATTGGCCTGAGTCGTATCACCTGCTGGAAGCTATGGAAGCGCCGGGAGTTGATAGCTACGCGAGGTTAAAAGAGGCCGCGCTGAGGATCGAGCGTAGGAAGCTAACACTGGAAAGCACGAAGGGCGCGTACCAGCGAGAGAAGGGTCGTGGAGTGAGACAAAATCCCTCCAGTCCCTGTAAGCCGTTGGAGCGGGGAGACAGAAGTGGACCCCCTAGAGAGCTGCGAGAAGGGAACGATAAGGAGAGGAGGAGTCGGTGCTACAAGTGCCAAGGTATTGGCCATATAGCAAGGAACTGTAAAAGTGGTTCAAGCAACCACGTAGGAAGTAAAGTCACAGGATTAGTGGGTGAGATCAGCCTGGGTGCGGAAGACAGCACGGTAGTTAGGGCTGAGCAAACACCGGCGTTTGGAAAAAAGTTTATGACCAAGGTAGAGATATTCCGTAAGACATGGGATGCATTGCTCGACACCGGTTCCGAAATCTCTATCATGCCTGTGGCTGTTTACAATGAGGTGAAGCGTGAGGAAGGTTGGTGTGAGGTGCCGTTAGATAAAACAAAAAGGATATGTGACGCGTCTGGGAACCGTATGCGTTTTCTGACAGTGATAGAGGTACCCATAAAGGAAAACGGTAATAGGCGAATCAAGGTGAAAATGCATGTGTCAAAGCAGCAAGGAAACACACTAATCTTGGGAACAAATGCGCTGCCAGCCTTAAATTACAGTCTGCTGCGGCAGTCGGAGCGGCGAGAAAGACAGGATGCAGAGAGAAAGGTTAGAGTGCAGTTGCACCAGGAGCGCGGTGAAACGTCGGTTTCGGGATCAGAAGGTCCGAAAATGGATAAGCCCAAGGCTAGGGAAGACAAAGTGGTAGTCAGTAAAAGATCCTATGTGGCGCCAGGTGAATGCAAATGGGTTGAGATAAGAGGCGGAGGAGAGCCTGGGGAAAAGATATTGGAGTCGACATCGGACTGGATACACTCGGGACTATGCGCTGTAGACGACAGTGGCGCAACGACCGTACCAGTATGGAATGTCGCAGCTGAGCCGTTGGTGTTGAAGGTAGGCCAAGAGGTAGGCACCTGGGAACACGACGATGCGCAGTTCGCGAAAGTAACCGCGAAACAAATCCCAACAGATATGCTGGTGTTCGGAGAAAAAGGACTAGACCCGAATGAGAGGAGGAAGATGCTGGATAGGTTTCTGAGGGAGAATAGAGAGAACGGCGAAGAGATTTCTCCGGAATTATGGGATGTAGTGGAGGAATTCAACACTGTCTTTGCTGTCGAAGATAGAGAGTTAACTCAGACCAATCTGGTAGTACATGAGGTGGACACTGGTGATACCGTACCCATTCGGCAAAAGACGAGGCCGGTGCCCATCGGGGCAAGGACGGAGTTCAAGAAGATGATACACGATCTGCTGGAACGTGGCATCATCGAGGAGTCCTCGTCCGATTGGGCTTCGCCGGTGGTCTTGGTGAAAAAGAAAGATGGGTCTTTGAGGTTATGCATTGACTATAGGGAGCTGAATAAGCATACGAAACAAGATGCCTATCCTCTACCGCAGATAGACATTATTCTGCAAAGTTTGAAGGGGAGGAAGTTCTTCAGCACTCTCGACATGGCATCAGGCTACTGGCAAATCCCTATGTCTGAAGACGCGAAGCGAAAGAGCGCGTTTACCACATCCGAGGGGCTGTTCCAATTCAGGGTACTGCCTTTCGGATTGTGCACGTCGCCGCCAAGATTTCAGAGGCTCATGGACGCAGTACTAGGAGGGTTACGTGGCAAGGAGGTGTTCGTTTATATTGATGATATCTTGATTGCTACGGATAGTAAAGAGAGGCATGTGGAAGTGCTGAAGATCGTCCTGGCTGCACTGCAGCAAGCCAATCTGAAGCTGAAGCCCCAGAAATGCGTACTGCTGAGCCGTAGGGTTTCATTTTTGGGGCATGAGATTGATGGAGAGGGTGTCCACGCCGACCCTGCAAAGATTGAAAAGATACAGAGCTACCCACGACCGGCCGGGTTGGCCGAAATGAGGACATTTTTAGGCATGTGTAGCTACTATCGCAAATTTGTCCTAGGTTTCTCGAAGGTAGCGAAACCATTATTTGAGCTCACGGGTAAGAAAGCACCATGGAAATGGGAGCAGGAGCATGAGGAAGCTTTTAATGAGTTGAAGAAGCTTTTAATGAGTTGAAGAAGCGGCTTATAACCACGCCCGTGCTGTCACAACCGGACGTGGAAGCTGCGCAGTCCGGAGAGAGGCCGTACGTGATTTACACGGATGCGTCTCGATACGGAGTAGGAGCTGTGTTGTCACAGGAAGGCCGGGATGGATTCCTTCATCCGCTGTATTTTGCTTCTAAGAGGTTGTCCAAGGCAGAACAAAATTACCACGTGACAGACCTGGAGGCATTGGCCATAGTGTTTGCATTGAAAAAGTTTCACCACTTTGTGTACGCCATGCATGTGACAGTAAGAACCGATCATCTGCCTTTGACCGCGTTGTTCAAGAGGCAAAACGTTTCCCCAAGAGTATTAAGATGGGCGCTGGAGGTACAGCAGTACAAGTTGTCCATAGAATACGTGAAAGGCAAAGCCAATGCGGTGGCAGACGCTTTGTCAAGGGGAATTCCTGTGGATGCCAAGGCGGATGTAGTGAGACACCCTGGAGATGAGAAGATTGTGTGCGTGGTAAGCGATCATGGGAAGTCAGTGTGGTTGAGAGAACTGGAAGAGGATGTGGACTACGGCACGGTGATCAGGCACCTGCAGGAGAACAAGCTAGACGAAGAGGTTCTTCTTAAGGGAATGGGTAAGAAGCTTAGGGTAGCCGACTTCGTAATTGAGGACGGTGATCTAAAGCTTATTCGTGAGGACGGTGACACAGTGCGTGTGGTACCTAGAGGAAGGAGAAAGGAAGTATTCGAGGAAGCGCATGAGGGATGTCTTGCGGGACATTTTTCCGCGCGTAAAATGTGCCGAGCATTGCGAAAGAAAGTCTTTTGGGAAACCATGGACAGGGATGTGGCATCTTGGGTGCGTGGATGTAGAAAGTGCTTGCTAGGAAATCCCAGGCCGATGAACATACCGCCACTGAAGCCGTTTGTAGCTGCGAAGCCCTATGAGTGCGTGTGCGTAGACGTGTTGGATATGGGCTTGAGCGCCAGTGGGAAGAAATATGTAGTGGTAGTTGTGGACCAGTTTTCTAAATGGCTGGGTGCCTATGCTACAGAAGATAAGAGAGCAGAAACGATCGCCCGGGTGATTTTTCAGCGGTGGATTTATGAGTGGGCAGTTTTCTAAATGGTGGCCAAAACAAATGCACACAGATCAGGGAACGGAGTTTGTCAACGGGATCGTAGATGAGTTGACAAAGCTGGCAGGCATTGGACACACGGTGACGAAAGGCTACAACTCGCGTGAGAATGGAGCAGCTGAGAGAGCCATAGGGACAATACAGAGGATCCTGAAGAAAAAGATTGACTTCCCTGACGAGTGGGACATGCTGCTACCGAACGTGGTTTACGCATATAATATAACTCCGCACACAGCAACAGGGGAGAGTCCGTTCTTCCTGTTGCACGGTTTTGACCCGGTAATGCCGATGAAGACCATCCCTCAGGGTTCGGTGAGGTTGAGTCATATAGATCTGGACGATTACAAAGCGGAACTGGTGCGAGGAATGAAGTTAATTCAGGAAGAGGTGAATGACCACGCAGAAAAGTACCGCGCTCAAATGAAGAAGTACTACGACGGGAAGAACAATGTGAATAATAGCCGCGCACCTAAGGTAGGGGAGCGCGTGTTTATGAGAATGCCGCGAGAAAAGACTCAGGCAGCAAACCCGAAATTGACGTGTGAGTGGAGAGGCCCTTACAGGGTTATTGAGAGTAGTGATAACTCTGCACTGGTGACTAGTATAGGAGGTAACGAGGAGCCCATTCGAGTGCAATTTGACATGCTCATAAGATGCCCGAAGGAGGTGGGTGATGAACCGATAGAGAGCAGGACTAGAAGGAAACGAGGCCGCAAGCCTGTGGTGAGAGTACAGAGTGTGATATGTACTGCGATGCAACGAGAGAAAAGTCCGTTTTTCAGGCTCGAGGACGAAATAGAAGTGACCGATCCGAGCCACTTCCTACACGTACGCTTTCAGATGCGACGGACAGCCTTTCCCAGCGGTGCATGGTCGACCTGGGTTCCCGCTATCTACCTGTCGCTGCAGTCACGAATTATGTGTCAAGGACCTGTTGCCCATGGTGCCGGAACCGGCCGCGGAAGAAAGAATTGAGTGCGTGCTTGATGCGGCCAGGGCACTCGCGGTCTGGTGGGGCCCAGGGTCGATTTCCGCCAAGAGCCAGCGTATTATGGATCGACAGTACCTGGCGTTGAGTACCAAGGCTGTAGGCGTTGCGTATGCCTTCTTTCGTACGCGTTGCTCTCATGTGCTGTTAATGGCTGGATTAGTACCGTCGAAGGCTCGGATTCGACATTCGTTAGTCTCAGGATGGCCATGGGACATGACGCGAGTGGTAGAGTTCGGTTTCGAGATCGGCAGGCGTCTGGAGTGGTCCACCGTGGCACCAACAGTGACGTTAGCGGACGAACACAGCAAAATCTTGTTGGTTATTCCAGAATGCTTGACTAGGCTGAAGCACTGCCATGGAAGCCGCGAAGTAGTGCTGTTCTACTACAGATCATTCTTTGATTTGAGTAGAAAGAACACTCGGCTCTTTGCTGACGAGGTTGGACGGGTGGTTGTCGTGTTACCACCAAGAGAGCCGGAGGACCCGTACAGCTGGATACCTTTCGTTGGAGCAGTAGACTTATGGTTAGCGTGCGGAGCACACGTCTGGCTGGTGAATGGACCTAGGTCTGCCGAAGATCAGAGCTGGGATCGGATGAATCAGAAGGCTCGCAGTCATGTGCTCAGCTACATCGACCACCATCCGCAGTTTCTGGAACAACTGCATGACAAGACCCCACCGGAAGCAGGAATCTTGAGTGCGTCTATGGCGTGCTTAAAGGTTGGTCTGGTTCGAGATCCACGGAAATGGTGGACGGCCCCACAGGCTGTCGAATTTTACAACAAGCTTCGAGTGCAGCTCCAGGACGACCTTACTTTGGGAGAGATCAGGATGCCGAAAAGTGTGAAGGAGACCCCGGCCGGAACCCCGTCGGGAAGCCAACGTCTAAGTCTGTCTGGAACACCGGCAGTCAAGGATGGGCGGATTTCAAAGAGGCATCTTAAAAGAGTTGAGAGGAGAAGGCAGCGAAGCGAGCAGAAAAAGTTAGAGAAGCAGATGGAGTTCGTCAGCTTGGGGATCTGAGGGCAGATCTCCTTTCCGTGAGGGGGGCATGTAGTATGGGATAAGTACACGATGTAGTGTGAGACATTGAACAGTTAAATATTGATAAAGTGAAGAGAAGAGAAGTGCCAATCATTGCAGGTTCGAATCGATCATTGCAGGTTCAGAGCGATTATGATCTCCGATTAGTGGCCGGCGTGAGATGACCAAAGATAGTCAAAGATGGTCAAAAGTGGCGTGATAGCGCGCGAATTCAAATATTTAAGGCGAGCAGCGGCTCATCAGCTACCCTACTCTTCTGCCCGCTTCGCCAAGGAGCCGTCGTTATTCTGGTCGTCGTCCTCTGTATCATCTACTATTTAATTGCCAATTTTCTGCTCGTTGCTAATAAATTTGTTTTCATCAACGGTGTTCGATACCGTCCACTCGGGATAACCCTCAGTATTGAGATCGACGATTCACAGCAAACGGTCAACTGGGCAAACAGCTTGTCCAACTAATTCACAAGCATTTAGTGACTCTTAGACAGAGTAGCACTCACGGGGCCCAGGCAAAGAGCGGCGAAGCCGCTCTTTGACTGGATTTTTCGAAAATTCGGAGGTTTACGCTGGACTTTTCGGAAATTCGTAGGTTTACCGCTAGGTTCAATCAAATTCACAAGCATTTAGTGACTCTTAGACAGAGTAGCACTCACGGGGCCCAGGCAAGGAGCGGCGAAGCCGCTCTTTGACTGGATTTTTCGAAAATTCGGAGGTTTACGCTGGACTTTTCGGAAATTCGTAGGTTTACCGCTAGGTTCAGTCAAATTCACAAGCATTTAGTGACTCTTAGACAGAGTAGCACTCACGGGGCCCAGGCAAGGAGCGGCGAAGCCGCTCTTTGACTGGATTTTTCGAAAATTCGGAGGTTTACGCTGGACTTTTCGGAAATTCGTAGGTTTACCGCTAGGTTCAGTCAAATTCACAAGCATTTAGTGACTCTTCGACAGAGTAGTACTCACGGGGCCCAGGCAAAGAGCGGCGAAGCCGCTCTTTGACTGGATTTTTCGAAAATTCGGAGGTTTACGCTGGACTTTTCGGAAATTCGTAGGTTTACCGCTAGGTTCAGTCAAATTCACAAGCATTTAGTGACTCTTAGACAGAGTAGTACTCACGCGGCCCAGGGAAAGAGCGGCGAAGCCGCTCTTTGACTGGATTTTTCAAAAATTCGGAGGTTTACGCTGGACTTTTCGGAAATTCGTAGGTTTACCGCTAGGTTCAGTCAAATTCACAAGCATTTAGTGACTCTTCGACAGAGTAGTACTCACGGGGCCCAGGCAAAGAGCGGCGAAGCCGCTCTTTGACTGGATTTTTCGAAAATTCGGAGGTTTACGCTGGACTTTTCGGAAATTCGTAGGTTTACCGCTAGGTTCAGTCAAATTCACAAGCATTTAGTGACTCTTAGACAGAGTAGCACTCACGGGGCCCAGGCAAAGAGCGGCGAAGCCGCTCTTTGACTGGTTATACATAATTCGGGAACGTAAAAAACGATGTGGGTTGTGTTATGGGAGGCTCAAACGTGTATTTTCAGATTTTCCAAACTCTAACAACAATCTGGATAGGTTTCTGTAAAGAAAAGTCTTCGAGAATTTTTTTCTAACTGCACTCCTAACCCATATAGCGCCGAAGATAACAGTAAAACTAAAAATAGAGTAAACTCAGGGAATTCACCACCAACATGGAAACGAATGGAGAACTAACGATAAGACCACTCACCAACTCGTCGGCCAACTGAACGTCATCCTTGGGGTCCAGGCCACGTTGCGCAGATAAGCACCATCCCAACGAATTCATGACGAACATCGTCATAACGTCAACTTGTGTCATCTCCAGCGCGGAGCGCTAGAAGGAATTTTCAATGGAAATGTTTTCAATCTCAACGTCTATAACCCAATGTGATACTGTATTTTCGCTGCCGCGCTTTTGCAGGTTACTGCTATTTAACGATGAAGAGATGGGTGCGATGGTTTAGTGGTATGGCGTCATTACTGTCAGATTGGGCCTGACACGGGGTCCGAATCCAGTATAAGTCGCGATTTTTGTACTCCTAGCATCACCACAACAGTATCACCTTTCACTCAGCTGTTAAAGAACGGTTCCTGTGGCAATATGCTTGACATTCGTCGCACCATGGTCGCACAATAGCTCCCAGATAAAGGATTGGGCTGACGCAACTAAATTTTTGGCTACGCGACCAGTTCTAATAGCAATCCCCACATTTTGTACGATTGTTTTGGTGTTACGCAAATATAATCGTATCAAACATAGCACGTAATGGAACGAATAACTTCCACTCATCCAGTTAATAACCCTGTTCACCAAAAACGGTCTGTGAAACACCTCTAGAGAATATGATTTTCCCTGCTTATACTAGCACTGCAGGTTGTTAAATACAGCTTTTTCATTTCTTCGGCTGCGGTAAAAGTTTGAAACAGAATCTATCTTTGTTCGGAGACCAAGTTGCAACACAGACCCTTACTCCGTAACCAATTTAACTTTTGGTGCAGATCCGATTCCGAGAGCGATTTTGAGACTACTGCCGAACCATAAGTTAATAGCTCAGAATGCAGTTGTAAGTATTGGGGCATATGAGTGCTCAAAAGCAGCCTTTCCAACCAATTTCGTGCAACCATCGTCAGGGTGGGGAGATTCGGAAGACAATTCAATTTAGTTGTCCATTTACCGTTCAGGATGGATGTAGGTAGGAACCAAAAGGTAAGGGTTATGCAGTCTACCCGATTACTTTAAAACCTAATTACAGCGATAAGTTGGGTTGACGATCACGATTCTAACATCCGTTTTTGAATTTCTGAAAACTTGCCACACCGTTACTTGAGATACCATACCTGAAAACTAGCCGAGATCGGTCATAATTTTCAAGAAAAATCCAGATTCGAGACCAGCACCCCAACTAACCACACAGGACGAAGATTAGGCACTAATGAGAAAATCTCTGAATCTGGAATGCAAATCATATCCACTGGCAACGTTACTGTTATATTTTTCCGACAACTTTCTTATACAGCGTAAATGATAATAGAATAAAAAGATTTTCATTAATGGAAAAGAGCATCAAACTAACCTTCATGTGGTCCTCGAAGCCAACTTGCAGGATTGGAGCCAATGCGACTTCCAAAGCGGTGAGAGCCTCGTCGAATTTCTGGAGACGTTTGAGGCATTCCACTGGTAGAGTCTTTCTCTGAGTCGTTGGTGAATCCGTACTCGTATCATCCACCATCTCCTAAACAACTAATTCCATAGTGATCGTATAATTCTAACGCTGAACGATTCGCAATTCAAAACGTGGCAACTGTATTTTCGCTTTAAGACCTCTACACGGCGCTCACGCGGCGACGAGGTCCCGAAGGGAGAACTGATGTACCGTACCACTCTCCCACAAATTTTGTATCAGTGACCACGATTTGGTGACGGCAAGCCTATTCGCTACGTTTGGACTGTCGAGTGGGACATTGTCGTGCAGGTACTTCTAGCATTTCTATGAATGGGTCTTCCTCTTTCATTTTTAATTAGCATGATTGGAACTGCCCCCTTATTGCGGTGCGGTGGTCAGGGGAAGTATTTCGAAAAAAAGGTGGCACTATTCCACTTCACGGACTCCAGCCCTTAATTTTTTTACTCACTCAAATCTGCTGAAACTTTGTATGGCGGAGTAATTGAGGGCGCTGATCACGAATCTGCGGTCCGTTTTTCACGGGGTGACCTCGGACCACCCACACTGCTACTTGGGTGGTCCAGTTGGGGTCACCGATTTCGCTCAAACTTCGTCTACGGAGGTTATTCGGGGTCCTGAACACGATGGTGATATCCGTTTTTCACATGGTGGTCCGAGACTACCCGTACAGGAAATAAGGGTGGTCCAGTCAGGACCACCGATTTCGCTCAAACTTTGCATACGGGGTTATTTGGGAGTTGAACGTTCCTACTTCATCGACCGGACGTGCAGCAGGGTTTTTGGGGTGCTGATGACAAATTTGACATCCATTTTCAAAATGATGGTCTAGGAAAACCCATACTGCCAATTTTTTCCGTGGACATGAGGTATCTGGGGTGCTGATCACGAATCTGACATCCGTTTTCCGAATTCCACCGAAGACAACCAATACTGCTTAGAGCGTTAGCCGAAGGTATAGCTAGGACCACCGATTTAGCTAAAACTTCGCCTAGGGCTGTCATTTACGACTTCTGGAAAGAAATTGGTGTTTTTTGAATCCGAATTCCACCGAAGACAACCAATACTGCTTAGAGCGTTAGCCGAAGGTATAGCTAGGACCACCGATTTAGCTAAAACTTCGCCTAGGGCTGTCATTTACGACTTCTGGAAAGAAATTGGTGTGTTTTTTGAATTGTGGCCGAGGACCAACCATATCGTCAAGTTGTGTGATTGGTCCGAAATCACCGGTTTGGCTTAAACTTCGTCTAGGTGGGTTATGTGATTGGTCCGAAATCACCGGTTTGGCTTAAACTTCGTCTAGGTGGGTTATCTGGGATGTTGAATCTGATGTTTTTTTCGCAGATTTCGACTGCTTTCGGAAGATTCAGGTGTGCACGCGCCGCACCCCCTCGTTCACCCCGTCCCCACGCCTTCAAGGTTCATATGTTCGTGTCGGAAGCGGCCGCCGAATCAGCACGCAAAATAATCCACCCAGGCAATTTTGAGCCGAATCTTACATTTGGACCCGACCATCCTAGTGCACGATACGAGTGGTCTCCTATCGAAATTCGAACAATAAATGCCAGAATCTTGATCAGTAACCTAAATAACCACATGCGAAGGTTTCGGAAAATTAGGTAGAATTTTTTTCTTTGGCCACTAGAGTGCAATAAAATGAATGGTGCTTTTAACTTTTTAGCAGGGCACTATTCCACTTGTTGGACACCAGCACTCGATTTTTTTCAGCCAGAAATTTTTTCTTCAGAAATTCGCTGAAACTTCGCCTATGGGGGTAACTGGGGGCGCTGATCACGAATCTGCGGTCCGTTTTTCACGTGGGTGGTCTCGGACCACCCAAATCGTTACTTGGATGGTCCAGTCAGGATCACCGATTTCGCTAAAACTTCGTCCATGGGGGTTCTCTGGTGTCCTGAACACGATGGTAATGTCCGTTTTTCAAATGGCGGCCGAATACGGTAGTTATAGATGAGTCTCTCCGGGTAAGGTCTGTTGGTACTTACCTATAACTGCCGTATTCAGCTGCCATTTGAAAAACGGACTTCACCATCGTGTCCAGGACGCCGGAGAACCCCCATAGACAAAGTTTCAAAGAAATCGGTGATCCTGACTGGACCACCCAAATAGCGATTTGGGTGGTCCAAGACCACCCACGTGAAAAACGGATAGCAGATTCGTGTTCTGGACCCCAAATAACCTCCATAGGCAAAGATCAGCGGAATTGGTGATCCTGACTGGACCACCCAAGTAGCGATTTGGGTGGTCCGAGACCACCCGCATGGAAAACGGGTAGCAGACTCGTGATCAGCGCCTTCAGTTACCCCCTGTGCAAAGTTTCAGCAAATTTCGACGACTGAAAAAAAATCGAGTGCTGGTGTCCAACAAGTGGAATAGTGCCTTTAGCAGCGCTAATTCCGGTACAGTCATGTTGGAGTTTAATGAAGTGGTTCTCTAGATCTTTCTCTCTTGAATTAGTTTATTCACAAAATTTTTCCAGGATGACGAAACCACGAAAAACAACAGGAAGGCCACGTGGACGCCCTAGAAAGGGAAGTCAATTGCTTTTCCGTTCCTTTGGATAATAGACTTAATTCTACTTTTTTGAAAATTCAGCAGGAGTTGATTACGAATATTCAAACTGTTGTTTCGAAAGCTTTGCACAATACGAAAGCAATAGTATTTACTCGATTATGCTCGCCGAGTGATATTGTTCGTTGCAATCTAAAATCTACGAAAGGTTTGGGCGTATGTGTGGCGCTTGTGCGTTGGAGAGGACGGTGACACGAAAAGATTTTTGATACTGATGAGTATCCCGTTAGCATCTTTACTGGGATGAGGTTGGGGTAACCGAATTTGTCAAAGTGGGCAGGGGGCAAACACTCGCTTCTCCATTCACTATTTTATGATAGTACACCGAGTACAAGCAATATTGGTGCACCATAACCTGTAGGACAAAATTTCAGAATACCCTAGAATCTTTACATCCCAGTTAACCCTCACAGGCACAGTTGGACAAACGTGGTAACTGGTTTATGTAAGGTTCAACTGTATGATGCCGAGCTTTCTACAAATTCTTCCAACTTCCTCCTGAAAACGTTCGAAGCATGGATTCTTAGTAGATTCTTAGTACGGGGTGGGAAAATCAATGTGCTTGAAAATTATAACTAAACCGTAGAATAACGCCGAACGATCAGCGCAAAGAACGATTAGAACGTGGGCGACCTCGACGCACCCAAATTTTCGTTAACCTTGCTTCGGCAGTGTTAGAAGCGGGTCAGAGGGACTAAGGTAATTACTTTTTATTGGTGTGTCGGCAGACAAACTTGAACCAGGAACAAATACGGTGGACAACACCAATTAATGGGAGAATTATTGAAGTGAGAAAATTCTTAAGGTAAAAATGGGGATGAGTTCGCTGTCATCACAGTCGCCGTAGTAGTGAAAAGAGCGGACAGATCAAGTGTATATTATTTGATAAACGATGCTTTTCTAATTGATAAAAGATGTAAGTGGGTGGAACTCGTCCGTCAGTTAATAGTTTGCGGACGAGTTCTCCCCGAAATGCTTTGCGGTCTTTGTTCCTTGGAGTGTCGTCATAGGCAGCAAATTTTCCAGCAAAGATAAGCCTTTGACTTTTTTTCATTATCAAGCAGAATTCCAGCTTTTTCTAGTGATATATTTCGTTTTTTTTTCGAACCTTTCGGCAGCTGTTTTCGAGAAGTTCCTCGCGTTAGAAACTAGTCGTTCTTCGTTTGGCACCGCTTAGCTGATGGCCAGCAGACGCTTTGTTGTCTCAATGGCAATCAGGAAAATCAGGCTGCCTTCACTCACCTAATGGTTGCCCTTTCATTTGCTATTTAGTGATTTTTCCAGAGGGTTATGGACAATGAAGACGGCGGTAGTCCCTCAACTTCTGGTGAAGGTGAATCCGGTAATTCAACCAAAGGCAAAGACGGTGATTCGAAGAAAAGGAAGTTGAGTGGTTCGGAGCCGGTTGACATTCATACCCCAACTGGTGTGCAAAATGGCCCAGCGCTTCCGCCGTGGGTTGCAGGTAATGGGACCATTTATTTCTGCTATTTTCTGTATCAAATCTGCCTGCCATTTTTGATCTAAAGCTCTTCCACTACAGGCGGTTCACCGGCTCGTTTCGTGGCGCCTGATGATCTCATGAAGATGTCAGTCGCAATGGACAATCTTGCCCTAATACATGAGATAGCGATTGACCCGGAGTATTCTGTCCCCGATGTCCCGGCCGATCCGATCCACGCTGCAGTCAGGTATCGTCAGTCGAATTTACTTGTTGGATTTGGTTCGGTGCAAAACAATATTTTTAGACATAACATGCACCGTGCGTACTGGGATCTTCTCCGAGAGGATCTAGCGAAAGATCCTCCTGACTACACGCAGGCATTTAGCCACTTGATGGAAATCAAAGAGGTACACTTTTTTCGTTAATGCGTCTGATTGTGAGATTGGCCGCAACGAGTTGATTTTAGACAATTCTCAACGACATTCTTTCGGTCGCCCATGTACGATTGCGAGCTGAAGTGGAGTTCGTCCTAAATGAAAGTAAGCAAACTTTTTGTCGTTAAATTCTACTGTAGATGGAGTTGATAGCTCGCTTCTGTTACAAATGGAATGATATCTCGGCTTGGTTTATTTAAACCTTCTTGGTAAACTTTTAACCATTGCCTACATCTCCCGTTAGTGAACATCAGTAGAAGACCGCTAACTACAACTTTTTATTATTCTTTTTAGCGAAGTCGGGATAGCTTTTGCCTACAATTGTCATTCTGGTTCTTGTTCATAGTTTTCTTCAACTTCAAACTAGGTACAGAATCCAAGAGTCGCTGAAGTTCGATTTGTCTTTTAGTTTGGGAGCAATACCGAGGTTCGTTAAGCTATCTGTAGTGACGAGTTTAGACACGCTGCGAAACAAATTGGAGCAGAATTGTCTGGATGTTCACGAAGTGGCACGCTTTATTGTAAATTTACTCGGACGGCTGTGCGCTCCCGAACGAGATACGATTGTCGAAAAATTGCGCCGTGAAGAAGGAATTGTTGAACTCATATCGTAAGTGTGTGTTAAATTTCTGCTCTGGAAACCAATGACATGGTCTTGTATTGCTTAGGCTTTTTCCAGAGGCATCTTCGAACTGATGGATCTCATGAAGACTGATCTCACAAATTACGTGCTCTCCAGAAATCGTGCCGCTGTTGAGGAATACAGCTCTAAGTTCGAGTATAAGGAGTTTCTAAAATATCTGGACAACTATCCAGGTAAGATCAAATATACTTGTAGTGCGATAAAGTGTAAGAAAATAAAATTCCTGATTCACGCAGAAGGTGCAAATGAGACAAAAGCATGGTTGGAAGCTGCCTATCGTGACATCAATCCGTCCACGTCTACTTCAAATGAAGAACCTAAATCGAAAAAGGAAAAGTCGAATACGGAGGAAGTCAACGAGGATGAGTTACTGAAGACTACTGGAAAAGCCTACGTGAAGTGAGTCCTCGTTCCGAATGCGAGCAGGGTTTATACGCTGACCTCAGGAATGCACTCTTTCAGATTAGTCCTGACTAGGAATCCAGCACCATTTCCTGAAACGTTGAGGATTGACAGAACGCGGCTGGAAGCACTATCGGAGAAGTTTCTGCAAATGAACATTGTGACGAGTGCTGTACTTATCACGTGCAACATTGCTGGAAAGGAGGTATGTCGTCGTATGCTCTTTCTGCTTTGGTGAAACTGTATTGTTGAACTCAGCAGATGTGCTGTTAGCTTTCCTGAACCTGCACTTCGTTTTTTTTTGGTGTGAAGCTGGTTTGGTGCTTTAGGAAGAGCTCATGACAGAATGTGGGTAATCAATCGACTTAGGAAATGGCTATCTTTATAGGTCTCCGAAATAAAGGACTTCAAGAGGTGTTTGAAGGACAAACTTATCATAATCACGAACGACGTAGACGAATCGTGAGTTGTTACTACCTTACCTTTACCTTTTTGTTCCCTATTTTCGGGTAATATCCCAACTGTGTATTCAGAAAACTTCGCGAATGCTTGGAGGCAATTGGAGAGGAATGTGTCAAGACGGCTAGTACCACCGCAATTTCGCTAGGCAAGAACCTGTCAAGTGAACAGGAAGATGCTTTGCGCAAACAAATCAAAGCCATAGAGGAAGAGAGCAATGCAATAAGATCACTTGTTGGTAAGGAAGTTGCACTTCATATTTGTGCCAAATTTAGGGGTAATATTTGCTCAGTAATTCTGGTTAGGGGCGTCATAGCTGCTTCGGTTCCAAAGTGTATCATATCTGTTTTTTTCTCTATGCAACATTTCAGTGCTGTTGAACGCAACATTTCAGTGCTGTTGGACAAGTCTGCATGTCCACAAACTTTTTTTAACGGAATTTTTTTAAACTTTTTTATCTTATCAGCGCCGGTCATCTATCAGCGATGTTTGGGTAGATTAACGTTCATTTCTTTTAGGTTTGCGCATTTCGCAATTCGTTGAAGAAATTCTGCAGTCCGCGTCTGAAGTTCAGCATCGCATTCAACCGGGTCTCTCCGTTATTCAAAAAGAACTTCGTGCTTTTACTGCCAGGTGTGTTTCATTGAATTGCCGGTTAAAAAAGAACTCCGCGCTTTTACTGCCAGGTGTGTCTCATTGCATTGTCTTGGTAGAGCGGCAAGAGGTGCTTCTTACCCTCGTATCGTCGAACGATCAATTCTCGCCCAGACATTCAAGCCTTTGATCCTTCCGGGTTGAATTGTTATTTGTGTATTGTTGTCATTGTCATTGTGTAGGAACGGACTGGAGCTGATCAACGTTTACCACAATACCTTATCATTATTTCCGTTCTTACGCTTCTGCTCCCGCTTAATATCGACTCGACTGTTATTTTCATCGAACAAATATTTTGTAAGGATATAAGCAAGCTTTAAATTAGCGTTTGTGGTCCTTGACGAAAAATTGTGCTCCAAAATGCAGTGATTTTTTTCTATGATTGTAATATTACACCTTCTTTCAGATTGCTGCGGCTTTGTGTTCACAACAGAAGAACTTTCTCTGAACTGTACAAAAAATTGCTGAAGGAGATCAAATCGGAACATACCTCAAACTAACTACTTACGTCGTTTGCGTTGCGTTGTTTTACGTAATTGCTTCTTGCTATGTTTCAGTTATGGGTCGGATTTTGTCATGTTTCATAAAGAAGTTGTTGGTTTTATGAAGAACTGCATGAAGAAACTTATTTCTCAATAGCACAATATTATAAAGATTTCATTGTGTTCTGTATTGAGTAGCTGATCATTGGTGCTCATGGCTCCATTCGTACCTTGCGTTTTTTCGTCAGTTTTAAAGTTTCTACAGGTGAATAGTGGCTATCTCTACAGGATGTCCGCTCCCCGTCATCCCAACGCCGTCGTGTTGACTCCCCCAACCCAGACGATATCGCCTCTGATTCGGTTCGGACGGTGAGAATTTTTTGAGTACTATCTTTAATGTCATTTTTATTCCTGTGTTACCGAATTTAACAACGCGATCTCAGATACACGGCCCTCGGTCTTGGCATCCTATGGGGAGCCTACCGTCTTCGTCAGATTCGTGAGTACCACGCTGATATCAGAGAGTGGGAGCACGAGAAGGCTGTGGCAAAGGCCGAGGAAGACGCGAAGAAGAAGAAGTGGCTGGCCAAGGACGAGATGCGCTACCTCATGAAGGTTCGTTGTCCGAACATTCCATGCCTCGCTTTAGTTCTACCCTCATGATTAATCGCATCCCGCGATTTCTCATCAGATCTGCTTTATACGAGTTTCATTTGCTCTGTAATAAGTTCTTACTTAACTTGCCGGTAAGTCGGGGTTTACCGAGTTCGTGACACATGACACTGAAGACCAATTCTTGGCTTTTCACTAAATCTTATCTTTTAAGTTGCTAAGAAAGTATCCGCCCTTTTTTGTAAACGACTGCTTTAAGTTGAGCAGGGAAATTTTCGCAGAGTGTGACAAAACATTCGGAAGAGAATTATTTGCTCTTAAACTTTGCATTTAGAATTTGTGGAAACTTTGAATGTCTTTGCTTTTTTTGGCTAGTGAAGGGAAAACCGAAAAAGTGAAAAAAAATAACAAAAATAATATTGCACATTATGTTACTTATTTTTATTTGTTCCGAAAATCACAAAGTTTCAAACCACCAAAGTTCGACGTTCCTAAGGCGAGAATAATTTCCCTAGAGTCGGTCAGATAAGTCCTCCCTTGGCGCGCCGCAACGCGGCGTGCTGCGGTGGGTCATCGATACACCTGCGCGTAATGTCTCGAAGTCGAACGCGATGTAAGCAGCCAAATTACGAACAATTAGCATTAAAAGGCAATTGATCAGGTTTTTAATAACTCCTTGCTATTTATTTCCTCAATATGAAAGGACATTTAGGTACAGATTTAACAGCTAGACCTGAGAATTCTGCTTGGGGATTAATTGTGTAGGCTTCTTAGTGAATTGATGGTTCCAATGGCCAGAAGAAAATCATACACAGCTGCCTGAAAACTGATGCGGTGAAATTTAGCGAGAAACGTGAAACCGCTGCTGCAGCTCTTCATTTCGAAGGCGATAGAGGGGTGATTTGAAGATGGAGGAGAGAAAAGGAAAACCTGCACAAGCTGACGTCCAAACAGTTATTTACTAATTCAGAGTGGCAAAAGAAACACAATAAGATCGTGAAACAGATTAAGTCCTGAGAAAGAGGACACTCGTGGAGAAGGGTAGAGCATATCTATAGAGTGCCACCGATCGATACGCCGCGTTGCGGCGCGCGAGGGGCGGACTTATCTAACCGGCTTCAGGGTAAATGTTCTATATTACCTTTTTTTGAAAAAAGTCTAGTTTGAACACCGAAACGGATTACGCACTTTGTTGTTATAGTATTCTGATTTAAATCTGCCCGCGCCCCCGCCTTATGTTATTGTCTCACATTAGCATCAACGTATGGGTAACGATTGGGTAACGTAAAAACGATTTTCTCGATTAAGTTTTACCTATTTTCTTGGCCATTTTGACAGCTCTAAATCTACTGCCTGTCTTCCCAAGAAATATCTCGTCCTTGCTGATAATCGAGGTTTATTCAATGGTGGAAAAGTAATTTCATTTATAATTTAGGTTGTCGATCTGCCATTCGAGGAAGGAGTCACTCAATTTGGTGTTGCCGATCTATACAGAGAGGAATAGATTTGAGCGTATTGATTAGTCGACTATTGTTCAACACTTCAGTATGTTTAGATAAAATTTGTCAGGTTCCAGTTTTCTCTTTCCACTGCACATAATTTCTAGACAAATAGTTCATCTTTTTATAGCAAAAAAACAAGGTTACATTAAAATTGGCACAGTTCAGGTTCGTCATCGGCGGTTTTCACCTTTGTAGCAGCATAAATCAACATTAAAACCTTTTCCAAAAATAAATAGTGTACAATTCAATCGTAAATATCTACATTCATCGAAAGTGACTCATTTCAAAATAAGCATGCATAGTACAGCGAGTAATGTTAATTATCTAATTGGTTATTGCTCTGCAAAATGCCCGTCTCGGAGCACTCGTCTCAGTATTTTCCCAGCTTGAGATCTTGGAATAGTGTCCACAAACTCCACTCCTCCGGTTAGGTACTTGTACGGTGACACCTTTTCTAAAAACAAGATACTGTAGAATATGGTGATGACAGAACTGTAGTGGTAATCGGAATGGGTTAATAATATTTGGAAATCTGCAAAAAAAGCGGGGAGGGGTAACAGTCATGAAAGTCGGTGAATTTTGTTGAAAAATAAGCTCACCGCAGCAGAGATAAAGCTGTCGTTCATTTTCGATGGGGAAATAATCAAATGTAGTTTGAAATCACAAGCATAGCATCGTGAGGATGTACATGACCTAATAAAAAAAAACCCCAAACCGATGCAGAGGCACAAAGGCGCTGACCAGACTATGAGAGGATTTAGCTCCCTCAAGAACACTTCGAGTTAAACTTCAGTAAAAGCATCCAACGGAAATTACACCTACTTACTTCAACTGAACAAGCAATCGAATCAAAGAGGAATCTTGAATAAAAATTTGGATCTAAATTCCCAACAAAAAATGGCGCTGGAAGAATGAATTCCTAGACAGGGAACCGGACGGAGAGGGAGTAAATGTCCACTCAGTAGTGCATAGTATTTGCCCCAGTGGGACACAGTCAGGGTAAACTGCCTGTTAGTTACGATGTCCTGGTAAGTGGACATGAAATGGCAAAGGGATGGGTGTAAAATCATGCTCCTACAGTCTCGTGTGAACTGTAATGAGAATCGGATAATGAAAATTTGGTACTTCAACTCTTTCTTTTTTTTACAATTTTTTTTCAACTCTAAAAATCTTTCTCCTAGATCCTACCCACACTGCTGGTGCTACGGTGGGCTGGCTCACAACGGAACAATCTGCTGACTTCCCTCTGCTTTTGGCATAAATATGAAGGGCAATGGTTTGATGGTATCCGAACCGCTTCATTCAAAATATTCTACAGTCACAGAATAGCAATAATCTCTCGTAAAATATTATAGATGTATCTCATGAACAAGAGCGCGCGCGGTTCAGTCGTAAGAGGACATCAGCGCGGTCAAGCGATCGATCCCCGCTTGGTACCAGACTTTTCTGAGAAGGTAAAGACACTGAATTGGCACAACGACTGCCCCTGCGAAACATTGTATAGGCCAAATACGCATTCACCATGCCCCTAGGATTTTTAAATGGAACACGAATGCGGAGCGTCTTTTAAAGACCGATCAACACCGATCCCTTCACCTTAGCCCCGAACGTAAACAGACCTCGTATGAATCCTTTTACATCCTCTTCGCTGAGCGATTCCTGAGCTCGGACGACGTATGCCTTTGGAATCTCTCCGAATCGATCGTCAGGAATTCCAATGACAGCAGCATCGTGAATCTCCGGATGAGACAGAAGAATGCCCTCCAGTTCTGCTGGAGCAACCTGAAGAGGACACGGATTCAGCGGGTTCTACGGTGCTTATGAAATATTAATAGGCACTTGGAATCCTTTCACTTTGATTAGTTCCTTGAGTCGGTCTACGATGAAGAGGTAATGGTTGTTGTCCAAGTAGCCGATGTCTCCTGAAAGCAATATCCGTGACAAGAAG
The DNA here is from genome assembly GCA_030553155.1 of Nippostrongylus brasiliensis. Classification (NCBI taxonomy): domain Eukaryota; kingdom Metazoa; phylum Nematoda; class Chromadorea; order Rhabditida; family Heligmosomidae; genus Nippostrongylus; species Nippostrongylus brasiliensis. The sequence goes on along the minus strand of CP130733.1, from coordinate 15,700,277 downwards.
TTGAATCGAAGACTGCGTCTCCTCTAATTTGATACATGCCCAACTGGCTTTATGAAAAAAAGGAACAAAATCCTACCAGCGTCTGAGGTTACAGCAGGGGAGGGGTTCTGTTCCGGTTATTGCATTTATTTTCTTCCATAATGTCCTACCCCAATAGGGGCTAAGAACATCATTCTATGATGTACAGTTATAGCCTGAGACCCACTCTGACTACTAACTATCGTCCATACCGTTTCTGCAAAGCACCTTGGCTACAAATTTCGAAGCAAACAAAAAATTCAAAAACGTCCTGTTTCTGCAGTAGATGAAGTCTTTCTGGAAAGAGGGGCCCAGTTGCTGGGTGGCAAAAAAATACGCGCGCGACGATCGGCTGATTTCTTACTGTTGCATAACATCTTTGTGCATACTTTTAATGCTAAAGTAGTCATTAGATGACTATCATGAGCTTCTCGAGTGAAAAATATGATTTGTGGCGAAAAATTGTTCAAATCGAAACGCAAGTTCACAAAAAGCGGGGGGAGGGGTATAAGGTCGAAATGCCCATTTCCATGGATAAACTGGTGTACATTTTATGATTTTGAAAAGATTGAGGGTTGGGTAGTGGAGGATCGATCGCTCAAACGTGTCGGTGGAACCAGCGCCACTTGCCGCTGCTCCATACGCGCCCGTCATGGATAACTGTGCTACTTGGTAGAATCCTACCAGTGTGCAGCCAGCCGTCGGTGATTGTGTCTTCAGTGGCTCGTGTATTGCGAAAATACCCGTGCATCACCGTCGGGCCACGAATGCAAACCTCTCCTGTCTCCCAGCAAGGCACTTCGTCAGCTGTATTTGGATCGACAATCTGAAAGAAGCAGTGACAAATTATGTTCAGGCCTATTATAGGAGAGCTAACAGGGGTGGTTTGTGAACGTGCCCCTAAAATTCTCAACGGAACTATATGGTTTTGCACAGCATCGAGTGGAGGATCGCAAGAATGTGTTTTATTTTTGCGGTGGGCGAACGGTTGGGGAGAAAAGGCAAAGAACCTTTGCCACTGAGCTGGCGTGAATGGGCTTCTACATATATTCTACAGGAATGCGTGCGAGCGCATCGTGAAGTTTTATCCTTTCAGAACGCTTCAAATTCGGTTGATGAACACTCTAAAAGTAATGACGAGACCTTCATTTCTAGATTCGGCAGGAGTTTTCCGACGCTTCCAAATGGCTGGCCATTAATCACATCGGGAAGATGGGTAGCCATAGTCGCTTCCGACATACCGTAGCCTGAAAAGTCTCCAGGAGGGCTTTCTGGAGTTTATGGTTCATCCTCTGTACCGGACGCGCCGCAACGATAAAACGGCGGTAGTGACGCTCCGGAGCGCCGAAATGCGCCGCTTTGGTGTCCACGCGTGGTGACCCGGGCGGAGCCAACCGCAGTTCATTTGCGTCCCATGCCCAATGGGGGGTCACGCGTAGTAGCTCCTTCGAGCCACCCCGTGGGGCCCCCTACTCCTAGCTTGGGACGCTAGGAAAGGACGCATCGCATATTTATAGGCGGCGAGGAGGAGGCGGAGCCTAGTCGGTGCATCGGACGCCGCTCACTTATATTCGCCGACGAGGGGGCGGAGCCTAGTCGGTAGTGAGTCACGAAGCGAGGGACCGAAGCGGCAACGGGATCCAAAAGCGAGGAGTCAAAAAAATCGACTGAAAACAAGTTTCACGAATTTGGGAAAATAGTATATGGAGGGATAGATCTCAAGCTGCTAAGCCCGAATATATACTTAGTTTTGCAAATAAAGCAATTTTAGAGAAGTTATTCGAAAACGGCGGGTTGCGGCGCTTCGAGGAGCCGCTACCGCCGTTTTATCGTTGCGGCGCGTCCGGTACTGTATGCGATGCATCCACCACATAATTGAGATACAGAGGCAAAAAAAAACAGCCAATAGGAAAGCAACGTTTAACTGCCTCTCTTCTTCTAACCTTACGTTCTTCATGCTATAACTTACGAAAGAAACTTATGCGAATCTGCTCCAAATATGTCTGCTTATTGATCTCGCAAAACAAAGGGCTTACCTACTGGGTATGGGGTGGTTCAGCAGTTAGAATAGGAGTGATCCTTCATAGCGTGATAGCTAAGGCTCTCCTCGAGAGTATTTCGATAAAGAATAATAGAAAATTTTCCCTTTCGTTGATTATCACGTGCTCAGTACACCGTGTTCATTTCCAACTGCTTTTCCTCTTTATTTTGAGTCTTTCCTCACTTGGGAATCTTGCTATATGGCGGTGTTGGCTGTGGCATACGAGTACTTTAATTCGCTAATATCACTTTGGGTTCTTGGACAAATCATGTGTCTTTTTCCCCGTTTTCTTCATTTTCATATCACGCGTTTCTGTTTTGTTTCTGTTCAATTTTTCTACGAAATATGTGAAGTGCCACGACTACGAGCGCAAGAGACAAAAAGATAAATAGTTAATGAATCCGTAGCTAGAACAAACCTTGCTGCACATGCCTGAGGTTCTCATATTTTCGCATTAGTTCTTCACAGATGTCGCGTCCTGCTGGTGCACCCCCACTCATAATCAGTTCCAGAGAGTTGAGATCGTACTCTTCGCAGAGAGGGCTCTTCGCGAGAAAATTCAACACAGACGGCACCACTGGTGCGAATCGAATCTTGAAAAATACATGATTTGATGTGAAGCACAAAGTCAATATCAAAGCACATACATACACTTGCCTATTCTGAAGCAGTGCAGAAAACTAAAGAAAGAACGAAACGTCGTTCACTCAAGCTCTCCTTTTGAAAAAGCACTTAAAATTTTGTTTCGCTTCTGCTAACAATCTTGCCGTAATGATAAGTTCTGAAGATGACTTCAAAGGTGAAGGCAAAGGTGCCGTCGTTGATCAGCCTCCGAAGGGCGCACCGCCGCATCCACTTCCACTCAGAATTGTAGAGTCAAGATGAATGCGTATTTGACCCATACAATGACTAGAAGGGGCCAGCCACTATACGCGGTCAGTGTCTTCACCTTCTCAGACATTTCTGGTACCAATTTACCCAACGGCGGAGGGATGGAGGGGCTTGGGTAGCCCGGGCGAGTGTTGCAGAAGTTTAGAGCATGCTTCATGATGGCAGATAACAAATGTATCCCAGGTACGAAGGAGAACTCTCTACAAAAATAAAAATCTCCTCTGAAGAAACGCGAAAAAATTGAAGAAAGAACGAAATGTTGCTCATTTGAACACTATTTCTTCTTCCGCTAAAAATCTTGCTTTAATGGTGAGCTCAGCAGGTGGGTACAACTCAATTTCAAGCATGAAAGCTTTTTGCGAGTGACGTCAGTTAAAAGGGTAACAATGCAGAGTTTTTTTTTTGAAAAAAAAACTCACTCGATGCAGCTGGACAGTCTCGCAAAACACATCCGGCTGGAAGTGCGACAACATCACGATGGGGCTCCCACTTATCAGACCATTCATGAGGAAACCTTCAAGATGTGAGCTCTCAAATGGGAAATCGCACACGGCAAATACTTGAAGAGTTACCTCACCGAAACCGTAGCAGTGGTAAAACGGCAAAACAAGCAGATGTTTGTCCTTATGTCGATCCCAGCCCGACTCAAGAGCACCGCTCATGAACTGCCTTTGGTGCCTTCAAAACTACTGCATCACTACAACAGTTGACAAGAGGGGGATTAGTAGAAACATACTGCGAAAAGATGCTTATCATAGCACTGTAATTGTGGTGCGTTATCATCACGCCTTTCGGAGTGCCAGTGGTTCCGCTAAAAGATGTAAGTATATTAAAATTGAATGATTTCATAAAACAACTCGCGATAGGGGCTTTTGTATGACGTTACCTCGAATACGGCAGAGTAATGATGTCCCGATGGATGTCGATGTTCACATTCGGTGCGTTCGATTGAATAGGAGCATTCACTACGTCCCGATCCCAACAGAACACTCCGTAAGGGAATGTTGCGTCCTTTTCGTCTCGTATGCAGATCACATGCTAAACTTCGCGAAAACCCAGTACAGCGCAAAATTTTCACAATTTTTGTATCCACAGGATCCACGGACCACCTTTGCCGAGCCGACACGGGGACCTAACGTCCCTCACCCGAATCTGATCTTATTGGTGTTGCAAATCTCATCTCACTCTGCATCCAACTTCGCTTAACCCCCCGTGGCAGATTTCACGCGAGAATAGTGGGAGTTACAGCAGATTTCACGCGAGAATAGTGGGAGTTACTTACACAATTCTCGTTGGATTGAATTTCTACCCCTCATTATGAGGTTTGGCTTTATTAGTAAGAACTAAAAACGCCACGTACCTGAACAGAGGTGCAGTCTTGGGCCGCGTTCAGAACATTGTTCAGTGCTTTCGTGTTCGTAAGAACCACTTTTGCCTCGGAGTCGACCAGCTGTCGCTTCAGCTCATCTGACCATATTTTTAGTACGGAGAATACTATCGACAAAGTACACAACAAGAATAACTTCATTTGAAAAGTGAAACACTCGAAATGGGTTCTCCAAAGCTCGTTGCTACGTTTATAATTTGAGTGAGGAGGACCGACAGACAGTCAAAACTCCTCGGGATGCGTCTGTGCGTCATTCTTGCAAGGGTCAATGTGCTGATTTATGAGATCAGAGGCATATCGACCCTAGTATGCCGTACGTTTAAAAGGTGTCTTGAAGGTCTGGTAATAATTTGCCCAACCACAGAGAGATCGAGCGTTTGGTTGGTCTCGCACAATGACTAATCGCTTGGCCAAATGGGTGAAGGTGGCACCTTTAACTACTACACCTGGGCCTAAATTCATGACGAGTATCGGCGCAATATACCCGAGAATAAACCCCGGTCGGCGCGATTATTCGCATTCATGAACGCGCCGCGGGGTTTATTTGGGGGATTTCGCGGGTCTATTCCACTCCGCGGCGCGTTCATGAATGCGAATATTCGCGCCGACCGGGGTTTATTCTCGGGTATATTGTGCCGATACCCGTCATGAATTTAGGCCCTGACCATCCTTCTAGGGTGAAAGTTAAATGTAAAGGTAATTCGCGGTGTCGAGTGGGTATAGCGCCGACGAGGTATCGGAGAGCGCTCGTTGTGATAAAGGGTTCGGCACTGATCAGTCCCATTGGGACGCCTTCGGCTTTCACTCAGAATCGCAGAGACATGGTGAATGGGTAGTTGCCTATGCAGTGAGTTGCGTGGGCAGCCGCTGTACCGAGGTAGAGTGTTCACCTTCTCCCATCCGGTCAAGTAGTGAAGGAAAGGCTTGGTACTAATTTACCCGACCCCGCAGGAATGGAAGGCTTGGTTAGGTTTGATCGCCTGCCTTCGATCGCTTCTACAATGGTAAATCTGTCCAGTGGCGTTCTCCTCTATTGAGAAAGTAATGAAGAGATGCGAACCATTCGAAAAGCATCACACAAAATTCTTAAGAATATGCGGCGCGTGTTTTCCTAGCGTCCCAAGGTTCCGGCTATGAATCCGTAGAAACGCGAAGACCTTGCAGTATTTTCTTTTACACAAAATAGACTTATTTCTCCTCTGAGTCTTGGGAAAACATGTATAAGCAAACCTTATTGAGCAGAGAAAACCAGAACGCACTTCAAAAACCGAGACTGACTTCACTCACATTCAGTGGCCATGGGACTGATTCCTGTCAGAGCACCGCCGTTCATTGCGACTCCTAAGAAGAATGGCGCCCAGGCCCAGTGGTTTGGCAGAACAGCACACGCTACATCTCTCTGTAAATAACAAAACTTTGAAAGCGCCTGAGGGCAAAATGGCACGAGAACGAACTTCATGAGAACCTGGAAATTGTTCTTCTGCAGAAACGAGCTGACAGCGTGCGATGTGTCGTAGACTGTCTTGTAGGTGATTTCCGCCTGATTCTCAGCACATACCTGAATTGCACCGAAGTCCAGTTGTTTTAAAAGTTCGAACATCAGTAACATAAAAACGAAACCTACAAATGCTATCTTTTGGTCACTCTTCATGTGCTCCCTCAGTGCGCCGAGAACGGTTTCATGAAATGGGATTGATGGAATCTCAACCGCTGGATAGTCGGACTTGATCGGAGCCTGGAAAATTCACACAGGTTCCACATTCTATGCAACCATACAATTTTTTGGTCCAATGCTCTAGAAAAAACTGAATTCTTGGATTTCTACTTCAAAATCGGTTCGCTGGAGGCTGCTGGGATCAAAAAGTTGCTCGATTGGTCGTCCCTCAAGGCGACTGCAGAAAGGACCTCTAGCCAGATCTTCAGGCTTACAGATTTTTCACAAAAATGCTTTTCCCATAACATTTCAATTTCAATAAGTAATGATATTAACAGGTGGTGAGGTGCAATCTTTTTTTTTCCATAATTTTTATATCTAACATCTCTTCTTTAATCCTATACTTTTACTATCCTATACTTGGAATTTTAGGTATACTTATGTGGGAGCTCCATTTCACAGAACTGATAGTAAAATTTGGGAAATTCAGTTGAAAAAGCTGATCTACTGAGCCGACGAATTCGCTACACAGAGAAGGAATAAAAAGTAAAATAGGAAGAGTAGAAAACAATGGAAATCGGCTCAAAACGGACGAGTGGAGCGGAAAAATCTCACCTCCAATAAAGCAGCTATTGAGAAACTCTTCGATGCGAAATGAAATGAGGCACGAATCGGCTGCAAGTGGAGAATCCAGCGGACAATCATCTTGTATCTCCAGCAGCTCAAATCCTGAACTAATCAGGATTTTAGGAATAAACTAAACTGAGAATCGTAAGCGTGTCAGCCGAATGCGGTTCACCGCAATAACGGAACACAATAACGTGGCCTTAATTATCATTAATGCAAAAGGTAAAGGGTGCGGCGTTGATCATTCCCCTAGGGATGCGCCGCCGCATTCGGGTTCAATTCAGAATCCTAAGTGACTTGGTGAATGCGTGTTTGGCCTATACAATGACTTGCGGGGGCCAGCCGCTATACCAGGTCATTGTTTCTATTACCTTCACAGACAAGCCTGCTATCAATTCACCCGACCCCGGAGAGATGGAAGATTTGGTTTGCGCTGAAGGGATCGATCGCTTGACTGTGCAGGTGTCAGTAGCACCCCTTACCACTATACCACGCGAGTTTCTCACAAGCATTCGCGAAAATACACTGACAGACGTTCGGTTTCTTTTGATAGACTTATACATATTAGATCGCATCGTTTGCCGACTGTTTGTCCGATTCCTGTTCCCCTTACTTTCCAAACGAATGCAGGATATGGTACATTTTCGAAATTTTTCTACGAATTTATTTAACTACCTGCTTTGACCCCTACAGAACATTGCAGCAACAATCATATTAGCCTAATTCACTAGAGGTTCAGTAGTGATAGGCATTACTGGCACCAACACGGTCGGGCGATCGATCCTTGCCCGGGCTAACCAACACTTTCATCCCTGCTGGGCCGGGTGAATTGGTACTACACTTGTCTTGGAAGGTAAGTACTCATTCACCATGCCTTCAGGATTTGGATGGATCACGGATGCGGTGGCGCGTCCTCAGGGGAGCGGTCAATGTCGGTACGTGTACCTTAAATTTTACACTTCACGTCAAAGACTTTGAAAAAGGAGAAAATGATGCGCAGCGATGAAATGTGTCAATGGCTTCAATAACGATTATTACACAGCCACAGATCCGTTCTGTAACAATTTAGGCAAGAACACAAGCGATCCCTTCTTGAAACCTCGGCATGTTGTTATAAATTTCGCATGTTGCTGTGCCGAACGAGGTTAGTAGATGGACCAAGCTACTAGTTCGCCACAACGGCATGCAAAATTCATGCGGGAATTGTTTTTGAAGAGCAGATTCGACAACAGAATTACTCAAAAGTAGAGCCAAGATGCCTCCTGACACTATTGATATCATTGATATTAGGTTGGTGCAAAAGTTCTCGGACATTTGCGACTTCTTAAATTTGAGAAGGATTTCCGCTCTATTTTCGGCTCCAGTCAAAAAAGTGTTATAGAGAAGAGAAGAGCATTGATATTCGCGGTTCCTACTCCAAATGGACCCTTGCTATTGTTCAGATATTATAACATGAACTGTTTTGTATCCCAAATGTCCGAGAACTTTTGTACCAACCTAATATTGGAAAAAGGCGAGCTTGAAGTCAAAAATGATTTGTTGGAAATTTCTTAGTTGAGTCGGAACCGCTGTCTGTGAAAAATAGCAAAAGTGAAGCTCGGTAAAGAACAGACATAAGGCAGAAAGCAAATCTGAGGCATTAGTGGAACTCTTGCAGATAATCATTATCAGCCGTTCGCTGTAGATAAACAACAAGAGTGGCACTGCTTGTAGAGGTGGAAATACACAAAAATTTTTAAAAATAGCATGCAAATTTCATTTCTTGTTTTTGAACTTCAGTAAGAACAAGAATGAAACCGACTACGAGCGAGCAAAACTACCAAATTGTTCAAACAAAAAGTAATCACCAAATTAATAAAATTATTAATCATCATTTCTGATTGTGAGAGCCGATGTGTATTCTTACCTCCATCAGATATCAGAAAAATTTCTCAACTGAAATTCAAAGTATTCCGGATCAATTACCGGCAAGAAATGCGGCAAAGGGAGGTTCACATCTCTCAAGGACGCAAGAGCACAGAACAACGATTCATTCTTCTACTTATTGAGTGCGCTGTTCAAGACCGCCAATAGAAAGAAACCAAGGACGGAAACTAGGATGAATGCCGAGAATCAGAGACTACAGTAAAACAGATGCCTCAAAGTTTCAAACAAATAAATAAGTAAAGGTAAAGTAAAGGTAAAGGTGCCGGCGTTGATCAGTCCCCTGAGGACGCGCCGCCGCATTCGTGTTCCATTCAAGTCGTAGAGGCTTGGTGAATGCGTATTTGGCCTATACAATGACCTGCGGGGGCCAGCCGCTATACCAGGTCAGTGTCTTTACCTTCCCAGACAGGTCTCGTGCCAATTTACCTGACCATGGAGGGATGGAAGTCTTGGTCAGCCTGGCCGGGATCGATCGCTCGACCGTGCGGGTGTCAGCAGCGCCTCTTACCACTGTACCACGCGGGCCCTCAAATAAATAAGTACGAGTATGAATTTATTTCAAAATATGAGAGATGTTCCGAAAGCTATCCGCCTTAAAGCCTTTGTAAGCCATTTCTTTTTTCGAGCTAAGAACCAGCTCTTTGTCGACTGTCGGATCAGTGTTTCTGCAAGATTGTCTTTCTCAGAGCTACAAGCGAAGCAAACCTAAAAAAAATCGACCACCGAACCGAAATTGTTTCAACTCTCCTGCAATTCAGGTTCACTCCCTGTTAAGCAAGGCGATCTCGCCACAACGTTGGCCATATGGGGGATAAAACACTTGTTTCCATTCCTGGGGTTTTTTAACTTCCTACAAATTGGACATGGAGTGTATCAATTAGAAACCTTCCACATTGCGACTTTAATAAGCAAAGTGTCGAGAAAAACGTGTCACATCAACGACATGCACATCAAAGGAGTCATCCACCTGTGACGAAAAATGAAGAATATATTATCAATTTATCTGTTGATTTATTTG